>OZ020312.1:53786497-54994025 GCA_963971305.1 Arcuatula senhousia | reverse complement strand
CACATTTTCCCCCACAATCCCTCCACATTCCCACATTCCCCCCCCCACAATTCCACATTTTCCCCCACAATCCCTCCACATTTCCACATTTTCCCCCACAATCCCTCCACATTTCCACATTTTCCCCCACAATTCCTCCACATTTCCACATTTTCCCCCACAATCCCTCCACATTCCCACATTTTCCACCACAATTTCTCCACAATTCCACATTTCCCCCCCACAATTCCTCCACATTTCCACATTTTCCACCACAATTTCTCCACAATTCCACATTTTCCACCACAATTTCTCAACAATTCCTTCACATTTCCACATTTTCCCCCACAATTCCACATTTTCCACCACAATTCCACCACTTAAAATGTAAACTTTAGCTGTTTTTTTATGAAACTTTATACTTGAATATGAAAATATGTACATCAAATCTAAACAAAATCAAAATATTTCGATGAAAATCCTAAAACTTTCAAAACTTTTTCATAAAATATGAACAAAATCAAAATCTTTTTAATAAAAATTTAAAACTTTAAAAACTTTTTCATAAAATTTGAGCAAAATCAAAATCTTTTTAATAAAAATTTAAAACTTTGAAAACATTTTCACAAAATTTGAACAAAATCAAAATCTTTTTAATAAAAATTTAAAATTTTGAAAACTTTTCCACAAAACCTTACTGAAGGAAAACATCAAATGGAAAATTTTATTGAAGCGTTAAAAACCGGTTCTAACCGGTTCGATCCAGAAAGTCACGTGACATGATCACGTGATACAGAACAATATACAGGTAAACTATTTGAAATCGGATCATTTAACGATTAGACGCCAAAGAGATCAGACGTGTTTTAACAAAGAGAGAAGGTAAGCGGTATAATATTAAACATAAGGTTATTTAAAAAAACCATTTAACGATTAGATGCCAAAGAGATCAGACTAAGAGAGAAGCTAAGCGTTATAATATTAAACAGAAACATAAAGTGTCACAAGTAAGAGCAATACATATTTAAGCAAACCTATGAATCATACATGAATACTTACCTGTGTTCTTTTGTTTCAGATGCCTAAGCAATTTACCTGCAACCAATGTGAAGCGAGTTTTGAGAGGATGAGTCAACTCCATCGTCATAGACGATTGACCAACCACAGAGAGATTTACTCGTGTACGAGATGCACTAAGACCTTTACGAGGCGGGAGAATCTACAAGCCCATATGGCTCGTCACCAGTTTGGGTACGAATGTACCCAATGCAACCAAGCCTTTGCGACCCAACGGCACTTAGAGATTCACCAACAAAGACATGGACAAAGAGGAGCAGGGCAGCCGTTCCACATGGATGATCCGAAATCCTATTACACCATCAAACGGCAGGAGAAGAAAAGAATACTCAAGTTTGGAACTTCGAGAAATCATTATACCGTCACCTTTAAGGAATTTGAAGTCACGGACCTGCCTTCCATCATAAGAACACTACATCGATTATTCAATTCCATCCTGCAAACTATTGGCGAAGATATGAAAGAACAGGACCTCGTTAAACTGACAATTGAAACCAACTCCCTCGACTTCCCGATTGCCCTTCCTATATTACAACTCAAGGACTTGACTACGGAACTACTATTAAAGGAAATAGAGAGAGTATTACAATCTCATGAGGAGTTTGTATTGGACGGAAGTTTAGCATTAGATGTCCTCCACGTATCCATTCCCGAAGGATCCGGGCGCAAAAGATGCAACTTCGTTGATCTCGACAGAATGCTTAAAGACAAACAAAGTTTCATCAGGATCCGAAACCGAGACGAATTATGCTGCGCTAGGGCCATTGCTACAGCAAAAGCCAGGATCGATAACCATCCTCAATGGAATTCAATTCGTCAAGGAAGACGCATACAGGAATACTTGGCCCTTCAACTCCACGAGAAAGCCATTGTACCCAAAGGCCCATGTGGTATCGAGGAACTGAAACAATTCCAAGCTATTCTTCCGGAATACCAAATAACCGTTTTCTCCAAAGACTACTTCAACGGGATTATCTATGAGGGACCAGATGCAGAGAAGAAGATCTACCTTTACCACCACGACGACCATTACGATGTCATCACTACTGTAACAGGATTCTTGACCAGGGTCTATTACTGCAACAAGTGTAAAAAAGGGTATAACAACAAAGAAGAGCATGCATGTAACAACCCATGCATCCTTTGTAAGAAGATACACGAACCCTGTGAAGACGACTGGATCAGCTGTAGCCAATGTGGTCGGAACTTTAAGGGAAAAGAGTGCTTCCAACTCCATTTGGAACAGACAAAGAAGGGCAACTCAACATGTAAATGGTACTACAAGTGTAAAGACTGTGGCCACGCCGTCAACATGGAGAAAAGGGAAACAGACCATGAGTGTGGCGAGATGTATTGTCCATCCTGTAAACAGTACTGCGATCTAAGCCACCAGTGTTACATGATGCCTATAGTAATCAAAGAACCTCCAGAAATACAAACCTACATCTTCTTTGATTTTGAATGCACACAAGACGACCTCGTAGAATGTGAAATGGGGTACCAACCGGATTCTAATGGAACTTGTTCACATTGCAAAGCCAGTACCTGCGGAGCCATGGAACATCGACCCAACTTATGCGTGGTTCAAAAAGTCTGTACCGTCTGTATGGAGGAGGAAGTAACTGAAAAGAGTGCCTGCGGGAACTGTGGACAGAATCAACCCATTTTTAGGGGACACAACGCCAACAACGATTTTTGCAACTGGCTATTTTCCGGAAACAACAACAACTCCACCGTTATCTGCCACAACTTTAAAGGATATGACTCTATCCCCGTTCTGCAATACCTGTTTCATCATGGAATTCAACCCAAGATAATCCCCAACGGCGCCAAGAACATGTCTGTAACGATACCAAACTGCAGCATACGGATGATAGATTCCCTCAACTTTCTACCCACGGCCTTAGCCAAACTCCCGAAAATGTTTGGATTCGAAGAACTCCACAAAGGATACTTCCCACATCTGTTTAACACAAAGGAAAACCAGAACGTTAGATTAGAAACTCTTCCAGACATCAATTACTACAATCCCGATGGAATGAAAGCGGAAGAACGGGAAACATTCATGCATTGGTACGAAGACCACAGGAACGACCCATTTGACGTCCAAAAGGAACTCTTGAAGTACTGTATCACAGACGTAGACATCCTGAGAAAAGCCTGTTTAACCTTCCGACAACTGTTCATGGACACTTTAGAGGGTACTCCTATCGACCCCTTCCAAAACAGTATCACCATTGCCTCTGCCTGCAACCTGGTCTTTCGATCCAAGTTTCTACGGTGGAATACTATTGGCCTCATCCCGGCGCAAGGCTATCGACCAGAACACAAGCACTCTATTAAAGCCATGAAATGGTTAAAATACGTATCCACAATAAAAGACATACAGATTCAACATGCAGAGAACGAAGGTGAAAAACAGATCGGTCCCTTCAGAGTAGACGGATACCACGATGGAACCGTGTATGAATTTCACGGCTGCTACTGGCATGGATGCCCAAGATGTTACTCAAAAGAGACCATCAATACGGTCAATAACATGTCCATGTACGATCTACATCAACGGACCCTAGAAAAGAAGACCTATTTGCAACAAGAAGGGTACACCTACGTAGAGAAATGGGAATGTGATTTCGATAAAGAGATAGAACAAGATCCAACACTTCGTGCCTATGTAAATTCCTTAGAGATGATCCCTGCTTTGGAACCACGAGATGCTTTCTACGGAGGAAGAACAGAAGCCTTCACCTTGTACAAACAGACAGGAGAAGACAATATAAACTACTATGACGTCACATCGCTCTATCCATTTGTCAACAAGACTGGAAAAGTACCCAAAGGACATCCCATCATCATTACGGAAAACTTTGGTGACATAAACGAGTACGAAGGATTGGTGAAATGTAAAGTACTACCACCCAGAAACCTATACATTCCTGTTTTACCCAGCAAGATCAATAACAAACTGATGTTCCCACTGTGTCGTACCTGTACGGAAACCTACCAGCAAGAACCTTGTAACCATACTGAAAAAGATAGAGCTATAACGGGAACTTGGGTGACAGATGAACTGAAGAAAGCCTTGGAAAAGGGATATTCCATCTTAAACATCTACGAAGTATGGCATTTCGAAGAGGTAGAACAGTACGATCCCGGAAGGAAGTCTGGAGGACTCTTCACTGACTACATCAATACCTTCTTAAAAATGAAACAAGAAGCTAGTGGATGGCCAGAGTGGTGCCAATCTGAGGAGGACAAACAGCAATACATCAAGGACTACGAGGAAAAGGAAGGGATACAGTTAGACTATAACAAAATAGAAAAGAACCCCGGCATCAGGTCTTTAGCCAAACTGATGTTGAACAGCTTTTGGGGCAAGTTTGGACAAAGAAACAACATGCAACAGACCACCTACATTACAGAACAAAAGAAATACTTCGACATGTTAACCAGCGATAAAATTGAAGTCACCGGGATCCAGTTTGTTAACGATGAAATGGTGGAATTACGATGGAAACATAAGGAAGAATTCATCGAAACCTCAAAGAAAACGAATGTCGTCATAGCAGCCTATACTACCGCCCAGGCCAGACTCAAACTGTATTCTTATCTGGAGAATTTGGGACCAAGAGCACTCTACTGTGACACAGACTCCATCGTATTTACATCGAAACCAGGAGAATGGAGGCCTAAGCTGGGAGACTACTTAGGGGATTTAACAGATGAAGTACCCGGAAATACTATTACGGAGTTTGTCACGGGAGGACCAAAGAACTATGCATACAAACTAGCCATTCCCGAGAAAGGAGGAAATAGAACTATGTGCAAAGTTCGTGGAATAACACTCAACTTCAAGAACGCTTTAGACATCAACTACGACACCATCAAGGAGATGGTCACCATCAACAGAAACGATATCAGGACAGTGAGAGATGATTATAAGATCCAAAGAAGCCACCAGAAACTGTTAACCGTCACACAGGAAAAGGACTATAAAATTGTGTTTGATAAAAGAGTGATCATGAACGATTTAACCACTAGACCCTATGGATATTGAAATTGAAAGATGGAATGTAAATAAAACGTAGAATGTAAATAAAAGTTGTACCTGATTTTGAGTTTTTATTGAAAACTTAAGAAAATAAAAGCAATCAATACAATAACAAAGACACAAAAAAAAGAGCCCAATGGGCGAACCAAACAAAAAAAAAACGAAAAGAACCAACTAGAGTTGAGCCATACATGAACAAAACAAGCTCAAAAGACGAAAAATACAAGAGAAAATGAGGAGGGAAATGAGGAGGGAAATGAGGAAAATGAGGGACAATGAGGAGGAAAATGAGGGAAAGAGGACGAGGAGGAGGAGGAGGAGGAGGAGGAGGGGGAGGGGGAGTAAAATTATATAACACATAGAAATGACAGGACGACACTAACAAAACAAATGGTTAGGATTAGGGTTAGGATTAGGATTAGGATTAGGGCTAGGGTCAGGATTAGGGTTAGGGTTAGGGTACGTTAAAGATAAGAGATGATAATACATAATAGAAACTGGTGACGAACTGAAATGGGGCGAAAGAAAGGGACGAGTCGCCGTTCCGCATGACTGCACACGACTTTACTGCTAGAGATCTTGGGTGGGTATTTCAGTACCAAAAATAGCAACGATTTAACATGGAGCCTATGGGAATGAACTCGGGGTCATCGGGGTCAAAGTGGTCTAGAGTGACCCGGTATACTACTACTTGCGTCTTATTCAAATGTGTAATAAAACGATTCTTTAATTTCCACACATTTTATTTTATGCTAAATCTTAAGTAGCACTCAATATTAAACCAATAAAAACCGATGTAGCAGAAAGATTCTTTGTATTGGGCCAGGTGTCGAGCGCTTTCAGAGTTTTGTTCCGAGCTAATGGCTTGGAAACAACAATAGTCTAAATACAGGGACCGCTTCTCAAATAAATCTAACTTCAGAAACTGTTGCTTAAATAAATACAGCAGTGGTTTAAAAAGGGAAAAAATCAAATCGATGTATGCGAAAAAGATATAAAAAAGACGAGCACATGCTACCTTAGGAAAAAATAGTTTTTTTGTAAACACACGTGTACTTCTAGAAACCGAGAAATTAAGTAATATATGGAGGGTAAATTTAAAATGAAACCATGCATTACTACATGCACTTGTTTTTAGTCCTATAACATAAGACGTCTTCGGTGCTGTTTTATATTCGGGCATTGATAGTTGCACCTCGACTATCAATGTCTGAATATAAAAAAGCACCGAAGACGTCTTATGTTATAGGACTACACTTTTTTTATACGTAAACAAATAAAAAAAATGAACGAACGTAAACATCTTAGCTTTTTGTAATTAAGACAGACGGCAAGAAATTTATATCATCGTGACAACTTGACAATTTGCCAAGAAACAAAGGAGTACTACCAATGAAGGCCAATGCAACTATAGTCTCAAAATATAAGACGAATGAAAAAGCAGATATGCACAACATAAAAAAAAACAACAACTTAAAACAGCAACGTTAACTCAATTCAGATACGATGAGATGCAGTATATGTAAGAGATACTGACTGACTGTCCGCGTGAAAGATGTATTATTTCAGACACTACAATGACTACCAATTCAAAGGTATATATAAATTTGCACAGAACGTTCGATTTAGTTGATTGAAGCGTCTATTCCTATCTCATTGTAACGTAACAATGGAAATAATTCAAATAAAAAAAATATGTTTAAATTCGACTAATTATTATAAAATATTATATTGCTCATAAATTCTCATGTTCATAAGCATTCTGATTTCAATTGGCATTTATTTCCGTGTATTCAACGTTACGCACTAATATTTTCTGGGTTTATTTATAAATTGCCATAAAAAATGAAAACTTTTTTTTCAAGTATAACAGTCTTTTATAGATATTTTCATATATTTTACGCTACATAAAAATTACTTACGAGTAAGTAAATGAAGTTAAGGTCCAAATAAAGATCCGAGCTAGATCTAATTGTCTTCAAGAAGCCCTCTCGAATGAAGCATGTGCCGCGAAGATCGATGAATAAAAAGACACGAAAGGAAAAAAATGCTTTGTTAGAGGAAAACTCAACAGTGCCGATAAAAAAGTAATAAAATTCAAATGAGAAATTGATACTTTAACAATAAAATTAAAAAGTCAGAATGGTAAGTTCAGAAACCCCACAGTGAAGTTAATAGAGGTAACGGACGAAGTAAAGTCAGAAATCATGTCCTATGGTATTTGGTATTTGGATAGAATTAATTCTAACCATACATTAATGATAACCCATTGATACGCACAGAGAGTTTTAGGTGTATCAGTAACACGACTGATACTTTTATATTTTGACAAGGGACAGTTTTATACCACAGACCCATGAACAGGCCAATGAAACAATAGATTGGAGTTCATGAACTTTCATAGCTCCATAGATGGGTTCGTCAATTCAAGTGTTCGATTTGAAGACTATTGCAACTTTAATCTTTGCCAACTTATTTTAAAAAGATTAATTGTGTCTCTTACACATTTCTACTGATGTATGTATAGCATTACATATTTTTTTTAGATGTTGCCTGTTTGTAATTGTCATATATAAACTTACAATCTCCTCGAACAGTTTACATGGACAAGAGGATATAGTTAGTTCGTACAGAATATATAGTATATACAACGTTGGTTGTTGCTTGTGCAAATCATACAATTATACATGCAGATATATGTCTTTATTCCTCGATCTTGTCACATCATTTCGCATGTTTGTGTTTCTTTTCTGTTAGAGATTATTAATGTAATTTCGATCTTGGTTCTGTTTTAAAAAAATCCTCCAAGTGTGTTACGAAAATTAAACATTTTTAAGTGTTTGTATCAAACCATTATACTGTTTTCATTTTAAGATTATACAATGGTCTAAAAGCATCTGAACTACAAAAGCCAATTTAGACTATAGCCCATACAAGTGGACGGTCCAATGCAAAAATGTTAATTCATTTCTAATATTTCCAAACCTTTTATTTCGAAAAGACCTATGTAAACAACTTTATTTGGCTTTAGTCATCACTAATCCATTTTAAGAGAATCCAGATGAAAGGACCGTGAGATTTTACAAGTGGATTTGTGTTTGAGGTTGTTGGTCAAATCTGTAACGTCCAACCAAAAGAGAGAATAATGAATTATGTAAATAGGAGAAAAGTTCAGCAATGTTTACTCTTCTGCAGTAACTCATTAATTTTAAGTTTCATTTAAATTCATTCTGCTGGAGTAAAGTTCAGAAGTTCTGTTATTGATAGCCAGATGTTTGTTTTCGTTTTCATTGTAAAATTGTCTTCCAGAACAAAATATGTACATTTTTTCAAATATTTAAAAAAGAATGTGAATACATGAAGAAACATATAAACCTTTACGTAACGAGGACCCAAGTATAAGATATAGGATGATTATGAAAAAATAAAAAATACCCAATGCATTCAATTGCACCCAATAAACCGAGATATATATTTTTTGTAAGATAAGTTAAACATGACCACCACAGCAATATCAATACCTTTTTGTTCTGGGGATTTTATGAAATCAGCAGGTATCAATTCATTTTGTAATTACTTCAAAGTTATTTGTAATTTCACAGAACAAAGGGGCAAAGTTGAAATAATATTGTAGAGCCAAAATGGTAAAATACGTATGCATTTAATTGGAATAAATTTGTTTTAGACGTGACTTATGTAGAATTAGACATCACTTTCATTTGAAGATTTAAGATAATTATACATGCTTACAGAAAACAGCATGGTCTGTCTAACAAGGCATTTGTATGTTGTATGGAATCTCATATGCATGTCGAGAAAACTTGATACTGGAATTAGGGTCCCAATGTAATAAGGCACAAATGCATATTATTTGTAGCAAACATGCCGTAAATTGAATTGTCCCGGGTTTCGCAAACAACAATTTGGAAATGTTTAATAAAACTTATATACTGTTTACAACTCATAACACAAGCAGAGAGCCCCACGAGAGGCAACAACTTGAAACTTAAGATTGGTTTGTGAAGATGTATTTCATTTTGCACTTGATTTTCATTTACTCAATATCAGACGCACTTTGTGATGTTGAGGACAAATGTATTCTGAACACACAAACAAGTTTAGAATGTGATTCTGAGTTAAGACATGTGCTTCCATATTTGACAAGCGACATCAGAACTTTAAAGATGATTGGAAACCATTCTGTGAAGGAGTTGACAAAAACCGATTTAAAAGGTTTGGGACAACTAGAAAAATTAGATCTATCTAACAACAACATAGAGAACATCGAAGACTACGCGTTCTTCGATATGGGAAAGTTAAAAGTTTTGGACTTAAGTCATAACATGGTTAAAGAAATTCGTGGTACTACTTTCAAAGGCTTGAAGACATTGTCTGTTTTAAATTTGACCGGTAACAAGAACGTTAACATCCACAAAAAGGCCTTTAGTGATTTGATTAACCTCGAAGAACTTTATATACCAAACAAAGGATTAACAGGAGCGAAATCAGTTTGGCCCATGCTAAAAAGATTAGTCATTGTAGACATTACCAAAATTCCGATTAAAAACTCACTGAAAGATCCTTCAACTCTAAATGACTTTACAGTAGCTGACTCCAACCCCAAAATAACTAGAAATAAAATAATGACAATAAATGCACGACGTGAAGGTCAAAGAATGTCGAGCTTGAAGGTCCCTAGAAAGCGAAGAGACGTGGCTACAACGATTTCTCATCAGTCGTGTATTCGACCAACTGTGACATGTACTTACAACGTGTACAGTGAAGTTAACAAAACATTCACCTTTCCTTGCAACATAAGCGGAAACCCGTTTCCAAAAGTTTACTTACAACTGAACGGTTCAACGAAAGCCCCTACATACTACAACGTCAATAAATCTAAAGGTACCATAACGTTAACTAATAACGTGACGGAAAATGATTTTGGACAATGGAAAATTGTTGTGATGAATAGCTGTGGAAGGGTTCCAGGTGGATTTAGGCTATTTCGTTTAGATCCAACACCAAAAGATGAAGATACCAGTATTGTTGCTACAGCTGTCGGTTGTTCTGTTGGTGGAGTAGGATTGATGGGAATAGCCGGTGGGATATTCATGAAAAGAGAGCTTTTAAAACATTTGATTTGTAAATCCAAATCTGTAAAACCAACAAGCAATTAATTCCCGAGTATTTCTCTCTATATATAAAAATCATAGAAAATTATTTGATGTTTTTTATGGTGGCATATTTCTGCCAACACATAATCATATACATAACTAGTTAATTAAGTAGATATCTAGTTATCTAACTAGATAAATATCTAGTTATTTAACTAGATAAATTATCTAGATATTTAAAGTGTAAGTTCGCGATTTTTGAGTTATTAGTTTATTTGATTTATTATAATGAGAGAAGGCGTCATGCCGGGTTTGGGCATTGAAAACGATATATTAAGAAAGATATTCGTAATTTTATTCCAATACACAAGACCATATGGGCGCTGCCATGTTATGAACAATGATGAATTATGGGATAGCTCAATTGGAGATGTGACGTCACATCTCCAATGATAAATACATTAACCAATTGACGATATTTGTAACATTAGACCGATGTTGTCGATCATAATAATGATTTGGAAAATGAATAATTTGGCATCAATATTTTTTTAATCCCCGCGTTTTTTTTTTATCAAAATAGCAAGCAAGTAGTTTACTTAAATCTTAAGTTGTTTTAAAATATTAAATTATGATTCCAAATAGTAAATAATCTGAAATATTTATTGACACAGTAGCCTTAGTTTTCAATCCTTTTTCAAATATTTAAGACAATAAATTCAGTTCTTGATGAATACACAGGTGTCAATTAAAATCATTAACCTTTCGGACGATCTGTCACCCCTCAACAAGCCACGCCCTGGTTGTAAATTACAGGTATAATTGACAGATAGATTAATTAAGGTGCTCCTCCAATCAAAGATTTCCATGCAGTACTGAACCCGCTCTAGACACACCCACCACAACTATCTTAAGAATTTGGACCGGCACATCTTTTAATAATTTCTCAATTAGTTTACGATATAATTAATCAGCAGGTGCCAATATCACCTATTCACTCCATTGATTACCTTACCCTTACAATTATCAATCAGCCAAAGCATGGTGCTACATCGTGTTTGTGCATGGGTTGTGTAGTACCCAAATTAAAAAAATGTGTTTAAAAGACTTTTTCCTTTTTTGCAGTGTTGGAAAAACAATTAATTAATCCAAAATTCTTTGATTAACTACAAAATTATTTGCAAGACAAAAAAAAAAAGATTCCTACAGTTTATTGTTTTTATGTTTTTAATTAGAAAGCGTTTTTATTAACATTTTCGCACTTCAATATTCAAATGGCACTGGCGGACCAAAGAGGTTGATTTTCGTTAAAAGAATGTGTTCAAGAACCCATTCCAACCAGGTAAATGTCAACTTCCAATACGCAGGAAACAACATTTAACCCCTGTGGTGCCGATAGTTTGCACGGGGGTACTTAACATACACAGGAAACGGCAGGCGAATCCCTGTTGTGCCAGTGGTTTGTGGTAGTTTAAAGTCTAATACACAGAAAACGACAGGTAAGCCCCTGTGGTGCGATGGTTTTTGCACGGAAGGACTAATTATCATAATATCACTTCAAAAGAATCATGCAAGGTAATCCCAGTAGGGTGTCAGGGAACCATGAATTTTAAACAGAATGTATAAAAGAAATAGTATAGGGCAATTCGGCAGTATATATTTTCCGAAAATATCTGTACGGCGAATCTAAAACAAATATTTTAAAAAATCTGTATTTTCCTTCGAATTGGTTCTGAACTTAACGGTTGGTACCATTATATAACTTTTCACAATCATATCATGAGACTGACTTTTATTTATCGATCCCCGACTTAATTTTAATTATTTTAAATTGTCCGTTGTGGCACACATTGGTAAATACCAGATGGGTTTAGGATGCAACATTCACTCTGTTGAGCAGCGCCATCTAGTACAAATCACGTGACCCTCCAGGGATTTAATTTTTTTACTTTCAAAAGCCGATTTTATCCTAACTATGCATATTTGAGCGCTAGGAATTTCACCAAAAGTTATTTTTATATGATAGTCTTTCAATGTACAAATTTTGAAAAAATCGCGAACTTACACTTTAACTAGATAATTAAGTGGTTATCTAGTTATTTAACTAGATATTTAACTAGTTAATTAAGTAGTTATCTAGTTATTTAACTAGATATTTAACTAGTTAATTTTAATATCATAACGTGAAAAAATGCATGTTAGCGCTTGTAACTGCCATTATTATATTATTATTCACCTCTATTTTAAGAGGTTATCTAGATATTTAACTAGATAACTACTTATTATCTAGATATTTAACTAGATATTTATCTAGATAAATATCTAGATAACTACTTATTATCTAGATAATTATCTAGATATTTATCTAGATAAATTATCTAGATATTTATCTAGATAATTTATCTAGATAATAAGTAGTTATCTAGATATTTATCTAGATAAATATCTAGATAATTTATCTAGATAATTATCTAGATAATAAGTAGTTATCTAGATTAGTTAAATATCTAGATAATAAGTAGTTATCTAGATATTTATCTAGATAAATATCTAGATAAATATCTAGATAATTATCTAGATAATAAGTAGTTATCTAGATATTTATCTAGATAAATATCTAGTTAAATATCTAGATAATAAGTAGTTATCTAGTTAAATATCTAGATAACCTCTTAAAATAGAGGTGAATAATAATATAATAATGGCAGTTACAAGCGCTAACATGCATTTTTTCACGTTATGATATTAAAATTAACTAGTTAAATATCTAGTTAAATAACTAGATAACTACTTAATTAACTAGTTAAATATCTAGTTAAATAACTAGATAACCACTTAATTATCTAGTTAAATATCTAGATAATTTATCTAGTTAAATAACTAGATATTTATCTAGTTAGATAACTAGATATCTACTTAATTAACTAGTTATGTATATGATTATGTGTTGGCAGAAATATGCCACCATAGTTTTTGTATATAAAAAAAATGAGTGTTCTTGCTCTCTTACTTTGAAAAAAAAGAACTTATTTGATTGAATTTGACGACCATTTATAAATATCGCTTTAATATTCTTAAGGAACTACTTACAGACCCGTACGTGTAAACTGGAATACAATAAATGAAGTGTATAGCTCGACTTGGCTGTTGCACGGAGTCCATGTGCATTTTGATTGAGTGACAAGTGTAAGAATTAATTAATTCATTTACCTAATTTTGAAAGTTGTCATTGAAAATGTAATTTTAACAAAATTTTTCACCAAATATATCAATAAATTTATAAATAAGTATAAACTTTTATTTATGTTTTGTTTATAGAAACTTAAACTATTTTTTTAGGAATATTTTATATTATCCGAAAAACGCTGTTATTCCATGTGCATCATTAAAAATTTAGGTTATGATTCAATAAACCCAAATTTTATACTACAGTTTATCCTTGAACGAAAAAAAGGAGAAAAGTTCAACATGCCATGAAATTCACAGAGCAAAAATATATTCTTCGATGGTTGAGGTTGGTCGACAACTTTAATCAACTAGAGAAGCAAAAGTAGTGAAAATACATGTATGTAACGCAACTGAAAGCAGCCAGTAGCCAGCAGCCTTCAATGTGACTAGCAGTCGCCGCTCGCTGTTTTGCAATTGGCCCTAGATGAAAAATAAACTACATATGGTTCAAGTCCAATCCTAAAGTGTCAATGAAAGAATCCCTTCTTGACAAAGAAGAAATAACATTAATTCGAAAACTACAATCAACAGCTTTGATAAAGATTCCTGGCTTATGACACTATATATATATATATCTTTATTTCTCAATAAACCATAGGCAATGGTACAGAGATTAATGCATAAAGTTATTACAATAATATATGCAATATACAAAGGTACATACATAAATAAACATAAATGGAGGTACAGAAAGAAGCACAATTAAAAAACATACAATGTCAATATTTGTTTAATAAAGAGAAAAAAAAAAAGAAAAAGGGAAAAGAGCATTGGAAAGGCTACCCTGGAGAATCTATCTTTTTCAGTATAGTTCTAATAAATTTGCAGAGTTTGTTTAAAGTTGGGGTATGTTTGCTATTCAACAATTGGTTAAATTTAATGATATTTGGCCTATTTCTATACTTCAAGTCTAGAAATTGCTTGCGTTCAGCGGTTAATGAATTACAAATAAAAAGGTAGTGAAATTCATCGCCGATTTCATTTCCTACGCATAAATTACATTTTCTGTTTTCACGCGGAGTGTTACGCCACCTTCCAGATTCTATAGGAAGATTGTGGTTGACTGTTCGGAAACGACATAGGGTTATCGCATTTTTATCATCTAAAAGATTAAAGTAGTTCTCAAATTCTATTTTATCTTTAAATATCCTATAATTGATGGCTTTTGGTGAGTTTTGAATAATTGATACCCAATTTTGATGAAATTGATCAGTTAAGCTTTGCTTGACAGAAGCGTTGAGCCATGTAGTACTATAGAATTGTTGGAAATCCCAAATAAATGGTAGTCCACATGTGGTTAAAGTAGATTTTACATGTTTTAGCCAATCAATCTGGTTATCTTGTTTAAGACACAGATCATACAAAATACGCGGCAGTTTAGATTCTTTTCCGGAAATGAGTCTACCCCAATAATTGATAATTCTTAATTTTATATTGATATCTAATGGATATCTTCCTAGTTCCCCGTACACCATATAATCCGGTGTGGATTTTTTGGCGTGCATAAGCATTTTACAAAACTTTAAGTGTACTCGTTCGATGATCGTGTTATTACCTATACCCCATACTTCACATCCATACAGTAAGATCGGCTGGATTACTTTGTCAAAGAGCTCTAATTGGCATTCTATGGATAAATTGTGTGTTCTACCTTTACGAATAATATCGTACATGGCTATCTTAGCTTTATCTGCATTATATTTTTTAGCTTTAGCAAAGTTTCCAGTTTTCGAGAATAATACCCCAAGATATACGAATTCGTTTACGATTTCTAAATCATCATTATTATATGTAAAATGCAAGTTTCTCGGATTTCGGCCTCTCGAGAATACTACAATTTTACTTTTATCCACATTGACCTTAAGTTTCCATCTGTCACAATATTCATGTAACAGGTTAAGTTGGTTTTGCAAATCGTCTCGTGATTCTGACAATAACACTGTATCATCAGCATAAAGAATCAAAAATAATTTTACATATAAATTGAGCTCGATACTTATGTCGCTAGTGATACTTTGAATACCGGTTACATTATTTGCTGACATAAAATCTTCCAAGTCATTAACGTATAAGGAAAACAATAGGGGAGATAGGTTTTCTCCTTGACGTACACCTACATTGCATGGAAAATAATCCGAGTATGTTTCACCATTAAATATTCGAGATTTAATATTACTATACATATTTACAATTACTGCATACATCTTGCCATTGATCTGAGTTTCAAGTAGTTTACCCCATAATCCCGGTCGCCATACCGTGTCAAATGCTTTTGCAAAATCAATAAAGCCGCAAAACAGTTTCGTTTTCTTATGTTTTAAAAGTTCAAATAATAAGTGTAATGTCATAATGCTATCAATGGTAGAGTACCCTTTTCGGAAGCCGGATTGGTTTTCATTCAACAGTAAAAATTCGTCCATAAATGCACCCAATCTTGTGTTCAAAATAGATGTAAAAAGTTTACCCATGCAACTCAAAATGGTTATGGGTCTGTAATTTTTCGGATCTGAGATACTGCCTTTATTCTTATAAAAAGGAAGAATATTTCCTACAAGCCAAATACTAGGGACTTTGCCTGAATCAAATATCATATTAAAAAGTTTTAAATATATTGGTAATAATATATGTGATGTATGTTTAATGTATTCATTTGCGACATAGTCGTCACCACATGCTTTGTTATTTTTCAAATCTTTAATACATTTTAGTATTTCTAATTCAGAAATCTCACAATTTATATTCATATTAATGGTATCATTAGTACCTGCGACATTCTCGTATTCCGTGTTTTCGATACCGTCGCCGCTGTTTAGATCTTTAAAGAAATCAAACAAATTTTCTATGGCCGCGCCTGACTTTCGCCGGTCTTGTCTCGTATTAATAATATTCCAGTATTCTTTACTGTTTTGTGTTCGCAGTGATCGTAATTTCTTTTTCATATTTCGTCGATGCGATAGCAGCGCTTTGCTAGTTTCACGCTTATATTCCTTCTCCGTTTGTCGAAGAATATTTCTATTTTCGTCAGATTTACGTAATCTAAATCGAGACTTTGCTACTCTGTAAGATTTTCGTTTTCTGCGACATTCAGAATTAAACCACGGCTTGTTATTTTTCAAAGACTGTTTACCGTTATTCAGACTTCGCTCATACGTTCCGAAGACCTGTTCTGCTGGATTAACGATCAAAGCGTTTGTTTTCTCGATCAGTGCGTCAATTTTATCTTGTGATAAATTTTCGATATTGACTTCGTCTAACTCACCTATCAGTTGCTTAACCTTATGAATATCAATATTTTCTAGGTAAGATTCTACTTTATCCGTATCCCATTTTTTTTATTTTCTTCTTATCATTTAAATTATTTTGTTCAAACATAGGGGGATTAGGTTTCCTTGGTACTTTTACACATAGCTCAATAGGGTTATGTACATCTGAATACAGAGAACAAAAATCAATGACATTCAAAGTATGAATACAAGATAACATGTCATGTGTACAAATAAAATAGTCAACAACACTTGTTTGTTTGCAAGTAAACATGCCCATTTTGTCACCATTGACTCTACCGTTTAAAATGAACAAATTATTATTTTTACACATTTCCAAGAGGTTGTTACCATAGTTGTTTTTTGTACAATCTTTACTGTTTCTATTAAGATTCATATCAAAATCAGGAAGTGTATAACACAAATTATGCACATTATTAATAGGGTTATGACTATCATTTACCATTTCTGTAAAATCTGCATCTTTGCCCGTTCTACTATTGAAATCTCCATTTAGGAGTATAAATCTGTTATTATTTGAAAAATTCAAATACTCTATTTCTAATTCATTGAAAGGGTCATCAGCCCTGTAAATAGAATTTTCGGGTGGGATATAGATATTGCCAATGATAATATCTTCAGGAGTATTAAAAAGATTTGCAGAAACTTTGAACCAGGAAACTAATTTACTGTCCGTTTGTATATAATGGACAAAATTTTCAAATTCTGATTTATAGCCGAAGGCGATGCCTCCTGATTTAACTGACAGGAACATTTAAATGTGGCCGGTTTAAACTTGTTTTTGGGCCCAATTAACCTTCCACCTATTGATGATGTAACATTACGTGTACCTGTAGTTTGTACGGTGTTTCAATAATCAATTACAAAGCACAAACTAGCTTTTTTAAAATAATTTAAAATGCTATTACTTCTGTACATGTATTGTATCTTGCATGTAGGTACATCAATTGCCAACCACATGACATGCATTGTTTATTGTTTGCCTGCTTATCCTCTGTGCTACATATATTGACTTTGAAATAAAGTTGTTGGCTTGCTATCATACTGACATTTTATGTCGCAGGATATTCCACATATACCTACACTATATGAAAAAAAGAATGAAAGGAAATAGCGATTTTGCACTAACATGCACTAAAGCTGTTTTTTATCCATGACGAAACTAACATTTGCTTGTGTATGTATTTTCATTTCAGCATTATATCGCAAGAAGTTATGTAAATTAATTTTAATTTCAGCATTTATATTTCATGAAGACAGAATATTTATCTATTAAGTCTATTCCTTTGGTGATGACTATAAACTTCGCATTGATTTATACAAAACAAGCAGACAAACAGTTAACTGTACGTTACCCAATGCATTCCAGTGTACCCAATAAATCGAAATATTTTTCTTATAAGATAATTCAGTAGCGGATCCAGGGGGGTGTCACCCGGTGCACGTGACACCCCCCTGATGTTCACATGTATGGTTTCACTGGCACACTTTTTGTATAAATCGATCACACAAGTCTAGCTTGATGGCTAGCTATACATGTAAATTGCTAAATAAACATGCCATAGGTTAATTACAATGTACGCATTTTACCTTTTGTAAATTAAGTTCTTTTGATCAGTGATTGAAGTGTAGTTTTGATAGATGACATAAAAATCTACATTTCAAATAATCATAACAACATAAAAGAATTTCTTCATGCTGTATAATTTGTTAAAATCCAAATCTTTATGAAAAAACGGCGTAAAGCACTCGCATATGAAAAGTTTTGCATGAATTCCAACATCCTTGAAAATTATATTTGAGCCATGTACTATACTGTTCAGAAATTTTAAGAATTATACTGAAATTCATTATTTGCATTTATCTATATAAAAAAAAATAACGAAACCTTGCTCCATGAAACATTGAATTCTTAACTGTACTCTACGTGTTCATTGCATAAAACGCAATGAGAGTCGATATTTTGTACAACCATCATCTGTCTACTAATGACCCTTTTAGGAATCTCACTAGGGACCGACTTTCTGGTTGTCAAAAACCCGTGCATTTTTGACTGGTAAATAAGCCCACAGCAGCGCTTAGTCTTGTCGGTGAAATCCTACTAAAAAGCGCTTAGAAACCTGACTGAGATGAGTGCAGTAGGTTGTTGAATGAGACAGCCTTGTGTGTCATATTGAATACTGTCGAATCGTCAGGCTATAATACGGAAAACCTTACGGCTATCCATAGTGGTGCACCTTGTTGGGGAACATTCCTCGCACATTTAAGAACCCTGCTGCAGGATACGCTAATAGTAGGACCCGTAGGATCCTCATGCAGGAAGCTGATTTGCACGTTCATACCCATCAATCCTCAGTTTTCCAGTGGAAGTGGAAACTTTCTTCCCTGATTGCCCTTGAGTTCCTATTTTCTCCATCGCCATTTCATGTTCATTATGTCATCCCTTCATTGTTCTCTCACTGATATAGCCGCCGAAATCATCGAGAGTAACGAATCAATAGTGACACGTAAACTCCATATACTTGAGCGTACGGAATATTGCTACATGAGGAGGGAGAGTTGACGATTGGAAAGTTAAAGTCAAACGTTTTTCACAGAGTTTTGTTCAAAGTGTTTTCTTGAGAGTCTGTAGAGATGTAGATCTAAATCAGAAGCAGACTTCTTAGAATCCGTAGTGTCCTTCATCTCAAGTCCTGAGGATATATGAGATGGAGAAAGTCACAAAATCAAGAATTGTTCAGTTAAAGGTATATAGATTTTGAAGATTATTAGTTCAACATGACCACCACAACACTATCTAACGTTTCATCAAATCCTTTTTGTTCTAGGGATTTTATGAAATATACGTGACTTATATAGAATAAGGCATCGCATTCATTTGAAGATTCAAAAAATAATAATACGTGCTTACAAGACACAACAGGGTCCACCTTAAATAAGGATTTTTTTTTATGTTGAAAGCAATCTAATAAGCTTGTTTGAAATCTCGATTCTTGAATCACCTACATTAAGGTCCCAATGTAATAAGACCAAAATTTATATTAACATGTGCCAAACAGGCGGGAAATTTAATTAATTTTGATTATTTTGACAATTTGATAATGTTCAATAAAAAACATGAATTGTATACTGCTGACAACTTGAAACACAATCAGAGAGCCTCACAAGAGGTAACAGCTTGGCGGTAAAGACTGGTTTGTGAAGATGTATTTCGTCCTGCACTTAATTCTTATTTCCACAATATCAGAAGGTGCACTTTTAGATGTGGAGGGCAAATGTATTCTGAAGACACAAACAAGTTTAGAAAAGACATGTGCTTCCATACTTGACAAGCAATATCATAACCGTAAAGCTGATTAAAAACTGTTTTGTGAAGGAATTGAAAAAAAGCATATTTAAAGGGATAAGAACAACTAGAAACATTAGATCTGTCTAACAACAACATATATAAAACATCGGAGACTACGCGTTTTCAGATTTGGGAAAGTTAAAGGTATTGGACTTAAGTAATAACGCGATCATGGAAATTTGTGCCATCACTTTTAAAGGCTTGAAGACATTGTCATTTCTAAATTTAACTGGTAACAAAAAATTATTATCCACAAAGATACTTTCAGAGACCTGATTAACCTAAAGGAACTTTATATTGCAGACATAGGATTAGCAGGAATGGAATTAGAACGACTCACCAGGTTTAACCAATTAACCATAATAGACATTTCCATATATCAGATTAAAAAACAGCGAAAGCTAAAGCAACTATAAAGACCTTTGCAGTAGCTGACTCAGACTCCAAAACAACTACAAATAATGTGCAACATCGAACTCATTTCAGAATAAGGGACCCTAGAAGGCAACGAGACGTGGCTACAACGATTTCTAATCATCCATGTACTCCAACAACTGTGACATGTACTTACAAGGCGTACAGTAAAGTTAATAAAACATTCACGTTTCCTTGCAACATAACTGGTACCCCGCCCCTGAGCATTTCCCTTAAATTTAATCACTCCAGAAGGACTGACTTCACAGTGGACCAATCAAAATGAACAATAAAGTTGAAAAATAACGTGACCGAAAATGATTTTGGCGCTTGGATCATTATGGTTTATAATCAATGCGCCGGCAAAGCGCGTGTTGGTGGATTTAGGTTATTTCGTTTAGACCCTATACCAGAACTGGAAGATACCAGTATTGTTGCTACAGCTTTAGGTTGTTCTGTTGGTGGAGTAGGATTGATGGGAATAGCCGGTTGGATATTTATGAAAAGAAAACTTCTGAAACAATTCCTTTGTAAATTCAAATCCGTAAAACCAACAATTAACTAGTTATAGAGTCTAAACATGAAAGACTCAGACTTTTTATGTTATATTCTGTAATTATAGAATTGTGCTGCATGCTAAGAATTATATCGACGAACCTCTACTTTTAACCGTCGATTTGTGCTGCCGGACTTTTGTACAAAACATTTGTATCCGTGCTAATAGTGTTGTCTCTATATAATATTTGGACAAGATTTATCGATGCATATGTATTCAAGAATTTAAAAGTTGCAGTTTTGCATTCAAATTCATATACAATATCATTTCTATGTATATGCATATATTCCTAATCATTATGTAATTGCAGCTGTGGCAATGCGAGATATTCTAGATGCTAATAATGATGACTGTTGGTATTCATCAGTAAGATATGTATTAATTGCAAACTTTATAAATAGTTGAAAGATTAAGCTGGGTAAACTAGAGAAGATAGTCAAGTTAAAACTGAATGACAGCTTTATACCCCCTTCACATTTACTTCTGGCAAAATAAAAGAACAGAAATATTATCACAGGGAAACAGCAAATTAAAAAATCTTTTAAATCTAAAAACTGATTTTGGATCCGAGGCTTACTTATTAATAAAGATTTGAAAATAAGAAAAGCAATTTGTAAAATTAGGATAAGTGCTCATGACTTAAGAATAGAAAAAGATAGATATAGTAAAAACTACATTGATAGATCTCAAAGGGTATATGCTATTACTGTGAAGCCAAAAACACTCATGCGATTGAAGATGAATTACATTTATTATTTCATTAATTATGTTTCTCATTCGACATTTTTTGGTATTATTGATCTATGCTCTTCACATTCATATAATGTTTGGCAATTTCAACTTTTGGTAGAGCGCCTCTGGTGAGTCTTGAATAGACGAAACGCGCGTCAGGCGTAGCAAAATTTATTGTCTGGAACTTTGCTGTAATTTATATTTCATAGTATCATGTCCTCTATAAAAAAAGGAACGTAAAATATTTTATAATAAAATTTGCACTATTTGTAATAATTTTAAAGAATTATCCTCGGAATTTAGATATTTCTGGCTATTCACAAATGAGGACTCATTTAGGTTATTTCACATGAATGACATATGCATGTATTGTTGATTTGTCATAGATTTTACCTGCTCGTGGTCTACTTCATTGGCTTTGAAATAAAGCTCAGTTTTGGTTTTCTATTATATTGACAGTTGGTGTCGCAGAGTATTACATCATAGACCTAGATGTATATTACATCAGTAGATTTGTTCTATATAAAATACAGGTAAACATTTTAACTATTACATCTTGAATTTGGTAAAAGTACTATTTACCTGTATATTCTATAGAAAAAAATCTACTGAAGTATAATAAATAAATAAAAACTATTTCCCTAGGGTAATAGTACATTAATACAATTTCGCGGGTTTTTTGTATGATTGGCAGTAGGCGTGGCTAAAGTATACCTTACAGAAGGTAAAGAGTGAGCAGTAGGCGTACGCGCCTCGTGAAATGATAAGTACCTCGTGGAAACAAATGTACTGTTTCCCTCATGACCAGTAAACAATTGTATAATATTTAATATACAGGTCTATGATTACATGTACTTAAACACTGTATAAAAACGAATTAAGGGGATGGGCACCAACCACAGGGACTTACCAACTGTTTTATATCCACAAACATAAATAATATTCACATGCGTATTTTTGACTCAGAAATAACCATTCTTATTCCGTTGCTAGAATTAACCTAAAAATGTTGCAAATATTGAGTTAAATGTGACTCGCTCCTCTTTCTCGAAGATGATAATATATGGATAATGAACTGAATTCAGTTTAGAGAATATTCACACGGCAGAACCATTAAGACGAGAAATAATGTTGACGGACGGGACATAGACGTAAAATCCTTGAAACGGATTAAAACACAGGTAAAATACACAATTTGGGATGCATAAAGTCAGAAAAGGTTAGACATTCAGTTATTTGTTTACAAATGATAATAGAAAAACTGAAGCGTACAGTATAAAGAAAAATGAACTAGCTTAATATTTATGTTTGAAACATTGAAATAGGCCATATAGTTTTCGAGAACATAAACAAACAAATAGCCTACCCTCGTACTATAGCACACTTTCAATACGAGCAACGTGTAGCAAAAACCACTTTTTTTGTGTTTTTTAAAAGTTTTGTGCTCTTTTAATGATTTTTGAAATTGTATAGGCTGTTCATCAATTTATTCACGAAGCCATGGACTGCAAAGCATGTCGCTGTCCAAGAAAAAGGGGTACATGCAAATAATCTACGTACGGACGAATACATGCATGATTTATAATGTATCAGTATATACTTTGTCAGCGACTGTCGTATTTTTGTATTGGTGAAAAATCGGACAATTTGATTACATTTCTTTCAAAAATTTGTAAATTATATGGAATGATTGTTGACTGCATTTTGTCAGTTCCTTTACAAAACCCAAGTGTCTCTGCAATGTGAAAATAAACAAGTTACAGAATGAATGATATCAGCCTGTTGTGCAGGACTATGGTAACATAAATAACATAAGAATATGTCTGAATAAGCATATACAATTGATTTGTGTTTTTGTCTCTCTGTGTGTTTCTTTGCCTTGCTGGCTGGTAGGTTTTCACAAAAAGAGTTGACGCAAAACAAAGAAAAAACATATATATTTTGCAACTTGTACCGATAAATAATATGAATGAGGGAGGTTTTGGTGCTTTAAAACCAAGTTCAACCATATTTTTAAAGGCCTGTTCTAAATCAAGACCATTGCGATCTCTTATTTCTCCGGTGTGTCTGCGTTGTTTTGTTTTTTCAGTTCCACGTTTCAGATTGAATCATCCAGTTCGGTCGTTTTGTTATTACCTTTTATTATATTTGAATTATTGGTTGGGATTAAGTTGTTGTTTTAAACTTTGTAATATGCATTACAGAATTTATTCCCCGTCTGAACGCTGACATTTTGATGTTGTGGTAAATAGAGCATTAGGTAAAATAGTTTTTTTCCAATGATTTTTTATGTTTTGTGTTTACTATGAATTTTTAATATTAACGATGACATTATGTATTACTTTTTGCAGTCAACATAACAAGAGTGACATGTCTTGTATTTGTATCATCAGAACACTGCCAAATTATGTACCTCTTAATTGTATTTCAGTTACACCTAGGCCTGTTGACTGCAACGCAATTATTTTGCATGTATCGGTCCGTTACCAAGTTTTATTGCATGTATTTAAAGTCATTTTCTTATGCTTGAAATATATAAAAAAAAATATTGAACGTTATTATTGGATATTGATATTTTCATTAAAACAAAACTTTATTAACTTCTTTTACTTATATAGAAGCATAACTTACCAGATTATTACTCTGTACAGGCTTGTTTATATTAACCAGTTTGAATTGTCCGTGTCAATGTAATCAAATCGAGCAAACTGTTCGTGAATGATTTAAAAATATACCATTGTGTTCGACAAAAAGAAATTAAATCCTTATACAATATGTTCTTGTTTATATACTGGGCCTCTTTTTAAAGTTTATTACATTCATATTTTTGATATTTTCGAGATTACAAGTTGAAAATTGACATGAACCGTGAAAAAATTGCATGTATCGTCCGTTAACAATGTTTTTCTCCGTAATGGTTCTGCCGTGTGATATTGCCAAACAATTTAGATAAGCCAAAGAAAAAATTAAGTCACTGACGTTTTCAGGCTATAACGGTTTATAATTTTGTCGGAAAAAGATTTTCTTTAAAGTTTTTTTTTCTATTTCATTGCTGCTGGTTAGCACCTTTAAACCTTCTGACAGAGTAAATAAAACGTCTTTTAAAAAATGTAAATTGCATATTCAGTGGTTTTGAAAAGAAATAAGGAGTTCATGGGCAAGAAATTTCAAGCATTAAAGATGAGCAATACCCGGGGATTTCGAAAATCTGACAACAAAAAAATGAAGAGCAAACCTCGTTAAGTTCAAGACATAGAACCTTTCATTTTTATATCTATATACAAAATAATCATCATGAATCATGAATAGTAAGTAAGTGAGTAAGTTGGTGATTTACGCCCTATAGTAGCAATAGTATACATAGGTTATATTAGGAAGCGAAGATGCACCAATGGGACATTCGAGTGTCAAAAGTCCGAATGGGCAACGACGAAACCGGCAAACACGAACAAGAACAACACGAAGAAACACAAAACACAAAATCAACCGAACGGAAACTCAAGTCGTAACAAGAGTGAAGTCAGGTGTTCCGGAAGAGTAAGTGGTTCCTGCCTGCTGTAGCACACCCTTCGTGTTGCTAATTTCCAATTCAGTGTGTCAAATCCGGTAAAGGAAGACAAAACAAATTTCAACGACAAACCAACATCTGCACTCATTTGAGAGATAGAAATCCCATATATAAGGACTTTGAAAATGAACAGGATGATAAATTGAAAATAAAATGATGATGAGGAATATGGTGAAGGGTGGAAAACAAATCAACAGTAAACATGAGGTAAATAAAAAAATAAACACTGGAAAATGGAAGATGTGGTTAGCTGCGGAACTACTCAACGTATATTCTCCGACAACCCCTGTTTTCATGCATTGAGGACGTGTTAATCAGGGTACGCTTTCTTAATTATCTACCGATGTTTAGTTTTTTTTTTCGAAAGGAGTTGTTTCTAAGTATAAACACCAATTGGCATTTTAAAGAATAATTAAACATATTAAATTGTAGCTATTCCAACTTTTATTATAGATAATTTACATAAATAACTAGGTTTTGCTTTCAACTGTTACAGATAAAATTATTTCTCCAAAAACACTGTTTAATCACATATACTAGAAATTGTCACTATCAAAGGCCTTGGAAGTCTATAAGCGCACAGTTATAAAGTCCCCATATTTAGAGAAAAACTAATTATGTGATAAATTATTTAATTTATCAAAAATTTATGTACAAAAAACATTAATTTTCAATTTCTTTGGATGTAATGGATCAATTCAAATATGTCCAGGATAAGGAACTGGTTGTATTTTATACAACTTTCCTTATCATGTTTTGCTTAAATTTCTTTCACTGTTGCAATATTTATCATTTTAAAGTTAAAACTCAATAATAGCTATAGTCACTTTTAATCTCTATCAATACCTTGTTAGTGTCTATGTCCACACTTGATCAAATAAATAAACATTACATCTTCCTTTCAATATGGACAAGTGGGCCCCCTTTTACGCCGGGTGTCTGAAATTGGGACCAGGAAGTGTAGAAGTATTGGACACTCAAAAGTCTGATCTTTCCTCAATTATAACAATTTTTAACAACCGAGAATGATAAATATAGTGATAAAGTTTATTAAAAAAAAGATATATACCATAGCTGTTGTCTGCTGTGTAATAACGTCTAAATTTTGTAATTTATGTCCCGATAAATGTGATTTTATTTATTTTATATTGCTTAAAAGAGTTATAGCTACGATACCAAATCTGTTACATTTTGATTACTTAAGATGATCTTGTCACAATCTCAACATGTATGTAACATTTTTCCTATGAAGGAGAAAATAGCAATAGTAAAAGGAGATCAGTACGAGACTGAAGGATGCCAAGACGGGACGGGACGAGTGTGGTTGTGGATACAGAGTTGAAAATTGAAGAATGAAATTATTTTTTGAGGTATGAAGTACAAATTCTTATAAGTTCTGTAAGCCTATGTCGAAGTTATAGAAGATACCGGTAAAAGGCTTTTCCTTTTAGTCTTCGCGAGCATGTTAAAAGAAAAAAATAATCGAGGTGTGGAGAAATCATTCAATCCATGGCATTTTCTGAACCACTCAATTAAAAAATAATACAATTTCATACGAGTAAAAATTTCAACTTAAAATTTAGCCTTTAGACTTATCGCCAGCACTTGGGTTTGGTGCATGCCTGTGCGGGTAAACCTTGAAATGACCGTAAGGCAGAGCCAGTCGCCTAGGTAATCACAAAACACAACATAGTTACACGAGACAAATTTCAAACTACGCGTTTCGTCAATTTAGTAGTCATCAGAGACGTTCAAGTTAAAAGTTGAAACGTCAAAATAAAGTGGAAGATGAAAATCACAATTAAAGAGCACAGTGGTATCCAACAAGGAACCAAAGTAAAAAAAATAAGACTTATGCCTGGGAGTTGAGCATCTTGTACATTGAACTTCATTCTCGAGATTTGCATCTAGCTCATAAAAGTAAACCTTACAAACAAGTTTTTCTTATTTTAGAATTTTTATATACTATAAAAAAAGTCCGTCAAATACAGATAGTTGTTTTAAAGAGGGCACACATACATTTCTTATTTTAACCGAACATTTTATTGTTAAAACAACCCCTAAAATTTTGGGACTTTTCGGTACACAAAAATGTGTTATTTGGTGCAGATGCAACACACGTGTCTGGTAAAGTGGACAAAGCCGTGAACATATCAGAGTTTTTCAAAGAATATTGCCTTAGTGGTGTTACAGGTGTATTCACAAGCCTGGTCATCAGTTACGAAATTTACCAAATGACCACCATTTTTCGTTTTCTGATTGTCAAAAAAAGTTTTTAAAACATCAAGTTTTTTTCCTTGAACTGCAAATGCTTTATTTTTGCTCTCCCTTTCCAACTTTTTAAAGAACGAGTACTTCTCATTTGATACTTTGGTTTTTTTTGGCCTTCCAATATATTTTGATTCAGATGTTGCTGATGAGAAGTTTCTCCTTGAAATATACATGTACAGCATAACGAAATAACTCTTTTTTGATACCCGCTTTGGTACTGAGATTTTGTATCTATATATTTCATGTTTTTTGACGTTGCGGTCTCCAAAAGCCCTATACATGTAAACATTATTATATTAAACATTTTATTCAATCAATTTTTGGCTGTGTTCTTTTGCAAGATATTAATTACGATTGGTTAAATAATTGACTTTTTTTTTCATTTTCAAGGGAACACATTTGATTAACACCATCTTTACTTTAGTAGCAATCTTAATTTCTATTTAATTTTGATTTTACGAAATTGAACTATTTTCAATTAGGAATAATTATAAATTTTCCAGCTTGTAGTAAACGGGCTTTACTCTTGTTTCTTCCAATGTCAGTTTATAGAACAACAACGCAACTTAATAAATTTTATCATAAGTGCATATATGAACGTCATCATCAAGAATAGTATATAGTAGTAGGTAATTGATATTTTCTATAGCATCATTCACGTTGAATTCTGTAAATGGACATCCTGATTGATATGGTAGACTACCGCGGTATGTTTTACTATATGGTACTTTGATCTCCGCATAGTTCCCCAATGTCAAGATAATCCCACCTCTTATGCTGACAATTAGGTGTATCTAAGTATGTGATGGGGGTATATGAATAAGGCTAAGACAAATATAAAATTGTTGAGCATAAATCGGTAGAAACACACTCGTAAGGCTAAAAATACATCGACAACTTTTTATATGAACAATTTGCAAACTAATGATGTTTTCAGTCAGAGTAGCAATATTAATGCGCAATAAGCAATATGTATACTAAAAAATATCCTTTCTCTTTTTTTAAAGACAAACGTTTACGTTGCTGTAAGTGCAGATGATTTGTTGTCGTCGTCGTCGTCGTCGTTGTTGTGTGTGTGTGTTATATGTTGTTGTCAAGTGAATTGCCGCCGGCTACCTTCATTCAGATGCTCCATTGGTACTTTGTTTCTTCTATTGTACAAATGGACCTTTTACGACATTACAAACACAATGTACATGTATATGCAAATAAAATGGTGATCGAAGATTCTTCCATTAGATTGGTAACAAGACTGGTCCACTTTTCCGGACAAACACACGCAAAAACACATTAAGCTTACCTCGGCCTACTATTAACTGTAGGTGTTATTTAAGTATATATCCTAATGGACCCATTCAGCAGCCAACAAAGATACACTTTGTCAATCTTATCATTGCCCATTAATTATTCTTATCAACCATTTATATTTTTCTTTTTCAGATTTTGATTTCATATATGATTTGAAATAATACCGATTCTCGGCAAATCAAATTTGCGCACATTGAAAATCATATTAGAAGGAATTTTAGAAAGGCTATAGAAAAAACTCGCAATACACAAATCTTTTAGTAAGAGGATTCACAAATTTTGTAGCTAAAAGGATACAAAAACTATGAATTTCACAACTTTTGCGTCTATAATCTTAATTTTTGGATGTATACAGTATCTCGGGCATGCTTGCATACCTGGGTGTAAGTGTAGTGCAGCATTCAGCACATGCAACCTCCGTTCATTTTTATCCAGTGTTCCGAGCGGGTTACCTACAAATATTGTGGCACTTGTTATAATAGGAACTGACAATCACCCAAATACCTTTGGACGACTTTCATCCTCGGCCATCAGCTCCCCGTCACTGAAACACCTGACAATGAAATACTGTGGTATCAATGGCATTGATAATGGAGCATTTCAAAGCTTGGTGGCGTTAAAGTCGCTGGTTTTGTCTTACAACAAACTATTGACAATACAACAGAGCACATTTCAGGGAATTTCTGGTCTTACTCAATTGGATTTAAGTGGAAACGAAAACTGTCACATAGATACCAATGCCCTTGTGGGTTTACGTCAGCTTCAGGAATTACATCTGGCAGAACTGAACATGGAAACGTTGAGTGGTGATATTCTGAAACCTCTAAGTAGTCTAAAAGTTCTGGATTTACACGGAAATGAACTGAAAACTTTTGATTGGTCGGTGCTTAAGTCCTTCAGTGCTTTGAAACATTTGGATATCTCAGACAATCAGCTGACAACATTACCTGCAGACATTGAACCAGTCTTCTCAAGACTACAAGCCGTAAAACTGGAAGACAACCCTTGGCGCTGTGACTGGGATACCAAATGGTTAAAGCATAGCAAGCTACCGTTTAGTGATCGCTCTAAGATTATTTGCGATGCCCCGGACGAACTAAAGTATTTATCTATAATCAACGTTCCAGACAAGAAACTTGATCCTATTTTACCGAAGGTTTTAAAATGTGCCAAAGATGTCGTTATTGTAAAGGAAGGGTCACCAGCAAATATTAACTGCGCTATCGAAGGAAAACCGCTCTCCTCCATCTCATGGACTGGTCCTCTTGGAACCGTATTTGAACCAAGAGGAAGTGTTGCAGGTCATAAAGCATTTCAAAATGGCAGCTTTTACATCGACAGCGTTTCTGGATCAGAGAGTGGAAACTGGACTTTAATCGTTGGGTCAAAATTTGGTGAAGACCAGAAAGTTATTCGCATCAATGTAATACGGTCAACGACAATATCCACTTCTACTACAACGACGATGAAAACGACGACGACACCGCTACTGACGACGACAACAACGACGAAACCATCAGTTAGACTTAAAACAACACAGATCCCGATGGTCGTTCATACAGTCATACTCTCGAATATCCCTACAAACACAACTGTAACCGAAAAACCGAACATGTTGATGTTCTACGCGGCTGGTGGTGGGGGTGGTCTTCTGCTAATGATAATCATCATTATAATCTGCTGCAAAGTTTGTAAGAAAGGTGGTGCTGTTAACGATAGGCAGTTCGACTCGGTAAAAACTCCCCGTAATGTCACCAAGTCGAAACCCACGCGTGTGAATGTGGCCCCGAGACACCAAGCCTACAACTAGAGACTGTGCAGTGTGCAAAAGCCCGTGGTACGGTAGAGGTCGTTAGAAAATTTTACCTCAATGAGACTTTTTAAAAAATATTTATTTTTATTGCATTATATTGTGTATTTAAACTACATGTATCAGTATTTTTGATAATTCCATTTGATTGCATGTGCTATGTTATCTGCGGCTGAAAAAGAAAACAATAATTCCATGCGGCTTTTTCGCAACAAATTGACATAGAAAACAATCTATTCAGGTTACACTTATCCAAGTGTGCCAAAAACATTACCATTCATTTTTGTGGATTGTACAATTTTTTGGTACTCCACGTTTAACAACTGATTGCTTTTTTTATTATTGTTCCACTATTTTCGTCCCCAATTTTGTTGTTGTTTCGTTTTCTATAACAGAATCTATGTCTTTTTTGTTCATTGTTGTAATTTTATCTTGTTCTTTCAAACGTATCTATTAAAATTGTTGTTTGTTTGATTTTACAATAAATATAGACCTGTTTAAGGCGTTGTGTTTGACTTTACAACTTCAAGAGATAGAAAAGAGAGTTATTCAACAGCATTTTGTCTATACCAGAGACACTCTAATAAAATGCTTTAACAAAATATGTCAAATGTATGTAGCAGTTGAGTACACTATATCTCAAAAACCAAAAACCAAATACAAAGCTAAGATGGATACAATTTAGAACTGTTAACTGAAATTTGATACATGTAATTATCCAACCCAATAAGAGCAGATATACCAATGGGGCATCCGAATGTCAAAGCAGAGACAAAACCATGAAAAGACAGGACGAAGAAAAAAAGACAACATATAAAACAGGGAAATAAAGGTAGTACCCAAACTACCGAATAGGATGATAGAAGAGACAGTTAAAAGGCAAAGACATACCGGAGAAATTGAAGGTAGCAATAGCTCTGATTTAGTACAGGCATTTAAAAGCAATGGTTGGTTTAATCTGGTTTTATTGCTCCTATCCTCCCTCGCGAGTCAGGCGAGTCATCTTAACCATCAAATCCAACCATTCAAATGATTTCAAACTGGGACAGTATTTCGGGCGACAAATGTTAAATTACATCTGATGCGCGTTTCCTCTATGTGTGTATGTGTGTTTGTGTTTAACGCCCTTTATTGACGCACCTGGGCCATGTGAGGTGGTCAGTTTTATTGGTGGAGGAAACCACCCTCCTTGGGCAGGTAACTGACAAATTTAATCACATACAGTTGGAAAGTTCCTTTTTTGTTAAATACAAACGGGACTCGAACACAGCTGAGAGGCGATTGGCTATAGCTAGTGATCAAATAGTGTTGTATTTAAACCAGCGCCTTAGACCACTCGGCCACCCAGGCCCCCGTTTCGTCTAAACAAGATCACCAAAAAACGGAAAGTAACTAAAGAATTAGAATAAACAAGGGGTTGCACTTAGTCGGGATACCCCACTCAACTATTCTGAAAATAAGAAGTGAATGCCTGACGGACCTGGAAAGGGATGGTACGGTACAACTCATCATAATTAAACTGTATACCAAATTTGAAATCAATCACTTGAGTAAGCCGAGAAATCGGTTACGAAAACTTGTCTTTTTTACACTTAAAAAAGTCTGAGTCAGCTCAGAAAACAGAAAGTAGATGTATGACAGACCTGGAAAGAGGAGGCATGGTACAACTCATTATGCTGAAGCTGTGTATCAAATTCAAAATCAATCCCTTCAGTTGAAGCTGAGAGATCTGTTACGAAAAATTGTCTTTCAATGGCCTTAAAAAAGTCTACAGTAGGCTCAGAAACAGAAAGTAGATGCATGACTGACCTGAAAAGGAGAGGTACGGTACAACTCATTATGATAAAGCTGTATACAAAATTTGAAATCAATCCCTTTAGTAGAAGCCGAGACATCTGTTACGAAAGTTTGTAACGGACGGACAATGTGATTGCAATATAGCCCCTCTCTTACGATTGGAGGTATAATAAGAAGAAAACTAAGATATGTAATCTTATGGCAATCTGGATTTATACTTTCGAGAACGTCTAACCATGGAGGTATTATATTCTTTTTACTCCATGGTCTTACAAACAACATATTTTTAAGCCTAAGATAAGGGAGTATGGTGTCACACGTAAGAATCGCTTTGCTCTTTGTATACCAACCCTTATTTATACACACTTTAATATATGATTGATATTTTCCAAAAGTTCTTAAGCAATACATATTGAAAAAATATCAACATTTTTAAAGTAAATGATTTATTAAAGTTGGATCTTGGACATTATAGTATTATGTTGTGATAACCTTTCTTTGACGACGGATTTTTACAAAGTGGTCCGTTATCCTTCGTATATAATACTAAACGATAGTACTTAATACATCTAGTTACATCAAATCAAACTTAAGACGTTAAAGTAATCCCCTAGAAAAGAAAGGATCGACTTCAAGTCAAACTCTTTCTATACAACAGAAGAAATGAGGTTATAGCAAATCTTCATATTGTAAAGGTTTAATTATCCTTCGAATTCATCAAACTTAAAAGAAGGAATATATCAAAGTTGGAGATAATTTAACTACACTGTTAACCATTTTGGTTGTTTTCCCCGAGGTTGCACCAGTAGCAGCACTTCATTACAACTAGTAGTGTATTTTTTAGCTTGGTTTTAAAAATTCTCGTGTTCAAACTTTTTAAAAGATAAGATAAAATAAGATTGTTTATTCCAATTAAGGTCCCACAAGGAGCATCATAATTTAATACAATAATTTACATGTTAAAATAAGAATATGTGACTGTCCAAAAGACGAAATGCCCCATCTCGCAACATTTGGGATGGGCGAACTGACCGTTACACTATATGCCCCTACTTTATTAGATGGGGCATAAAAACTTTGCCCAATGGACGGTCGATGGCAATAGCTAAAATGAACCTTTTGATCAGGTGAGCTAACATGGAATGAGGAAACAGCTAGAAGCCATTGCTGTTCCACATCTTGCAACCTGTTCCAGGTATAATTAAATCCCAATCTAAAAATCATCAGCGAAAAGAACCAATTCTGGACACAGAAAAAATATGCATTAAGAACAGAACATAATCATTACTAAGAAAAGTTGCATTGATTTGGGAGATTGCTCAGTTTGTTCAGTGAATACACACCTCAATAATATGTCTCTTAAGGACGGACCATTTAACTTGAAGGGGGGCCTTGGTTTTTTGTTTTGATCAGAAAAATATTTTCCATGCAGAGCACAGACAAAATATTTATTTTTCCAAGCCGTCACGACAGAATATTTTTTTTCATTGTCAGCATTTTTTTTTATGGCAGAAATCCTTCTTCGGAATATTTTTTTTCTTACCCTCAGCTGCCAAAATATTTTTTTTCATCAAAAATAATTTTCAGAATATTTTTTGTAGGAAAAAACAAGCCCCCCCTTTCAAGTTAAATGATTGGTCCCTAAGTAGAATTTGTCATGAAGTGTTTATCTTTTTTTTTTCATGTTCCAATTATTACAAGGTAAGTGTTGCATTTAACAGAACAATGGACAAATGTGTATTTGAAGCATCATATAGTTTAAAGTTTTTATCAAGAACATTTTTATCATGTGCCACAACCAAAGGAAAGACCTAGTAAATGGTCTTTTAAGGGTCTTTTACAACTTTGTGCATTGTAGGTTTCTTGACACAACTACTCTAAAACTGTTAAACAGATTTATCTCAAATTTTGTAAGAGTGTGTATTTTTGTTTTATTTAAGACAACTTGTTTGACATGAAATTTTTGTTTGCCATTTTTTTAACCAACTATGAGTTTGTAAACAAATGAGTCAAATTGTTTTCTTTTTCTTTATTCCATGTTATGAGACAAATCAGACATATTTAACAATGTATAAATGAAATAGTTTATAACATTATAATATAATCATAAATATACATATCACAGATAAATATGAATAGAGTGGAATGAATGATAAATAAACAACAAAATAAATCATCTTTAATCTTAGCAATTGATTTTGAAAATGTCATTTAAGGCATAATAGATTACCTTCATTTTAGGACGGTATTTTTAGGTCACCATACAATAAATACATGTGAATAAATAACATATGGCTACTATTGTTTAAAAGCAGTTAATGACCATGCATTATGAATCTAAAATATATTAAAAAAATTAGTATTCAGCAGTTTACGTTTTACAACAGAAATTGTTCAAGAAAAATATGTTCATACTAATTATGCATTCATAGTTCAACAATTGGACGGACTAAAGTAGACCAAAATAGTAATACATGTTCTAATAAAAAAATATTTCCTAACAGTAACCAGCTAAGCATCATTTACAAGGCACACAGACTACACAGAGAAGGCACAGACAGGAAGACAGAGCTAGTCTAGTTTCAATGCTGAATGTTTCTCATATAGATCCCCTGAATTCTAACATTATAATAATCAAATGTGATCAGATTTAACAGTGTCGTATCTTATGTGTATAACGGTTGAATTTAACACAATAATTAATTTGGGATCAATTTAAAAAAAACTAAAATTTTGCAATTGGTGTTTTTAAAACTCAAACCCCTACCAGTAATAACTGGCATTATAAACATAGGTCAGGTCAATCTGGATTCTGTGTCAAATTTTTGTTCAATACTCCAGGATTGGGATAAGTTCATATATTCTCATATAAATAGGGTTGCTTGTGAGAAAATATTGGGAAAGGTTAATTGAAGAAGAAATCAAAGAATCAAAGCTACATACAGAAATAAAACCACAACATAAAAAGCTTAAATTTTACATGCAATGACATTACCTGCTTAACTGAGAACATAAAATTAATGACATACATTGTGTCACATTTCTGAAACATAGTAAATATGTGACCTTGGTCTGTACAGTGGAGCTTTGGGATGTTGTAAAGTGAAGCATAAAAAAAGCCACAAAACTGAGAATTTATAAACTGATTCATAGCTGTTATTCGCAAAACAAAATCATCTAGCAATATCATTTTATCTATTAACAATTGTAAATTCTCATTTAACAACAACATTAGGCAAAAACATGCAAGTTTTCCCCATGGTGCTATAAAGTTATTTTCCATGTACATCAACAATGTGTATTTAACTTGTGTCTGTGACTGTGGAGGTAACATCTGATTTCTGACTGTCCTCAACCTTAACCTCTTGACCTGTCTCCTCCCCCTCTTTAGTTTCCTCCTCCTCCACCTCCGACTGGGCTTGGGGAGGTGGCGGGGGTGTTGGCTCTCTGGGCTTTGGCTCTTCTTTTTCTGCAAAGAAAGGAAAACCAGAATTATATTTTTAAATATTCATGAAAAATGATGATAAAAGTAACTCATAAACTCACAGTGTAAAATAGAATAAAGAAAATCATACCAGATAATAATTGTTTAGACAAAATATAGTTTCTACCTCAAGATCTTAAAGTTTTGTAATTTCATTTTTGGTTCTGAAGCTTTAAGAATAATAGGCTTGCTTAATTTTATGTAACTATAAACATGACAAGTATAGATATCTCTTGTTGAAATCATGAAGCATCAAACTGTAAACATTTTCAATGTTCAGACTGAAAAAGAATGATTAAACTTGCCTTAAAGAAAAGCAAACACCCTCAGCATTATTATGACAGACAAAGGTTAAGTAGAAAAAAACTTCACAATCAAGCATGAAATATTTCATTATAATTATTAACAATGAAATACTTTTTTTGTTAAAAAATCCCCAGTAAACCAGCCTTTAAAATTGCTTAGAATAAACCCCTCAAAACATGTATTAGAATATGTTTTATATGACATTAAAAGGTACAATCATATGTTTAGTTGGCAGATCAGCCCATCTGATGAGTTTAGCATATGCTGATAAATAATAATTATTATAAGTTAAGGTTGAAATATAAACTACATGTATTATAATATACTGTATATGAATAGTTATAGATGAAAGGTCTTTACCAACTGATTTGTAGGCAGTAAAAAAAAGACCAACCAACAAAGAATTTCAATCTTCATATTGAATTTATTTTCCAATCAAACTTCCCTTGCCAAAAAGGCTATCAGGATGTTCAAAATAGAGTAAGGGGAACAAACAATTTTACTTTTAGACAATGACAAAAAAAGCTCTCTGTTTAACTAAATCCATAGTCCCTGTAACAAATCATTTTGTAGTGTTTTACGATATTTTGAAAAGTTCATCCTTATAATACAGGATACAAATGTACTTTCCTCCAATGTAAAAATCTGACAATTTCACTTTCCAAAGGTGAAGGGAAATTGGAATCCTAGAACATTTTAATTGCAATATAAAAGAAAACAGATCATGTAAGCCAAGCTGTCATTCTGATATCATAATTTTAGACACACAGTTTTATGCAATCATTTTTACACAAGCCAAACTAAACTCACCTTCGTTCCCACTCAGGAACTAAATGATATTTAAAATCAGTATACAGAGAAAACATGGTAGGTGGACATAGCAGAGATAATAGTTATAAGTTATAATACGTCTAGAATGGAAAAAAAATATATAAAATTTCAAAATAAAAGAGGAAACTTTAGCCCCATCCAACCCCAGCGCCCCCCCCCCCTCAACCCATAGAAAACCCATCATATGTTAAAAGAATATTTCTAAGTAAAAGAGTAAAGAAAAGAATTAAAACAAAAATTTAATAAGGATATGAAATAATTGAGCTCTATAGAAAATAATGAGATGTGGAATAAGTGTACGCGACACAGCCCACAATATAACCTTCTTTAATTCCTAATAACTATATATATAAATTACAGCTCTATCAATTCCCAAACTTACTTGGTTCAGGGAAAGGCTTGTCAAACTCATCAGCTCGTGCATTTTTCCATTCAATGAGTCTTTCTAGAGCAGGTCGTGTGCCCATGACCGTGTGACTGTCAATGCCTTTCATCATCTTGTGGGCCATGGCTATACCAAACTGTACTCTGTTGATACTGATGGCTTCTTTGTCTCCCATTGATCGAGACAAGTTGTAGGATTTACTGAAATATTCTGTGGCCTCTGGGTACCGCCCCTGTAATAGTAAAAGATATTTTTAAACACTGAAATTCATTAAAGTAGATATCTTATTAAAGATTGGTTACTGTTATTGGTAGTGATTGCTTTTGGCAGTTTGCTAAAAAAACTCAATTTTGATAAGTATGATCAATACAGATAAAAAAAAACCTGCTAACAACAAATTACAAAAAAAATGTATTCTTTTCTGTGCTTGTATGGTATTTTGTCATGATGATCTCTAATGGAGCCAAAGACCATTTGAGTGATCAAGTAAGAAATAGTTTATATTGTTTCTGTTTAACCAAACATACCAAGGAGTTGAATATATTTCCGAGGTTGTGACAGGCTCTACTGAGGGCTACTTCCTCTCCACTTTTCTCAGCGACCTCTACAAACTTCTTCAGGTAAGTGATGCTCTCTTCTACCTTTCCTTGTCTGTGGAGAAAATATAATACTTAAAGTGATCTATAAAATTCTAGTTTCATGATCAGCACTTTTATTGATTGAATAAACAATGTAAATTGTGCTTTTCAACTTGTTAAATGGCCATGGCTTGTATATAATATATGTTCCATAGTTAGCCCCTTAGCTATTTTCCCCATTTATTGGTTAACATACTGGTTAATGTTATATTTCAGTGACACTTGTTTAACAATTATAATGCCATTAATTGGAAATGGTCAAAATCTTAATGAAAGTAATATTCCCAAAGTATACACTGTTAATCTATAATTTTTGCAGGTCCTTATTTTCATGACTTTACGATTTCACCCTAGTTCACGGGAACTTATTTTTATGTTTTCTGTTCAATATTCTATTCATTTTATTCAGATTTTTTTTCTTTACTCAGATATTAATTTTGCAATTGCCTGACTGTGAAATCCGTGATAATAAATACCTTCCAAAAATTAATACATTCACAGTACATGTAAACTTCAGATGCCTATCAATGATCATATAATAGTGTTATACTAAGTTCTTACTTTGCATAAGCCTTGGCAATGGCATCACAAGCTTTACCAATGCCTTCACTGTCACCCTGGGCTGTACAGATCTCCAAGTACTTGTTTAAATGCTGAAAAAATGTAAAAGATGGTATTTGACAATTCTTTTCAGTAACAATAAAGATAATTACAAAACTACATAAGTTGGATGACCAATCTCAATTGTCCTACACAGGCAATTTGTCTTAATGTTAAGCCTGATTTACACAAATTTAATGTATGTCACACTAATTTAATGTTAAATTAACGTTAGTTTAACTTTGGATTTTTTAATGTTAATGTAGTGTTAAAAATTAATGTTAATTTAGTCTTAAACTTTTTAATGTTAATTTTCCTGTTGAATGATGTGACATCAAATGTTAAACTTTGTCAAATTAAGATTCGAAGCTCTATTAACACTAACTTAACGTTAATGTTTAACATTAAATTTAATTAATATTAACAAATTTGCCTTTGTAAAAGACAAAACAAGGCAACGACATAATGGAGAAATTTAAGACTGCACTTATAAAGTAAGAAGGTCGCAAGGAAAAATAATGTTAACATTGATCTGAAACAAATCAAAATTATTTAAGAAGACTGGGGAAGACAGTCAAAAATATTGGTTAAAATGCAGTTTTTTTTAACAGATGTACCATTATAAATGGATAAATAAAGCTATTATCACATTCTACACCTATTTTTTTTGCTATTGGATAACAATATTGGTTAAGAGATTTTAAACCTAATACCCACCAATAGGGCTGTTTCTCCATCACCATTCTGTTCATAGGAGTACCCCAGTCTGTAGGACGCTATTCCTTGAAGCTCTTGGTCATTACCTGTAATAAATAACCCATAGAATAAACTCTTTTGGATTGTATATGTGTAATCTTAATTTTTTTTTCTACTTTGATTAAATGATCGCAGGTGAATGCTAATTTGTTTGTTTTTTTTTTTAATGATTTGGGTGTTTACTTTTATCTTATATTGTCCTTATGGTTTTACTAAAAATATTTTCAATCCCTCTTCTATCATATGTCATGATTGTGCCTGTCTTAGATCATGATGTCTTGCCATAATTAAGATCTGCAAGTCTTTTTTCGATGTTTATCTAGCAAAAAACCTTGAATCAGCTCCACAAAAAAGCATATTATATCTTGAACATTTATTTCACATCTTCATCTTTTTGCATTTTATTCACAGGCGTTTGGGTCCAGGATTTTATTGTATTATAAATAACGTGTATATAAAAAAAATCATCTTGTCTATATACTATTTCCACAAGGCAGGAATGTTTGAAAGTTCTAAAAATAGAACTGACGGAAACTCCCTTTTTTCTTGTAGAAATATTTTTTACCATAAACAACTAGAACAATCTATAACTCCTTTCAGCTGTAACTCTCTTTAGGAAGCAAAAGTAAAGCATGTCATTATGTATAAATCTCACATCGGGTCTTTTTTCCTACGAAGCGAAACAAAAGATCACCACGGACGGAAGTGGCCAAAGATTTTCAAGGGTAACAATATAACGCCAAATAAAAGGACTTCCGAGTGACACTACAGTAAGGTAAAATCTGGGCGAGTTCGAAAAAATCATTTGGCGGAAAATGTGGACTTAATTTAATTGAAATATTTTTACTGACGAGTTGGTAGTATAATAAAACGTACATCATGTACATACAAACTAGGACTCGATGGGTGTTCCATATATTTTCAAAAAGACGTTAATACGTGGTTATTTCATTTCAATGATAAAAGTAGAAGAATATTGTCTCCCTTTAAAATTTTAAACTACTTCCGTCCGTGGTGGTTTGTTTGGCTCGCTTCAGTGGAAAAAAGATTAGATTCAAAGTCATTGCAAATTGTTTCACGATAAATGTGGTCCCAATTGTGAGATTAAACTGAAAGGATTTAGAGAATCATCGATATTTCATGTAAAACATTTGATTCTATGAGAAAATATGGGGGTTTTCCGCTAGTAAATTTTGTTCTATTTTTAGAACTTTCAAACATTCTTGCCTTGTGGAAATAGTATATAGACGAGATGAAAATTTTTATATACACGTTCTTTATAATACAATAAAATCCTGGACCCAAACGCCTATGATTTTATTAGGTAAGATAAAATATCCAATGATACTCACTCTCTGTGGCCAGTTTGAGAGCTTTGATTAGGTACTCCTGACATGTTTGTGGGTCTTCTTCCTGAAGCTTGGCTGCTATAGAGGAGTAGATTCTCCACAGGTTGATACAGGCATCAGTATGGAAGGTCAGGCCATCAGCTTGGATCCACTCCTTGTGGTCCACAGACAGCTTGTAATATTGTTCAAAATGTTCAGCAGCTGACAAAGTATCTCCTACAAAAAGATATTACAAGGGTATAAAGTTACTACAATGTACATTAAGAGCAATTTTCATGATCTGGACTAATTAAGAGCTATATAAAATTTGAAATTACAAGTAAAAATAGCTCTTCTTGTTATATATTCATTATATTAATCTTCTTTAAATCAAAAGCAAAGACAAGCTGTATTACCCTTCTCCTACTTTCCAAATGAAATCTGACCAATCTATGAAAACTATAGATTATTAAATAAAAGCCTTTCTTAGAACGTATCTACAACACAATAACATACCTTGTTCTTCCAGTGCTAACCCCACATTAAGGTATCCTTGTGCCTGGGTCTTCCCATTGTCTCCTTTCACTCTCGAGCTGGTATCTAAACATGTGGTAAAGAAATGGTCCGCTAGCCACTTATCTCCCCCTGATTGAAAATATCGGGCAAGTTCATATCGATTTCTATACACCTCAGCAAAGTCTCCTGGAAAAATAAGTTGTCATGTCAGTATAGGCAAGAAAAATTGATATGCATGCTAGTTTATATTCTAAACAAAAAAAGCTTTTAAAAAAATGAAAAATAAATTGAGTGGAATAGTGAAAGCCTTTAAATAAATTACATCTTAGATTTGATTGAACCAGTCATGCAAACAAGAAAACCCAAACAGAAATGTTCAAATATATATTCCTTTTTATTCAAAAATGGAAAATTACTGTTTGGCAAGATAAAAAGTGAACCAAAAAAGACATAAATGTTTCATTTTTATACAATTGTAAATACATGTGTTTCCAATTACAGCAACCATGCAGTTCAAGTGACAGCCATACCTTTTCTTTCAGCTTCTTCTGCTTTACATAAATGATGTTTTAACATATCTAACTTTTCATGCTGATCTTTTAACATGATCTTGGTCCACATTAACGACTCTGGACCTTGTCTTTGTCTCTCCTCCTCTTGTTGTTTTATAAGTGCAAAAAGTTCACTGAATGAATGATGGTATCCATCTTGTAACATGTCCAAACACAAGTTATGTTTATATGAATTCCTGTATCTACAATTAGATGGGAAAATGGAGCAATTAATGTGAATTAAAATACTAGTTTTTTAATTATTCATCATAGCAACAAATATTTGAGTAGTCAGTAGAAAGGCCAGAACTCACAATATTTCATATCAAACATTGCTACTATCTGCATGATTAAATATTGTCTCACCAAATTAAATGTCTGGTATAATTTGAAATAAAACATCTAGTACTTTTACTCCTACTTTAAAATTTGCCAAGCAAATACAAAATTTTCAAAACATTTTAAATAAGAAAAAGAAATCTGTGTTTGTCTTGCCCTCTACTCAGTTGTTCATGGGAGACCCAACAATAAATGCACATGCAATATGATGCATATTCCGTGCATGTATTTTTTGACAAACAACATTTTACCTTATGTTTGAGTAATAACTTACCGTGTGGTCTGTTTCTTTGACAGTTCCGGTTGTTGTTGTCGTAACTTTTCCTGTTTGAGAAAAAGTTCTCTGTCCGCCTTTCCAGGGACTTTGATGGGTTGTAACCGTCCACTTGGTGGACCACGGGGTGGAGTAGGAATGAAGACATTTCTAGTGGCTACACCATTTTGCCCTTTATTATTGATGGGCGGCAAAGTGGCTGCCATTATTTCTTTTTAGTTTACCTACAAAACATCAAAATAAAGTAAAAGTAAAGTATTAAAAGACATGAAACTGTAAATTTGGACACATGAAAAATATCAGGGCAAAAAATAAATACTCAAAACATGTACAAGATAATGGCCAGTGATGCTTGAGGTCTCATTCTCTGAGATATTCTTCCTGGCACTTTTTGGTTACTGTAATAAGTGTGCCAAGCAAGGCTCTTTAAGGTGAGAAATCTACCAAACCCAAGGTTCAAAATATGACTTTGTCACTTAATCTGATTAATTGGGAGTCCATGAAATATGTGGTGAAAAATGGTAGTAAATGATATGTACAGAGTCTGCCAAATAGCATGAGACCTAAAATATAATGAAAGAGAAATCGTTCTGTTCTCATTAAGAACTTCGTAAGGTTTAAAAATAGTCAACACATTTGCAGAAAAATGATGATAAATACCATCACATCGTCCCTAATTATTTCGAACCGTTGACCGAAATTAACGTAAGAGCTATCTTAGTATCTTTGGAACAGATTTTATTTTAGTACTTTTGTGAGCTTTTCAAGCATTGCCATTCTTATAGTGCGCTCCCAAAGGCAGGGATAATGGTAAAAATGTCAATATTTTAGTTGTAATATGAGCTGAATTTTTCTTCATTCAAGGTCCGTTTATCACGCTAAATATTTTTCCGACCTTTTGGCTTTTTTTGAAAGCATTCCTCTGAAAATTTTAGACGTCATTAAACGCAAGCATAACCCACAAGAAAAGCTAGTTTGTTTTTTATTTTCGAACAAAAAAAAAAAAAAATGAATAAAATTAATTGTAACTTCGGGAGTGTTACAGTTTAACCTGCTCATATCATTGCTTATGACAATCAATCAATCAATCAATCAAAGTTTTATTTAGAGTCGGTACATCTGTACATTACAGAACAAAAAAACACAAGCTCTAGCGAGCTTTTAACATCGACATATAATATCAATGTGGGGTCGACTGTCCATAATAATGTTTAATCTATAATCGTACCCTTGACTGATACGCTCCCGAAGGGAGCGATAATGGTAGAAATGTCAATATTCTACATGTTCTAGTTGTACTATGGACTCAATTTTCCTTCAACATCCGGTAAATCACGCGCGGTTTCCCGGACTTTCTGCGTCTTTTTAACGCTTTTTTCTTTGAAAATTCCTGACGTCATTAAGCGCACAAAGGACCCACAAGAAAAGCTACTTTGTTTTTATTTTCGAATAAGAATTTGTTTCAATAAATTGCCCAATAAACATTTGAAAACTTATTTTAGCTTGTTAAATATTTAAGGATACGTTCAAACTTCGGGAGCGTCACAGGTTAACCTGCATCATATTAGTGATAAAAAAGTGCATGTGGGAGCTGGGAAATAAATTGTACATTGCAGATATTATCTGGTAAACTGCTTTAAAGTCATGGATTCATGACTGTGTTTGACGTACAATGTAGTAGATATCATTTGTGCTTGTTGGTATTTATTTCTTCTCATAAGATGAATATAAATTTACCTAAAAGCGGAAAAAGAAGATTTGTAATCACATTTCCACCATTAAAATTTACCGTTGTCAAGGACAATAGATATACCGCACTGAATCATTGAATGTATTTATTAAAATATTTAAAAAAAATAATTATCATAACTAATAATAATAAAACATCATTTATTTTATTCAAAGTAATGATTAGAAAACCATGAGAATTACTTTTTTATTCGTTAAAGAAATTTTCCTTTACGTTTCGGCCTATAATATTTCGTCCCTCTCGTCCCTTATTTTACTTTTAATTTTGTCAGCGCTCAGATGCATCTTTTTTTTTTTAATTCAGTGAGTTTTAAGCTGGATTTCATGTACTTGATTTATAAACATACATGAACCATGCATGTACATTTTCAAGCACTAATGAGACCTCACCTTGAATATGCCTGAATCGGTCTGGTCTCCTTATAAAGTTGCCGACATAGGAAAAAAAAAGAAAATGTGTAGAGAAAGGCAACAAAACAATTACCTAGGTTAAAAGTCCTTCCATACAAAGAAAGGCTTCAAAAGTTTAGCTGAAAGCCAACTTTAAAGTATAGAATGGATAGAAACTTTCACGATAGTTAATTTTAAGTTATGCAGGCGGTGGATTTACAGGAAGGAATGTTCTGCGGTTGATTATGACTTGTGTGTTTACCCGCAAGATCCAGACTTCGACAAGACAATAGGAACTGACTATGGTTTAATGTATTGAGCGGAATTTCATGATATTTTTTTCGCACCTTAACAACGCACCTAATATATGTCCCTACTGTCGAGCCCCAGGAGCCACATCTGTGGGGGGGGGGGGGGCTCATCTGTGATCAATATTCCAGGAAAAAAAAAACACACGCTACAATAGTTGGAAAAAGGTTTTTCATGGCTATCTCGCCTCCGGGTATCATAGTCACAAAGCAGCATCTTCCTATGTTTGCATGGACATTAATCCAGAGTTTCTTGTTGGTGGTGTTGATGTTCTGGATGGAAAACTGTCTTACAGTGCCCTCCATACATTCACAACTATCCCTGTATCCGTTGATCTATGTTGTTTGCTCGAATTAAACTCTGCATATGGAATTTTATTGACAACTTCAATGCTATTATCAAAATGTTAATTTTATTACTGTAGTTTCATTATTATTCGCGGGGATCAATTTTCGTGGTTTTCATGAGTGGCTTTGATTCACGAAATTTGATACCCAACAAAAAGTAAGTTAAACATTAACATGCATGCTGGAGACACCAGAACCACAGAAGTAAGAATAAACGAACTGATCTTTTTTTCATCAAACCACGTAAAATTGGTTCCCACGAAAATAAATTAATCCACAGTATACTAATAGGTGACCATTCATTGTCAATCTTTGGGTAGAGAGTCTCTGATGAGTCTTGAATAGACGAAACGTGCGTCAGGCGTAGCTAAGTTTATTGTTTTGATTTCAACGTACAAAAAGTAGACTTAAACATGTTATATATAAAAAAAAAACTAAAAATATTTTAGAACCGGGCATCAAGAACACTGAGGAATTGCTCATTGCATAGCTTTTATGTGAAGTATTGCGCTAAAGTCAGAGGCAAATAAATCAAACAAACACATAGAATTTGACAGTATTATTAAACGAAAATCAATATACACATTATAAGTATTATAAATATTAATAGCTTCAATATCATAAATTACCAATAAGATATAATAAAACAAAAATAATTTTGGCACAAAAGTCCGCTCATAATATGTTGCCACAAAAATAGAAAAAGGGTGGGAGAGGCGGGTTAAAAAAAAATTTTCACGTTTATTTGTGCAATTGTTGCACATAAGAATGATAAAATTTACTCAGAAAGGAAACTATGTAAGAATGAAATACACCAATGTCAATATGAAATAAACAGTCAAACTAGTCAGTTACATACGAAAGACCGGTAGTGCCATCGGTTCTGTCACATTTCTCGATTGATGAAAGAAATTTCTCATTTCCAAGTTGACATTTCTCAGTTCCAAGTTGACATTTCGCACTTCCTTGTTGACATTTGTCAGTTCCAAGTTGACATTTCTCAGTTCCAAGTTGACATTTCTCAGTTCCAAGTTGACATTTCTCAGTTCCAACTTGACATTTCGCAGTTCCAACTTGATATTTTGCACTTCCAAGTTGACATTTCTCAGTTCCATGTTGATATTTCTCAGTTCCATGTTGACATTTCTCAGTTCCAACTTGACATTTCTCAGTTCCAACTTGGAAGCCATGAAGATGAACTCTAAAAATAAATGAACAAAGATCATGAAATGTTAACCCGCTTCTCAATTCACAATTAAATACTTTTAGATAACAAAAATATATAAATTAATTTATGTTATCCGTTTTATTGTAATGTTTGACTAATACTATATAAAACAGTTAGTTAATTTTTTTTTTTGAGATTCAGAAGAGACATTTGATCTGTTAGACGTGAGACTGTGTACGATAATGTAGTTTTCTAATACCCTGACACAACGTCCATGCCTTGTTTTTTATTCACTTTCGGAAATGGTCCACCATTTTGGATGAGACCCAGAATAAACGGTTTGGTTTACAAAACATTGAAACACAAGAATCACATAGTAAATGTTATATGTTGATATAAACCGACAATGGCGATATAAACATAAACTTGCAAACAGTTTTGTTCATCTTTTATCTTATCAAGTGTTGGTTTTTCACTAAACATTGTTGTGTTCAGTGCATTGTTTAAAGACGTGAAATATTTGTAAGAAGAGGACAAGCGTTTACTTTAAACGAACCTGACATTTTAATATAACACCTTAGTGTCCTCGAAAAAAAACAAAAAACCTTTTTGTCTTGAAGGGCCATTGCTCTTTCATAGCAATGTTCAGTAGTAATGGATACTTCATTAAATCTAAAAGAAGCAAAATAAAAGGTTGGATAATGTCTACTGAAGTGCAACATAAATTCTTTCAAATTTTAGATTATACTTAGATTTACTTGTCATCAATGAGTCTAAGAAAAAGAACAAAGTTACAAAAAACAAATACCAATAAACTGGTATAAAACGGGTAATTTGGTTATGCTGTATATGCATATTTCAAGGATTAACCTCTCATCAGCAGCATTTGATTCAAAACATTGGAAGGACGAAACCCAAAAGTATTGAACTACGAAAAGTGCTCAAAACCAAAAAGTTCGCACAGGGAAGCCAAATCCAGCACCGAGGATATCGACCATGTGCAGTACAAGGAAAGAAACATGGTGTTTTAAACAATTTTGAATTTAACAAACGGAAATTTCAACGAAAAAATAGTATTCAATTTAATGGGTAAATTCGTGTCAGACAAGTCTGACTTCCAGGCTTGCGATTACCCTCGGGGACCTCTGGACCACCAGCAGCGGTTATTGACCTAGTGGTTTAAAAATACAAATACCAAAACGGGTATAAAACGGGTAATTTGGTAATGATGCATATGCATTTTTCAAGGAGTAACCTCTCATCAGCAGCATTTGAATCAAAACATTGGAAGGTCGAAACCCAAAAGTATTGAACAACAAAGTACTCGAAACCAAAACAGTTTGAACAGGGAAGCCAAATCCAGCACCGAGGATATCGACCATGTGCAGTACAAGGAAATAAACCTGGTCTTTTTAAACAATTGTGAATTCATCAAACGGAAATTTCAACGACAAAATAGTATTCAATTTAATTGGTAAATTCGTGCCAGACAAGTCTGACGACCAGGCTTGCGATTACCCTTGGGGACCTCTGGTCAACCAGCAGCGGTTATCGACCCAGTGGTTTCAAAATTCAAATACCAAAACGGGGAAATTTGGTAATGCTGTTAACAGAAAACGAAAATAATCGACATGCTTAACTTTCTTATGGACAACATATTTGTTCAGTTTTGTGGACGTGTCTTCAGCAAACAAAAGGGATTCCAATGGGAACAAATAGTGCACCTTCGTTTGCTGATTTGTTTCTTCATACACATGAAGCAGAATTCTTACAATCAATTCTATATAAAAAGACGTAGACTAGCTCTCTCTTTAAACCTCACTTTCCGTTATATTGATTATGTCCTTTCACTGAACAATGCTCGATTTTTTTTACTTTCTCAATCAGATATCTCCAGGAACTTTAGATAAAAAACACAACGGATTCTTTGAAGTTTGCTTCATATTTGAATCAACATTTCGAAATAAGCTCCCAAGGAAGACTAAAGCAAAATGACAAACGCGATGATTTCAACTTTCAAATCATCAACTTACCCTGTTTGTGTAGCAACATTCCGTCCGCTCCGCTTATGGAGTTACGTAGCACATTTATTCATTATTCCAGAGCATATGCGTTACATCGATTACCTCGGCAGAGCGTCTCGACTGACACAAAACATTGCTAACACAGGGTTATGTTGCTCCTCAGTTACTGTCTTCACTCAAGAAATTATATGGAAGACATCAGCGCTCATAGACAAATTGGGATTTCTATCTCTCAGATGAGTGCAGATATCGGTTCGTTCGTCATAAGGGTATCTATTTTCCTTTTAAGGATTTGGCACGATGAAATGACCATTGGAAGCTCGATGGGCAGGAGCTGCTTACTCGTCCGGAGCACCTGTGTTTTTATGTTTTGTGTTTTTTCGCGCTGTTTCGTTCATGTTCACTGGTTTTGTCGTTGCCCTTTCTGACATTTGACATCCGAATGTCCCATTGGTGCCTCTTTGCTGCTTAATTATATCTCATTAGAGGGTGCGGCGTTATAATTTTTAGGTTATTTTTTTCGATGCTTACACACCCAATTCAATATTCTATGAAAAAAATCATCAAATATTTCGGTCGAAAAAGTATTGGAACATATTTTTTATTAGTGAACTTTACATGTTTACAAAATTCCTATACAAGAACAATGTTTACAGTCTTATATATAGACCATATATCAAAGACTATTACTCATGAAAATAAGATAAGAGTACAACGTTTATACTTGTCAGTACAAGTTGGCGACAGAAAATTGGCGTGAATAATGATTTCATTAGTTTTCGTTTTGTTTTTTAGCGCCTTCTTAAATGAAGTTGAATCCATGAAGGAAGACGACAAGCGTTTACTCCTGAACGACCCTGATATTTTAATACAACGCCTGAATGTTCTCGAGAAAACTGTTTCTGTCTTGAACTCAACGCTGCAGCAGGTACTTCTGACTAACTTTCAACACGAAACAACAATACAGCAAGTACAGACAACAAACTCCCAACAAGAAGCGACCATTCAGACTCTCAGAAACACGATCCAGCAATATCAATCTCAACACAGTAAGTAAAATCAAAAGCTTGTCTAACATTATTATTGATCCAGAAAAGTTATTTTATGAAAGGAGATAGAGTAAATGAACATGATACCATAACACATATGCTAACCCCAACTACAATTTATTTTAATGTGCTGTATTAAACTTTTTTTTACTTTCTGATAAGTTGCTTCTAGTAAAAACGAATGTATCAAAATTACAAAAGTCATATGTATGTGTGTATAAGAAAGTCTTGTTCCGTTTTCGTGCATTATAGAGGCAGAATTTTTATTGACCGTTTCAAATTTCCCCCAAAATGCGGATTTTCTCAATGTTAAAATTCAAACTTCATTTGTTTTGTGGCTTTCTATTAAAAAAAAAATCTAAATGTTTTAAGAAGAAAAAAATGAATGATGAGTGAGTAATTTTTAATCATTAGGTGACTGTTTTTACCCCAACCCAATTTTCGGAAAATCTAACCAGAATACACCAGCGATTTTAGAGCAAAAAGTTTTGAATGGTAATTACTCTATAACTACTTGATAAAAATTCCTATTTTTTGACACAATTTGATGGTTTACATAGGTTATAAAATTTATAGCCATTTTACATACATATTGATTTATCCTAAAGTTATTCCCAAGCGTGATTTCAACAAGTAACCTAAGCATGACCGGAATACATCCTTAACTTTCATGCCTTTGAAGCTTGTCATCATTCAGATATTTTTCGAACCAGTTTTATTTTTCACATAAAATGATAAAAATGTTCGTTCGATTTATCAACCTCTAAACCAGTTGTGGAAAAAATATTTCTCAATTTCTCACCTCTAGAGAAAGTTTTGTTCTCAGCGTACTAGCAAGTGTAATAGATGATCAACCTTTTTGCAATTTTATAGTTGTAGACATTAGAGAAAAACCTTCTACAACTTAATTCTCGATGATTATGGAATTTCTAACATCTCGGGAAATAAATTTGATATTTCAATCGCTCGGCAAGCCTCGCCATTAAAATATTCTATCCCCCCCCTTAAAGTTAGAAATTCCATTATCACCTCGATCACGTTGTAGAACCTATACAGAGGCGGATCCAGAGATTCTGAAAAGAGGGGACCAACTAACTGGCCTAAGAGGGGGCCACTTTAGTCACGGTTCAATGATTTCCTATATATTCAACCAAATTTTTCAGCCAAAAGGGGGGGGGGGGGCTGGATCCACCTATGTTATATATCCACAGAAATTCTGGTGCTTTCATATCTTATACAACCGGAGCATGCACATCTGTTTTACTTTCTTTAGACCAAGGTGCTACTTTTATAAGATGGGGAAGAAAACAGTGTCCAAGTAACACATCGGAACTAATCTATTCAGGTAATTATACCCATTACAGAAACATTTAAGGCCATCCTATATCCATCTATCGCGGTTGATTTTTGATGTACTATTTAAGAGCCTGTCTCAGTAAAAATCATGCAAAAGGTGATTATTATCTTAGGTTTTAACAATTTTTTGGCTAGTTATTCATCTTGGACCACTTTAGCGAAAAATATCAACTTAAGTGAAATTGGTCCATTAGACTATCTGCAAATTGATATTAAAAATTTTGGCGGGAAAATTTTCCGAACTTTTTTCATACACAACCCAACCAATTTTCTTGGCCTCTTTACTCAAAAGTTCGGAAGGGTCTGTAAAAATTGTTGATATTTTCTGAAAAAGTAGGCCATTCTAGTTGAATTTCAACAAAAATATCAGTCGGATACTTAAAGTGATATTTTTGGTTGGTTTGTTAAGAAAAAAATCAGGCGGCAGTTCCGTGTACCTGTGTACTCCATCTTGCCATTGGGCTGAATCGAAAGTATGTCATATAAAACATTAAAATTGTATAAAATTTAGTTCAATCCCGTTTCGTCTCCAGTTCACGTTGTTAATTGCAGTTTAGCTGTTTTTGTGTTTTTTTTGTTGTATGATTTGTTTCGTTGTGATGATTTTTTGTCTTTGTCTTTTCGGAAAAATAATGTTTGATTACCCCTTTGTGCTTCTTTATGATATTGCTTTAAACCTCTACAATATCGCTTAAATACTAACACTAAAATTTAAGTTTTTCAATTATTATACTTTAATGGGATATTGTAGGTTATGCAGGCGGTGGCTTTTACAACGAGGAAGGCTCTGCTGCTGAATATGTGTGTTTACCGCCAGATCCAGATTTTGACAAAACATCGGGTAGCGACTATGGTAGAATGTATGGAGCGGAATTTGATGACAACTTTTTCGCACCCAAGAGCGCTGGAGAAGATGTACCATGTGCCCATTGTCGAGCATTAGGAGCGACATCTGTTATCATGATTCCTGGAAAAAACACATGCTATAATGGTTGGAAAAGAGAATTTCATGGCTATCTAGCTTCTGGACATCACGCTCATGAAGCAGCATCGTCTTATACTTGCATGGACATTAATCCAGAGTTTCTTGTTGGAGGTGTTGATGACCATAACGGGAAACTATTTTATAATGTCCTTGCTAAATGTGGAGCCTTACAGTGCCCGCCATACATTAACAACTATCCACTGACCTGCGTTGTTTGCTCAAAATAAATCTGTAAATGTGGAATTTTTTTGACCACTTTCACAAACATTTTCAAATCCTAATTGAAATTAAGAATACCTAAACTGTTGGTTTTCATAAAATGGATCAGTTAAACCATTAACACACATGACAAAGTAAATGTTGTTTTTTTTCATTTACCTTTATCATTTTGCTTTAAAGATGACCTATCTGACACAGGCATTAATTGGTAGTACATTATAAACAACAATATGCAAGGAACAGAAACGTACCTCAACGGAGCATTCGAATTTCAAAAGTCCGAAAGTACAAATACTCAACAATTACAAAATATTAGAATGGACAGTATATTATATTATCTTTAAAAAAACAAATATTGAACTAAATTTTCAATAGTATACAATAATGAATAGTGATGCTTAATAACGAATGAAAAACATCCATCTTTCTACATGAACACAGATAGTAGAAATAAGCAGAGCATATGAGCCATGACAGTCAGTACAGATTGTGACTTGGAACCAGACATTGGTATTTCAAAAGTCTCGGGTATCTCTTTATACTTGGTCAACCACATGAAATTGTTCGTAGAATTGTCGTAACACTCTACTGGAAGCTGTGTGTACGCTGCATACTTCAAGAAGTCGTAAAACTCATCCGGGCAACTTAGTAGTCGTGCCTCTCGAATAGAGCATTCTATACCATCAACCATAAGTCTGCAACAAAAATTATGCAAACTCGGTCTGAATGACGGACTTTAGTTAATCATGATGATTCTGCACAATAAAATAAGAGTTTGTTCTGCCTCTTGCACGTCTTAAGTTTGGTGTCTGGTATTTGATCTTGAATGTAGTTACATAAAGTCCATATGACCCACATGTAACAAGTTTTTAAAAGTTGTGTCCTAGTGTCAGTACTTTTGTTTACAGTATAGTTTCATAAGTACATGTATCGACTCTATATTGAATACGCCATAAAGTAAAGAAAGCATTCGTTAATTTTGGAAACGTCCATTGCTTGTTCTTTTTTCTCGTCCAACCCGAATTATTTCTTCTCTCCGATATGTTTGTCGTCTTTAATATTTGTTTATCACTGTTAATCATATCAAAGAGACTTTTATGTGTTTTATATTGGAATTGCTTGAGAGTTAAATTAAGACTAAGTAAGCTGCAAAAAAAACAAACAAAACAAAAATCAAGGAAGAACGAAATACTAGTATTGAGCTTATTTTATAAATTCGTTTGAAAAGAAAATGTAAAACATTTTTCATCTTATAGTGACCACCCCTAGTAAGGTGGATTCACGACGATCAGGAAAGTCCAGTGAAGGATTCACGTAAAGTTGTATTTGGTAAGACGATTCAGTTTTGTCGGGTTAAATAAAAAAGTAAACAACTTTGTTTTGTTGCAAAATTAATGTCTTTCGAAAGGTAAATGATCAATTTAACCCCGTCTCTTTATTTGTACCACAAAAAACTAAAAAGTCGTAAAAGCATATACAAATCTGTTTTGAAATAAAGTTACAGTTCACGAAAAACGTCAGGGTAAAATTATGTTCATGACGAAAACTATAACATCAGATAGTTGTGTTTTTGTTTGCATAAAGTGTCTATATTTCTCATCAAAGCAAGACTATTATACGTACTAGAGACAAGTTGAAAATTTGTATTGAAAAGAATTAGTATACCTTAAAAAATAGATGTAAAAATTGGCGGATAATGTTCTGGTAATAAGAGGATTCTGTTCTGGTAATGCACGGAGTTCGGTTCAGTATCGGTTTAAAAAAACATTTAAATTTATATGTATTAATATCTGTGGGCAAATGCTGTATAACTTAAGATAATCATAGTCATACTTAAAATGTTAAGTTAAATATCCACATTAAGAAACTAAAATATTGTTAAAAGACTCATAAGTGACAAAATATAGTGTGACAAAATTGAATAAGACAAGACCAATCAAAGGTTTGTGTTAAACATAAGATGCTTATTATTAGCGAAAATAATACAATCAATATGTACATCAATCAAGGCTTTGTATATTTGGTTGAGTTTCTAGACATGCTCGAAAGCGAAAAAGATCATTAAGAGTTTATTATCCCTATACGAACGGTTATAGAAAATCTTAGAAATTCTACCAATTCATCTTTAAATTTATTGTCTTTCAAGCGAATGCAAAATGATTTTTGATACATTTCTCATCTCTTTTGAGTTTTCTCTTACTCATATCCATCTGAAATAGAAATTACAGCAAAGTTCCAGAAAATAAATTTTACTAAGCCTGACGAGAAATGAGATACAAATTTCTGGAAACCTTAAGGTTTTGTAAGTTTTTAAAAAAAATGTTACATAAGCGCTTTTGTAGTTTATGGACGGTCCTAAATGTCCCGGTCAACTAGTCGAACGGACAGAAAGAATCTTTCTTTGTTTTGAGGATAAATGTGTTTCAAGTAAACCCGATCTTGAACAAGAACTTCTATTAAATCTTAAAACAAAACCAAAGCTACTTTACTGGGGCATATGCATACCAACTTTCGTCAACATAAGGTGCTCATATAACTCAAACACTGAAAAAATGATAGCATTAAACGCCGACACCGTCGTCGCCACCGCTTGCAAAGTAACACTTATTGCCCGCCCTGCCACGCAGGCCAAACCCCTCCCCCGAAAAAGTGCACCTCAGATATCAAACATGGGTCTCAAATTACGGAAGCACCAACTCGTTTATCTATAAATAAATCCCCCATCCGGTTTTTTTCTAATTCGTTAGTAAGTTAGTAAGTTTTGCCTTTACTCCGAAATCTTGGGAGATGTACATAAAAAGGGTGATACAATGAACATGAAATAATGATGAATTAGACAATGGGGACATCAGGCCAATCAGCGAGGATAGTTTTTGACTGCAATTGGAAAAAGGATTTATGGGTAACCTGGACGGACATTTAAGCCTCCTACATGGGGATCCTTCTGCAGTTGGGTTATTTTTTTCCAACACGGTGCACCACTATGGTTTGCGTTCAGGTTATCCGCATTATAGCCTGACGATCCCGGCATTCATTATGAATGGCGCACCATTCAACCACTTTGGGCACACATCCCAGTCGCTATTTGGGCAAAGCGGCCTGACGCGACGAAGGGTTTCTGAGCGATTTCAAGTGGACGTTTACCGATAAGCTAAAGCGCTGCTACGGGCCTATTTGCCACCCGGGACCCGCACGGAGGTTTCAAAATTCGAAAATAGTAAATACTGTAACGAAATTAAATGTGTCTGTTTGCAGGAATATAAGGGCAACCAATTCACAGTTATTGGTAATGCAGGTTCGTTTCAAAAATGAGACTGCATGTAGATGCACCCCCTTCTAGATCTAGAAAAATCTGAGATGAGGCATTTAAGTCCATTTGATTCAAACATTAAATTAAGATACGTTTTAGGAGCATTTTAAGATATTTTAGGGTCATATTAATTTAATTCTTACTTATAAGTATTTGCAAAAACTCCAAGTATTTTGACAAAAATCAAGTAGGGCATTCGAGTGTTAAAAGTCAAAAAGGGCAACGACAAAATCAGAAAACATGAACTTGAACAGCACGAAGAAACACCAAACATATAACAAACACAAAATCAACAAAACAGTTATCAACGACGCAAACTCAAGTCGAATGAAAGTGAACTCGTGCGCTCCGGAAAAGTAAGCAGTTCCTGTATGCATGCTATTTAACATTCGTCGCACTGCCAATTTCAAATTCAGCGTGTCGATTCCGGTAAAGGAAGATTAAACAAAACCCTATGACAAACCAACATCTGTACTCATCTGAAAGAGAGAAATCCCATATTTGTTTTTGAGCTCATGATGTCTTCCGTAAATTTCTTGAGTCAAGACAGCAATCAATGAGCAACATACAATGTAACCCTGTGTTAGCACTTTTTGTGTCATAAGTGTGACGCTCTGCCAAGGAAATCGATGTAATAATACTGCAAGCTCTCGAGTAATGAATCAATTGTGGAACTTAAACTCCATTTGCTGGAGTAAATGGAATTTTGCTACACAAGGAGTATAAAAGTTGACGATTTGAATATTTATTGAAGTCATCACGTTTTTTAAAGAGTTTTGTTAAAAGTTTTCCATTGGGGTTTATTTCGAGATTTAGATCTTAATATGAAGCACACTTTTTAGAATTCGTTGTGTCCTTTATCTCAAATTTCTGACGATAAATAAGCATTGAGAATCGTTCAGTGAAAGGACATCATCAATGTAACGGAAAGTGAAGTTAAAAGAGAGAGCTCGTCTACGATCCTATTTTGTCTAGAAGTTATTGTAAGAAGTCTGCTTCATATGAATGAAGAAAATAATCTATTATAGCTTTATTAATGCAAATTTTACCCAAAAGGTTGTAAGCATATCACAAGTACAAAATTTGGAATGTAAGCATGCATGATATCCGAATTAACGAATTCTGTTAGTTCCTGGATAACACGAAATGAGTTACAGTAAAATTGGTCAATTATGCTACTTATAATTACGCAATCTTATGTAAATAACCTTAAAATGTATGATATAACCCGACAAAACAGTATCCACAATTTACCAAAACAGAAGTCTATAACTGAACAAAACTGAATCCTCTTAAATGGTGAGACAAATTACCGGTTTGATGTGTTTACTAATTTGATTTTCTTAAACAGTTGGCAGTACTCTCGTTGCATGTTTTAATTTAAAACGATTAAAAAGAACGTGGGTACACATTGCATGCTTTATCATAAGTTTGAAATGTGTTGTTTACTGTAAAAGTATTATTATTCGTGGGGCACCAATTTTCATGGCTTTCGTGGGTAAGGAAAACCACGAAATTAAGTTTCCAGCGAACAGCAAATTTTGCATTGCTTTCAATAGAGATTTTTTAAACCACGAATTCAAGAATCCACGAATATGCAGATGACTCCCAATCCACGAAAATTGATACCCACGAATTTAATTACTTTCACAGTACTTTTAATTTAGAGTTATAAAATGTATAACCTTTTAAGTCATAACTTTTAAACCATTATTCATAGATTAACCAAACTTTCACATTTTATTGAAATCAATACAAAAATGTAAATTATAAAGAAATATAAATAATACATAGGTTTATGTTTATTAACAATGCTCAGGATTGCATTGTATGTGTGTTTTGTAAACAATATTGATCGAAAAAGGGACGAATTTAACCCACCAAATACAACATTACGTGAATCCTTCACTGGACTTTCCTGATCGTCGTGAATTCACCTTACTAGGGGTGAAGTCGTAAAAGTTGAACGAATGGTTATAATTATCAATCTGTAAAAATGTCCCGCAAATCTATGTGTTCGCAAGGAGGGTGGTATAATTGTAATCTAGAAATGTCAAATGAAAAGAAACGTTCATAATATCCAGACAGTTCGAAAGCCAGCCAAACAAAACAATGTAGATATTAACCATCTGCATTGCAAGGAAAGAAACCTGGTTTTGAAATTATGATACTTGAAAGATTCAAAAACATTGCTTGTAATATTCTATCCTTATAGCAATAGGTTCTTACATAAGTTCTTGGGAAAGACCGGCTGATCTTTCACGAGTGGTAGAATTTTTCAGTCTTTTTGCGAGTAGAGCCAAGCGGAACGAGCCAAAAGACCCCAAAAAGTTCTATCACGAGTGAAAGATCATTGCCGGTTTTCAAAGAACGCATGTAAGTACCTATTTCTTTCGTAAAAACGTAATTTTTATATTCTGCAACCTTAGGTGGCTTCATTCTTAAAACCGAAAGTTTTAAATAACATTGCATTTCATTGGTCGACACCATCGAACAATATCAGTACCAGCGGTTATTATTGGTTAATTGACCAGTGTGAGATCGCTGCACGTGCTCGCTTCTCAACTTGGTCATCTCACACTGAAAAGAGTCATTTACGGATGAAAGATAAATCTGAAGAACGAGCTAGTGATGACCTGTGGTCCTCAAACAGAGGTTAAATACGAAGTTAACAGTAATCTTACTTAAGCGCAAGGAAAAAAAAACTCTATAAATAAAAAATAAAAAACAAAAAATAAAAAAGCAACTAAATATTAATCAACTACGCGAACTCAAGTCGTAACGAGAGTTAATTCATGTGCTTTGTTCTGGTTATTGCAACGAATTTCCAAGAAAAACACAAATTCGGTAATTATGTTTACCGTTATGCGTGTTGATTAAAGTTCCCATCACAAAATTTGCATGTCAAGCTTTATCATATATCATCTTTTTAGGCGGACTCTTTGATTTGTTGTATTATGCTGCGCTAATTTGTGGCATTTGGTTTAATCTTTTTTATTTTTCAATGAGTGTACTTATTTGTGTTTCTATGTATTAAACTATACTTACTTGCACCATTTAGTCCAAGTCCAGTCTCCCATCTGTATATAAGCATCCCATACATCATCACTAAACAGACCCGGTGTTAAACAGTCCCTGTTGATAATGTTTAAAAGCATGGGTTCCTTTCCTTGTAAACACTTCTCTCCACTTCTGTAGGCTTTAATAGAAAAGGTTTGTTCTCAAAAACATTTGCTTGCGTAAACTCATAATCACAATGGTCAGGTAAAGCAATAAAGACATTCACCAGAAAAAAACTTACAATGGTCCTGACTTGTTATCCTAACTTATCTTAAAAAGGTTGGTATAACCGAGATTTATCCCACCAAGCTTCTACTGCTTTGTGATTCTAAGGTCTGTTTATGTTACCTTGTTCGTTCAAACACATTCCAGCAATGAATGATAAAAAAGCTTCTTTGGTCATTAGATCGGGACCGTTGTCTCTGTAGTTAGAGCAGTTGTCGATGACGTCATTATAACATGGAATCAGTTCGTTCACAATACTACAATTTGAAAATAGATTTTTAAAACACTTTAAAATTATGTGTCGTCTATATTGAGATAAATGTAATAATTGTTTCTTTTTTTAAAAATACAAAATACAAATACCAAAAACGGGTATAATCAAAGCGCTAAAGCGTTAAAAGGCAGAGCTACATAATGTAAATCTAAGCACTCAAACTAAAGAACAATCTTTGTTTCATAAACTTGAAACATAGCACATCAGTTTTGTTTGTTAGCTCCGCACACTAACACATTTGTTAAGAAATCTGTAATTTAGCTCCGCCCACTTGATCAAAGGTCAAAGGTCAACAATGCTTGAGTAAACATTAACGAGTATTGATACACGATATGTAGTGCACATTTATATCGCATTTATGTTGGGGTATAAATATGTGCCTCTTATTTTAGACAATCCGTACAACATTTAAAATATAATACACGATTAATGTTCTGTAATAGATCCTCTGGTAGCAATATTGACTGACCGATTTACCCCGTCTAGACGGAAAAAATCCCGCGAAAATCAGATAGCTTTATCACTCTATGAGGCTCTGCCTAAAAATGGTTAATTTGGTTATGTTGTATATCAATATTTCAAGGAGCAACCTTTCATCAGCAGCGTTGTGATTGTTTTCTAAATATGGTCTTTATACATGGCTATTAAACTTGTTTTTATGTCATGAATATGTTTAAACGGGAACTAAATAATAGCTCCATTGCATTACTTTTTACTTGTGGTCCATATCATAACTTAACAAGCAATCAAGAATTTCCATTTCAAGAACTATCTTTCAGTTTAAGAAGACATTGAATACTCACGTGATATTGCAGACAGGGAGGAAGTTGACCACCTTTAAGATGTAGGCTTTTGGTTTGAACAAACTTGCTCCAGCAGCATCATAACAATCCACAATACTAGCTTGCTCGTCGTTACACAAAGGGTTATATCCATCGATGTTATGATGGGGTACTGTACAATATAATGGTATAATGCTAATTTTACAAAATAAAATACTATATATATAATACACGTCGGCAGTGATACATGTTGTTGAGCTGCATAAATCATGAAATGACTTGTTAAAAATTTTGGATAATTTTGGGATATTTTAGAAATTCTAGAAAAGGTTCAAAAAGCAATACATTTTGCTACGTTTTGTGTGTGATCAGTTTATTCTGTACTGGAAATTGTCAGACTTATTAAAATCTCATCATCATACACATTTTTTGAATAGACATTAATGCGTTAAGACGACTACATAAAACATGTAAAACACATGCTTGCAGCATTTCATACATATCATATCTATATTTTAAAATTGATGCTTAAATTGCAAAATTAAAATCAATGTTCACGAAACGAGTAGCATTGTGATATGTTACTGACATTACTGATGCATACAAAGATATTAAAAATAAAGTAAAATTTATACGAACCGAAAATGAGAAGAGCAAAACAAACGAGGTAGGTGGACCAGGACATCATTCTCCACTAAAGCAGGAAAGAATAAACAAAATCTTGTTGACTTTATGGTTCATTAAGCTGGCGATAATGAGGTGCGATGGTCAGCTATTATTTATGATATCACATGATGGTACAATATCTGACATTAAACCCATTACGGAGCGAGTTTTCTTTAAAATAACTACCCACGAACCCTACGACAGACATGTAGAATAAGTATTAAGATTAACACATTATAAGTTGACTAACACGTTCTCAAATTAATTGTTTTTTTTACAGATTTAAAGACTTCGTGATGATATATCCAATTTCTGGAAAACATAAATATTTTCCCCTGATTATATACCATTTTCAGTTCTTCGTGTGTAACCTCATGATATTGAGAATCGACGACGTTAAAAGTTATAACACCAACTACAGGCTAATTGATGGTGTGAAATTTACTGCACATGCACACCTCTATTTTCCAACTTAAAATTTTTTAACGTCTTTTCTTCCATGTTCATTAATATGAAGATTAAACAGTATTGCAATTTCAAGTGACATGACATTAAAAAGAGTATACAATGGCAACTCAACATTTACTGCGTGTAGATCCACAGAAACCCGTGCGGGTTCCAGGTGGCGAATAGGCCCACATCAGCGCAAAACTTGTCAGAAGAAATCCATTAAGGAGCGCTTAGAAACTCGACATTTGGTCAGGCCGCTTTGCCCACAAAGCGACTGGGAAGTGTGCCCAAGGTGGTTGAACGGTGCAGCCCTGTCATAATGAATGCCAGGGTCGTCAGTTTATAATGCGGATAACCTTACCGCAAACCATAGTGGTTGACCGTGTTGGGGAAAATGTAAAGTTCCTTGCACGTTAAAGAACCCTGCTGCAAGTCTCGGAAAGGATAGGATCCGTAGGATCCCCATGCAGGATGCTATATTGCCCGTTCCTATCCATCATTCCTTTTTCTAGTGGCAGTCAAAACTATGCTTCCCAATTGGCCTTGTGACCCCGTTCTTTTTTGTGTCATCATTTAATGTTCATTGAATCACCCTTTTTTTCATCTCCCGGATATAGCCAAAATCGCACTGCTTGGGTGTAAATTCATAACTAACTAACAAAATCCACAGGCAGTAAACTCAAGTTGCCGTTTTAACTCACAAATTTTAATATATCTTTATAAATAGACGAAACGCGCGTCAGGCGTAGCAAAATTTATTGTCTGGAACTTTGTTGTCATTTGTATTTCGAACACACGTGAAGGTTAGCACTGCTGGCGGAGTTTTAATTCCCCGAGGTTAGCCCGCTCCGGCACCAACACTTTTGAGTTGGAGAATACATCAAAGCTTTAAATTATCCGTCTAAATTTCAAAATTGTCTAAACCCTAAGGTTCTTCCTACACCAGACATAGGTTAATTATCTTAGTAATAATTTGGTTCCCCAGTTTGGTATTTTTGGTTTTATTGTATTATGCTCTTCATATTCATAAAGTGTTTGGCATTTTCAATATTTTTGGTAGAGCGCCTCTAATGAGTCTTGAATAGACGAAACGCGCGTCAGGCGTAGCAAAATTTATTGTCTGGAACTTTGTTGTCATTTGTATTTCGAACACACGTGAAGGTTAGCACTGCTGGTGGAGTTTTAATTCCCCGAGGTTAGCCCGCTCCGGCACCAACACTTTTGAGTTGGAGAATACATCAAAGCTTTAAATTATCCGTCTAAATTTCAAAATTGTCTAAACCCTAAGGTTCTTCCTACACCAGACATAGGTTGATTATCTTAGTAATAATTTGGTTCCCCAGTTTGGTATTTTTGGTTTTATTGTATTATGCTCTTCATATTCATATAGTGTTTGGCATTTTCAATATTTTTGGTAGAGCGCCTCTGATGAGTCTTGAATAGACGAAACGCGCGTCAGGCGTAGCAAAATTTATTGTCTGGAACTTTGTTGTCATTTGTATTTCGAACACACGTGAAGGTTAGCACTGCTGGTGGAGTTTTAATTCCCCGAGGTTAGCCCGCTCCGGCACCAACACATTTGAGTTGGAGAATACATCAAAGCTTTAAATTATCCGTCTAAATTTCAAAATTGTCTAAACCCTAAGGTTCTTCCTACACCAGACATAGGTTAATTATCTTAGTAATAATTTGGTTCCCCAGTTTGGTATTTTTGGTTTTATTGTATTATGCTCTTCATATTCATATAGTGTTTGGCATTTTCAATATTTTTGGTAGAGCGCCTCTGATGAGTCTTGAATAGACGAAACGCGCGTCAGGCGTAGCAAAATTTATTGTTTGGAACTTTGTTGTCATTTGTATTTCGAACACACGTGAAGGTTAGCACTGCTGGTGGAGTTTTAATTCCCCGAGGTTAGCCCGCTCCGGCACCAACACTTTTGAGTTGGAGAATACATCAAAGCTTTAAATTATCCGTCTAAATTTCAAAATTGTCTTAACCCTAAGGTTCTTCCTACACCAGACATAGGTTGATTATCTTAGTAATAATTTGGTTCCCCAGTTTGGTATTTTTGGTTTTATTGTATTATGCTCTTCATATTCATATAGTGTTTGGCATTTTCAATATTTTTGGTAGAGCGCCTCTGATGAGTCTTGAATAGACGAAACGCGCGTCAGGCGTAGCAAAATTTATTGTCTGGAACTTTGTTGTCATTTGTATTGCAAGTGTTTTTTTTTCTGTTTGAAATCGTATCAAACCGGAATTACATTGGATAAAATCCAAACAAAAAAGAACAAGAGGCTCCCAGGAGTCTGAATCTCTCACCTTAATGTTCAAGCCTTTTACCGAGTGTGCAACATGGTCTACATGTATCTGGTAAGTAACATTACCTTTGCTTCATTAAAGAAACTAGTTAGTATAGAAAACACTTTAAAGACAAAGTTCAAAACAATTTTCAGTAAAAATTGATAAAAACAGTTCAAAGGGAATAACTCTTGATGGTTAATCTGATAATTTTGACTCTGAAGTCCTTTTTGTAGTTCTCAATGGGCCTTACAATTATCCAATGCAAACTTTCCTCTAGCACTTATGGCTTTCATGTAAAAGTTCAAAAACTGCAAAATGGCCAATTATGACGATAAGGGGAAATAACTCCTATAAGGAGTCCCACAACTTTGACTCCATGAGAGTTTTTGATCCTGAAGAAGATAGACTGCTTCGCATTTTCTTTATCCCTTATACTTTTTGAGCTATGAGCTAAGATCTAACCTCCCCTTTCTATGTTTATCAATGGCGGCCATGTTGTTTGGTCGGCGTGCATAAATTTCACAAACTTGATAGAGGACACCCTAAAGACCTTGATTGTGCAAAGTTAGAAAGTAATACCTCCAAGACTAGAAGACTTTCAACAAGGCTCTATGACAAACGTGATGACGTCAACTTTCCAATCGTCAACTTTCTCTCTTGTGTAGCAACATTCCGTCCGCTCCAGCTTATGGAGTCTACTTATCTCAATTGATTCGTTACTCCAGAGCACGCGGGACTTACATCGATTTCCTTAGCAGAGCGAAACGCTTGAAGCAAAAATTGCTCACACAGGGTTATGTTGCTCCTCGGTTGCTGTCTTCAATCAAGAAATTTTACGGAAGACATCATGGACTTATAGACAAATATGGGATTTCGATCTCTTAGATGAGTACAGATGTTGGTTTGTCATAGGATGTTGTTTTGTCTTCCTTTACCGGATTTGACACGCTGAATGGACTATTGGCAACGCGACGGGTGTGCTATAGCAAGCAGGAACTGTTTACTCTTCCGGAGCACCTGAGTTCACTCTTGTTTCGACTGAAGTTCGCGTTGTTGATTGATATTCAGTTATTTTGTGTTTCCATGTTTTCAAGTTGTCTGTTTTTGTCCCGTTCTTGTTGTTGTCTACTGGTTTTGTCTCTGCCCTTTCGGACCTTTGACATTCGGATACCCCATTGGTACCTCTGCTTCTCTTATATTTACCTTTTTAGACTTCGGTAATTGGATGCCCCATTGTCGCTTTTATATATATAATGTACACAGGGAATTCAGATTCAAAGGGATCCGAAACAGGATATGTATGTATATGTTGTGTACAAATTGCAACTTTGTACATGTTATAACATGTACAAATATAATGTACATGTTGCAACATGTATGGTGCGATCATACAGGTTGCAACATGTACATATTTTGCTGTACATGTTGCAACATGTACGAGATTTTTTTTATTAAAATTTATTGTAACTTGTACAAATAGCATATAAGGACAAATTGTTGTCTAGCTATTATTGATCTAATAATGTGATTTGCATGAAATTCTGCTTTACTTACAATCACAATGATATCAAGAAGATTTTATCAAAAATATGGATAATTTTTAGCAATATTGACCAGTCAACTTTTTATTGCAAGGTGTAGATGAATGCCACTTCAAGTTACATTTTAATTTGTTTTTGGGGCACCTACATCTCCACTTTCCTTTCTTTCCTTTGACAATTAAAAAAGAAATACCCTTGCCCTTAACCCACTGACATTATGCAAACAGTATAAAACTCCACTTAACATCAGGTACATCATCTAAACTCATCATCACACCTTCTATAAACTCAATCTGTGTTCTACTTATGTAACCTTTTATCAGTCCTACTCTCGTTCATACTTGAAAACTCCTTTGGACACTTATTTAAATCAGTAGTTAATTTACGTTTGAATTTGTTGTTCAAATGAATAATATTAAATACTGGCTCAAATGAAATACTTTTTTCGCTCAAATGAAGTGCAGTCCACCACTGATTACCGTTTTTCTTTTTTTTTCAAGATGAGCTTGTCAAAAGAATCAACTTTAATCACGTTTAAGAATTTCCTTTATTTCTTTCAGGAAGTTTTGAGCTGCTGCACAGGGACTTGCGCTTCTCTATCAATATTCTATACTGGAGTATTTCCCTCAGTAAAGGTATTGTTTGCTGGAGAATTGTTCTTGGCAAGCTGCACAATCTTTTGATAGAATTTCTGCTGTTTTTTTTGCCAACTTGTTGTGTTTTAACTTAACACATGAAGTGACTTTGAGATATCTTTTTGATTTCTATCATGACTATTATGAAATAAAATGACAACAAAGTTCACAATAAATTTTGCTACGCTTGACGTGCGTTTCGTCTATTCAGAGGCGCTCTACCAAAAATATTGAAAATGACAAACACTATATGATTATGAAGAGCATATAACAATAAAACCAAAAATACCACACTGGGGAACCAAATTATTACTAAGATTCAATCTAAGGGACTTACAAGTTTCTGGGTACATTTTTAAATAATAAACCAAGACAATTATTATTTAAAGCTAATTTTTACATACTTGACAATCATTATATCAAATATTTCAAAACAAGGAAATAAAATTAATTGCCTCTAAAGTAAGAACAAATTTTATTAAAATGTTTGTACATGTTGCAACATGTAAATTTTATTTTCAAACATACACATTTTATTTGTACATGTTGCAACATGTACAAAGTTGAAACTTGTACACAACATATATGTCTAAAGAGATTTTTAAGCGTATGTATATAATTTGTTTTATAATTTTCAGGCTTTTTATAAACATTAAATAATTGAAAATGATAGGCACAAACTTACATCATTTCTATCTAATGAAATGTTTCCTCTTAAATGAGGTTTGGCTTCAAAAACTTTGAATGTAGTATAGATAATGGGTATGAACAATGAGAAATAAGAGTAACGGAACCAATACATTCGCCCATCTGAATTAAAAATAAATGCTGCCACATTGACACAGATAGCCAAATATTAGCCAGATGACACAAGCCATGACAGTCTGTACAGCCTGTCTCAGGGAACCAGAACTTTGTATTTCAAATGTCTCGGGTATCTCTTTGTACTTCGTCAACCACATGAAATTGTTCGTGTTGTCGTAACACTCTACTGGTAGCTGTGTGTAAGCTGCGTACTTCAGGAAGTCGTAAAACTCATTCGGGCAATTCAATAACCGTGCCTCTCGAATAGAACACTCTATACCGTCAACCACAAGTCTGAATTTCAAAACAAATAAAATTTCGTTGAATTTGTTGTTTTTATGCAAACACGACTTGAATGACGCACGTAAGTTTGTCATTATGATTATGCACAATAAATTAAGGTTAGGTCTGCCTTATCCATATCTTAAGTTCGGTGTCAGGTATTCGATCAGCTTCGATCTTGGATACAGTGATGCGAATTATTCATCTTTATGAATGACCAACGTGCCATACGTTTAAGTTGTCCTAGTGGCAGTACTTTTGTTTACATTTGTGAAATTCCCGTCTAGCCATACTAGTTTCATCACGATTCTACACCAATTAAACGTGTATTGGGTTTATAATGAACACGCTATGACTATAAAAGATCATGAACTTTGAACACATCCATTGCCATCTGTTTTTTTTTTATATTATACAAAGACACAGAGAGGTACCAATGACCTCAAAAGACCGAAAGGGCAAGGAAAAACCAGTGAGCACAAACGAAAGGAGCACGACGAAACATACAACAAAACACATAAAACAGTTGAAAAGTAATGATTTGGTTGTCGTTTGTCATATTTGTTAGTCAACGACAGTGTCATATAAGTACCTTTTTAATATGATTTAAATCAAGATACTTTGCTTAAATTTTTAAAAATAATTAAGCTGCTAAAAAAGGAGGAACGAAATCCCCCCCCAGCATAGAATTCATATTACTTCTGTACGTGAAGTTACATGACTCATTACAAAATGCGGGTTTGCCAGTCGCTAAAGAGAACCACGTCTATTATTAAAGCATTGAACTGATAATTTTCAATCTGTAATCATTTCTATTATTCCCACAAACTTTGTATTCGATGTGGTATAATTAAATTTAAGGACTAAAACCAAAATGTCAAAAGAGACGTTCTTTATCGAAAAAGTTCGAACCAGCACCGAGGATATCGTAGAGGTGCATTATAAGAAAAGAAACCTACTGGTTTAAACAGTTTTGAATTTATACAATCAGAAAAGTCAGAAGTTTAAGTTTAGAAATTGTGCGTCTGACAAATTCGAATAATTAACGAGCTTGTGATTACTTTTGGCGACCTCTGGTCCACAATTAGAGGGTAACATAAGTGTATTTCCAGTTTAACATTATTTTAACGTTTGAAAATCTGGTTCAACTCATCATTTTTTTTGGGGGGGGGGGGTTTCGAAGTTTAGGACCGTTGTAGGTCATTGTGGATTTAATTTTTTCCTGCGTGGAATAACATTGTTTTTCACTTCTTGGACATTTGATATTGATAGATATTTGTTCAATAACAAGAAAAAGATATATTATTTCGATAACTGTGTTGATATCGATATGTAAATGTGTTGATGTTACCGTCACAGAATTTGCATGTTTAGCAATACGACTTGAGTTAGCATTGTTGATTTCCGTTCGGTTGATTTTGATATTTGTGTTTCTTCATGCTGCTTTATGTTTTCCGGTTTTGTCGTTGCCCTTTCGGACTTTTGACACTCGAATGCCCCATTGGTGACTCTTTGCTTCTTTTAAATATATGTATATTATGTTCAAAGACACGGACTCTTTGATTTGTAATATTTGGCTGCACTAGTTTGTATTTAATGTAATCTTTTGTATTTTGCGATGGCTGTACTTATTTGTACACTTATATGTTTCTTTTGTACTATGTATTTAACTATACTTACTTGCACCATTTGGCCCAAGTCCATTCTCCCATCTGTATATAAGCAGACCACACATCGGTACTAAACAGATCCGGTGTTAAACAGTCCCTGTTGATAATGTTTAAAAGTATGGACTCCTTTCCTTGTAAACACTTCTCTCCGCTTCTGTAGGCTTTAATAGAAATTGTTAAATAATATACAACCTTTGCTTAGATAGATTAGCTCAGAAGTCGTTTCTGTCATCATCTTGTACCCTTTTTTTGAATACTCATTTTATCCAGCTTCGACTTTAGGTCTTATACTCTACCATTAAGTACACTGAAAATGTTTAAGATCCGCCTTCTTGTCGTTTTCGAGATTCACGAAAAGAGAGCAAATTCTAAGTCCAGTACCCATGATATGAATGAGTTTCCTGTGTGTATTATATTCTAAATATTCAACAAAAATACTAAACGGCAATGCATATCTTGATGCCAAACATATTTTATTATTTAAACAAACGAAAGGAAAACATGCCTTAAAATCAGATGGCGCTGTGGTGTTGTATAGCTAATAGACATCTGTGAACCAACAAAAGTGTTAATAGAAATAAAGTGACGCCATAGTAACCGGATGAAAATAACCAAAATCACAATGGTCCTGGTAAATCATTTTTTGCCAGAAAAATCAAAAAACGCAATAGTCCTGACTTATCATACTAGTATCTCAAAATAATGGTTGATTGGACAGTTCTTTACCCCACCATGCTTCTACTACTTTGTAATCTGTTTAATGTTACCTTGTTCGTTCAAACACATTCCAGCAATGAATGATAAAAAAGCTTCTTTGGTCATCAGATCGGGACCGTTGTCTCTGTAGTTAGAGCAGTTGTCGATGACGTCATTGTAACATGGAATCAGTTCGTTCACAATTCTATGGAAAAATGAATAAATGAATAAGTAAATAAATATTTGGTGATTCTAAGGTCTGTTTAATGCTACCTTGTTCGTTCAAACATATTCCAGCAATGAAGGATAAAAAAGCTTCTTAAGTCATTAGATCAGGACTGCTGTATCTGTAATTGGACCAGTTATCGATGACGCCATTGTAACATGAAATAAGTTCGTTTACAATGCTACAACAAAGGTGTAGGTTCATGAACTGCCTTTTTTGGCCCTTAATGAGGTCATATTTTCAAATTAATTTTTCAGATAAGACTATGGTGGCTAATTATTCTAGAATAATTGCTTATTACATAACAAAACCAATTTTAAAGTTTTCTTCAATTATGACGTTACAATGATGTCATATTGTGACACTCAAATTTAAAATATGCTAATTTCAGCAGATTTTTGCCATATTCCAATCTGTAATTTGTGAAAATGACAGTGGCGCCAACCCTCACCCAATTTTTACCAACCCATTATTTTCTTCATGTTTCAACAAAAATCAGGTTGCTACTAAATTGATCAATACACCAAAAACAAATCATGATTTCTCATTTAACACTGCTATCCAGTTATAAACACATAAATTTTCGAGTACAAAAAAACAATTTTTGATATTTGTGTATTTACAGGGCCAAATATGGGGGTTCGTGGCTCTGGTCCTTTTCATATTATTAGAGTTTTAATGTCAAAATTAAGATGATATGCTGTTTATATCGAGATGAACATACCAGATGATTTTTTTTTAAAAATACAACTTACATGTATGTTTGTTTTCAGATGTTCTTTGAGGGAACGACCATATAACTTGAAGGGGGGGTGTGTTTTTGCTACAAATATTCTAAATAATTTGTGATTCTGGCACAAGGGTTGAAGAAAAACAATTCTGAAGAAGGATTTCTGCAGAGCGCGGTAAAATTTCTGATCTGATAAAAAACCAAGACCCCAACTTCAAGTTGGTCCCCTACATGGTCATCTTGTTCTTATAATATGAACATTTTAGGCTGAATTTCACGAAGTGAGAAATTTTAGAAAAAACGTCCGACGAGAAAACTCACATCGAGATTTAACTGTCGCTAGGTGAAATGCAATTTTAACTACTTGAATAATGTTGTAATGAATGGGGTTTTGTGTTCCATATTTGTATGTTACTTTGTGTTATGATCTGTAATGGATGAAGCAAGCAGAGGTACCAATGGGGTATCCGAATGTCAAAAGTACGAAAGGGCAGAGATAAAACCAGTAAACACCAACAAGAAGGGGACAAAAAACAGACAACATATAGAACATGGAATCAACAAATAATTGAACATCAATCAACAACGCAAACTCCAGTCGAAACAAAATTGAACTCAGATGCTCCTGAAGAGTAAGCAGTTCCTGCTTGCTATAGCACACTCGTCGCGTTGCCAATGGTCCATTCAGGGTGTCAAATCCGGTAAAGGAAGACAAACCAACATCTGCACTCATCTGAGAGATCCAAATCTCATATTTGTCTATAAGTGCATGATGTCTTCCGTCAAATTTCTTGAGTGAAGACAGCAACCGAGGAGCAACATAATCTTGTGTGAACATTTTTTGCGTCAGACGTGTCGCTCTGCTGAGGAAGTCTATGTAAGTCCCGCACGCTCTGGAGTAACGAATCAATTGAGATACGTAAACTCCATAATCCTGAACGGAAGGAATGTTGCTACACAAGAAGGGAAAGTTGACGATCGGAAAGTTGAAGTCATCACGTTTGTCATAGAGCCTTGTTGAAAGTCTTCCTTGAGAGTCAATTTCGAGATGTAGATCTAAATATGAAGCTGACTTCGTAGAATCTGCTGTGTTCTCCATCTCAAGCTCCTGTGGATATATGAGATGGAGAAAGTCACCAAATCGAGAATTGTTTAGTGAAAGGACATCATCAATATAACGGAACTTGAGGTTGAAAGAGAGAGCTAGTCTACGGTCTTTTTTGTCTATAAGAGATTGTAAGAAGTCTGCTTCATATGAATGAAGAAACAAATCAGCAATTAGTGCCCATTGGAATCCCTATTGTTTGCTGAAAAACACGTCCACCAAACTGAACAAATATGTTGTCAATAAGAAAGTTGAGCATGTCGATTATTTGGTCTTCTGTAAATTTGTTCTTTTTCTTAGACTCATTGATGACAAAGTAAGTCTTGGCATAATCGACTACTAGATATTTGTTTCTGCGTTTTCCATTCTTTTTGAAAAAGCTGCGTTTAATCAGCTGTGCCAATCGCAATTTCAGTTGTTCATGTGGAATAGAAGTGTAAAGTGTGGAGAAATCGAGTGTTTTGATACTGTTACAAGATGAAACTGATTTAGAGTTAAGAATCTCCATCAATTCTTTCGAATTCTTCAAGATCCACATTTGATTGACACCATTTCTAGAATAACAACAATCGTAATATTTTTGGAGGCCGGATTATATTGCCGTAAGTATTGAAGTCAACATAACTGAAAGAGGCTTAGTTATACGTTTGGATGACCCTGCAACGAAGCGCTGTTTGTTTGGATTTTTATGTAATTTAGGAATCCAATACAGGGATGGAATGTCATCATTATTGTTACCAATAGAAAGGCCGAAGGAGGAAATGACAGATAATGTATACTTATTTTCCTAGCACTATCTGGGAGCTTAGATAAGAAGACATTGAATACGTACGTGATATTACAGACAGGCAGGAAATTAACCACCTTCAAGATGTAAGCTTTAGGTTCGAACACATTTGCTCCAGCAGCACTATAACAATATTCAATACTAACTGATTCTTCGCTACATAACGGGTTAAATTCACCAATAGTGTGACGGGGTACTGAAAAATTTACACTTGAACATATAACTTAAGAATAACTTGGAAATACACATTTTTAACTGCATATTTCTATATTGAGGTTCATGGTTAAATTTTTTAAAATAAAAAGATTGATATTTGACCTTTTTTATTGTCTATATGCAGCTTTAACTACACATAGAAATAACAAATAATAATAAAGATTTGCTTTAAGAGCAAATTTGTGGTCGCTAGAAACTATGAACTCTAGAAATCAAAATTATAAAAAAAAGTTTCAAAAAATAACTTTAGCGTTTTGTTCTATTCAGTTTTTAGTTGTTTAGATTTCTTAAATTTTTACACACTAATTGTTGATTTCTGTTTAGTTGATTTTGTGTTTTGTGTTTCTTAATGTTGTCTTGTTCGTGTTTATCGTTTTCGTCGTTGCCCTTTTGGACTTTTGACATTCAAATGCCCCATTGGTGCCTCTTTGTTTCTTTCATCATGATCATAAAGAAATATTTTTAATTGACATTAATGCGGTTATCATGGTAATGTGGCTATACATAAATGACACAAGTATTATTTTGAAAATTGATGCTCATCATGACTTTTTGTAAAGAAAAAAAAATAATTTGGGTGAGGTGCAATTTGGTGTATTACTGATAAATAAAGTATTTAAAAAATGAAATAAAGTTATACAAACCGATAATAAGAATAGCAAAACATGCGAGATAGGTAGACCGTGACATCGTTCTCCACTAACACAGGAAAGAATAAACAAAATCTTGTTTAAAAATGTATGGTTCATTAAAATGTTGATAATGAGATGAGATGGGTCAATTTTATTCATAATATCACATGATGGAACAATGTCAGGCATTAAAACCAAAACAGAGCGATTCATAAGATAACTACCCACGATCCCCACGACAGACTTGTGGAATTGCTATTAAGAGTAACAGGTAATTAGTTTACTAACACGTTCTCCAATTTATTGTTTTTCCATAGATTTAAAGACTTCGTGATGATATGTCAAATTTTTGGAAAACAAAAAGATAACATATCGAGAATTAGAACATTTTCATGATTTTTGTCTGTTTGAAATACAAATGTAGTATCAAACCGGAATTTCTGAAAAAAAATACAATACATTGGATATCAGAAGTTAAATAAAATCCAAACGAAAAACAACTAGAGGCTCCCAGGAGTCTGAATCGCTCACCTTATCTCTAACGCTTAAGCCTCCTACCGAGTGTGCAACAAGGTTTATATGTACCTGGAAAGTAGCACGGAAGAAAATAATTAGAATAGAAAACACTCTTAAGGCAAAGTTTTCAAAAAACAATTTTCAAGAAAATTAAGAAGGGAATAATTCTAGACGGTTAATCTGACAATTTAAACCCTGAAATAATTTTTGTAGTTCTCAATGAGCCTAACAATCATCCAATTTTAACTTTCCTCTAGCACTTACAGTTTTTCAAGTAAAAGAAAAAAAACCTGCGAAAATGGTCAATGGTGACGATATAATAAATCCTAATCGTCCCACAATGTCGACCCTTGGAGAGAGTGAGTGAGTTTTTTATACACCCGTGCAACGCTATAAAAGATTTTTACGGGCAATGAACATTAAAAGGATGATATGATGATGATGATTTATGAAATATGGGGATGGGATGGGAAACAAAGGAACGGTAGATTTTGAAGAAGGACAGGAAAAGGGATGAGGTGAGTAGGGGCAGAAAATTTACCCTATGTGGTGCACACCTTGGCGGTCCACAAAGGGGTCTTTTACGTGCATGAAGCGTGGCACTTTCCACACACGTTGGCCAACTATGGTCAGTGGTCAGGGTCCGTATTATAGACCTGACAACCCCCGCGGACGAGGGCCACCCTATTCAGCCACCTAGGGTACACACTTGGTCGCTCTGTGGGCTGAGCACAGACCCGACGTCAGAATCCCAAGACCCTAAGTCGCCTCTTATGACGATCGAGGCTATGCTGCGGGCCTATTCGCCTCCCGGGCCCGCGCGGGACTAGACTCTTGGAAGGGTTTTGAAGAGCTTTTTTTGTTGAAGAAGGTAAGTTGCTTCGCATTTTCTTTATTTCTTACACTTTTCGAGCTATAAGCTAAAAAAATGTTTTTACCAATGGCGGTCATGTTGGGAGGTTGGTTAGTCTCGTTCAACCAGACTTCGGCGTAGATTACGTAGACAGCCGTAGTCTGGTTCAACGATGTGCATAAATTTGGTACATGACATCCTAAAGACCTTTAGTGAAAATCGTTAAAGAAAATGGACGGACAGACGGACGAGTGACGCCTTGTGATGACAATAGCTCACCTGACCCTTGGGATAAGGGGAGCTGAAAACATACAGAGCATGCAACTGCCATATGAGGAAAAACTTAAAACCAAACTTAATGTGGACCAGCCTACATATATTTCTACAGTCAGACATAGGAGAGAATAAAAAATGTTCAGTGTTTTCAGACCAAGGAGCCTTTGAGATCGGGAAAAAGTGCCCGAGAAAAAACCTATTGATTTATTCAATTTACATGTGCTTTAAAGAAGGCACATCTTCGGATTCTGTAGCCCTTGAAATAAAAAGCCACATGGTTAACTAGAGTATAAGAAAACATAACAATAAGGCTTTTATATCACAGTCATGACAGTGTGACCTAAGCATGCATTTTTCATGTAGTAAGGGGCGAACCATTAAACTTGAAATTAGGGGCTTGGTGTTTTGTTTTGGCCAGAAAATTTATAATTTTTTTTGGACAAAATTTTTATTTTTTTTTAAGGCGTCTCAACAGAATATTTTTGTTTAATATTAACATTTTTTTATATTGCAGAAATCCTTCATCAGAATATTTTTTCAAACCCTCTGCTGCCAAAATATTTTTTCATCAAAACTCATTTCCAAAATATTTTTTTTCGAAAATCATTTTCAATTTTTTTTTTCGAAAATCATTTTCAAAATATTTTAGGAAAAAACCAAGTTCCTCCTTCAAGTTTAAGTTGCAACATGTACATCCTTTGCTGTACATTTTGCAACATGTACAAGCTTTCTATTGAAATTTGTTCCAACTTGTACAAATAGCATATTAGGATGAATTGTTGTCTAGATATTATTGATCTAATAATGTAATTTTCTATTAAGGAATGACTGTCATAATTTTTTTTTCATTGGGGTATGAAAAAAAATTTGCACAGTCATTCCTTATAAATAGATTTCCAAAACAATTAAAAAAAAAAATCTTACTCATAAAAGAACTAAAATGGTGGCACTTCCTGTAAAAAGGTGGCGTTTCCCCATGATTTTTTTTCATTTGGATATGAATTTTTTTTCTTCCAATCAAATTGCAGTATTTTAATCAAATTTATTTATTCAGAAATATGGACAATGTTAAGCAATATTGACAAGCCAACTTTTTATGGAAGGTGTAGATAAAGGACACTTCAAGTTACTTTGCAAATTTGTTTTTGGGGAACTTAATTAACCACTGACATTTTTCCTTTGACAACTACAAGATAAAGACCGTTGCCCTCAACTCACTGACATTTTGAAAACAGTCTAAAACTCCGCTCAACATCATTTACATGATCTAAACTCATCTTCACATTTTCTGTAAACTCAATTTCTGTCCTACTGTTGTAAATAAAGGTAATAACAAAACTACCGAACTTGAATGATCAATCTCATAATCCAGAGAAAATGACAAAAACGAATCAGTCATACCGGAGAATTGGTGGATCGCAATGGTCCTGACTTGGTACAGGCATTTCAAACGAAATGGTGTGTTAAACCAGGTTTTATGGCGCCAAACCTCCCTCTTCCATCTTCAAGTCCATAATATATATAGTTGCATAGAATAATGTGACACTGTAAAATTTGCTTAACCCATAATATATAGTTACGTAAAATAGTGTGACACTGTAAAATTTTTATTGGAATTATGTTTGATAAGTCCAACATAATAGGACATATAGGATATGACACTTATCATGAACAAAATTTAGAAGCTTTTGTTTGGAACTTTATTGTAATTTTTATTTGAGAGAAGCACAAAACCAGAAGAACTAAAGATCGCAATGGTCCTGACTTGGTACAGACACTTCCAAAGAAGTGGTGGGTTAAACCAGGTTTTATGGCGCCAAACCTCCCTCTTCCATTGCGATCTTAGGATCCGATAATGACCATAGAACACATCATAGTTGTGAGACACAATAGGAATGTTGAGGTGATCATCGCAGTACAGCAGACCAGTCAAACACTAATTAAAACAATTAACCTTTTGTCTGTCCTACTCTCATTCATACTTAATAACTCCTCTGGACACTTATTGAAATATGTAGATAATTGTAAACAAAACAATTGTTTAGAAGGTAAAACCACATTTCAAATAATGAAGCTTTTACGGCCTCTCTACAAAATACACCATCATCTTATTCAAGATCTCTGGATCGTCTTACATTAACTGCCTTGTCTGAGAAACTCCAATCTCTTAATTTGAGAAAGCTTTTTCTGAAAAACAAGCTTCACTCGCATTGTCACAAGTTTCTCACGGATTCAATTTTTGAACAGATTCGTCTCCTCAACAGAGCTATCTACGATCTTTTACACACTGAGAAAGACCAAAAACTTCTATCGTTAGCTCCCAATTTTACAGAGGCACACAACACCGACACTCATGTAGGTGTCAACGACCAAGAAACAATTGAACTGTTCGAGGAAACTGTGCAATGTTCACCCACTTCAATAGAGCTTTCTCATGCAGAATTGAGTCTTCTGTCCAAAGGTCTTAACTTTGTCCCGACTACCTCTTTAGCAGATTCTTTTCAGAATCATACAGACATTCAGAATTTCTTCAGGCGTCTCCTCCTAAAAGCTTTCTTCCACGAGAAGGAAAATCCACTTTCCAATGAGGATGATGATGAAGCCGCCTCTTTATTCAGTAATTTTGAAAAGAAACAATCCAATTTCACCCCTAAAGTCTCCTGGTTTACTGTTTTGGAAAAATATTTTAAATCTTGTCTAAACCAAATTGATAGTTTAAAAACCAAACCCCTGAGGAGACATAATTTGACCACTGATGAACAGACCGCTCTTAGAAATTTAAAGACCCGCACCGACATTGTTATAAAACCTGCTGATACTGGTGGTGCTGTGGTCGCCTGGGATGCCAAGTCATATGCCTCCGAAGGTGATTTTCAACCGGCAAATCCCACTTTTTATACTTAATTAAAACACTATAATACTAAAAATAATCAACATCTCATCAAGGATTTTCTGAAAACATCCATCGAGAACAATGATCTACCAGAAAATGCTAAGAACTTGATAGTGTTTCAACCCAGGACATCAAGATTCTATATGATCCCGAAAATCAAAATGGGGAACCCTGGTAGACCCATACTCTCTGCGTGTAGTTGTCCTACTGAGAACATTTCCAGCTTTCTCCATAGTGTTTTCATGCCAATAGTGGAGAACTTACCCACATACGTTAAGGACACTACTCATGCTCTGAACATCCTAGAGTTCTTCGAACCAGAAAATACAGAAGGCTTTCGATTGTTCTCGATGGATGTTACTGCTCTCTATACTAGCATCCTAATAACGATGCCATGATTGCTTTGAAACATTTTTTGGACAGAAGAACTGATATTATCTTGAGGTTGGCAGAACTTGTCCTCAACCTCAACACTTTCCAGTTCAATGGAGAATTCCATTCCCATTCTGGTGGTGTTGCCATGGGCACTAAGATGGGACCTAGTTTCGCTTGTCTGTTTGTTGGGTATTTGGAGGAGAAAATGTTTTCCGATTACATTGGTCCTGTCCCAGACCTATACAAACGGTACATTGATGATGTTTTTGGTGTTTCCTCCGATAGTGAAGATGATCTTAACACTTTTATAAGCTTTGTTTCTTCCTATCACCCTGCTATCCAGTACACCTTCCCCGTCACTCAAGAGAAACTCTCCTTTCTTGACTTGGAATGCAGCATCAAAAATTGTAAAATAGTAACTTCTATATTTTACAAACCTACAGATGCACATTGCTACCTGAATTATCAATCTTCAGAGTTGCAAAGATGTCATGCCTAAGTCTCAGTTTCTACGAATTAAACGTATTTGCAGCGACGAGGATGACTTCAAGGTTCAGAGTAGTACTATGAAATCATTCTTTGACAAGAGGGGATATCCTAATAAGACCTTGGATAAAGCCATCAACTCTGTCTCTCGGGTGACACGATCCAAAGCTTTGGAGGCCAGGACAAGACGCAAGAACAACCGTATACCTTTGGTTCTAACTTACCACACTCACAATTTGGCTATACGGAATATTCTGCTGCGCAACTTCAAATCCATTGTCTTGGAGGATGAACCCATGTCGAATGCGTTTACCTCGCCACCCCTGACTGCCTTCCGCAAGGGAAAGAATTTGAGGCAACATCTAGTTTTAAGCTCTTACAACAATGCCACTAGACGCCCTCGCTCCAACTTTTTAGGCCCCAGGGGTTGTGGTCGACCTAAATGTGTTACATGCAACTTCACATGGGAGACTGAGCAGATAGTCGGTTTCACCTGTATATCTGAAAATGTTATCTACGCCATCCGCTGTGCCAAGTGTTGTAAAATCTACATAGGGGAAACCTACCGTCGGCTAGGAGACAGGTTCACCGAACACAGACGGAGCGTTCTTAAATGCGAAGATTGCCCAGTCGGTCAGCACTTTTGTTTGCCCAAACACAGCGTCCACGATATGCAGGTAACCGTTCTCCTTGAAACTTGTTCTGGCGAGAAACAAAGACAATTTCTTGAACAGAGAATAATCAAATGTTTAGGAACATTTCAACCCTTTGGCATCATTATAAAACGACAGTTGTTTACTTAGAACTTGCTGTTTCTTTGATCCTATACCACCCCCATATTTCATTTATCGTCATCATATCATAATCATTTTATCATCCTTTTCAGGTTAGTTGCATATCAGTGCTCTGTGTGGCTTTGCGGGGGCAAAAACGAAATTTCACCCACTCTCACTTAATAAAGTGCTCCACGTGGGCTCACACTCACATAATATAGTGCTCCAGTTTGACTGATTTTGTCCCTACCAATCTCTCCTTTTTTCCTGTTGATCCTCTTACATTTTGATGACGTATTTTGTGTTTGCTTTTTGTTATTGTAAGTCTTTGCAAACAAACTCGTCTACGCAGGTGGTATACCTTGGGTCTACACTCGCCATTCGGTTCTGGTCAGCTGATGTGTCCACATCGTTCTTATTCTTTTAGCCCCTGAGGAAGGACTTGTAGTCCGAAAATTTAGGGCATCTTTTAGTTTTTTATTAATTTTTTCCTTTTATTGGGATTTTCTTGTTTGGTTTTTACCTTTTAAATGTGGTTTTACCTTCTAAACTATTGTTTTGTTTACCTTTTAACTATCCACTGTACAACACCTTTTATTATTTTATGTAGATAATTGGTAGGACACAGATTGGGTTTACAGAAAATGTGATGATGAGTTTAGATCATGTAACTGATCTTGAGTGGAATTTTTTGACTGTTTGCAAAATGTCAGTGAGTAGTTGGCAATGGTTAAAGAAAGGATACAAGTTGGAGGTTATAGTAAAATCTTAAAATTTGGTATAATTTGGTAGAAATATTTATAATTTGATATTAACTATAAATCGTTAATCTTTTACCTTTTGACTATTGTATTGTTTCTAAGCATTACAGCGATCAAATATGTCGGTTTTGTGTGATGATATAATACTAAATCATTAGTTGTTTGAAGTGTTATGTTTGATTTAGAAATGATATAGTTTTTTTTACATCAGTCGATAAATGATTCTTAGCTAGTTGTCAGTAACTGTTAGTGTTCTCAAGAGAGTCCCTTTACGTCTCGTTGTTCTCGTATAGTACTCTTGTCTCAGGTTCTCTCTTGGTGTATTTAACTTTTATCGATTTGATTTTTAGAATGTGTTATTTTTTGTGCTTTGTACAAGATTAGCAATAGGGGGAAGGTTGGGTCCAAAAAACTAGTTTAACCCAACCACATTTTATATGTGCCTGTCATAAGCCAGGAATCCTTGCCAAAGCTTTTGTTTGTTCCATCAACTATCTGGTTTTTCATTGTTCTATGTCCAGAAGTGGGTCTTTTGTTGATAATCTGGGGATTTTTTTGAATCTTGTTTCTTGATCTTAAGTCTTGGGCCAATACAAGACAGCGAGCAGTGACCTCTGGTCATGTTGAAGCCTGCTGCTGGCTGTTTTCCATTGTGAAATTTTAAATTGCCGTTTCTTTAATGTTGGTTGTGTCGTGTACACTTTTTCAACATCTCTTTATCGTCTATTACCTTTGAAAAAAAGTTGCTCAAAAGATAAATAATACTGGCTCAAATGAAAGGTTTTTCTCGCCCGTATGAAGTGCAGTCCACCACTGATTAGCGTATTTCTTTTTTTTTCGTGATAAGGTTCTCAAAAGAATCAACTTCAATCACGTTCTCTCTCTGACAGGAAGTTGTGGGCTGCTGCACAGGGACGGACTTGCGCTCCTCTATCATATTTTGAAAGTCAATATGCCATGCTTTGGAAAAGGAGGAGAAAACCCCTGAGTCTGCAGCTTGCTGTGGCATTTTTCGATTCTTGTATGTGAGCTGAAGTATTTCCCTCAGTAAAGATAATCTTATTATCCCTTTTATGTCTACACAACCGTGTTGCGTTGTGTGTCACTACAGGTCCATAAGATTGCAATGGAAGAGGGAGGTTTGGCGCGCCATAACACCTGGTTTAATCCACCATTTCATTTGATATTCCAGTGGATAGAAAATCATGATCAGGATTTGTTTTTATCATGCATTGTTAATGTTTTATAATATATATAGAACAGAATATTACCTTGTTTTGTGTCCCTATTCTTGATATTACCAATAGCCCATCACACAGCTCAAAACATACATGATTTTTAATCTGTATAATTTGTGTACAAAGTACAATGGAAACCAGTATTAAAAGTATATGATCTTATTGAAGAATTGTTTTTGGCAAGTTGCACAATCTCTTGGTAGAATTGTTGCTGTGATTCAGTTATTTTTGCAACCTTGTTGTGTTTTAACTTAACCGTATACTCAGTATAAGCTGCCATCATTGAGATATCTTTGTTATTTCTATCATGTCTATTATGATTGAATCCAAGGGACATACATAAGTTTCAGGGTAAATTTTTGAATAATAAATCAAGGCAATTATTATTTAAAGCTAATTTTTACATACATGACAATAATTTTTTTTCAAACAGTTCAAAACAAGGAAACAAAATTAATTGTCTTTAATGACCAATTGTACAAGTTTCAAAATTCATTAAACGGCATGTAAATGATGCAACACGTACATTTTATTTTGCAACATGTACATTTTATTTGCAATTTGTACACAACATATATATCTAATGAACTCATAACGTAAGTATATTTTTCTTTAGTTGTCAGGCTTGACATGAACATTAAATTATTGTTGAAAATGATAAGCAAAAACCTCTTTGATTTTCCTCTTATGAAATTGAGATTTGGTTTATAAACTTTGAATAGTATAGATAACGGGTATGCATTGTAAAAGTTACCAATGAGAAATAAGAGTAACGGAACCAATATATTCGCCCATCTGATTTAAAAATAAATACTGCTACATTGACACAGATAGCCAAACATGAGGCAGACGACACAAGCCATGACATTTTGTACATCTTGTGTTGGAGAACTAGAACTTATTATTTCAAATGTCTCGGGTATCTCTTTGTACTTCGTCAACCACATGAAATGGTTCGTGGAGTTGTCATAACACTCTACTGGTAGCTGTGTGTATGCTGCGTACTTCAGGAAGTTGTAAAACTCATCTTGGCAACTTAGTAGTCGTGCCTCGCGGATTGAGCATTCGATTCCATCAACCATTTGTCTGCAACAACAACAAATAACATTATTCTTAATTAACTTTGATTATCAATTGGGGGAGTTTAAACAACAAATAACATTATTTCTAATTAACTTTGTTATTGATTATCAATAGGGGGAGGTTGGCGCCGAAAACTAGTTGAATCCCGCCACATTGTAAATGTGCCTGTCTCAAGCAAGGAATCTTTATCAACGTTTATGTTTGTATTTCGTCGAATTTATGCTGTTTTTGTCAAGAAGAGGGTCTTTCATTGCACTTTAGGATTGATCTTGAATCATATGTAGTTTATTTTCAATCCAGGGCCAATTGAAAAATAGCGAGCAGGGAACACTGGTCACATTTGAGGCTGCTGGCTGTTTTCCATTGTGGAGTTTTTAAAATTGTCTTTTACAGTATTGGTTGTATCCTGTACCTTATTCCAAATCGCATAATCTTGTATTAAATTTCCTTCATATTCGGTCATTAATTTCAACGAATGGTATATTTACATATACTACCCTTCATCGGATTTGACCTACACTTATTTGACCATGGGAAACCTGCTGTAGTTGAGCTATAAGCAGAAGAATATTCTAAATAACCCTTTCTAAGCACATGAGTTCATTACTTCACCCTCGTTTCAACTTGTGTTAATGTTTGATGATTGTAAACACTTGTTGTAGATGTTTTAGGGTGTTGTGCGGATTTTATGTCTTGGACATTTGAACAAACGACATTTGAATATCCCACCGGTAATCCTATGCTTCCTCCAATTAAGTCCAGTCCAAGAAAAATAAATTTGCAATTGAAGATTAGATCAAATCATTTTATAAAACGCAAGGTAGTTGTTCTGATGCATCAGATACGACCTGACAAGTGCATTAAAGTTTTTTTTTGCCTTAGCTAAATAGCTGAAGGGGCAAAGAACTACAGAATAAACACTGATACGGGACGAGTCCCTTTTAACAGCAGTGTCTCCTCGTGTATTTGTACAGGAGGCTTGTTATTTCGCTGTCAAAATGCACAAATATATTTTTTTCTATAAATAAAACTTATTTTAGCTATTTTCTACACGCTCAAACATTGCAATAAAGTTTAAAAAATTATTTTATTCAAGTTCAGAGTCAAACGCTCACGTGACCAAAAAAAATATGACAAGCGACATAATTCACTGGAAAGCAACTCTAACTACATGCATGGGTGTTAGGTCAAGTTTATGACCCTATCTAGACAAAGTGAATTTAACAAAACACACTTCTACTTTGAGTAACATGATAAATATGCAGACCAGTAGCCGACGGGATACGTTGTGGATCACCAGACGCTGACCTTACTATAGAATAAACAGTACATGCAATGGTAAGGCAAAACAAATATGTTTTTATTTAGTCCTAAGTTACCACTTACGTCCCTCAAACAGGTGTGCCTGTCTCATCTATTTTGATGTTTTCAAATGCCTGTTAATATTTTTTTTTCAAAAAATTGAGCCCTATTTTGTGTGCATCAACGAATTTTGTTTTGCAAAGAGGAATCGCCAATAAAACAAATTATGAGTGCATCAGCTATCCGATGTTGACTACTCTTTTAGAACTAAATTGCAGAATTTGACGTACTCTTATGCCATTTTTATTTGTATTTATCTATACATACTATTTTGTACTCTTAATTAAAAGTAAATGTGCATTGTCATGACAGGAATTTGCCAATAAACAAATTTGTTCGTGAACAAAGCGAGGCCCAAATCAGATTGATACGTGGTATAGTGTGAAAGCGGTAAAATCTCATATGAAAAATGTTTCATCCGGATCAAAATCTTCAGAAGGAAAGACGTAGTCACACATCAATGGGACCATTCAAAATTGGGACAACGATTATAAAAAACTTCAAAAACTACTATTAAATGTTGTAGATCAATATAAGAATATTCATCACGAGCTGTCTTGAAAATTCAAGGTGTAAAACAGATTCAAAATATGAACCTTCACGAGCTGCGATAACCTCATCAGTTGCCGAAAAACTCTTAGTTAATGTGAAACTGAACTCCACTATTTACAAACATGCTATATGGATTATAGTTTAGGGTGATACGTTGAAAGTTTCAACAATGTGACCAACATTTAACAAAACAAGCGTATAGCATTTGATGACAAAGAGTGCAATGAAGGTCAAATCTAAGTGTCCTCCATTGGAATAAAAATGTTGACAGGGGATACAACTCCATCTCGACAACACAGATCCATAGGGCCCAAAAGGAGGAGAAAACGAAAAAAAAACTATAAAAAGGCCACATATACTTTCATAGACAATATTTGGTCCAGAAATGTAAATAAAAATGTATATATAGGAAGAAAAAGCAAAACCAGAAATAGAATCATTTAGTACGTCTTGCTTTTGTTCTATTTAATCATTGTAATGAAAACTAATAAACTATGACACTCATAAACTGTGCATTTTCATAATTATTTTAACCTTTTGGCTTTCTTGGATATTGTCATTATAATTAGTGACGAAATTCAAATACATCTACTTTGATAAGGGTAAGATTTTTCACTTCATAAGCATGTGCATGTAAACAGATCAATGCTGTGTATTTATTTTTAGAATTATGGTGATTTCAGTAAGGTCCGCCCCTTTTCCTTTCAGGTTGAATTGGTTACAAGTCAAAGCACTAAAGCGTTTTAAGGCAGAACTATATACAGTACTAGATAGAAAGAACAATCTTCTTTACAAAATAGAAGAACAAGACACCTTTTGGGTTTTTGAGAATTTAGTAATACGTATACATACACGTATTTATAAATTGGTATAAAGTTACCACGATCTATTTTGATACCGTATAGTATGCGCCCAATCGAATATATGTGTACTGACTCGAGCACTTGATATATAAGTTTAAAGGTCAATAAAGCTTAGTTATCCACCAACGTATGTATTGATACATGATAGTGCACATATGTATCGTGGGTGTATAGTTGTAACTATTACAGTATATTAGTTTAGACGATTTGTATAACATTTGATACATTGAACAATAAAAATACACAATTAATGTTCTGTAAAGGATCCTGTTGAAGGAATATTTCCTGACCGATTTACCCTGTCTAGACGATAGAAAAAACCGCGAAAATCAGATAGTTATATGACTACATAAGGCTCTGAGATAGCTATATGACTACATAAGGCTCTGCCTAACAATATGTTTAAAGAGAACCAATATGTCCTGTTTCTAGTACTAATATATCGCTGGCCTTTTAACAATTTAGCGCTTTGGTTTTTAATTTACTGTACTTACTTGCACCATTTGGCCATGGTCCATTGCCCAATGGTTAAATAAGCATCCCATACGTCATCCATGAACAGACGCTGGGATATATTACACTTTTGATTGAGAGCATCTAATAGTATTGGCTCTTTTCCTTTTAAACACATTTCCCCGTTTCTGAACGCTGCAAAAAAGAATAACTAATGGTTATATTCAGTCTTGAAGGCTAAATCATTATCAAGATAAGTTAAGAAATGGATAGATAAGCCTGTCAAATCGTTGATCAAAATAATAATGTTGTATGCTATGTTTTAGTTTTCTTAAATATCAAGCTTCGAAGTTATCACAATATCGAAGTCTTGGTTCTGTAACGGTTAGATCGTTACACTTGGTGCTATGGTAATTGTACAGTGTACCTAGGGTGATTCATTCTGAAGAATTCGCATGAAATGATGAAGATTCTTAACTCTTAATCAGTTTCATTTTGCAACAGCATCAAAACTTTCGATTTCTCCACACTTTACACTTCTATCTCACAAATCACGATTGGCACAGCTGATTAAGGGCAGATGGGAATCGTAGGTACAAATATTTAGTAATCGATTGTACTAAGACTTACTTTGTCATCAATAAGTTTAAGAAAAAGAACAAATTTACAGAAGATCAAATTATAGTCATTCTCAATTTTCTTATCGACAACATAGTAATTTGTTCAGTTTGGTTGAGTCATTTTTTCAGCAATAGGGATTCCAATGGGCATTAATTGTGCACCTTTGCTTGCTGATTTGTTTTTTTTCCATTCACATGAAACAGACTTCTTACAATCTCTTCTAGACAAAAAATATCGTAGACAAGCTCTCTCTTTTAACCTTACTTTCAGATATATTGACGATGTCCTTTCACTTAACAATTCTCGATTTGGTTACTTTCTCCATCTCATATATCCCAAGGAACTTGAGATAAAGGACACAACAGATTCTAGGAAGCCTGTTTCGTATTTAGATCTACATCTCGAAATAAGACTCTCAAGGAAAACTTTCAACAAAGTTCCATGACAAACGTGATGACTTAAATTTTCAAATTGTCAACTTCCCCTTCTTAAGCAGCAATATTCCGTCTGTTCCTGCTTATGGAGTTTACGTATCACAATTTGAGTTCACGTTGTTGATTTCCGTTCGGTTGATTTTGTGTTTTTTATATTTTGTATTCCTTCGTGCTGTTCTTGTTCATGTTTACCGGTTTTGTCGTTGCCCTTCTGGACTTTTGAAACTAGAATGACCAATTGGTGCCTCTTTGCTTTTTAAAAAGGAGATTATACAATAAACCTAGTTTCAAGGGTGATTTTATACAGATTACCTTCTTTCAAAGGTGATTGAAAAGTGTCCCTAGTTTCAAAGGTGATTGAACAATGCACATAGTTTCAAGGGTGATTGAGCAATGTACCTAGTTTCAACGGTGATTTAACAGTATTCTATTTTTAAAGGTGATTGCACAGGGTACCTAGTTTTAAGGGTGCTTTCACGGTGAATCTAGTTTCAAGGGTGACTGTACAGTGTACCTAGTTTCAAGGTTTCTTTAATAGTGTACCTAGTTTCAAGGTTGACTGTACAGGATACTTAGTTTCAAGGGTGCTTTAACAGTGTACCTAGTTTCAAGGGTGCTTTAACAGTGTATCTAGTTTCAAGGGTGACTGTACAGGGTACCTAGTTTCAAGGGTGCTTTAACAGTGAACCTAGTTTCAGGGGTGACTGTACAGTGTACCTAGTTTCAAGGGGTCTTTAACAGTGTACCTAGTTTCAAGGTTGAATGTACAGGGTACTTAGTTTCAAGGGTGCTTTAACAGTGTACCTAGTTTCAAGGGTGCTTTTACAGTGTATCTAGTTTAAAGGGTGCTTTTACAATGTACCCAGTTTCAAGGGTGACTGTACAGGGTACCTAGTTTCAAGGGTGCTTTTACAGTGTATCTAGTTTAAAGGGTGCTTTTACAATGTACCCAGTTTCAAGGGTGACTGTACAGGGTACCTAATTTCAAGGATGCTTTAACAGTGTACCTAGTTTCAAGGTTGACTGTACAGGGTACCTAGTTTCAAGGGTGACTGAACAGGGTACCTAGTTTCCAGGGTGACTGTACAGTGTACCTAGTTTCAAGGTTGAATGTACAGGGTACTTAGTTTCAAGGGTGCTTCTCCAGTGTACCTAGTTTCAAGATTGCCTGTACATGGTACCTAGTTTCAAGGGTGCTTCTACAGTGTACCTAGTTTCAAGGGTGATTGAAGTGTATGTACAGGAACCTAGTTTCATGGGTGATTGTACAATGTACCTTATGTCAATGGTGATTGAACAGTGTACCTTGTTTTCGTTATATTGATGATGTCCTTTCCCTGAACAATTTCGATTTGGGGATTTTCTCCATCTCATATATCCTAAAGAACTTGGGATAAAAGACACAACGGATTTAAGAAATTCTGCTTCATATTTAAATCTACATCTCGAAATTGACTCTCAATGAACTTTCAACAAAGCTCTATGACAAACGTGTTGACATAAACTTTTCAATCGTCAACTTTCCCTTCTTGTGTAACCCCGTTCCATGGGTGATTGTACAAGGTATCTAGTTTCATGGGTGATTGTACAGTGTTCTTAGTTTAAACGGTATTAATTATGGCTATATTTTTTATTTGTTACCAGTACCTTGTTCGTTCAAACATATTCCAGCAATGAAGGATAAAAAGGCTTCTTTGGTCATTAGATCGGGACCACTGTCCCTGTAGTTAGTGCAGTTGTCGATGACGTCATTGTAGCATGGAATCAGTTCGTTCACAATTCTACAAGACCGAAATAAATAAATAAATAAATAGATAAATAGATTAATAAATAGATAAATAGGTAAATAAATAAATAGATTTTAACAAACGTCTTTATAGAAGCAGAGGTTCCAATGGGGCATCCGAATGTCAAAAGGAATGTCAAAAGTCCGAAAGGGCAGAGACAAAACCAGTAAACACCAACAAGAACGGGACAAAAACAGACAACATGTAAAACATGGAAACACAAAATAACTGAGTATCAACTCCAGTCGAAACAAGAGTGAACTCAGGTGTTATTCTTGTGGAATTTCAAATATCATTTAGCAATTTATGATTTTACAGGATTGTATTATTTTATTAGCCAGGAATATTTGCTGACTTTTTTCATATTTTCAAACTTTATTTCTATTTAAATTTCGATCTTTAAAAGATAATTTTTAAAAGCTAAACAGTAAGTTTCTATTTAACCTATATGTATAAGATCTTTTTTGTTGTTGTCATTGAATCAAAGAAGCAGAGGAACCAATGGGGTATCCGAATGTCAAAAGTCCGAAAGGGCAGAGACAAAACCAGTAAACACCAACAAGAACGGGACAAAAACAGACAAAATGTAAAACATGGAAACAAAAAAATAACTGAATATCAATCAACAACGCGAACTCCAGTCAAAACAAGAGTGAACTCAGGTGCTGCCGAACAGTAAGCAGTTCTTATATAACTACATAACGTTACTACGGACCATCCTAATTATGCAGTTATCTCCAAAGTTTTGCTTTTCATTTAAGAAATCACAAAACGAGTAAAGAACAGTAATCAAGGTGTTTTTTTCTTTGTGTTGTTTTTTTTCTCATATTTGGTGACGTTAATATTAACTCCATAATCGTCTGAGGTGAAGCCTCATGAAGACATACTTACGTGATATTGCAGACAGGGAGAAAGTTTACCACCTTTAAGATGTAGGCTTTAGGTTTGAACAAGCTTGCTCCAGCAGCATCATAACAATCCACAATACTAGCTTGCTCGTCGTTACATAATGGGTTATATCCATCAGGATATATATCCTGTAACAATGCTTTCCTACTGACTCGTAGTATCACAGTGGGCTGTAACGGCCGTAGTTGTTGACGAAGGCAGGGTCCTATATTGGAGCGTCTGCTGCGTCTGGGGATGGCGTCTACAACTGGTGCATCCTGGGTACTTCCGGTACTCGTCAGACGTCATCCAGGTACAAACCACTACACTCCTCCCTGTTCCATCTCAAAGGACCCCTGGATGGTAGTCAAGCTGGCACTCCGTCGTCTGGGCGGGTCTGGATACCATGGATCGATGAAATCAGTTGGATAGTTTTCTGTACAGGATGGCTGGGACCAGAGTTTGTAGCCCAGTTCTAGCGGTGGTCACCCCGGTAGGGTTTCTCCAGAGACAAGATGTTGCCTCCGCTAGACCCAAAACTGGAGCTCACCACAACAGTTGCATTGCTATTCTACCCAGAGAAGGCTTTCCCATTTACATACCCCAAAGACAGAAGGTCTCCAGCTGATCCCAGGTTGACAAGCCGGAGACACACTCCATGTTTCCCAATTCATTACCCCATCCCTCATACAAAGTAATTCCCCACACAGAGGACCTCCAAGGCAAGGAGCCGGAGACACTCCCTGTTTCCCACCCCCTGTATTGCCCCAAAGACACAGAGGGCCTCCGGGCCCGATACAATAAGCCGGAGACACTCCATGTTCCTAAGTATTACACCCCTTTCCCTAATTAGTAACCCCTTTTAACCTACAGGCCACACACAGGACATCTCCAAGGTCTTATGGACAAGCCACAAACCGGAGACACACCCATGCACACGCCTGTTACCCCTCCCCTCCTACACAGGACACCTCCCGGTACTTCATGGACAAGCCACAGACCGGAGACATCCCAATGTACCCCCTGCTTCTCCCCAAATAACTGAAACTAATCCAGATATCACTTCCCTTCCCGTCAGTGATTCTTCCTGAATGATGACAACAGTCACAAGCGGAGCACCGCCAGGGTCCCAACAAAACCCTGACAGACTCCCGCAAATGGCTACTCCAAGTAGGGAGTACCACTGTTTGTAATGGGCACATTCTGCCTTCCCACAAGTACCCCTTTCCTCTAATGTCTTTCCCTCCACACTTATCCACTCTGGGGCATCTAACAGCTCTATTTCCAACTTTAAGCCCATCCCCAAGGTCGTGCTGGTCTGACCCTGAGAACCCTCCGGCTCTGAAGACTTATTGCCCAGAGCGCTGGAGAGACCTAAGTTTGGCATTGTGGAATCGGACTTGACTTCATTGACTACTGTGCCTTTGTCCTTTTCCATATAGGGATTGCCCTTTTCACTGGACGGTTGTGCACAACACAGCTTACTACTCCCGATCCCCCTCAGTCCTTCTTCCCCCTGCAAGTCCCACTCATTTGGCTGGTCTGCAGACCTCCTCCTACCAACGAGACCCTGTGTGTTTTCATCTCCTTGGGGCGTGCTCGGGTCTCTTGAGTCGCCCCCTTGCAGTTTAAATTCTCAATTTTAGCTTTAGAATTCCCATGTTTCTTAACCACAGGGGAGCATAACTGCTTAGAACACATATTGCTAGAGCTCCCAATTTTCCCACAAGGATGTCTTTCTCCCCCTTTTAGCTCAGAACCTTGCATTAGCACCCTGATACTCTGAATCCCGTCCAATATTTTGTCCATCTTGGACTCGAGACAATCAAGTCTAGCCCCAAAGTTGTCACTATCCTCTTTTCCTACCGACTTCCCCACCACCTTTTTCTTTTCCCCAACAACCCATATATTGGCCCCTGTTCCCGACCTCGTTCCCCTTGAGGACTTTAATGTCTGTCCATATATAGCCAAGTGGTTGTGCTGGTGCCACTTAACTGCATCTAATGCCTCCTCGATAGTTTTTGGGCAGGCATTAGAAACATAAATACCTGCATCCCTGTCGAACACCCCGTGGCAAAATTTTACCACTGCTCGCTGGTCTATATACGACTCCGGTAAGCCTTGGAAAGCCAGGTTAGCCAAGGAAAGCACCCTGTCGGCCCAGTCTTCCAGTGACTCGTCCGGAGTCTGACACATATTACCAAACTTCAACTGAGCAGTTTCAGGCAGTTCACTAAACCCAAACCTTTTTTCAAGCAAACCCACTGCTTCTTCATAAGATACAGCTGGGTTTCTTTTAACTTGGAGAGCATAAAATGCACTAGCCTTGCCTTCCAAGCACCAACACAACTGATTTTGACATTCATCTTCAGCCCACCCACTAGCTGCTGCAAGTCTCGAAAATTTTGCATAGAAGGCTTTCCAGCTAGTGCTGCCATCGAATTTCAAAGACTTAGCCCGTTAGGCAGATAAACAGTTGGATTGTAACCACTGTGACCCCTTATTCCTGTTTGGGTACCCCAGTCATCAACCTTCTTGTCCTGCCCCTCGGACCAACTGAAGGTACCCAGCTGATCCTCCTTTTCCCGTGCACTTGGGTACCTTGCTCCCCGACTGTTGTCGATCTCGGGTAATGCATGCCCACGTCTTTGCCTGACCCCTCTTTCCCTGACTCCCAGACCCCCATCGTACCATGTTGTTGAGTGGCCGGTTGTATTGACCCCTTCCCCTCGGCCCTCAGTATCCCCGTGTACACCGGCTTTTAGTAGGGGGCCGTCGCGTATGGTACCCCTGTCACCGTCAACGAACCTCCGGTCGGACCACACCGCTATTCTAGGTCGTTCCTCGTTTGTGACTTGTCGACTATGTACCGGAGCCGATGTCCGTGTTTCCCACTCTTGGACCCGCCCCATTGGGATAGATTTGCCGGGGAAAGGTAACTCCGGCTGTCCCATCAGACACTGTGCCGGAGCTTGTGTCCTCATCGCATCGTCTTGCACCCCATAAAACCTCAGCTCATCTTCACTTCCCTTCCCGTTTTCCTGCCAAGGTGCTTGGTGTTCTTGGTCTCTTACCTTAAACCATCGGTCCCCCAATCTTACCCTGGGAGAAAAATCTAGGCGCTGCAGCAATCGGGAGGCGATTTTCAAGGACGGGATATCCTGCAGGTCGGCTAGTTCCAGGTCCCCCCTTTCCTCCCTTAATTCTAGAATGCTGTCTGCATTCTCAAACCCAATGCCGGGGACGGACATCAGCTCCTGGGTGGAACAAAAGTTGACCAGCACACGCATCTTGAACTACCCCGATGTTTGTGGGTCGTGTGTAAATGCTGGTTTTTATGGTGTCTAAATTAAATCTCAATTTGTGTGACTTGTTGTATTTCCAAAAAGATAATAAAGTATAATGTGAAATTTTTGTTCGTTTTCTATATGTGCAGGTGCCCGTTTTCCCCCTTTTTGGGGTGGACAAATTTTTACACTGTCCACCCTTTACTGTTTTTTTTCCGATTCCCTTTTTTTTTATCTGTGATGTTTTGACTGCTTAAATAATTTGTGTTTGTTTTGTTTTCGTTTTGTTTGAAACAATGCGTGTTGACTGCTGTTGTTTACAATCACAGCACAGACTGATCTGATTGGTCGACACGACGTGGTCTGACAGTAAACACGGAGGTAATTCCCCTTGTTGACAAGGTGGGGTTCACACGTGCTCTGACACGGAGGTTACTCCTCCTGAATGAAAATTGATCCCAAAACTTGACTGCAAACCCTGTTTGCCCACTCTCCCCTTTACCCTGAAATTTCCAAAAGACCGACCTTATTCCCAACAAGCGTCGATCCCAGTAAATTTCCCCTGAGACACGTGAGAGTGCAAAGCCCTGTCAGCCAGTCAAGCTCCAAGAAAAATGGCGGAAAATCGGTCACAGAAGGTGACCGCCTCAACCTGAAATATCTCACAAAATATGCAAGAAAACACCGCGACAGGCACTGAGAAAGTCGCAGCGCCAATGTAACAATGCTTACCTACTGACTCGTAGTATCACAGTGGGCTGTAACGGCCGTAGTTGTTGACGAAGGCAGGGTCCTATATTGGAGCGTCTGCTGCGTCTGGGGATGGCGTCTACAACTGGTGCATCCTGGGTACTTCCGGTACTCGTCAGACGTCATCCAGGTACAAACCACTACAATCCAAAGAGGCTTGAGTTAATGCTGTAAAATTAAATGGTTATATCCTTAGTTTATGTATAGATAGTAAATGAAAATAAATACATTTGTGAAACTCTAAATAGTGAGACCTCATAATGCCGGCTGCATGGTACTGTACTTTAAATTGCATTTTAGTACTACAAAATATTCTCTTCATCAGCATACATTTAAAAATGTCACTCGTTTCTTGTTATTTATATCATGTATATGGTAACATGTTCTGTATGTGCAGTTAGTATTTCTATTCAAAAGGATGATTAACACTGTTCATGATTGGGTTAAGGTGATCAACACATGAGTCAAATATTAAAAAAAATCAAATAGACATAAAATTCATACGAACCGAATGTTAAAATAGCTAACCAAGCGAGATACATAGAGTAGATCATTATTCCCACAACAAACGCCAACCAGAATAAACAACATCTTATTTATATTGGTCATTTTGGTGTATGGTTCATTAAGTCGGTAATAATGAGGTGTGATGGTCGAATATCAACCGCGAAATCACATATGCATGATCATTTATCTTCCATTAAAACGATGACCAAGGTAGGTTTTTTTAAGATAAACATCTAGCACACGAGCCGTACGAATCTTATATATTTGAATTAGGATTTACAAGGTATTGGTTTACTCAGGCTAGCACGATCTTATATTTATGTTGATTGATTTTTCCTCTCAGATTTTCAAGACTTCGTGATGCTGTATCAAATATGTGGAAAACATTTGATAATGATTAAATGTCGAGCTCTCTATATGAGACCATGGAAGTAAGATTAGAGTCTTTATAACCTCAATGATTTTGCGTGGGAGTCCTCTCTTGATATTCTATATGAGACCATGGAAGTACGATTAGAGTCTTTATAACCTCCATGATTTTGCGTGGGAGTCCTTTCTTGATATTCTATATGAGACTATGGAAGTACGATTAGAGTCTTTATAACCTCCATGATTTCGCGTGGGAGTCCTCTCTTGATATTCTATATGAGACCATGGAAGTACGATTAGAGTCTTTATAACCTCCATGATTTCGCGTGGGAGTCTTCTCTTGATATTCTATATGAGACCATGGAAGTACGATTAGAGTCTTTATAACCTCCATGATTTCGCGTGGCAGACTGCAGTTCAGTTCTTTTATGTGTGTTTTGTTTCTATTTAGAACTACTGATTTCTAAGCGCGCATTAGTATATCTTAGAGACAATTTCTTAGGAGGGTTATGTAAAAAACCGACAAGTCCTGCAATATTCTGGTCATGTTTCGGTCTCGTCTGGGAAAAACTATAAATTATTCAAAATTTATGTATAAATTATTTTTAAACCATAAAATTGTGTGACATTAAGAATCTTTTTAAAGTAGATTCAGAGTAACTGTCATCTGAAATGTTTGCCCTCAATTACTGGTCCAAAAATAGGGGGCGGGATAAAAATAGTCATTTTGTGATAAAAACATTCACTAGCCATTTATTTTTGCTTCTTAAATAATCATAATTTTTTTTCAAAAAGAAACCACAACACAAATGAAGTTTAACCACAAGCTACATGAAAATTGAGAAAATCTGCAATTTTTATGGAAACTTGAAGCGACAAAAAATGTTCTTAAAATGCATTCAAATGGGGAAAAACTTTCTTAGCCACAGATATTCAGGATTTTTTTTTCGTTAATTATATTCCTTCTTACTTTATATAACTTTTTAACATTATATGAAAGACATAGTTGCCACTATTTTGTTGTTGCAAAATTCAAGGTTTTTTCCAGGACTTTTCAAGGGTATATCCCAGATAGCAAGACATTGTTGGGCCAACGTTGGTATTTAGTTGGCAAGGTTGGCATATGGTTGGCATTGGCCTGTATACCTTGGGCCAACGATGGACCAATGTGTCAAAACCAACGGTTGGCAGTACGACATTGACCCAATGTTGGACCTCCAAAGTACAGCCATCGGTTGGCAAAACGTTGGGTAGCCGAGAATAAATGATTTTGTTATTAAATCAACCCAGTAAATATTTTAAGGATTACACGGATCAAACATTGATATAATTATCATTCTTCAAATACATTTTGAATTACGATCCAATTTTGTGGTCATGTCAATATTGACACAATTTGTGCGCAAATAATTTGTACTTTTGAGTAAACTTACATCTGAATTCATATCGACTTTGCATGATTTATACTTTGAACTTTGTATCCTGAAAATGAATAGATTTCTCCCATCTCTTAATCTTTAAAATTTCTAAGGGTCAGGAAATTTTAAGCTGTATACAGAACCAAAAGTTGGGCCAACGTTGGCCCAACATAAGGCCAACGTCAAAAACTTGATTATTTCCCCTAAAAATCATTATAATATGCAATGATATGAAATTATTTTTACAAGTTATACAAACCAAGACTCAAGTTTCTTACATAGTATGGAACAAAAAATGCAAAGTTTATTAATTGATAAACAAGTTTTGACAATACTGATGATTCGAATCAATTTTATGCAATATTAAGATTTTAATTTAACCTTTTACATTTTAACTTCACAAAAAATAGAGACCTTTAGAATAGACTTCTAATGTTCATGTCTAATTTCTGAAAAGATCAGCAAGATCAAAGAAAAGTTTCATCAAGAAACTTCTTGTCTGCTGTTTGGTACAATACACTGTAAGTGTATGAATATTAGAGTAAATATAAATAAAATTAAACTAATAAACTCTTCATATTATTAACGTTGGGTCGCCGTTGGCATTAACATTTGTACTACGTCGGGCCAACGTCTAGCCAACGGTTGGGAATGACGTGGGCCCGATGAGCAAAATGATGTTGGGCCAATATCTTTAGCCAACGATGGGCCAACGAGACTGCCAACCAAAAACCAACGTGGGCCCAACATACTTTTGCTATCTGGGATAAGTCATTTTCAAGGATGAAAATAGTCGACAAAATTTCAGTCTCCGATGGAATTTTTTGTGAAACAGTTCAATTTTGAACCTTTGATTGTGGAACTATCAAATTCCAGGGTTTTTCAATGATATTTTCCTTTTTTTTTTAAATTCAAGGTCTTTTCCGGGACCTTAAACTGACAAATGAAATTCAAGTGTTTTTCCAGGTTTTCAACGACATGTGGCAACCCTGGATAGAAGCAAAGGTGTACCAAAGGGGCAATCAAATATAGTTAATCTGAAAATACGAAGAAAAAATAGGTAGACATAAAATCATCACAACAAAACATAGCACAAAACAAACATAAACACACATACAATCAAACCGCAACGAGCATCCTGAGCTCTAGTCAAAACCAGAGTGAATTCAGGTGCTCCGGAATAGTAAACAGTTCTTGATTGTTATAGCACACCTGTCACGTTGCCAACAATCGATTTAGTGTGGGTTAATTCCGGAACTCTATGTTAAACCTGCGTCTGTGCTCATATGAGAGAAAGAAATCCCGTATTTGTCTATAAGCATATGGTGCCAGGAATCCTTGACAAAGCTTTCGTTAGTACTTGTCTTTTTGAATGTTTTCTATCTATGTAATGGGGTCTATCTATGACTATTTCAGGACTGAATTTGAATTATATGCATTTTATTTAAACCATGGGCCAATTGCATAACCGCGAGCAGCGCCTAATGGCCTCGTTGAAGGCTTCTGGCGGTTGTCCATTGTGGTTTTTTCTTAATTGACGCTTGATTGTGGACTGTGTCGCGTGCACTTATCCACATCCCATTATTTTCTATTCCGTTAAAATGTCTAGAGTGTCGACAACAACTGGGGAGCAACATATCCCTGTGTTAACAATTTGCATGTTACTAGGGAGGTCACAATGTATGGAGTAACGAATCAACGACCATTTGCTTCATTTTATGCGAAAGTTGATTATTGGAAAGTCGAAGTCATTAGTGTGTCATATGGCTTTGTACAAAGCATTCTAAGTGTGTCAAATTTGAGATATAAATTCAAATATATAGCGGACCTCCTTGATCTGCAGTATCTTTTATATCAGGTTAATTGGGATGATATATGAGTTGTAGATAGTCACAAAATCGAGGATTGTTTAGTGAAAGAACATCAATATAACGAAATGTGAGATTGAAGGATAAAGCAAGTCTGCCATTCTTTTTGTCTGAAAGCGACTATTAGAAGTCGGTTTCATATGAATGAATAACAAAATCGGCAAGCAATGGTCTGCAAGCAATTTGTGCACATTGGGATGCCATTTGTCTGCTGAAAAACACGTCAACCAAACTGTACAAATAAGTTGGCATTTCTATAATTGTGATCTTCTGTAAGTTTGTTCTTCTTACTAAACTCATGGATGACAAAATAAGTCTTTTTATAATCGACTACCAAATAATTATACCTGCGTTTTCCGTTCTTTTTGATCAAGCTACTTTTAATCAACTTTTTTAATTGTTGAAGTAGAATTGAAGTGTATGATGTAGAGTAAACGTAGTCAAAAGTTTTAATGCTATTACAAGATGAAAACGGCTTAGATTGGAGAATTTCCTTCGGTTATTAGAAAGTTTGAGAAAAAGCTTAATACTTTCCAAATTGATTTTTTTATAAGATAGTAAAAAGAAAAGTAAGCAAAAATAGCTAAAAATGAGCACAATCGTCAAAATCGGTCATATGAAAACGTCCGAAGCAAAGAAAATGCACAATAACTTATGGATTCTTCTTTGTACATTGCTTTTGTAAGAACATTGGAAAACTCATCCTCATCAGGAAATTGTAATTCAAAAGACCCAACAAGAATGAACACTATTTTCTGAGTGTACATTCTTTTAAGCTCACCTGACCCGAAGGGTCATGTGAGCTATTGTCATCACTTGGCGTCCGTCGTCCGTCCGTCGTCCGTCGTCTGTCGTCCGTCGTCCGTCGTCCGTAAACTTTTTAAAACGTTAACTCCTCTGACACCATAACTCCAATTGCAACCAAACTTGGTATGATTGTTCATTAGCATTCGGTGTCTAGAACTGATGTGGGGATTTTTTATTCGTCGTAAAACATGGCCGCCATGGCTAAAAATAGAACATAGGAGTAAAATGCAGTTTTTTGCAAAAAACTCAAAAACGGCTACAGATATCAAATTCTAGCATAGGGTTTAAGTGATCAGCACCTCAAGATCTACCTACCCTGAAATTTCGAAGAAAATCCAACAACCCATGTAGGAGTTATTGCCCTTTTTGTGGATTTTTTGCAAATTTTGCACCTGTTAAGCTCAATATCTTGAAAACTATACTAGATATTTGAGAAATTTAAATTGCATGTTGTTAAGCACATCAAGATCTACTAAATATGTATTAGGGTCAACGTTGTAGGACCTTTCCTTTTAGGAGTTATTGCCCTTAGAACGTCAAAATTGAGCATTTTAACAGCATTTCCTCATTACATTGAAAACGTTAACTCCTCTGACACTTTAAGTCCAATTGGAACCAAACTTGGAATAATTGTTTATTAGCATTAGGTGTATAGAACTAATGTGGGGATTTTTGATTGGTCGTAAAACATGGCTGCTGTAGCTAAAAATAGAACATAGGGGTAAATGGCAGTTTTTTGCAAATAACTCAAAAACGGTGACAGATTTTAAAATTTTGAGTGGAAACAAAAGTGATCAGCACCTCAAGATCTAGCAGCTCTGAAATTTTTAGAAAATCCATCAACCCATATAGGAGCTATTGCCCTTTTTGTGGATTTTTTGCAGATTTTGCACCTGTTAAGCTCAATATCTTGAAAAGTATACTAGATATTTGAGAAATTTAAATTGCATGTTGTTGAGCACATCAAGATCTACAAAATATGTAACAGGGTCAACGTTGTAGGACCTTTCCTTTGAGGAGTTATCGCCCTTAGAACGTCCAAATTGAGCATTAAAAAAGCATTTCCTCGTTAACTCCTCTGACACTTTATATATAAGTCCAATTGGAACCGAACTTGGTATTGTTATTTATTAGCATTAGGTGTATAGAACTGATGTGGGCATTTTTGATTGTTTGTAAAACATGGCCACTGTGGCTAAAAATAGAACAGGTTAAACTGCATTTTTTTGCAAATAACTCAAAAAGGGTGACAGATTTTTAGATTTTGATTGAGAACAAAAGTGATCAGCACCTTAAGATTCACCGTATTGTCAGATGACCCCCTTATTAATCTTATGACCCTTTCAACGTCAAATAGATTTTGCCTAATAATCTTTACTTCAGGCACATATGTCAGGTGAGCGATTCATGCTCCTGGGAGCCTCTTGTTATTAGCCGTGAGTGGGTGAATGGGATGGTGTTTTACCGCCTTAGTAACACAAAAAGAAATTGAACATAAAGAGGGTGATAAAATGAACATGAAATGATGGTGAGAAATGGGTTGGGAAACAAAGGATCAGTAAGTTTTGAAGACCACGCTCTAATTGTCTTGTTTTTCTCTTTGACGAGATAAATATACATTAATATACAGAATATTTTTTTTCCTTGAACGATTCCGCGATGATTGCAGCAAGAAATGAGTAACGAAATAAAGACGCATTGCAGAAAACTTACAATATTTTTTTTACATCTCACGTTATCATTTAAAATGTCCTATATGGGAACTAACACAGTAAGGCCACAATTATGCTCATTTATATTGGTGGTTGCTTCCCTTTTAACAATAAAATTTCAACTTTATACATGTTTTCTTTTATTTAAACTGTGTTGATTATTATATTTTTTAAGAAAGGAAAAGAAAATTAACGTATTAAACGACAGTTCTATTTGGGTTTATCTATTTAGAATGATACAAATAGATAGCCTTATAAAAATATAAAATAATAAAAAAAGAAGAAGAAAATTTAAGAAATTAATACAAAAAATTTTGGAAAATAATGGTAAGTAAATAAAATAATAATGAATGAAAACAAGATAAAGCTTAGAAAAAAACCCAGCAAAATAAAAACTCTATGTTCAAAATGAAATTAAACAGAAAACAGTTTGAAACATTTTTATTAATACTTTTTCTAGTGCAGATTTTAATTAATTTCGCATGCAGTTTAGACATGATTTTCAAAATAAGACCTGTATTTATCTTATGATATTTTGATGTAACTTAGTATTGAGTGCAGATATAGCTTTCATTAATTGATTGAAAAGTTCTTGTATGCTTAAAAGGGTCTGACTGAGAGGGTTTTCATTTTGATTTCAAATGTTTTTGTCCCCAGACTATAGAATTTGATAAAACATTTGTATAAAACCTTTAATTTACAATTTAATAACGGAGGAGAAATCGATCGACAAAGGCATTACCTATTGACGACGTTTGTTTGTCGCTTCCCTTACAACTTTCAATATATCAGACTTTTTCAATATAAGATTTTGTGAAATCATGCACCGTCCATGGTTCATTAATCTGTTTTGTCAGATCTATCGTTACAAATACAAGACCATTCCTAATAACTACAGATATGGTGGGATTCACTGGCTTAATGAATATTCATAGTATACCCAGTTGTTAGGGTAGATATATGCCTTTCAAAGACTACAAATAAAAACCTGTCTTTTGTGAAATTCTAAAAGCATTTGCGGAAACAAAATCTGTGACGTTAAAATACTCTCCATTGAAACTAACATGAACGGTTAAATGGTTATCAATATTCACCGTATTCAATTTCGGGTCTTTACAAGATTTAATTCTTCTGCTAATATGTTGTTAAAAACGTGTAGAAGTAATTAAAGAGTCGAAATTAATGATTTAATAATGTGACAAAATGAGGACATGATGAGGACACTCTATCTAGCGATGATGCGGTTTAGAACATTTTGATATATTATATTTGGTGCCTAGAACTTTATTCCGTGATGATTCCTTCATTTATCAACAAATTTCTCATTTTTATTTGTACACAGATTGTTTTCACTGGTAAGTAATTCTTTAGTACTGTAACGTTTTGTATTTAACTTAATTTTCGCCCGTTAATTTATATTCATCGTTTCATATTTTTTATATATCATCAATAGCGCATTTATATATATTGTTTACATTGTTTATAATCTTATGTTAGAAAGATTGCATACATGTATTTGCCATCGAAAACCTTCGTATTAACTTCATATTTTATACTCTTGATAAAGCAGTCGCTTTAGAAATCTTTGGGAGGCATTTGGAACAAAACACATGATATGATGTCACGCAAGCGTATGTAATTATTTTCGACACTTGATATACCAGAATTGATAGAATCACTGTTTCCTGTTCAACAAAATAATTCAACAAAGCGAAAAACTCCGAAGTAAAGTACTTAATATCAAAACGATTGGAAACCAAGTGATAGCACTTTAAACTGCTGTAAACTGCATATATATACTGTGCATACTGTAATAGGAATTGCATTGCATACTGTAATAGGGATGGACCAAAGAACAAAATAATGAAGTAAAAAGCTTAGGGACATCGTCTATGCTGCAAAGATACTAAAAGAGACATAAACTTCATTCGAATTCATTCCATTCGTTCAAAATTTCCCCATTTTGGTTTGACAAGCATAAATGATTATGTATGACGATTATAGCGCCTCTCGATGTGAATAATGCGCTTAGATATCAGAGGATTCAGTCATTGACCAGGTCTTAGAGTTCTTGGTATATGAATATAAACATACCCTTTAGGACTTTTGGTGTCAATAAATGCACTCTATCACAAATGATTGTCTGAATTTAAAAAAAAAACACTAAAAAGTGAATGGTTATGTTCTTACAGTCTGGTTGACAACTTTACTTCTATTGTCAAAACTAAATTACATGTTATGTCAATAAAGCGTTCAAATGGAAAACAAATAAAATTTACTGCTTTTAATTAACCATGTAGTATTTATATCGTTAATATGGCCTCTCATAGTTGAACTATCGATTTCAGTTTTCAGTCAAATTATTCCTTTTTAGATTGTTATGCTGAGGAAGTCTTTAATTGGTGCTTTTTGTTAAAATATGATCCAAGTGTTTGACAAAACAGCTGGTTGATATACAAGGAAGAACATACACAATACAAATAAAAGATATTATATTTGTAGCACATAGAAACTTTAAAAAAAGCTACACTGAGCGCAGCATGAAACGACCGCAATAAGTTGAAACCTTTACATTGGAGGCCTAATATGGATAGTCCATTGCTTTGGTCACATGCTGCCCATGGTGGACTTACAAAGCTTTTTGACACATGCATCCTGTGGTGGACTTAAAATGCATATTTTACAAATAATTATTAACATCCAAAATAAATCTTTTTTGTACATGTATATTAATTGATTTGGTGGATGTTTTCATCTTAAAACATATTCATAACAATTGGTTGGCACACTATAACTAAATTTTTGTGTAAAACTATTTGCCTCAACAAACTCTTAAACATGTCTTTTTTTGCCCTTTCGACCCCTAATTTCTCAAAAATGGTTAAAGATATTGCAAATCTGATTGTAAAACGCAGGCATGGATTTTCACAAGGATTTCAATGAAAAAAAGATTTTGAAAATCAGACCACAAATAAAAAAGTCGATTTGTTTTGTGTGTCCCCTTTTTGACCCCCCCCCCAATAGCAATGTAACGGTGCAATATACTGTATCTTAAAACCACTGACACATTTAGCACATTTAGTTGGCAGAATTTAATGAGAAATTCAATAAAAAAAAAGAATTTTCAAAATCGAATGAATATTAAACATTCTACAACAGTTGTGTCAATACATCTGTTTTAGCCCCTTTTGACCTTTTTTCTAAAACGGTAGGGGCCAAAAACCTCAAATACAATACCAAGCCTCCTTTAGTGGTAACTAACATTATATCAAAATTTCATAGCACTCGGTCAATATTTACTCAAGTTATCGCGCAGAAACCAAATGTCAACAGACGACAACGACAACGACGACAACGACATCGCGATCGCAAAAAATTTGCGGTCGTATAAAAACTCCAAACCACCAATACGTGTTGCAAACCGTACTATGTTTTCAATATGTTGAACGCGTACATTTTTTTTGTAAATATAAAGAACATATAACAATCTGTAAGGACTGGTTCCCCTCTATAAGAGTACTTATAACAAGTTTTATGCTCTGAGTTCTGGTTTATTTTTTAACAGGACGACATGAACTCTCACTCCTTCGTCGTTTCATGTTCATTTTATCACCCTTTCCATGTTTCATGTTCTTCATTCTGCTATATCCTAATTCGCAGTGCTTAAACGTTGTTTAGTAATTTTATTAACCAGCTACTCAACTTAAGTTATTAAGAATAGCAACGGAAACGTTAAACGTAGTTATGCTAGGAATACGTATGTGTCGAGAGTTTGTAACTCCTCAGTGACTTTAAACAATCTTTACATAGAAACTCTTAAAATCGCCAGTATTATAATAGAATTTGTTACCAAAAACCCAATGCCATAAATGCCTAAAAATGCCAAAAACTGATGTTGACACTTTATTTAAAACTTCACTTTAATTTTATTGTAATTAATTTTCACAAGCTGTAAGTTGCAATAAAATCGTGTGTCAGACGTAAAGACATCGGCGGTTTTCAAAATAAGAGAACTGCTTCAGTGGATGTCGCTTAAGAGTAAACAGTCTTCAAGAAAGTAAAAAAAAACCATCAATTTGAGTTTATTTGTTGCTTTTATATACGTAGATTATGTGCTTAATCGAAGTCCTTTGTAAAAAAGAAGTGTTTTGGACATCCTGTCTACTTCTTTTATTAACAACTGAATGCTCTGATATAAGATATAGTTTAATTGTTGAGTTACGTAACTGTTGACATGGGGAATGTCGACTGTATGTATAGGATTAAGCTTTGAAAACATGTTTTCATAAAGCAAGATTGACAGACATTTCAACAGAGGTTATTGTTCTGGATTTTAGACTATACGTTACTTTCTTGACATTTGAGACTGATCATCCCTGTTAGGCAGTTTTTGTTTTTATATATATACATACTTTATTTGTTCGTATTTCAATATGTATCGGTACCTCTTTTCAAAAAGATATAATATTCTTGGATGTAAAAGATGAAGCGTGAATTGATGTTCATTTCTATAGGCGATGAACATGAAAAGGATGACAAAATGAACATAGATTGATGACGAGAAATGAAATATGGGGGTGGGGTGCAAAACAAAGGAACCGCAAATTTTGAGGACCACAGGAAAACGGGGAAGGTTAGTAGGGGCAGAAATTTAGTCTATCTGGTGCACTTCTTGGGGGAATTTATGATGAAATTTCCCCTTTTCAGAACCGTAATGCTTTTCTAACCTTCTGGGGTCAAAAAAAAAAAGAAATGAAAATTGTAAACTTCTTTCTGTGTCTAGGACTTGACCATATACATATATTTTCCAAAAAGGGGTTTAAAAGTCTTTTACTGGTGTCTTGTTCTCACTTTTATTCTCTTGTTTTATATTGTGTTTCTTGCCCATGATGAAAAACATATGTCCAAATATTTGTGTATGAGTAACGGATGGTCATTACAGTACAACAATATACGATAAGAGAGACGATTTCAGTTTCAAATTATTAAATTTTCTCTAAGCGGAAAAGTTATTTACTTGCATCACCTACATATGATGAATATTTTTCACTACTTATCCGTTATGCCAGAGCTTGTACATTTTTCTCTGATTTAATAAATTATGAATTGATTTGTGATTGTTTTATTTATTTATCTGGTGTCCCTTTTCCATCTTGTGTTTTGTATTACTACCGGACCCTATTATCGCAATGGGAGAAAGAGGCTTAACGCCATAAATTCTTTTTGACACGCCATTCGTTTTTAGATGCCTTTACCAAGTCAAGACAATTGCAATCTTCAATTTTTACCCAAAGTGTTTGCTTTGCTTTGTCTTTTCTTTTCATAGACAAATGAGATTTAATGTTTCTACCTTTTACTGACTGTGGGCTACCCACACCAACTTTCATTTATTTACTTTAACTCATCGATACCACTGAACACCAATCATCATTCATTATTTTCCTACCATGGCTCTGTATTGCAAACATACATAATTTACGATCATATAATGGACCAAAACAATATAGGACACCATTACAAAGTAGCTTTTACTAGTAGATTAGATATTTTTCACCAGTGCATGGTTATAACTTTTAGATAATGGAGGCGTATAATGTATGCATGTTTAAAGATTTTAATAATTTAATAGGGACTGTTTTTCGACATTATAAACGCTTTACTGTTGTTTCTATTTCTACCAATCGATAAACAAGCTCAGAGAGAATGTTGCTTGTTTTTGCTTTCATAAGTATATATCTTGACTAAAGTGATACATTTATCTGGTAAACTCGATAATTTTGTTAAATCTTACTTGAGTATTTTTTAATTTGAAATTTCTATAGATGACATTTTCGATATTTGAAGTTAAATCGATTGATGTTATGTATAAAATATATGGAAACTACACAGCACTGGAACTGTACTATTGATATCCACACTGTAGTATAAAGTTGGAACACCAACGGACACCAATAAAATTAAATCAACAAACCGTGTTTTATTTTGGTATAAAACGTAGACAAATAGATACACAACCGAATACCGACACAGTTGGCTTTTTGAACAGCCTATAAAACGAATTCATTGCATTTTTATAGTACATTTAGTTGAACATACAGTTGAAAATCTAAAATGAAACTAAGTCCCATGCAATCACTTCATCACGTGCTCTAAGCTTTAATTCTGTAGTACTGTTCTAACCTCAAATATTGTGACAAAGATTGCTGGCATAGGACCCGGGCCCAGGATAGCGATGACAATTTTATATCCCAGAGACTGCATGTTTAACTCCCTTACGGTTTTTCTCATTAAAGTTTTAGAACTGTTCTACCTTCTTGCGGATTCAGGACTGCTTGGCCACAAAGGAAGTTACGAAATCGTTCTACCACCGACAGTTCTGAATCTATTTTACCACCTGAAAGATCTAAGTTTATTGTGTTCCCCTGACATTTAAGATCTGTGTCTACTCTCCGAAAGTCCTGAAACTATTCTACGTTTAATCTTCCAATGACAGCTTAAATCTTAATTTTAAAAGTAGATGACTAGTCTACTTTTTATTGTAATTGTTCGTTGGTTTTCGTGAATTGTCATTTTAATCAGTGCAGATATTTCATTTTATAGACGAAACACTGATCTGTTTGTTATAATTAGGAATACTTCAGTGATAGGAAAAACTGTCAGGTTGTCGTAGCTTGAACCGTCCTCAGACATTCTAGACTTGTCAACAAGATCGTGTAAGACTAGGAAAATAAAATGACTGATTGAAACAGCTTTGGAAAACAATATTTCGAACCTTTTAATTTTTTTTTTATCTGCATGATATGGTCGATGCTTTTTAAGAGCATAAGAGTTTCAATTATTTAAAATCATATTTATCGATCGTTATGTTATCTTAAGGAAGTATAAACATAGCCTACAAAATACGCTTTTTGCAGAGATGTGACAACATTATTATATACAATAAATGTCACACACCTTGTATCTTGTTCTCAGTTGATTAGTTTAAAAATGAATCTGGGGGTTTTAACAGCGAGTATTAAATAGACATTAAATTGAAAATTCAAAAGCATTGGCTATATAATAGAAAAAGTTTATCAAACAAACAATCTTTGAAAGAATCTTTTTGCATCATCAATTTTTCATTCGTTTGAAGAGTGTACATAGTTTTACCTTCCATTCATCTCTTTGTAAGGCATTTTGAAACGATAGTTCAATACATGTAACAAAGAAGTCCTTATAAAAGCCCTCTTTTTAAACACAATTTCTCAATATAACCTTAGTTCACAGATGAAAGGACCTTTATATATCTATGTTATCTACATTGTGGAAACCTAACTTTCACCATTCTCCTTGTTATTTGGGATGAGGGAGTTTACATTAGCCATGTTAGTACGATGTGTTTCTGTGTCAAAGCATAACATTATAGTTGTTTTAACTGTTTTTACGTAATAAAATCATTATAGAAAACGTTTCAGTTTGTTCTTTAAAGAAGACATGAAATTAGCATAAACATGCATTCCCCTGCAAAATGAATAGATAAGTTCATGCATCCAAGTCTACCATCCCATCCTGGTTTATTCGAACTGACTATTTGATGTGTAAATTCGGTTCCTAGGTAGAGCCAGCTATTCATACTACCCTTTAACTCTTCAAACTCACACCTACATGAAAGAGAGTGATGAGCTTGATTTATTATCAATAAAGTTATTATTGCAGATCTATGTAAATGTACATTTAATTACAAAAAATTACTATATGTATAAGATTCAATTCAATTGAAGCCAGTTAAAAAATTATACTGTATTAGGCGTTGTCGCCCTATTATAAACTTCTGAAGACAAAGAAACATTTTGTATGTTTGCTTAGATTTTCAGTTTTCCTTTTATCTAATAAATGTTTTGCCAATAGTTGTTCTACCTTGTAAAAATCACTTTACTAAACTTAGCTAAAAAATATTTGAAATAAAAAAAGACTGTTGATAGTAACCACGTCAAAACAGTTTTGCTAAGTGGGATATTAAGTCAAAAACAATTTTAAGATATGAAGTCAAATCATGACTTACTACTTTTGTCAACAACAAAAAGTTTTGCCAATACAAGAGAATTAAAGCCATCCAAAATCTATAATAAAGGCCTCCCTGTGATTTCATAGGATGAAGTAGAATAAAAACAAACAATGAAAGCGCTGTTCCTTTTCTGGACATAGAACAAAAAAAAAAACAACCCCAGATAGTTGACAAGGACAAACAAAAGCTTTGAAAGGATTCCTGGCTCTCTTGACCAAAACGCCATTGCTGAAAAAAGAAGATATCGAACGAGGTACAGACACTAGTAAATATAGAAGATAATGAGATCGCGACATAACCTACAGACAACAGCAGTGGTGTTAAATAAAAGTAAATAAAGTATGTTGCACTGTGGCTTGTGTATAAATAAAATAGATAAATAAATGGATGGTGAAGCCACATTAAAAAGGTAAAAACTAAATAAGTTTACACCTGCATCTCCGAAAATGTTTCAAGTCCATCGTCTTGAAGGACGAACACATGTCGACAGTGTTCGACTCGCCACCCCTGACTGCTTTTCGCAAAGGTAAGAGTTTGAGGCAACATCTTGTCTCCAGTTCATTTGACAAATCCAAGAGACGTCCTCGCTCTGACTTTTCAGGCACCAGGGGTTGTGGTCGATCAATCTGTGTCACATGTCCTTTTACCTGGGAGACTGAAGAGATAGTTGGCCCCTCCAACACCTTCAAGTTGAAGAACGGTTACACCTGCATCTCCGAAAATGTCATTTACGCCATCCGCTGTGCCAAGTGCCTTTAAATTTACGTAGGAGAAACTTGTCGTCGACTGGGTGACAGATTTGCTGAACACAGGAGAAGTGTTCTCAAATGCGACGATTGCCCAGTCGGCCAGCACTTTTCATTGCCAAACCATGGCGTCAAGGATATGCAGGTGACCGTTCTCCTTGAAACATGCACCGGCGAAAAACAAAGACAGTTTCTTGAGCAAAGAATAATAAACTTTTTAGGCACTTTTCAACCCTTTGGTATGAATGTAAAAATACAGACCTTTTCTTAATATTTATAAATTAGTTATCAAGTTCAGGATCAAAATACCATGTGATGTTCTTCGAGTCAATTTTATGTCATTCTGTCCTCGTCAGTCGATGTGTGAACATCTTTTTACTTTTTAGCCCCTGAAGAAGGACTTTATGTCCGAAAATTTGGGCATTCTTGTTTTACTTGTTTTAAAGGTTTTATTTCTTTATATTTCTTATTTAGTTTTTACCTTTTAAATGTGGCTTCACCATCCATTTATTTATCTGTTAAATAAAAGGATTGCTTCAATGGGTGTTTATTAAGAATCTTCGGTTTTAAAGAAAATTCAAAACCTCAATTAAAGTTAATACATATATATATGTAGATTGTGTAAATTAAATAGAGATAATATAATAAAATGCGAAGTCTTTTGTAAAATGAAAGTACTTTGAACATCCTGTCTACTTCTTTAATTAACAACTGAATGCGTTGGAATAAGATTTAGTTTTATTACTGTGTTACATAACTCTGTTGACATCGGGGATGTCGACTGTATGTAAAAGATTAAGCTTTGAAAACACGTTTTCATGTTTTGCAGACGTTACGTTACTATTCTGATTTTTTAAACTAGGAATTAAAAGTATTTGTTTTTGTAATTTGACATTTGGGATCGATCATATTCAGTTGTTTTGCTATTTATTTGCCAACTATTTCAGTCTTATCATTCACCATGTTTTCCAAGATAATAATCGTTACCATTCCTCTCTTATTATTATTATTATTATCAAGCAACATTGCAATCAATAACCAGAGTACAGCAAATTCGTCAGTCATTGGTTGAAAAATCTAAATAATGTCAGATGAAAAGATTCGTGATTTTATGTCAGTTTGTTGATCACCTCTCTTTCCCTTTTGTGTATCACAACCATCTTATGATATGTCTTATGATGGCAATACAAGAGGGGGGGGTTGCGCTTTAACACTATGTTAAGCCTACCTTTTCTTTTGAAAAACATGTCTGTACCAAGTCAAGACTATTGCGATCTTGAATTTCTCCGATTTGCGGTTGCCTCGTTTTGTCCTTTCTTTTAGTAAATATTATTATTATAAATATTATTATTATTATTAAAAATTTCTTAGGATATTTAGTAAATAAGGTTTAATATATTTCTATCTTTTACTGACTGTGGACTACCCATACCAGCTTTCATTCATTTGCTTTTACACATCAAAACTAGTGCACAACATACGTCATTTTTGTACACATCTTCTTAAAGTGCCTATGTCATGTATGTATTGCATACATACATAATTACGATCATATACTAGTAATGGACCAATGCAAATAACACTTTAAGACTAGCATATTTTTTTTTCACAAGCGGTTTCGGTATAGTTATAATCTATAACTAATGAAGGCGTTTGTTGTGTGCATTTTAATTATTGAATAGGGGATCTTTTTCGATATCAAACGATTTACTGATGTTTCTAATTTTTTCCAATCGAAACAGACCCATAGAGAAAGTTGCTTGTTTATTGCTTTCATACGTATCTCTTGAGTAAAGTGATACATTTATCGGGTATTAATTCGATATTTTTGTTAGATCTAACTTGAGTAATTCTTTATTTAAAATGTCTATAGAGGATTTTTCGATATTAAAAGTAAGATAGATTGATGTATATGTATACTGTATATAAAATATTGAATCTACAAAGCACTGGAAGCGTATTTTTTGTGATCTCTGTAGTGTAAAGTGGGAACATCAACGGAAACCTTTAAAAACGAATCGACGAACCGGATTTATATTTTAGTGAAAAATGTAGATAAAAAATGACAAAATGAATACAGATTTTACCACATAACAGATCTAAAAACTATTACGTGTCCCCTGCATTTACGATCTGTGCTTTTTCCTGATAGTCATGCAACTATACTATCTTTAATTTTCTAATGACAATTTTAAATCTCAAATAGATGACGTAATGACGTTGTATGGACTACTTATGTTGTAATTCTACAAGGGTTTTCGTGCATTACTAGTATTATCTAATTATTTTCATGGACGAAACACTGATCTGTATGTTATAACTATGAATATTTCTGTGATACATTAAGATTTGCTCTAGGAATGTCAAGGTTGTAGTGGCTGGTACCGTCCTTAGATCTACAGTGGATTCATTTATTTTCTTGGGTGCCAATTATCGTGGTTTGATTAAAAAGGATCATTTCGTTGATTCCTTAAATCGTGGTTTCTAATATCTACAGCATACAGATCAATATTGAAAAACCTTTTTGTGGAATATCAAATTTCGTGGATTAAGGCTACCCACGAAAACCACTGTTTTAGACTTTCCAACAAAAAAGTTTCAGAACGGTAAAATATAAGGACTGCATGGAACAGTTCTTGGAAACAAATGTTGGAAACAATGTTGGAAATATTTAAATTTTTTATTGATCCGCATAACATGGTGGATGCTTTTGAGGAGCTAAAACATTTCAAATATTCAAAATTATATTTTATCGACCGTTTGTTTTTTGTATTTTTAGGGTATATAAACATAGTCTGCTGAATTTGCTTTATAGCAGTATGTTCTTGACACCATTATAGACGACAAATGTCACAAACCAAGGCCCGTTGTATAAATTAGAATATACTCAGTTGAATAGTTTAAAATTAAATCTGAGGTATGAAAGTAATTTTTAACACAGAGTATGAAATGGAAATACATAAAGCATTGACTATATACAAGAAAAACTTTCATAAACAAACAATCTCTGAAAGAATCTGTTTTACATCATCAATTCTTCATTCGTTTGAACACTGTACATAGTTTTACTTTCCATTCATCTCTTTGTAAGGCATCTTTAAATGATACCTCAATAACATAAAAACTCATATAAAGCTCTTCTTTTTTAAATACGATTTTTAAAATTAACCCATAGTTCACAGTCAGATGAAAGGACCTTTATATATCTATGTTATCTACATTTTGGAAATCTGACTAACAAAACTCTCCTTGTTATTATTTTCGGATGAGGGAGTTCACATCAGTACGATATGATTCTGTGTATAAACATAAGTTTTTTCAACTGTATTTTACGTAATTAAATGATTTTGGGAAACGTTTCAGTTTGTCCCTAAAGGAAGACATGGAATTAACATATACATTCCTTCCCATGCTAAAGGAATAAACAATTTCATGCAGTCAAGTCTACCATCCTGGTTTATTTGTACTGTTTGATATGTTAATTCGGTTCCATCTGAGGTATAAAAATAATTCTTAGGCACAGACCATTTGATTTTCTGGGGGTGACCTGGGATTTTACCTTGAGCCGGGAATTTTTTTTCGCCCGCGTTGCGGGCCAGATTATTTTTTTCACACACGTATTAAGCAAGGAAATTTTGTTTGCAAGATTATTTTTTTTCAATTGGCAAGATTAAAACCAGATTATTTTTTTCAACCTAGGTGCTGCATGGCTAGATTATTTTTTTTTACAAAAATCAGGGCCGGGAAATTTTTTTCAAAAAAATCCCAGCCCCCCCCCCCCCCCCCCAGAAAATCAAATGGTCCGTGCCTTAACACAGAGTATGAAATGGACATTGAATTAGAAATACATAAAGCAATGACTATATAATAGAAAAATTTTCTTAAACAAACAATCTCTGAACGAATCTGTTTTACATCATCAATTCTTCATTCGTTTGAACACTGTACATAGTTTTACATTCCATTTATCTCTTTGTAAGGCATTCTTTAAAGGATACCTCAATAACATAGAAACTCACATAAAGCTCTTTCTTTTTTAAACACGATTTCTAAAATTAGCCCATAGTTCACAGATGAAAGGACCTTTATATATCTATGTTATCTATATTGTGGAAATCTGACTAACAAAACTCTCCTTGTTATTATTTTCGGATGAGGGAGTTCACATCAGTACGATAAGTTTCTGTGTATAAGCATAACATAAGTTTTTTCAACTGTATTTTACGTAATTAAATAATTTTGGGAAACGTTTCAGTTTGTCCCTTAAGGAAAAATTGAAATTAGCATATACATTCTTTCCCATGCTAAAGGAATAAACAATTCCATTCAGTCAATTCTACCATCCCACCCTGGTTTATTTGTACTGTTTGATGTGTTAATTCGGTTCCTAGGTAGAGACGGCTATTCATATTATCCATTAAAGAGGGTGATGAGCTTGATTTATTGTCAATAAGGTCATAATGATTCGTTACATAGAGTTTGCATTGCAGATCTATGTAAATGTACATTTAATTATAAAGAATTACTATAGCAAGATCTGTACACAAATTATTTTCAATTTAAACCAATTTTAAATATACTTCTTTATTAGAACTCGCTCCTATTGTGATTTACATCTTCTACTTCTTTTTTTTTTTGGTTGACATTTTTATACTTGATTCGACCTTTTAGCTCGCCAGCTGCTAAAAAATTACGGGACAACTCAAATAAATCCTTGTTTTTGTCGACAAAATGGTTTGACTTCTGTCGAATGGTCCATATCATTATCAGGCGTTATGAAACTATTGCAGATCAAGAAGCTTAGATTTGTAGCCATCCTGTTAACTAACAACTTATTTGCCAATAGTTTTTCTACCTTGTATCAAATCATTATAATTATGTTAAGCTAAAATTTTAATTTTAGAAAACCATTAAAAGTCATCACGTCAAATCAGTTTTGCTTCGTGGGACATTAAGTCAAATCTTATACTTCGCTTTTGTTTACATAACTACAAATATAAAGTAAAAAATGTTGAGGTAAATGAAATAAAAATAAATGCTAATACAGGAGAATTAAAGCCAGTCAGAGTCTTTATTTATGAATAGTATAACAGGGGCGGATCCAGAAATTTTCGAAAGAGGGGGGGGGGAGGTTCCACATACTGGGTTCTGTGGGCCAAAAGGGGGGGGGGGGGGGGTTCCAGACCAATTTTGCTGAAAATCTACACAAAAATTTAAAAATTTCGAAAAGGGGGGTTCTGACCCCCAGAACCCCCCCCCCCCCCCCTGGATCCGCCACTGGTATAATACAACTATTTACCTTAATTCAGTTCACAACTCTTGACATTGTATGCACAATCAAGTTTGTTAAATGGCATCTTTAAATTTTTATTCCTCTTTTATTTTGCAGTAACAATATGTAAGAAAGCATTTATAATCTCTTGTAGAGCAGTTTCATTTAAAAGTACAATTAATGTAAAAAACCTTAAAGGATTTTAACAAAGTATTTATATGAAGAACAGAGCCTGAAAAGGTTGTCAAAGTGCTGTTTCTTACAATTACATGTGTAGGCCAAGCATTTCTTATCAATAATCTTAATTTTGAGACATTTATCGAAACAATTTGGTGTTACGAAACAATATATATTAATTCGAAAAAAAACCCTGTTTGATTGCTTTCTAAAACTTAACAATAAATGAGTAGGCCCTTTACTTTAACGATTCTAATAAGCGCATTCTAAACTCACCTCTCACAAAAACTACATGTACTTTAATTTGAATTTTAAATCGTCAAAGTCATACATATAATTGATATTCTATGTACAAGGTTTTTTTTCGTAAGAAACTAAAGTACCCAAAGTAAGTCACTCCTTTGACATGCTTTCTTTTATTTAACAAGACAGTATTTTTTTCGAACTTTTATGGTATTTAGTATGTCTCTTTCAACACCTTTTGGCCTTCCAATTATTTTGATTCAAATGCTGATGATGAGAGGTTACGTGTTGAAAGAGCCATAAACAGTCTTGTACTGGTTTCATTGACACCCTCTTGGAACCACAGTATTTACAAGACCGTACCGTACGTGGTCTAGAAGTGTTTTAATAAAACACGATCTCTAATTCCTAAGCTGCAAATCTGTGACGCAAATTGCATTTATATATTCAAAGTCATTATTATTTAATTTGCAAAGGATCTTAAATAGAGTCTTTAAAAGATGGATCGAATTATTCAAATAAACTTTGATAGTATAATGGAGAAGATTTTATCAGAAGAGAACTCCACTTTTCCAAATAAAAAAGTTGATATATAAATTTGCTTAAAAATGTTTGACAGAAACAGAACAATTCACTATTATAAATCAAAATAAAGACTACAAATCTTTAACTTTGGGTATTTTTGGGGGGCAAAATCGCACCAAATAAACATCTATATACATTAAGGTTTCTGTATTTTATATTATAACATATTCGGTTCAATATTTATATGGAATGTCTTAAACAGTTGTAAGTAACATTAAATGCCAAAATGAGAATAGCTGAAACAGTCACTTATAACATTTGCTAAAAGGTCATAAGCCGACTGTTTAGTTTTTGCCAAATCTTCAAAGTATACATAATGCTGAAAAAAAGTTTCCGTTTATACCGGTAATTCAATTATATGCATTCTATTAAACTCCAAACAGAAGCTAATAAAATATATATTCCCTTGAATAGCTTTGTCGAAAAACTTTGACAAATTGTCATACATTATGCTTACAATTAACCGTAATTTAATGCTTTATTCCAATTAAAAGTGATTAGCATTTATATCATTCATTCACAAAAGGAGATCGTCTTCAAGTTATATCATCATTCTATTTGGAATGTCTGTGTAAGAGCAACCTATTGTACATGATTGTATATGCAGTATTGTTTGAGGTTGCGAATGGTCGTGTTTGGTACTTCTTAAATATGACAAAACATAGACATATAACCCATTTATTGGGTTATATGTCTATGGACAAAATAACTTCAATGTTGTAAATAAAAATTTACCCTATGTTCATATGTAACTCGACAGTACTTGACAGTACTTGACAAACGTATGGTGTTCACTGTTTATTTTGTAGAATCAGCATATACCATGTCGTCATGTCAATTTTAAAGGGATGTATTTCAACATTTTTAAAATGTTGGTCAATTGGGTTTAAAGTTTGAAGTCCATTTTTTTTGTAAATTGTCTCAGAAATAAATAGTTTCGAATTAACTGAATGAAAACAACAATTCGTTTTTAACAATAAATCACAATTAAAACAGAATTAGAACCTCCTATTTTTTGGAGATAGAACATTGATAAGAAACACAGTTGGTTTTGCAAAAATCATGTTTAATATTGTCTTTTGAGATTGACCATAAGTATATTATAGTTTTTAACACACCAAAATGTGCTGAAAATCACTGAAGAAAAAAAATTAAAAATGGAAACAATAAAGCCTAGAATTTCGAAGATACCCGGCAAAAAAACTTTTATAAACCAAATAATAAATCAAACATTTGGATATATATCTGTATCAGTTTAATTTTGAAACTGTTCAAACTTTCGGGTTGGACTATAGATAAACACAAATTATATGCAATAGAACATATAGACATAGTCTAGTTCAAAACTTGAAATATATCTAATTTTATCATTGTTATCTGTATAAAAGTACAAGGAAGTAAAAACAAATATTATCTCAACTTAAAAAAAAACTGGACATATAACAGTATAAAACTGACGTGACGATGTATAGAACTTCACTGGTCAAAATCAACATGCTCCTATTGTATATATTTGTCGAGCATGTCTTGGTATTTTCGGAGAATCATCATCAGCACATAGAGGTTGACTTTAAATTCATTTGTGTTCATAATGTTTTTGTTGAATCAGCATGCTCCTGGCCTTTAACTTGATTTTTGTTTTATATAAAAATGTACCCCTTTCACATAAATTATGACATTTTTTATGTTTAATTTTGTAGATTCTGCATGCACTCTACCATCATTATTAGACGGGCCTTGGTATGACAGTAGTGTGAATGGGGCTATCACAATCACCAGGAGTTTACTAACGGTGAACCCAGGATGGTCCTTCAAAGTTTACAGTTCAACATTTGATACATTTATATGTGAAGAAAGTGATAATGAATATTGGTTATTTAGGTATAAGTTTTCGCAGTATTTTTCTATTCCAGTATTAATCATTTTATCACAGTTTTGACAATACAAGGTACAAACAACGGGAGTGTTAATAAAACTGTTCATTTGGTTATATTACAAGGAGTAATCCGGAATCAGTTGCATTTTAATCAAAATAGATGTTAAAGTGACCCAAAAAGTTCAAACAAAGAAGACCCCCCCCCCCAAAAAAAAAAAATTACCCCCCCCCCACACAGGAGGATATATATCTATCATGCAGATTTCAAGGAAAAACCGCTGTTTTAAACAATTTTTAACATTTTAACAAACACTTTAATGTTGTTACAATTCGTATCAGACAAGACAGACGGCCGAAAAATTAGAAGAATAACACTTAATTGTTATAAGATTTTGTCTGAACCAGATTTGAAATATATCATACGGCTAGAACGTTGGAAATAAACATAAATATTAATCATTGCGTGATTATTTGCTAAGGACAAGCATTACATGTCTGCAACGAAATACATTATTAAGTAAAGGTCAAAACCGGAATACGGAAAAATAATGACCAGGATCCAAATGTAAAAGAATATCTTTAATATTGTGTTGATACAGGCACGAGAAATCATGAGAGAACGCATAAGACATTTTTTCTTATATTTTGTTTCTAAACTTCTGATCGAATAGAAACGACTGTTAAGTTATAAAAGAATAACAAAGAATATGCAAAACCAAACATGTCGATGAGGATAGCAAGAAATATTTATTTTCAAAAGAGCAAGTGATAAATTGATAGATTAAAAGTGAAGTTTTGATGCTTTTCTCATTTGCAGGACTGACGGCACAGTTCTTGCTTTTGGTCAAAATTATTACGGTTTTTTGTGTATAAAATACACAAAGATAACAGACTACAGTTATTCTTATTACCTTAATTCAGGTAAGTTTTAAAAAGATGAAATTTAAGAGGGTTAATCTGAAATGTTTTCATCTATGTCTCATTGTTGTTCTAAAGCTTAGCTTACGTTTGTAAGTAATTTTAAATACTTCTCAACAATAATGATTGAAGAAATTCAAATTATTAAAAAAAAAGTAAAAATCACCTTTGTTTATTGTCCAAGTTTTTTTCTGGGGGGGGGGGGAGACTTGAAAAGTTTTTTTTCATAAATTACTTGGCAAATGTTTCAAAAGTCCAAATAGTTGGGTTTTTTTACAACGATTTTAGATTTTCGGCCTTTTTGGACTTTTTGACATTTGATTGTCCCATTGGTAAAGCTTTCATACAGTTTGAAAAACAATCTTTCATAATATTGTTAAAAAACAATTCTAAGAAAGGACCCGTTTAAAAATGTGTAAATAAGTAAAACTCCATTTAAAGATGAGGAACCGGAATCAGATTATAAGAGATTGAAAATTGTGCATGAGGCTACGGTTGCTGCTGGTGTTACAGTCAGTGGAGTATGTAGCCCGTCATCTGGACCCAGAGCTGAGGAGTTCCATGTTCTAGTCAAACAAAGTAAGAAAATATCTGGACTCCTTGTTACTATTCAAGCAATTAACTTATATCACTTCAAACTTTTCGCGCATATTAAGCCTGGTTTAACCCACCATTTCGTTTGAAATGCCTGTACCAAGTCAGGACCATTGCGATCCACCAATTCTCCGGTATGACTGATTCGTTTTTGTCATTTTCTCTGGACTATGAAATTGATCATTCAAGTTCGGTAGTTTTGTAATTACCTTTATTTACTCATTTCAAGTATCATTGCTCACTGCTGATTTATCGCTAATAATTTCTTGGCCACCAACTGCGTATGCCTGACACAACTGTTAATGTGAAGACCATTTTCTTATGTCGGACTTTAATTTAAATAAAAGTGTATTTGACCCTTTGCTCTATATCTAGACTCTCTGTTGTTACATACACTCTTTGTACATATGTATACAAAATGCTTATGTCTTAACATACGGGTATAATGCACTCATGCCTCCACTTAAAACGTGACCCGTAGATAGTTTTTAGTTCCTTCCAGTTCAATTTATGAAATATTATATATTTCGATATCAGTCTGCTTCGATATGCATATCAACCTTTTTTTCAAAAAAAAAACCGGTACGAATCAAGGAAAATATACACAACAGCCAAATAAACCGTGTAATGGAATCCCTCTGTTCCATCCTTGTATTTTTCCACTATTTGAATTTATTTTAAGTTTTTTTCAGACCTATTTCTTACTAAATGTCTTCTAAGCTATCATTTTCCAGTTATTGAACTTATATAATTGAGTTTTTACAAACCAAATAACAAGCAAATCCTTCATTTAAGGTAATATAGCAGATGTGAAGCAATGGTTTCCAGATGCCTTATTAGGGGTGTATGCCTATACAGTTGATGGAAGTCTTTGTGGAGACGGGTCAGTCTGGGATGCCTGTACTAACAGAACAACAATGAAATTCAATTATACACAATGTGCAACACAAATGTTTGGATCCAGTAAGTTGATGATAAATACATGCACTAAATTGTCCTTGAATATTCAGTTGCTTTGACTTACATTAAACCGTCTACGTAATGTGTCAGAATTCAATTTGGATGTACCACTCAAAATCTGCTTACTTTATACCGACCATTGTAAAATGTACAAACTTTTAAAAATTAACTTAAAGATAACGCATACAAGATAATTGAACGTCTCTTACTTTTATACGCTGTAAATATGTGAATGTGAATGTACTATTTGCTGTTTCATTTCTTGTTTCAAATGATTCATTGATATTTAATCATAGCAATTGGCTTAATAATTAAAAACAATAAATAGAAAATCCAATCTAAATCTTATATTTTGTTGTAGCAAGTGGAGAACTGTACGCTACAAAGTACGTCACTTCCGGGTCCCACACCTACGTAGTAGTAATAAATAGTGATGGCAGTATGTCTAACAGGTTTACATGTCTTGTAGGTATTGATAATAATGAAACCTAAGATAAAAAAATGGACAGAACTTTGGGGGATTCACTGCAAAGTGGAAAATTAAGCATTCAGAATCAAATGTACAATACATGCATCAGGAGACCATCAAGATGCTTTTTCTTAAACTATATGTATAGGTTTACTATAAATGTCAACATAAAATAACTATGTTGCTTCTGGTATTTATACTCGTGTATTTGAAGATTTGAAGATTAATAAAATGTAATAGTTGTAATATAACTATAGTCATTCCTTATTAACATCATTTCATCATTGCGATTGCTTTTCATTGCGGTCTTCAATTTTTCCGACACGTGTTCAATCTTTTGTCTATTGTCTTGGACATTGAGGTTCGATAATTTTGTGATTACCTTTATTCATCATTAAAAAACTTTTCTTTCAAAACTACTAAAGACAGAAACTAACTTATGATACATTCATAATTTCTTTTAACGTTTTAAGGCTGCGTCTGGAAGTAAAGTTGTTTCCAATCCTGGTAGTTGTGCAAAGGGTCAGAACACCACATACAAAACTGCCGATGCAGCCAGTGTTATGATAACATTAGAAGCGTATGGTATGATATAATGCTTTAATTCCGGTTTAAGACCAAGACAAATGAACAACAAAGATCATCATGAGCCTCAATATAATGATTAGGCATGGACTTTTTCAGAAGATTAATGTTCATAAGGTTTCATGTACCACCTAAACACTTGTAAATGTAAAAAAAAAACTATAATAAATTGAAATTCTATGAATACTTTTTGATGGTTTTCTAGAAAGGATGTAGTTTGACTTTTTCATTTGTTTAAGACATGAAACTGTAAAGATTGGCTTATATGAATATCAGTCTTTCATACCGAGGAGCTTAAAAGGTTCGAACAAACAATCAAAAATCTCTTTTCTCTCAATTTTATTCCAAAAAGCACAATAGATATAATTATGTTTACAACAATAAAGGATTAACGTGATCTCTTAGCAAAACTATAGACTGCATTACAAATTGACACGTACAATGATTTGTTTCCTTATCTAACAAAAGCACAATAAGATTCTTAAAAAGATTCTTATATATTTAGTTTTTTTTTTTGCAATACTTTGAATAGTACCAGACTTGTCTAACGATTTATTTTTTCTCTTTTTACAGAAACATGTCGTAAGTACAGGAATACATTTACATGTACTTTACAGACATTGAAAACATATGATTATCACATGGGCACCAAACATATGTTTAACATATGAGGAACAAATGTTTAACATATGTTTAACCAAGTGTCTTGATGCAAGGCATAATTGCACATTCACACGATTTATTTCGATACGAAAATTGTAGTATTTATATCACAGCTTCTGTTTTCTAACAGTCCCGATATGAGCCGATTATCACTCGGAATAAATATTCTTGCTGTTCTACTTCTTCAACTCCCAACATTTAATCTCGTTTTGAAGATTGAAAAATAAAATCACAAAGCCGATGGCAAATCACTCCTAAAAATACAAACAAAAGAATATAATTGGAGCCCAATAGAGAAACTCAATTTTTAATGGTCTAAGAAGCAGAGAGGCACCAATACGGCATTAGAGTGTCATAAGTGCAAAAGGGCAATGACGAAACCTGTAAACTCAAACAAGAACAGCATGAAGAAACACAAAATCAACCGAAAGAAAATCAACAACACGAACTTAAGTCGTAACAAGAGTGAACTCAGGTGAGTAAGCGGTTCCTGCCTGCTATATCACATCCGTCGTGTTGCTTATTTCTAATTCAGTGTGGCGAATCCAGTAAAGGAAGACAAAACAAATTTCTACGACAAAGCAACGTCTGAACTCATTTGAAAGATAGAAATCCCATATATGTCTACGAGTGCTCGATGTCTACCGTAAAATTTCTCGATTGAAGACAGCAACCGTGGAGCAACATAACCCTGTTTCAGCGATTTTTGTGTCAAACTTGACGCTCTGCCAAGGGAATCGATGTAATTCCCAAAAGCTCTGGACTAACGAATCAACTGTGATACAAAGACTCCAAAAAAACATGTTTTAGTTGATTCTAATTGCACAGAATGTATTCTACTGGTTTCATAAAAATTGTACATGACTTATTTTGAAAGTTGGGTTGTGAAATAGTTAAGACATTTGGCCTCTGGCCGTCGGGCTTATGTTCTACTAACATATTGTGTTTACATGAAATAACTATTGCGGCCTGTCTTTTGAATAATTCCCAAGATAAAGTGGAATAATCTTAAAAAGCATTCAACTTGATATGACTTGATAAAAGGCCATTAGTCAAAATATGTCAGTTAAACCATGGCAAACGATTTTTTAAAATTTCTTTTTATTAAAACAATGTCTTCTGAAATATTACTGATATTTTGATTTTAAATGAAAACTTTCCCCCTTAACTTAGAGGTATTTGCGCCGCCCAACTTAGACTGAAATGATTGTTTTCTCAAAAGTATAACAAGGTAAAAAAGTGTTAACTCCTGGAAAGGTCTTAAACTTATTCAATCTTATATTTTCTTTTCTAGCATTTAACACGGCATCAGAAAGCAGTAGTAGTTCTAACGCTGGGATAATCGCTGGAGTTATTGTTGTCATAATACTACTGGCCGCTGGTGCTGTAGGAGGATTTATATTTTACTACAAACGAAAACATCATCGTTTTCCCTGGCAAAAGGCAAAGGTTGATCATGGTGCTAATGATGAAAATTCTGAAAAATTACCAGGTAAAAATATAACTACTTTTAAAATAGATTTATAAATAATAGATATCAACATTATCTCAGGCCGTGCAGAAACTTTTTGTACAGGTTTATCCACGCTAAGGCATTAATTGTGAATGAATGATGAAGAAAAGTAGTTAAAAAATATGAAAAATAACCTTTCCTTTGGTAGTTTTGTTAACCTAATTTTTGACTCAATAATTTCTCTTCTTAAAACTGATTGTTTGTTCAATATCTGATTGCTTTACATATTGTGAAGGCTTGATGAGATATTTTGGTCATTTTAATAGTATTAAATCAAACATATTTTTTTATTTTTTCATTTTATAAAATAGAACATTTATTTATAATTAATAAATTGCTGTAAACTTTAATATTAATGTACACCTTATTTGTTGTAAATTCTGTTGTAAATTGTGTTTCAAAACAATTGGATCAAATTAAAGACAATATCAACAATTCTGATGCATCAATGAATTTTAATGTTTTAAAATTCAATGTTATTGACATAAAAAAAAACGATATAAAGATATCATAATATTTTTATTGTTTTATAACAACCCTTAGACCGTTTAACAGATGATATCAATGTATTGCAAATACTCGATGCTCATTTAATAAGTGGTAATATCATATACTTTAGATCCCTTATTTTGGACGAGACGTTCATTGAACCATTTCATTACGAGTAATGGTAAAACATATCCATTTGTGTAAATTTCCTTATGTTGTCGTGTAAAAGAGTCAAAAGATGTATTTTTTACTGTATGTTCTACTTACATATCAACCTAACTATGTGTATATGTGTTTTGTCTATAGTGGTAGAAATACCCATTACACCTTTACCAGTAGATGATAAACAAGACAAAATCAAATCATATAGAACAACACGATGGTAAAGTGTTTAAATTATAAAATCATTGGCCTTCGGAGGTTGACACAATATATTCTGTATGACTATGGGAACGGTACATCAGCATTTCCAAATAAAACATCAACACAGAAATATATGCTGTTCTCATTTAATTTCAATCAAGCTATAGATTAATAAGAATCAATTAAAGAAATGTTTTTGTAATAAAGCTGATGGACCAGCGGGTAACGGTGTATTAAATAAGCTTAAAGAGTGAGTAGACTCTTGTTTGTTGGTGGTTGATTGGTACAAGTTTGAAACCGGTTGAGTTTCTGGTGTTTTATAACATTTCTCTTGTATCAAAATAAATGGTGCTTATGTTTGTGAACTTTTGCTTTCATAATAGCAACAAAACAAAATAATATAATCCTGCTTATTGTTTGGGTTAGTTTTTTAAATCACAACTCCATAAATTAACTGCATTGGAATTAATTGAGTGTAGTTAAAGGTTGCAACAGCATATTTTCGTAATATACATAATATATGATGTATACATTGTACTGTGCTTACAAATTATATAATGATAATGGTGATAGCGTAAGAATATTTGTGCTGGCGCTATAAAAATAATTTTTGATAATAAAACTAATTATAAAAAGTGTTGCATAAATAAATGAATATAAAGAGAGTTATTTAAATAATTATCATGCTTGTCTGGGCATGTGCTTTATATCTTTTTTTATAAAAATTGTTATATTTAATATTGAATATTCAATATTTTATATGGGGTTAATTCAAATACTACTTCAAGAAAAAAAGATACAACAAAGTTCCAACAAAATAACTAATAAACTTTTTTTTTAAATCGAAAAATTTTGCCTGCAGTTATTTAAACATAAGTATATACCTGTGTTTTTGTAGGAAATGAAATACGGTCTCCGAGAATCGCTGTAGATATAGATAATCCGTCTAACGGAAGACTCTCTCCATTGTTCAAGTGTTCAACACCGCCTATATCTCACATCAATCACAGCTTACCATTACCAGAGATCACGAGACAATAGCTTGGATCATCAATGCCACCTATATCTCCCATCAATCACAACCTTACTTTACCAGAGTTCACGAGACAAAAACTTGGATCATCAGTGCCACCTATATCTCATATTATAGCATGCTTTTCACGTGATCTGAACAATCAACGCCACCTGCATCCCACTTATCATATCGCACCGTTACAAGAGACCTGAATCACTGAATCATCAGTGCCACCTATACCTATATATCACATTTATATTTCATATAGCATGCTTTCATATGAAAAGAACAGTTAGTGTTACCTATTTATCTCATTACATTTCGTCGCTACCACAATAACTTAAAGGAAACGTTTGGAACTTTGTTGTATTTTTGTTTCAGTCATTCCTGTTTTTGACCATAGAGTTAGGTCTTTTTAGAACATTTTGGAATTTACTTAATTGTCAATTTGTTCGTCGTACACAAGACTATGAATTGGTTTAACAAAAATTAAATAATCAACTGATATAAATCCACATAAACTTCCTACCAAAGCTTACATTTCACGTTTTGGTACAGTTTAAATTTATACACTTATAAAGTTATAATGTAAGTACCTTCAATAAATAAAGTTTATTACACAATTACCGAACTTTGAGGATCAATTTAAATGTCCAAGAGAAAAGACAAAACATGGAAGACACAACGGCAAAGTTGAAGATCGCAAAGGTCCTGACTTGGTACAGGCATTTCAAAGGAAATGGTGGGTTAAACCATGTGTTTTGGTGCGCAAAACCCTCCTCTTCCAATGCGATCTTAGAGTGGAGGAGTAAAACAAAACTCAAAACGGTTGTGAAGACACAATAGAGAAGGAGCAAATCAGATTTTGGCAGATTATTGATTATCTCATAAACATAACGACTTTTTACTTTATCGAACCATATAAGAGAACAATATACGTAATTAATGTATTTCTCTAATCTATACACCAGGTTGGTCCACAGGTCAAACATTTCGGACCACTACATTCAAAACTTACTGGAAAGACTGAAAAAAACAAAGACTCCAAAAGCCTTGTGAAAATAATAGAGTAATAAAAAATGTGGTTTATGAAATACCATTAAAAAGTGAAAGTAAAGTATTCTATATTCCGACTTATATATCTAAATACATTTTGTAAAAATTAAGTTAGATTTTGCATTTTACACGTATACTTGTAAAGTATGAACATCTTATAACATATATTTTTTGTAAATGTGCTCCATGAACAACGATTTTCGTTCATTTTTACTAGAGCTGTGTGTGTGTGTGTTGTCGACTCAAACTATTTTTATTTATATCCTACAGGAAATGAACCTAGTTCTCCAAGAATTGCCGTAGATATAGAACCTTCTTCCGATAGAAGACTTCCACCATTACCAAAGCCATCAGCGCCACCTATATCCGACGTAAATCATAATCCGCCATTACCATCCATCACAAGACAATAAATTTATGGAACATGGGATGATACCAATACAAAAATGTATATCAGACTTGAACTTAGGGGTTACAAATAAAATATAGAATTTGTTTACCTTGAGGATATTTGTTAAAAAACAATACATATGGTTGAATTGCCGATAATATTCATTGAATGGGAAACTAGAGGAGCTCCTTAAAATAAAGCATATTGTTTATGCTAATATGTATGTTGACTGCTTGTTACTATTTATATAGGTACATTGACTGCAGGTTACTTAAAAGATTTGATAAAAAAATGTATTGGAGAGGAATGCTAATGAGATAAGATTTTTGTTAGATTAGAAGAAGAGAACAGTACAATGAATGACTAGTATTTTTTTAGGAGACTGAAGAGTATTAAGAGGGTATCAATAAGTAAACACTATCCATGAGTCTTGTTTTTACAGATTTATTTGTGTTTTACCTCAGAGCTTAATCATGTTGGTTTGCGCGTTTGATAAAACATTTAAAGACTTTAAACCAAGTCAATACACATTTAGAGGAACCAGAAATTAAATTGACTACGGACTATGTTGTCCTCTGTCTATATCATTTCACTATGTCAAAAGAATAGTCTATTGACTTTGTTATTGATAAATATTTCTCGAGCTCGCTAAAGATGATTTTCAGAATAGACCAAGAGGAAGCAATATTTTCCTCTTTTAAATAAAAAAAAATGCCACATTCAATCAAGTCAATCTGAGAAACATGTATGGAGCTATATATTATCTTTAAATGGTATTTTTTACATGAGTCAGTATTATTTCATTGTTTGTGTAGATGTTATTTATTTATTTATTTTAGTGTTTGTTTTCATGTTTTGATAATGTTAGTGTGTCTATTTATTCTGTGCACAATTTTTGTACCTTCATTTACAATTTTAAACTCATATTTCAAAGAAATATGTGATTCCAAACTTTATACATACATGTAAAGTGTTTAAAAATGTTTGTCATTTAGAGGTTTCATTAGCAATGAGAATATTTCAGCATCACGATAATGGTTGCTCAAATTACATTTCATGTAAATAGAGAATATGACATATATAGACAACTTTTCTTATTTATAGGTTGTTATGTAAAAAATTGTGCGATCAGCTGTCATTTGAAGTTTTGAAAAGAAATAAAATCAAACCTATTGCTTCTTGGTCAATTCCAGCCTGTTAAAGCCTTTAATAAACTTAGATACCATCCATCTGGTTGACAGTGGGCTTTGTGTTTTTTTAAAATAATGCATTTGCAAACTTTTTAGAGATGTTTCACTTTTCAACAGGTTGCGAACACAATGAATACAATTTGTGTCTTTTCCTGAAACATTGGTGATTTCAACTTTCCCTTCTTGTGTAGCAACATTCCGTCGGTTCCAGCTTATGGAGTCTACATGTACATATTACAATTGATTCGTTACTAATGAGGTTGCCGGAATTACATAGATTTGCTTTGCAGAGCGTCACGTCTTACACAAAAATTGCTAACACAGAGTTATGTTGCACCTCGGTTGCTGTCTTCACCCACTAAAATTTTCGGAAGACATCATGTGCTCATAGACAAATATCGAATTTCTATCTCTCAGATGACTGCAGATATTAGTATGTCATATGGTTTTGTTTTGTGTTCCTTTACCGGATTCACACCGTGAATTGGAAATTTGCAACACAACGGGTGTGTTATAGCAAGCAAGAACTGCTTAATCCGGAGCACCCACGTTCACTCTCTTTACCACTTGCGTTCGCGTTCTTAATTACAGTTTGGTTGATTAAGTATTTTTTATGTTTTGTATTTCTTCGTTTTGTTCTCATTCGTGTTAACTGGTTTTGTCGTTGTTGTTTTGGACTTTTGACACTATTATGGCCCATTGGTGCATCTATGCTTCTTTTACTCATAAGAGATGGAATGCCTTAAATATCTTGAGAAAAGATTAGAGCACATACATTTATACGAAAGTGCGTATAGTAACATACCTTATTAAACAAGATTAATTAAAGATATCACTTATTAAACATTCGTTGACTAGCATTTTTTTACATTCTCCGAGGCCTCAGCCAAAAAGACGGTTTCATTTTTTAAGATTATTAATTTCTCTTATGATAAAAAGTAATATTCTTTACAAATTAATAATATTGTAAACTAGTATATATTTTATACTGAATACTCATATTCTCTTTAGTGGCATTTGACTCAAAACATTGAAAGATCTAAAACCAAAAGTATTGAAAGATAAGCACCCGTCCCGAAAAAAGCTCAAACGGGAAAGCAATATCCAGCACCGAGGACACCGACCATGTGCAGTACAAGGCAAGAAACGTGATGTGTTAAACCATTTGGAACTTAGACAGATGGAAATTTCACTGATCTAAAGAATTGTTATGTAGACAACGGTGTCGGGTTAAAGCGTTAAAATTTTGGTGCATTTACTATATATAGTATATCGTACGTGAGGTAAGAACGTTGCAAAAACCAGCCGAGTAAAATTCAAGATGAGCCTAAAATATTACGTCTAAGCAATGAGCAAGCTTGAAAAGTGGTTTCTTCAATCTCTAATTTTGAAATAAAAAACTATAAAGTCATTGGATAAACGAAACCGAGGTGACATCGTAAAAAATGATATTAAAAGACTATTCCTTCCAACATCGGTTTAGCATCGAAAGATTGCAAAAAAAATGACGGCTATGAAAATAAAGGTAACAACAAAATTACCGAACTTGGAGGATCAATCTCAATGTCCAAGAGAAAAGACAAAACATGGAAGACAAACCTGAACAGTTATAGATCGCAATGGTCCTGACTTGGTACAGGCATTTCAACCGAAATGGTGGGTTAAACCAGGTTTTATGACGCCAAACTTCCCTTTTCCTTTGTGATCTTAGGATCCAGTAATGACCATAGAACACAACATAATTGTGAGACACAATATTGATATTGGTGTGATCATCTCAGTACAGCAAACCAGTCAAACACTAATTAAAACAATTAATCACCATATCTTTTAACTCAATTTTGAACTTCTACTAGTGGCTGATAACGAAGAAAGATTTTTTTAGGGATCGTATGAGACGTATTTTCTTATAGCCCTGCTCCAAAAGTCGGTCATGAAGAAATCGGTGTCTGATAAAAAAATCTGAGAAATGTGTGCAAGCTCTGGCATATCGAATAAGTTGTGAAATATAAACACCGTATGCAGGGGAAGTAGGTATATTGCTCTGTAGATTAGGAAAATTAATCATTAAAATCGTCTCTTTTATCGTAAATTTTTGTATAAAATGACCATCTGGGTAAAATTCGAGGTGCAAATCCAAGAAAGACGTGAAGCAATTTGATTCGGTGGTCTCTTTAATCTCCAAATTCTGGAGGATATATTGAAGGAATCCATCTACCAAATGAAGTGTTATTGACAGAAAGGACATCATCAATATATCTGAATATAGTGATTAAATGACCTTGCCTCTTTCATCTTCTTGTTCTTCACGAGTCCCTGAAGAAATTCAGTCTCGTAAGAGCATCAAAACAAATCGGCGAGAGGAAAACAGTGTGCCCATTGGAATGCCGATCTGAAGGTGACAAATATGTTGTTAATGAGGAAATCAACAAGCATACTGCAAACTTGTTCCAGTGTGTAACAAATTTTATCTTTGAAAGATGTTTTGAAAAAGAATGTAGAGTTATAACCCAAACACAACAAAATTCCTAGAATTTGAAAAGGGTTTTTTGAGAAGTTTTTTTTAGGCGACATTTTAGTTTTTCGTGTGGCAAGGTAGTGTATAAACTTGATCATTTTAGTATCATGGAGAGTCCGTGATACAAGAAAATATCAGGTGGGATCACTTGATAATTATGACGTCATATGATGAAATGTGACGTAATTTGTGACGTCGTAAGACGTTATTGTACTGAAAACTTGTTAAATGTCTGTATTTTTTTAATTACCGACGAAAAGAATTTTATATATGTCTGTCCTATACAGTGCAAACAAGTAATTAAAACATCTGTGATCAATTTGGAACTTTGTTGTCATTTTTATTTCTAATTTTCTCAAATTTCGATCATTAAAAATCCGAAAGAACTAAAGGGTATTCTTAACCCTCTTGGTGCGGGAGGGACAAATATGTCCTCATCTGTGCAAGTGTGGGAGGGACATTTGTGTCCTAACGGTTTACTGCGGGAAGGACATAAATGTCCCCTTTACAAAATATAAAAGTTGTGATTTCGTCAACGTATATGCTAAAATCACTTATTTCTTTAAGCAAAATGGTGCATTATTTAACATCTATGGTTTTGTGACAATCTAAAATATTTGTTTTGCACTTGTGAAAAAAATGTAACGTCATTATCAAAATACGTCACAAATCTAGAATGACGTCACATATATTTCCAACACTTTTCGTACAGTTTAATGGATCGGTTCCCGCACCAAGAGGGTTAACTCTAAATCAATTTCATCTCGTAACAGAATCCAGACTTTCGATTTCTCTACACGATTTACTTCTATTCTACAAGAACAACTAAAATTACGACCGGCGCAACTAATTAAACGCAGTTTAAACAAATATTGGAAAACGCAGGTAGAAATATCTGGTAGTCGAATATTTTAAGACCAAATAACCGACATTCTTAACTGTCTTATAAACAATATTTTGTTCAATTTGTTGGGCTTGTTGGACGTGTTTTCTGGCAACCAATAGAAATTCCAATGGGCACAGATTGTGCACCTTAGCTTGCTGATTTGTTTCTCCATTTATATGAAGCAAACCTCTAACAATCACTAGGTGTGGCAAAATTTATTGTCTGGAATTTTGTCGTAATTTTTATTTCTAGACAAAAAAGATCGTAGATTAGCTCTCTCTTTCAAACCTCACTTTTCGTTATATTGATTATTTCCTTTCACTGAACAATTCTCGATTTGGTGACTTTCTCCATCTCATAAAATGTATATTCCAAGGAATATGCGATAAGGGCACATCAAGTCCGCTTCATATTTGTAAATAGCTCTTAAGGAAGACTTTCAACAAAGCTCTATGACAAACATGATGACTGCAACTTTCCAATCATCAACTTTCCCCTCCATCTGCTCTAGCATATAGAGTTAACGTTTCACAACTACTGACTCGTTATTCCAGAACTTGCGGGACTTACATCTATTTCCTTGGCATAGGATCACGTCTCAAATTGCTAACACAAGGCTATGTTGCTCTTTGGTTGCTATCTTCACTCATGAAATAGACAAATAAGGACTTTTATTCCTCAGATTAGTGCAGATGTTGGTTTGTCATAGAGTTTTGTACTGTCTCCTTTACAGGATTGACAGACTGAATTGACACTTTGGTATGCTATAACAAGCAGAAACTATTTATTCTTCTGGGGCACCTGAATTCACCCTCGTTACGACTTGAGTTCGCGTTGTTTATTTCTGTTCAGTTATTTTTGTGTTTTTATGTTTTGTGTTTTTTCGTGCTATTCTTATTCGTGTTTACTACATTGTAGTTTTGTCCTTCCAGACTTTTGACACTCGAATTCCCCCATTTGTGCCTTTTCTTCTTAATATATTTACAGATACAATGAACCAAAAGTTCTACTTTATGTAGTCCTTCCGCCAGTATCTGCAATATCATTATTACCAAAAGAGGTATAACGAGTGTTCTATAGAGAGTTCCTTTACCGTCCTTTTGTTTGATCTTGTTTTTGTGTCTTAGGTTCTCTCTAGTGGAATTGAACTTTGATCGATTTGATTTTTATTGTTTGCTTAGTTTTTGTGCTTTGTTTTGGAATATTGATAGGGGGGAGGTTGGGCCCAAAAAACTAGTTTAACCCCGCCACATATTACATGTGCATGTCCTAAGCCAGGAATCTTTGACAAAGCTTTCGTTTGTACTTGTCTTTTTGATGTGTTCTGTTCCTTGTTTAAGAAGGGGGTCTATCTGTGACTATTTCAGGGCTGGATTTGAATTATATGCATTTTATTTAGACCATGGGCCAATTGCAGAACCGCGAACAATGCCAAATGGCCTCGTTGAAGGCTGCTGGCGGTTGTCCATTGTGGTTTTTCTAAATTGCCGTTTAATTGTGGGTTGTGTCGCGTACACTTATTTCACATCTCATTATTTTCTATTTGACGGAATCTGATTTTAGTTTAAACATATTTATTCATCCTGAATTGGAATACCATCTTGAAACTTATTTGAATCCCTCTCCAGTTAGCAGTTTGCGTGTGTGGCATTTGTAGCGGCCTCCTGTTATCAAACTATATAAAGGGATATTTAACGCGCACAAGATATTGCTCTACCTATAAACGGGGCAACCTTATTTCGACCCATCCGAAGGACAAGCTTCGTTCCTTGAGACCATCCTCGCTAATGGAGTAAGAGAGAGCCGGAACATTGGTTCATGAAGTTTTCATCGTTGATAAAGATCGAAAGAAGCGGAGTACCAATTGGCATCCGAACGTCAAAGTCCGAAAGGGCAGAGACAAAACCAGTAAACACAAACAAGGAGAGGATAAAAAAATTGACAACATATTAAAAAAAATAAGAGTGAACTCAGCTACTCCGAAAGAGTGAGCGCTGCATGCTATAGCACATCCGTCGCGCTGCCAATTCAAATTTTGTGTGTCAAATCAGGTAAAGGAACAAAAAACAAAACCCTTTGACAAACCAACATTTGCACTGATCTGAGATTGAAATCCCATTTTTGTCTATGAGTGCATGATGTCTACCGTAAAATTTCTTGACCGATGACAGAAACCGAGGAGCACCATAACCTAGTGATATCCATAATAACATTTTTTTGTGTCCAACGTGACGCTCTGCCAAGGCGCTCCAACATCGAACTAAGAACCTAAGTGTAGAAACCCGACGCATTAACCACTACGTATACATTACCGGCTCTCTAATGAATCTGGACAATAGGGATTATAGGGTGATCATCCCAGTACAACAACCAGCTTAACACTAATCAAATAATCACGAACTATTTTCGTCTAACGTAATTTTTGAATTTTTCCACTAGAGGCTGATAACGAAGGAAGATTTTTTAAGAGATCGTATGAGACATATTTTCTTATAACTTTGATAAAAATATCTTTCATTGCACATCTTGCTGTATAATAATTAGTACACAGTATACATCATTCTACTATGAACTACCCGTTTTATAGTTATCCAGAGGACACACTCATGAAACTTAAGGAGGTTTGGTCCTCTACCTTAAAGTAAATACAGGATTATTTGGTAAAATATGTGATTTCCTAAAGAAATATATATATAACAATGTGTGCAGTATTTATCAGACAACACAGAAAACGGTATCATCAGGGCAGACAGAAAAACGAGGAAATGTTCATGAATTATTCTATTTTGAATAAATAAGGACTTAAAGAGAAAGAAAAAATGTGTTGCTTGGAATTTAGTTTTGGTCAGACTAAAATTAAAACTGCTGACACGATGAGGAAATATTATTGTGATTCAGTACATATTTTCCACTAAAACAAGTAGTTTACACCAGGGTTCACTTCTATTTCAATGTATGGGCCAATTAACAAAAACATATTTTCACATTGAAAAATTCGTTTGATTAATTTAACAATAAAAACCACACCATTTATAAAATTAAACTTATCAGTATTCACAAATTTGATCATTGAAAGCTTGAAACAAAGTTAAAATATCAGGTGTGTCTTTAAACAAAAGACGAAGAAAGAATTGAATTGTCATTATGACTCCATTGTATAAAGTCATCGGGCTAGAAAGTTAGATATTCTTCTATATTTCAAAGTATAAACAGTTGTTTAAGTAGTTATGATTCGAGTAGGAATAACTTACTTTATTTTATGTATCTTTTCAACTATAGATATTAATGGTTAGTATATCTTTATTTAATTCATGTATTTTTATAATCATTAGTTCAACTTGGGGTGTGAAAATAGTTTTATAAAAGGCATGAAAATGTTCGCAACATGATACCTATATATTTAAGAACGGGTTATCGGTGTCTGTAAAGTTGTTATCATGCAGATATCGTCAGATTATCCAGGGAATGGTGGGTTAAATGAAGAAAAAAATTTGGATTATTTCATCAATCAATACGTTAATTCCTCCAGAAGAAAATGTGTAAGACAAACATTAATAACAAACAATGTCCAAACAATAAGAGAATTAAAAAATGCAAATTACAGTCTCAAAAAGAAAATAATGAGATGTGGAATAAGTGTACGCGACACAGCCAATAATCAAGTGACAATTCAGAAAATCTACAATATGCAACCGCCGGCAGCCTTCAACGAGGCCAGTAGGCGCTGCTCGTGGTTCTGCAATTGGCCCATGGTCTAAATAAAATGCATTTACATTTGTCATTCAAATCCAGTCCTGAAATAGTCACAGATAGACCCCCTTCTTAAACAAGGAACAGAAAACGGAAAACAGAAAAGTTCATATATATCAAAAGCTCACAGCCATACAGTGAAAATGAACAAATGAATCATTATTTGGAAAGTTATCCAACTTACTTTACAAAAATTTATATAGTCTTTTAAATGCCGGTGAACAAATCTTGCATAGGCCATACAGTTTGTCATTTTGAACTGCCGTGACAAATTTCTTTATATTATTTCAAAAAAGACTTTTGGGAAATTTTAGTATCGACACAATCACAAACAGGTGAGAGTTAGACGGGTCTTAAATGCTAACGAGGTACGGTTACTGTGTACATGTTATCGGTGTATTATACTTTTAAGAAAAACATTTGCTAAATTTCATATTATTCTAATAAACGGTTTCTAAGGAAAGCTTGACAGATATATTTTGTTCTGACACTGAAGGGTAAAATTACTGAGTGTTGGACCTAATACGTTAAACTTATTGCGCACCAAAAAGTCATGGTGTGGCTATTAACAACTTATTTATTTGCCATAAAACATCAATAAAAACTTAAACTTAAACGGTAAAACTAATTACCGGTATATTACAATAGTTTTTCAGTGCAAAGAATTCAGTTATACATATTATCAGCCATCTTGAAAAGGCTCTTTTAAGTTTTCGAGCAGGAGAAGGGTTCAAAGCTTATATTGTTTATCGTGTCAAACACACTTCCTTCAACCCATCATTTTTTAAAATGCCTGTACAAAGTCAGTACCATTGCGGTCTTCAATGTTTTTGGTATGTTTCCTTGTTTTGTCTTTTTATTTGACATTTGAGATCGATCCTCCAAGTTCGGGTAATTTTGTTATTATTCTTATATATTTATCTAACTAAAGATTCAAAGATTCAAAGAGGTTATATTCAAATTAAAGGACATGAGGGGCATATAAATAGATGTGCAATGATTTAAGTAATTTGCAAACATCAAGACAAAATTGTAACATCAAGTATTATAACAAAACAGAACATAACATAGCCTAAGACACATTTTTTTAATATATCTGATGTACTATTGAAAAAAAAACAAAGACACCACAAGTCTGTGAAGTTTACATATGCAATATCAGACAAAGAAACAGATTTCATGAACCTGCACATATCTAAAGGAATAAGATTTGCCGATGTAAATATTTTAGATTTGAAAGCCAATTTTTAACAAACTCGTTTCAATTATTCCACAGAAATTTACCTACATGTATGTAGTACCTAGTCTAATTACAATTTTCTCTTCCGATGACAAAAATGGTTTTTCGATTACTGTATTCCTATCCTTTGAATTTTATACATTTATGGTATTACAGTTTATTTTTTATCTAATTGACATCCATCAACTGTTTTAGATGCAGCATGTACATTGCCAACAGAACTGTCAGGTGATTGGTGGGACAGTAGGGTGTCTGACACGATTAACTTTAATAATCTGCGGCTTACTGGGTGGTCAATAACAATTAACACTCAACCAGTTACAACATATACGTGTGTGGAAAGCGACAGTACTCGATGGGTATTCAGGTACGGTTAAGGTTCATCGATACGATTACCTAAAAATTGCTTCATTTTAGGTCGATTTTTCAGTATGTGTACAGAAAAAACTGCAATTTGGAATTAAAAACCCATTTGCAAGGGTTATCCTCCATTACAGTAGGTATGTTATATTGCAATGAATGGGAAAAATTATGTTTTTCGTTTTTATAAATTATTTAATGGACTGATTGGACCTAGTTAGTTTAAGAAAACATGTTAAATTCATTTTTGAAAATAACTATAATTAACTTTTAGAATTTTTTTGACCAACTAAAAAATAAATGCAGATAAACTTAAATTTTCCCACAGTAACTAGTATAAATCAAAGCGCTAAAGCATTAAAAGGCAGAGCTAAATCTAAGCACTAAAATAAAGAATGATCTTTGTTTCATAAACTTGAAACATAGCACATCAATTCTTACACATTTGTTAAGAAATCTGTAATTAGGCTCCGCCCACTTGATCAAAGGTCAAAGGTAAACAATGCTTAAGTAAACATTAACATGTATTTATATCCGATATGTAGTGCACATTTATAATGCATTTATGTTGGGGTATAAAGATGTACTTCTTATTTTAGACAATCTGTATACAATATAAAATACATTGAAACAATGAAAATTATCGATTAATGTTGAATAGATCCTGTGGTAGGAATATTGGCTGACCGATTTACCCTGTCTAGACGGAAAAAAAACGCAAAAATCAAATAGCTATGATAAGGCTCTGCCTAAAAATCTTCTGGAAAGGGAAGATAACTCTGCAAATGGGGGATAACTCACTATATACAAAAAGAGGGAATTCTTTTATTTTTAAGTTCTGCTTTTTTTCCGTTTTTGAGCTAAGCCGTTTTTAGGTTATTATCACTAACACCCTTGCACGTGACCTCACACATCATGCGACATTTAATTATAATTTAACCAAAAGTGTTCACCAACATGTCAGTTTAGAGGTTCAATAGGGATATTTTGTCCTTATTCAAAAAACACTTTGAACGCAAAAAAAAAACTGTACAGACAAAACTGTACTATCTTCAATAAAATAAATGTGTCTATATGATAAGGTGTGTCCATATCTAGGTCCTACTATACTTTAATTGAACAGATAATATACCGTTTGAGCTGTACATATACTGAGATTTTCTTCAAAAAAATTCAAACTGTCCTGATGAACCTTAAAATTTTAAATCAAAGCGCTAAAGCTTTAAAAGGCAGAGCTAATTCTAAGCACTATATAAACAATGATCTGTTTTTCACACACTTGAAACATATTATTTTGTTTTCTCCGCCCACTTAAACAGTTGTTAAGAAATTCGTAACTTGGCTCCACCCACTTGAATATATATGACGTATTGATTACAATCAAAGGTAAAAGTTCAACAATGCTTAAGCATACATCATCTTTTGTATCGATACATGAAATGTAGTGCACATTTATATCGTAATTATATCAGGAGTATCAAGATGTACCTCTTAGTTAAGAAATTTCTATAACATTTAATACATTGTAACAATAAGTATAGACGATAAATATTCTATAATAGATCCTCTGGTAGGAATATTGCCTGACCGATACATAAGGTTCTGTCTAAAACTGTAAAAAAGAAAAATAACTAAGCACGTACGAAAGACGGTTTGGTGCATATGAAAATCATTCGTTTTAAAAAGTTGTCTATGCAGGTCTGATTTTCATCCGTAATGTTAAAAACGAATTAATAATTACGGAGGCAGTATCTTCCGTCCATTTTTCAATCGTATCTTAAACCACCTGTAGAACGTCCATATTTGAAATATCATTTTCGCAAAAAAATTCTCGAAAACCCTCTTAATAAATCAATGATTATAATTTCTGGAACAAAAACAAAAGATGTTGAGATCGGACCAATTTCATTCGTAAGGTACCGACCATTTACCATGAAAGGGGGAGCCTTTACTTTTTCCTAAAAATATTCTGAATCTGATTTTTATGGCAGTCGATGGTAAAAATTAAATTCTGAAGAAAGATTTATGCCATATAGAATAATGCTAAAATCGAAAAAAAAAATATTTTGTCGCGACACTTTAAAAATTAAATATTGGAAAAAAATTTCTTGCCAAAACAACAAACCAAGACCCACCCCTTCAAGTTAAATGGTCGGTCCCACGATTAAAAAAGAATCCTTGTGCTCAATTTTGTTTAACGTACTTTGTGTACATTTTCTGTTTTACGAAGTAAATAAAGATGATTGACGAAAAAAAAAATAATACAGCCGTAACACAAATACTAAACAGGCGTTTTATTTCCTTCCGGTTTCGCAAAGCTGTATAACTATATTCTTAGCTTATGCATTTTTGCAAATTCTATTTTAGAAGTGACCAGACTTTCAGATTCCAATTCGGTGTACAAGACTACTACGCTATTTATTGCCTTGAATATTCACATTTAACTGATAACAGCTACTCTTACTATGTTTTGGCAGGTAAATGCTTTGTATAGAAAAAAAAACATATTTGTGCATATTTTCATCAAACCACCATTTTACTCCCACGTTGGCTAATAATAAATCCTGAAAATGAATAACAAAAGGCAAAATTAAGCACGATTAATTTAAATTTCAAATTTTAACAAGTAATAATTTTCCATACTATGATTTTCAAATTTTGGGAATCATGAGAAGAGAAGAAAATGAGATATGGAATGAGTGTTCGCGACACAACCTACACTATAAACTACAATTTAGAAAATCCACAATGAAAACAGACAGCAGCTTTCAATGTGATCATTAGTCACTGCTCGCGGTTTTGTAATTTATCCTAGATTGAGAATATAATGCTTATTATTTGACGCCAATCCTAAAATGTAAAGGACTCCTTTCTTGACAAAGAACAAATAACATAAAGTCAACGGGTACAAACGTGAGCTTTGAAAGGGATTCCTGGCTTAGGACGGTCATATATAGAAATGTGGCAGGGTTAATTTAAACTAGTCTTTTGGGTCGAAACTCCCAACGCCCTCCATTCAATAACATAGCGCAAAAATAAAATACAGTAAAAATCAAATCGATAGAAGTTTAATTCGACAACATAAATACGCCAGGAAGAAACGGTTTGTAGAGGAGTTGTCTAGAGAAGACCCGAAATAGTGTGTGCTTGAAAGAGCCACACGTTTTGTTGCTCCAAGATTGTTGTCGTCACTCAAGAAATTTTATGAAACACATCATGTGCTTGTAAACAAATACGGGCTTCTTCCTCTCAGAGGGCTGCAGACGTTGGTTTGACCTAGAGTTTTAGTATTTTATTTCGGTCGGATTTGACTGACACTAAATCAATAGTTGGCAACATGACGGGTGTGCTATGGTAAGCAGGATCTGTCATCTGAGTTCACATTGTTTTTGCGGTTTTGTTGTTATGTGTGTGGGGGTGTTGTTTGTTTCATGCCTTGTGGTGATTTTGAGTCTGTCGATTTTTTGTTTTGTCTTTTTGGATTATCGATATTTGATTTCCCCTTGGGGGTATACCTTTGTTGGTATCAATCTTTCTATTAAAATAGACTTAATTCAAAGATTTAATTAACATTTCATTTAGTTTCGTAGAAAAATACTTTAAAAAGTTTAAAGCCAGCTGATTATTTTTAAAGGACTGTTTTTGAATTTGCTTACTTTATGCGCAACGTTACCATAGACAATGTCCCTTGACAATAAAAAATGATCCATGACTTTTAAAATTATTTTGAATCATCTATTTTTTTTACTATAAAAAGCAGTTTTTCTATGTAAGGCCTTTGATTCTCTTGTTCCAAGAAGCAAAGAGGCACTAATATGGCATTCGAGTGTCAAAAGTCCGAATTGGCAACGACGAAATCGGTAAACACAAGCAAGATCAAAACCAAATAATTTTTGGTTTTGAGAACTTTTCACTCAATGTTTTTGGTTTGTGATCTTCCAATGTTTTGATTCAAATGCTGCTGATGAGAGTTTACACCTTGAAATATCGATATACAGCATAACCAAATTAACCGTTTTATACCCGTTTATTTTTATTGTATAATGTATTTTATTGTGTTTAATAAGATTTTGCAATTATATTCATGATATTGTCGTGCATTAGCAATGAGGCAACATTGACCCAAAGGGCTTATCAAATATCGTTAATTTGAATCCAAACACAGCGAAGCGAACAAAACACACATAACAACAAACCCCTATTCAGGAACGTGCACTCAAGTCGAAATGAGAAATCCTCACGGTTGCTTGATAAACAAAAGCAGTTCATTGATAGACAAATCGTGTACCTTTGGTGAATTGTACTTACGATGTTTTTGATCGTGTTTGTGTCTCTTTTACTTTAGAAAAAAAATCGTCACATTCACACAAAGGCATCTTGTACTTGATAAGTTACCTATACATCTAATATTGTCGTTGTCACAAATTAGCCACATTCAATCTGCCTTGCCTTTGTTAGAAATGTAGAAACAAACGGAAACCTTTAAAATGATATATATATAACTAATAATTCTACCTCCATGTCCTTTTCTTGTATGTTAAATAATCATTGTTTATCTATTCCAGATATAGAAGGCAACACGCAAAGCAGAGTTTCACTGGTTGATGCTCCAACATTCAACACGTATTCATCAATATCAGACTACTGTAGTCCACTAGGAGGTCACCCAGACATAAGAGAATACAATGTTTTAGTGAAAAATGGTGAATTTTAAAAGCTTTTATATTATAATAGTATTACTTTTTGATATTAAAGTCTTCAGATGATGTTTCAGTGTATCCTTTGTAAAAAAAGCTTGACCTCTTTTATAGTATCCCTTATCACTTTATTAGCTCACCTGGGCCGAAGGTCCAGGTGAGCTATTGCCATCACTTGGCGTCCGTCGTCGTCCGTCGTCCGTCGTCGTTAACATTTTTCAAACGTTAACTCCTCTAACACCATAAGTCCAATGGCTTTTAAATTTGGCACAGTTGTTAATTAGCATAGGTAGTATAAAACTAGCGTGGGGATTTTTGATTCGTTGAAAAACATGGCCGCCATGGCTAAAAATAGAACATAGGGGTCAAATTACAGTTTTTTGCAAATAGCTCAAAAACGGTAACAGATATCAAAATTCTGGCATTGGGTAAAAGTGATAAACACCTCAAGATCTACCTGCCCTGCAATTTTCAAGAAGATCCAACAACCGATGTAGGAGTTATTGCCCTTTTCTGGATTTTTTCAAAATTTTGCACTTATTTTGCCCTATATCTTGAAAACTATACAAGATATTTTAAAAATTCAAATTGCATATGAATAAGCACATCAAGATCTACATTTCATGTAATTAGGTCAAAGCTGTAGAACCATTTCTTTTAGGAGTTATGGCCCTTAAAGCGTAAATATTTACCATTGTTCATTACTTTTACCCTGAATTTCAAAGATTAACTTGTCTGACACCATACATCCAACTTCAACCAAACTTGGCACAGTTGTTTAATAGCATTAATGCTACAATTCTGTTGTTCGGATTTTTGATTTGTCAAAAATATGGCCTCCATGGCTTAAAATAGAACATAGGGGTCAAATTACAGTTTTTTGCAAATAACTCAAAAACGGTAACAGATATCAAAATTTTGGTGGGAGACAAAAGTAATTAGCATCTCAAGATCTACCTGCTCTGAAATTTTCAAGAAGATCCAACAAACGACATAGGAGTTATTGCCCTTTTTCTTGATTATTTCAAAATTTTTCACTTATTTAGCCCTATATCTTGAAAACTATACAAGACATTTCAAAAATTCAAATTGCATATGATTAAGCACATCAAGATCTACAATTCATGTAATTAGGTCAAAGCTGTAGAACCATTTCTTTTAGAAGTTATGGCCCTTAACGCGTCAATATTTACCATTGTTCATTACTTTTCCCCTGACTTGTCTGAAACGGTAAGACCAACTGCATCTTAACATGGCACACTGTTTGATAGCTTATATGCTACAACTCTATCGTTCAGATTTTTGATTCGTAAAAAAACATGGCCACCATGGCTAAAAATAGAACATAGGGGCAAATTTCATTTTTTTGCTAATAACTCAAAACTGGTTTCAGATATCAAAATTGTGCAAGAATCAAAAGTGATCAGCATATTAAGATCTACCTGTCCTGAAATTTTGGATAAGATCTGACTGCCGATGTGGGAGTTATTGTTCTTTTTCCTAATTTTTGCCAAATTTGCACTTGTTAAGCCCAATATTTTGAAAACTAACCAAGATATTTCGTAAATTTAAATCGCATATGGTTAAGCATAATAATATCTACAAATATATGTATCTGTGTAGTTCAGGTGAGCGATTCAGGCTCTTGGGAGCCTCTTGTTAATATCGCTATTTATATAATGCTTACCACACAACATTATTTAATATTGACACGTTTTATTGATTCATTCACTCTGAATTCATGAAAATGTTACGGCAAGTTGCTTAATTAGTTAATTAAAAAAGATGATCTTCTTCAAACTTTTGAAATAAATTATTTATCAGTTTAATTACCTTTCAGGACAACACGAGAGTGTGCACCTTCAACAGTACTTTCCTGACCCCCTACTGGGCGTGTTTTCCTACACGATAGACGATGGGAGTGGTACTACAGGCTGTAGTGCCGGATCAGTATGGGACGGGTGCTACTTTAACGGGGATATTGATAGGACGGTGGTGACACTGAATTACTCCGTCTGTAACACAGAGATAATGAATTCTAGTAAGGCTCTAGTAAAATTTAGTTTTTTAAGTGTTGACATCATGAGATTTATACTTTTAAAAATTAAAAGCACGCTTTTCCAACTTGATACTTTAAGTAAATATCACACAATCAAAACGAACAATTATAGCATGTCAAATTATGATTGTTTTATTCCTGTCGCTCAATTTGTTCTTTTAAAATTGAAACTGAATTAGAAATGTCTTTTTTAATTTAAAGAAGCAATGAGGCACCAACGGCCGGCCGGGGCATTCAAGTGTCAAAAGTCCGAAAGGGCAGCGGCAAAACCGGTAAACACGAACAAAAACAGCACGAAGAAACACAAAACACGAAATCAACCGAGCGGAAATCAACCACGCGAACTAAGAGATATTAGAAGCAAATTTGAAAAAAATAACTGTTATACAACGAAAGGAAAAATATGATTTTTTAACCGTTTCAGCTACTGGTGTACTGTATCATGTTGCAAACATATCAGATTCATCAACCAACTATGTAACGCTGTTAACAGTTGATGGTGCCACAACGTACTTTACTTGTATCGTAAGTATCATATAATATCAACTTTCTTTCTATGCATTTTTGTGTCTGATCGATTTCCAAGCCGTTAAAGTTACTGTGTTTTAACTTCAAAATTTGATTCCAGAAAAGAAGCAAAGGGGTACCAATGGGACATTCGAGTGTCAAAAGTCCGAAAGGGTAACGACGAAACATGTAAATACGAACGTGAACAGTACGAAAAAGACACAAAACATAAAAAACACAAAATCAACCGAACACAAATTAACAATGCGAACTCAAGTCGTAATTAGAGTGAACTCAGGTGCTTCGGAGTAAATCATGTTTTGAGCAAAATTACACGATATTTGTGCTTACTAAAAATATTTTTTTATAAATAAAACTTTCTTCATACTTTTGTATTTTTTATTTTGTCGTATTTGTTATCATACGCATTTAAGACCTTAAGCTTTTGAATTTTTAGTTTATTTTTTACTACTAATTGTCAGGCTGTCTCTCAAACTGGTATGACCAGGTCTATCAGCACACACCCTGGAGGTTGTACACCGACACAAACGTCAACAGTACGTGTACAGTGTGATGGATGTCGGTTGTTGTCCTTGACAGAAATTGGTAAGTCATTGAAATAAAATATCAAAATCGCGAAAAGAATTGTAAAGCATGAAATTTCTATTTATTTATAACATGACAAAGATATATTTCAACTGCAAGAGGCAAATAATAAAAACTTAATTAAAGTGATTGTTTTGAGTTAAATCTTCTAAAAATTGAGTTGCAATTTCTGGTATTGTATATTTTTTAACACAAGGGAGGTGTCGAAAACAAAGATTTTAAATATTTGACAGTTTGTTCATTTTTTTATATATATTTACAGAGACTTGCCGTAAGTATATGACATTATAAAACCAAATATTTTAAAAGAAGAAAAAAGGCACCAATGGGGCATTCGAGTGTCAAAAGTCTGAAAGGGCAACGACAAAACCGGTAAACACAAACAAGAACAGCACAAAGAAACACAAAACACAAAATAAACGGAACAGAACTCAAGTCGTAACAAGAGTGAACTCAGATGCTCCAAAAGAATAAGCGGTTCCTGATTGCTATAGCACATCCGTCATGCTGCTACTTTCCAATTCAGTGTGTCAAATCCGGTAAAAAAGACAAAGAAAGCCTCTCTACGAAAAGCCAACATCATATTAAAGATAGAAATCCAATATTTGTCTACGAGTGCATGGTATCTACCGTAAAATTTCTTCAGTGACGACAGCAACCGTGAAGCAACATAAACCTGTGTTAATAGCAATTTCTCTGTCAAACGTGACGCGCTGCCAAGGAAATCGATGTAATTCCCGCAAGCTCTGGAATAACGAATCAACTGTGATGCGAAAGCTCCATAAGCCGGAGCGGACGGAATGTTGCTACACATGAAAGGAAAGTTGACAATTAAAAGTCATCACGTTTGTCATAGAGCTTTGTTGAAAGTCTTCCTTGAGAGTCAAATTCGAGATGTAGATCTAAATGTGAAGCAGACTCCATAGAAATAATAACTGTTTTTGTTAGCAATTGCATTATTTGGAAAGTTATTGAAATGATGATTCAGATGCAACTGTTGCAAAAATGCATCATTTATCATTAGACGTTCTACTGATGAATTTCTTACATATATGCATGTCCGTATACAATGTTAATCGTGTTTTAAAACATGTCTTTAGAATTTTTACAGATAAGCATTTGTGAATTGGTGCAAATGTACCCCTGTTGCATTGCATGACTTTACGAAATAAGAAAGGACTTTTTATAATGATATAATTATACGTAAAATCCTAGGATGATTGTGTAATGCATATTGAGTATTGTAGTACCTGGTAAACAAGTGTTTTCCAATTATACAAGTAAACGTGCGTAAAATAAGTTCTTAATTATATCTCAAGGACACTATCTTGGACGCAATTTTGATAAAAAGAACATTTTTTTCTGGACGAACAGACGCCGTTGAAATGGACATAAAGTTGTTGCATTTACATCATATTGTGATAACTTTTTCATCGTTCTTATTTGTCATTATTTTGCATCTGTATTATTAACTTGTCTTTATACTTGTCACAAATTGAATTGAAATAGCTTTTGAATTTCCGAAAAAAAATATTTCCATTGACACAAACAAATTGTACAGACAATGTTAGTTTATGTTCAGAATGATTAATAATATATGTTTTTGTTGAAAAATCCGTAAGAATAACATTAAGTGAATTATTTTTGTCTACTTCATAATTATATTCTGATCTTCTAGTTCGCATGCAGTTTTCTAATTATTTTCTCTGTTAAAATATTCAATTTAAAAGATAATAAGATTTTATGTAACATTGCCAGAATAACAAGCGTTATATGCTAACTGATTTAAATACAAAAGACAATACCTTGGTCAATCTAACATTTTTTTTGTTTTAATAACCCTATTGCCATTGTTTTACGCTGGCATACCATCTTGAAAACTGAAAACGGGTCTAGTTACATTTGTTCACATTTCCGAACTATAAAGTAACATGCTCCTGGACTTTTATTTACACTGGTGTAAATATTGCACTATAATAAGACATTAATTTGTTACATGACAATACGAGAAATTTGAATCGTGCTTGTTGCCAACCATGCATTATTTAACTCATAAATTTTGAACGCTGTCTTGCGCAACTCCTGTTTTTTTTTTAGAAATACAAAACAAACAAGGCAAACGAATTTTGGGTAACCTGTTGCTTCTCATATATCCAAGAAAGCAAGACAAAACATGGCAAAGACTTATTTGATAGTTTTTTTTTGGTACTTGTAATTCTAATGTTTTCTGTTCCTTGTTTAAGAAGGGGGTCTATCTGTGACTATTTCAAGACTGGATTCGAATTATATGCATTTTATTTAGACTATGGGTCAATTGCAGAACCGTGAGCAGCGCCTATTGGGCTCGTTAAAGGCTGCTGGCGGTTGTCCATTGGGATTTTTCTGAATTGCCGCTTGATTGTGGGCTGTGTCGCGTACACTTATTCCACATCTCATTATTTTCTATTACTAGAGAAATTAAAGATCGCAATGTTCTCGACGTGATACAAGCATTTCAAAAGAATTGTGAGTTGAACTAGGTTATTGTGCCAAACCTTCCTCTTCTATTCCGATCTTAGGATGATCAAAACATGGATGAGCGACATAATAGGGATAACAATGTGATCATTCTATAAGATCAAACTGCCATAAACTAATTGAAACAATCACGAATCATTTCAACTGGAATTATTTGGAATTGTGCAACAAGTGGCTGATATCGAAAGAAATCTTTTAAAAGTCCGTATGGGATGTCCTTTCTTGTAATCCTGTTATAAAATCCGATCACGGAAGCATCGATGAAAAAAATCTGAAAAATTGTTTCAAGCCCTGTCATATCTAATAAGTTGTGAAACATACACCTCATATGCTGGTTAAGTGGCTTTGTTATTTTCCAGATAACGAAAATTAATAATTTGAAAATTAAAAAAAATCTCTTTTGTCGTACATTTTTGTTTTTTTTTGTATTCGTTGGTCTCTTTAATCTTTTATTCTGGAAGATAAATTGAAAGAATCCATATAGCAAACAAAGCGTTGTTGACACAGAGGACATCTGAGATTAAAAGGTCGCAATTTTTTATCTTCTTGATTAAACGAGTGCAGAAGAAATTCAGTCTCGTAAGAGTATTAAAACAAGTTGGCGACGAGAGGGACAGAGTTTGTGCCCAATGGAATGCCAACTTGTTAAAAGACATCTTCTCCAAAATATGTGACAAATATTATGTTAACAAGGAAATCAAGCATACTGAAACTTGGTCATTGGTGGAATATGTCTTATCTTTATAAAAAAAAGTTTAAGCAAAAATATACAAAATTATATATAGGCAAAACAACTTAATTCCTAGAATTAAAGAATGCATTTTTAATGAGTTATTTCGGTCGATATTCTAATTTCTTGTGAGGTGAGGTAGTGCATAAAGCTAGTATCAACTTTATAAAGGCAAATTTGGCTCACATGAGTTTCACGTGAATCGAGCTTCACGTGATATTCATGTGAATTTCACGTGAATTTCACATGAAAATCATGTGAGTTTCACATGAAACTGGCTCACGTGAAATTGATGTGAACTTTTCACGTGAAATTGATGTTAAGTGTTTTCATGTGAGATTCACGTGAATTTCACGTGAAACTCACGTGAGATTCATGTGAATTTCATGTGAATGCTTATTTCACGTGAAACTCATGTGAACTTTTTCAAGTGAGTTTCACGTATAAGCTCGATTCGGGTGAATTTCATGTGAACTTTTTCATGTGAAACTCATGTGAGCTAAATTTGCCTGTGTACAATGTAAAAATGTGTTATTTTAACTTTTCAATTCAGTATTTACCACAACAACATCAACAACAACGACAACGACAACAACGACACCAACAACTTCGACAACAGTCACCACAACTAATAATGCTACGGTAGGAGCCGGAGCCAGTTCCTCTTCCGATGGAAGTAATACCGGCGCCATTGTGGGGGCTGTCCTTGCAATTCTACTTCTTATAGCTGTTATAATTATAGCTTACTTGGTCTACAGGAACTATTTTAGAGGAAGAAAGAAGTCAAAAATTATAAATAGGCAATCTTCTAGAGATCCTGGTTTCGATATAAAAAAAGGGTTGCCTCCTGATTCAGATTTCAGTCTTTCAGGTATGTACTTGTTTATCAGTTACATCAATATACTGCTAAAACCATATTAGCTCAATGTATTCTAAAATTACATGTTCAAAGTATTGCAACTTCTAATAAATTCCCAAACAAATCAACGAATTAGAACTTTTTGGAAAAAAAATATTGTGACTTAATTTCTGAACAGATTTTCATCAAATTGTTTCACTAACAATAATATTTTGATCTTTATTTGTTTAGTTTAGAAATTTTCTATTCTCTGAATTAAGATTTTTTAAACAGAAAGTAAATTTAACATCACAAATTTATATTGAATACAAGGGAGAAACTGATCATAAAAAATATTTTTACGTTTATTCTAAAACCACAAAGCGATAGTCAAAGCCCAAATAAACAAATATTCTCCTAGTTAATTCATATTTTCAGAATCAAATTTCATGAAAATCAGCTCATAAAGGACTCCACAATAAATTTCCTTAAAAAATGTAATTTTGGTTGATTTAATAGGGAATTTTAAAAAAAGTTGCAATATTTCTGGCACGTCACTGTGAAAGAATCATGGAAGCTGCTGTCATCACTTGGATTCCATCGTCCTTCAATCGAATGAAATTCTTTCATCTTACCTTTTCCAGGTATCATGGTCCTTTCAAATTCAGAAAAAGTCACTTGATGCCCTAATGCAAATACAGAAAAAACGATTACTTAAATTTGCTTGTTTATTGAAAAATCGTAATATAATGTGGCAGATGTCTCTTCATAATTACAATTAAGCACATCTGTTTTTTTTCTTCTTAGTGCGGCAAAGACAAACAAAAAGTTCGTATCTCATTTTATTTACATTTTGGCCTTATGGTTATATAGAAATTTTTGTTTATGTAGAATTGATCAATTACACATGTACTAGTTAAGTAGACTTTTTAATTATAAAATAATTACGGTCATTAGATTACGATTCTAGATCAAACTTCAAAAATGGTTTAGGAAGCATTATATTATCAGTTAGGTTTGGGTTGCTTTTTTTCCTTTTTTTTAACATATCTTTTTTTAATCCGACTTTATCGAACCTGCGTCAATCGCATGTGTTCGTATATACAAATCTGGCCATCATGGTTGTTCTCTCTTCATTTCAGATTTGGATTTGAAGAGAGAACCAACAATGTCTGATGACCTAGTTTTAGATTCCCTATCTCCTCGTGATGGAGCTGTATCAATGGATCAAATTATGATGCAACGTCAAATGTCTGCACCAAGAAGTCACAGAAATTATTTATGACGTCACTTATCATATTGACGTTTTAGTCAGAAATCTTTATTAATATTGTAATATGAAAAATATTATATAACCACCATTTGAAAATACCTATTGTCTTTCAGATGAATTCATAGAATAAGCACAGACACTTTTATGTATACATTGTATCCTTTTTTTCACAATTTGTATGTGTTGTACATCAAATAAATTATTGTTTTGAATATTAATGTATCTTTTCTTTGCCTTATAATAGCTGTAAATTCAAAGTCTACAGAAAACCTGGTAGGTAATGAAAAGGAGGATATCGACGATTACACAGACGACAAGGTACCTATACCAAACCATCAAAAAGCTCCAGTCAACTTCCTGTTTACACGGAATCCATCAACAGTAGTTCCTATGGAAATAGCAGGGTCAAAAGGTGACAGTGAAGCCTTACAAAAGAATCTTGCTCCATTACCCAATTTACCTAGAGCTCCAACTAGCTTTATGATGAAGAGTCGGGCAAACCCTCTACCACCAATCAGTAATCAGCATTAGTACATTGGATGTGCATTACATTGGATACGGGTTTTTGTTTACCTTTTGAAACAGTTTAGATGTATAAAATTTACTTTTTTCTTATCAATAATACATTGCAGTCGATTTGACTTAATTCCGAGACTCATGGTGATTCTAATAGAAAATGTGTTGATGGGCATTGTTTATCAAAAGCAAAAGACAACCAAACATATAAGACTTTGTCAAATCAAAGCTGACTGTTTATAGCATTTGCAAAACACATTGGTGCAGTCGAATGTATAACGTATATGTCTTTACGGTACAGGATACTATACACTTAATTTGCTGTCGATATCTTACGCTTTCATGAATAAGAAGTCACCAAAATTATCAAAACAACCAAACTTTGATAAAGAAAAATGTAAAAATGTTAAGGTTATAACTAAGGGTCTTCGTAAACTTTTTTTCTTATATCATTGAATTGTCTCGTATTTTAATGAAATCATAATGATTAAGCAAACTGTTCAAATTGAGAAACATTACAAATTGTAATGATAAAATCATGTAAAACTAATTGAAAGGTAAGAAGAAAAAAAAGGGAAATCTTCGAACATGAAAAATGATGTCTTTTGAATATTTTCCATATATTACGTACTCCATGTTTTTTTAAGTTGGTAACTACAGTCGTGTACGTGTAGTAGAGACAGTCTTTGTTATTAAGTGCTGTGTTACAAAGCAATGTTCCGGAAGAGTAATTTGATTATTGTTTTATTGTCATGATTCAGTATTATGTATATAATATCATTGTTTTAGATTAAGTTGTACTAGATTACATTGAAATAAATCGGTGATTACCCGCCTTCTTATTTCTATATTGACAGACATTATTGACCTTTGTATATTACACAAAGTTTTTTTTTTCCATACATGTTTAAATATTCAAGGTTTGGATCACTCTATTATATAGAAATTTTTTTGATACGTTTTATGTTTTTGCCACTCTTGTACATATTCTGATCTTTTTATTTATAACTCAAATTGAATCCGTGTTTATACAAGAAAGAATCATTGCAGTATTCGCTGTATGATATAAAAATGCTGTATCACATTTACTGCAAATATAACCGAATATGACCTAACAAGTGAGTGATTTGTGGTCAACATATTTACTAACCTTTTTGATACTACTATAGTTTTACATATTTAAGATAGTAATAATTAAGTAATAGTACATAGATAAAGTACCAAAAGGTGATCATCCTTACGCTCGATTAGATATTACAATTCCATTTCGTATCTTTCTTTTAAATCACATTTAATCTATCTTGGTGTAATCATAAAAATGAATACATTGTACCAAAGAAAAGATATCAAAACTCCGTTGACACAAACGAGTATCAGCTATTTACTGTTCTTTAATGATCAATTTATCTTCTTTTCCAAAACCCTTTTGACAGTTGGTAAAGTATCGAACTTTCATTAAAAAGCTATTTCACAACTTTTGGTTATATTCTTTACATAGAACGTGCTCTTATCCATGCTGTGTACGTTACTAGGCATATTACAATGTTACATCTCGCAGTTTAAGACAATATATCGAGGGCAACATGTTCATAATCAGTGATTAAGACCAACGTGACTACTAGCACCTGACCCTGAATGAAGCTAAGAGGCATCAATGGGGCTTTTGGGTGTCAAAAGTCCGAAAGGGCAACGACAAAAACCGGTAAACACGAATAAGAACAGCAGGAGGAAACACAAAACTGAACAGAAATCAACAACGCGAACTCAAGTCGTAACAAGAGTGAAGTCGGGTGCTCCGGATAAGTAAGCGGTTCCTTCATGCTGTAGCACACCCGTTGCACTGCTAACTTCCAATTGAGTTTGTCAAATCCGGTAAAGGATGACAAACAAAACTCTACGACAAACCAACATCTGCACCCATTTGAGAGATAGAAATCCCATATTTGTCTACGGTTATATGGTGTCTTCCATAAAATTTCTTGAATATTGTTGTTGTTGGTATGGTCATCAAATAACATTATAAAACACTGAAAAAACCGAAATCAGGTCAACGCGTACCATTGATAATCTAAGGTAATGCAAAGGGAACGCATTGGAACAGTTCTAGGATTTTCATTCAGACGCAGTGAAATAAAAACTCTGTTTTATTTTTGTTTGAGATCAACAAGATGTGGTGAAGGCTTCTCCTCCGGCATTCAAAACTTAAAAGAAGATACACCAAACTCATTTCAAAGATTTCAGTATAAATGTAATATTCTTGATAATATTCAATCCAATGAATTCTCTACTATCAGCCATTTGAATAAACTTGTTGCTTGTTTGATTTTTTTTTCCCGAAACGTCTTAAATACCATTTCGGTAGTTTAAATTTTCTGGTGCGAATTTTTCCAATAGATTGATTTGGAAGTATCCAATATTGAAAATTCAAAATTGTTTTTAACGGAAAATTTCTTTTCCTGTACTGTGTATTGTTGTGGTGCTTGTATGGGTTTCTGGTTTCGACGCATCAGCATTTGGGTGATTCTTTTCTAATACTTGATGACAAGTTACTCTTCAATACATTTATTTACATAAATATTTATTATTACAAATACCAAAACGCGGGTATAAACTATATATGCTATATATCGATATTTCAAGGAGTAACCTCTCATCAGTAGTATTTAAATCAAAACATTGGAAGGTCAAATTCCCAAACTGTTGAAAACGAAAAGTACTCAAAACCAAAATAAACATATTTTTACTGCTTCATTACATCAATTTGTTTTTGTAAAAGAGTAAAGATGTAATACCAAGAGTTAATCGTCCTTAAGCTTTCAATTTCAATTTCATATCGTATCTGCAAGATCAAATCAATCTATCTAGTGAAATTAACAAGATGAATACATTGTACCGAAGAAATGATCTAAAATAGTCATTAACACAAACGAGTATCAGTTACTTATTGTCCCTTTTTAAGGATAAATCTTTTTTCCGTCAACAGATAGTGACGACCTTCGAAAGTTAAAAGATGTTATTTCACTTCACTTTTATTAATAACGAGCAAATTACGTGTTCAATGAAATCGTCCTCTTCTATTCTTTAAAAGCTGTTACATGACAAAAAAAAATGACAATGTAAAAGCAAAGGACAAGGTATGATAAGGGACCGACCATATGACTTGAAAGGGGGGCCTTGGTTTTTTCCGTAAAAAAATATTCTGAAAATTATTTTTGATGAAAAAAATGTTTTGGCAGCTGAGGGTAAGAAAAAAAATATTCTGATCAAGGATTTCTGCTATTAAAAAATAGTGCTGATAATGAAAAAAAATATTTTGTCGCAACGCCTCCGAAAAATAAATATTTTGTCCGCGATTTATACAGCATGATTTTGTTATTAAAAGTCATCCATGGTGATGTTAAAATAATAACCGCATGTGGCCTAAAATTGTAATTTGTCGAAAAACTGTAAAAAAAACCTACAAATGCAGATTGGTGTTTGGCAATTCAACTATGAGCAACACAAAGTACCACTACAATAATTTGTGTAAATGATAACTGTTAATACAGAAACAAACCACAAAAAATATCTTTGAGGTACTCCGTGTGGTTCATGGTTAAATTAACCAAACACTACTAAAAATTTGCATGAATTTAACACTTTTTCAACCAAAATGCCATTTTAGCATTATTTGATGACGTCACTGTGAAGTAATAAACAAAATTTTGTTAAAATTACTGTTATTGTTTTATACCTTGTTCATCAAAGAACTGATCTAGAATAGTTTCACCTTAATTCAATTATTTTTTTTAAAAATGGTAAATAAGGTGGGAAAATTGAGCTCTTTTCATATCTTGCCCTTTACCAAAAGGTTTTAAAAACATTCAGCAAGCGAGGAAAATCTAGAATAAGTTTTTTATTATATATTTTTTTGTTTAAATACATGTAGTAGGGGCCTGGGTGGCCAAGTGGTCTAAGGACCACACTATTGATCACTAGCCGATCACCTCTAAGCCGGTGTTCGAGTCCCTTTTGTATTTAACTAAAAAAAAAGGACTTCCCCGACTGTATGTTATAAGTTCGTCAGTTACCTGACCAAGGTCGGTGGTTTCCTCTGGGTACTCCGGTTTCCTCCACCATTAAAACTGACCGCCCTACATGGCCCAGGTGCGTCGATAAAGGGCGTTAAACACCAACACACACACACACGTTTACAGTATACAGTGATATTCATGTTCTGGTTTACTTTTGGCTTTAATTTCTCTAATAAGTCTTTTATAAGTAATGCATTTAAAACAATGTTGTTGTTGGTTTATTTGTTTGTTTTTGGTTCATAGGCATACTGAACTATCAGTTCTAGAAGAGAAGCAAATCATTGGGTGTTGTTTAAGCGTGTATCACTCGACGGTAAATATTGATAGTGGAAGTGTTTGTTTCTACAAACCTAAATTATTGTTTAATGTTGAACGATATCATTTTGTTATGTCATATATAGATTGGAGGCATAAGGGAATTAACTCGTATAATGATCTTATGCTTAATTTTCGACAGATATGATTGATTCATTAAATGCTAGACACAACTTCATGATTTTTTTCAATTTGTGCACTATTATATTTAATAATCAACATTGACGTAAGTGGATCCATTATGTAATTAAATTGACAAGATTATTAAATTCCGTCGTTAAATATTCAAATATATATCTAAAAGTTTAAGAAAAGTGAATGGATTAAATTTCGTTAAATAATTCATAATCCAGACAAAACATTGAAATTTACATTGACTTTTTGTTTGTTAAAAGTTATGCTTTTAAAGAGAAAAAAATAATATACGAGAAACGCGAGTTTGCTTGATACGGACATTTTGGATAGCAACTTTTTGTAAGAACAAGAGGCTGCATGGAGCCTGGAACGCTCGTAAACCTGGTCCTTAAGGCCATAAGGATATCTTCTTTAGGGGATCACCTGACAATATTAACCCAATAAAGGCTTTTATAGTAATGAGCTAAAATTTCAGCAAGTGACGTCTTTTTTCCCTATTTGCAATTGTTTTCATTCTTTAGGGACAAAACAATGCAAAAACAAACAATATTTCTGACCTTTAAAGGGCCCAACCCATACACCGGTGTCATCTGACACTTCGACCAAATGGAAACTGGCACAGCTTAATAAGGTGAAGTTTTAACCAAGCAACAACTTTTCTCAATCTTCAATAGTTTTTATTCTATACACATAGAACAAAAAACGTGGACCCAATATTAATTGAGACTTTCGAATAACTTCTGAAGAGCCTAAGATGCTACTTTTTATATATATTTGTTAAAGTTATGACCCGTTTAAAGGGATTTTACCCTATGTTTTATTTTTAGTAATATCAGCCATGTTTTTCATAGATTCTTTAAAAAGAAATGAAGATTCTTTATTGCCAACATGTCATTTATCATTCTTGCAAAGTTTCATTTATATTAGTACACTGGTTTCAGATTGTTTCAGATTTAATTGTTCTTACCGTTCAAAATCATTTTGAACGTATTGCAGCTGCCTGTTATCTTGGACTGTTATATGCCATGAAAGGCGTTCAAAAACTGGAACACCAAACATAGCATCGTTTTGGATTGTAGATAATGACTTTTTAAATGTTTGAAAGTTGCAAGTTCCATTTCAAGGACAGTGTAGTTTGATTGTCTAAGGTGACTTTTAAGGACACCTCAAAACACGTAATCCTTATTTTATGTCGGGGTAACCACGAATTGAAAGCAAACCATGGCACGATTTCCTTTCTGCATATCATTCAAGGGTTAGATGTGACGCAAATCTGGACCATTCATATTAAATGATCTAGTGAAATAGACTATTAAAAGCATTCAAAGTCGTTTCAAATACATTTACAAAAACTACAAAATTATAACAGAAAAAACCGAATGACACAATTTAAAGTTCATATACCACTAACTGTGCCAAATAGACTAAATGATTACAAGAAGCCCATTACTTTTTAGCTATTCATTATCACCAGATTTGTTAGGCTATGGTTCCTTTGGTTTCATTGTTGAAATTTATAAAAGAAAAGAAAATTGTCCATTCGTGTGGTTAAAAACTTGACACCAGTCTGAACGATCAATCCGATTGTATTATTTATATTGATCATTGTTTACTATTTCATATTGAAATAGACATAGATTTCCCTTTTTTATTTAATGATCTTTAATTATACTTCAAAATAACCTTAACTGTATTCATTCAAACGAATCAGAACGCTGAAATACCACGAGTTCAGAGAATAGATATGACAAATCCATTTGCGCTGATTCTTTTTATTTTACATGATTTATATTAGTTATGAGTTAAAAATACTTTTGTTAAAATATCAACTTTTAGAGACTGGTATTAAAAAGTATTTTTGAAATAATCTAAAGGGATGAATTAAAAAACCCAAACAGAGTTAAGGGGACCAAACTTTTCGTCTTTATCTTTGAACGAGTTAGCATAACTTATATCTATATAATTAAATTTGAAAGAAAAAATGCTGTTAACAATATTTTTATGTGGAAAAAGTCATGCAAATAAACAACAGTCATACATAGTTAACAAAAACAAAAGACAAACTTATTGTTCAACTTAAAGTTTTAATGGTGTATTATGGGCAGATTTAATATTGATATGTGGTTGCGATGAAACGAATTTTGGTGATTTTATATACTGTACTAAGTGGAATAAAACATTCAAGTAAGTATATTAATCAAATTAAGGGCATCATTATACTTTTATTAAAAAGTTATATTTCTTTGTAATCCGATAACTTTTTTGTAAGTGCTTTTAAAAATTGCTTAAAATAGAAATGAACAGGGGTAAATAAATACCAAAGATTCTCGAAACAATAAAACCATCAATGTTAATCTAAGCGAAAGACGCAAAAGCTTTTGGAATAACATAGTCCATAATTTGTTTATTTTATATAAACACAAGTTTGTGTTCCGTGTCTTTGAATTCTTTCAAGACTTGGCACGACGCGAACAGCTGAAACAAACAACAAGAAGTGATAATTTTCATGAAGTTTACTTTTAGGCCAAGTTTGTATTCATGAGATACCTTTGTCGTCCGGAAGTTGGAACACTAGTAGTCGAGGATTATGGGAAATAAATGATGCACAGGATACCATCACTGGATTTACTGTTACTACTAATACAATGGAAGGACCATTCGAGACCACCATGAACTGTGACAATGATGTTACAGACCCAAACTATATCTTGTTCAAGTAAGTATAAAATGGGTTTAAATGTGTCTTTCCTTGGTTTATTTTTACCTTAGAATTTAAGAAGAAGGTTTTGTATTAAATGTTATTGATTATATTGAACAATTAATTTCTTTTCTCTATCAATTTAGCTATAGGAAAAGTTGTCGGTCATTTACATGATACATCCCAAACACATCCAATAATATTGTTTCGTCTTACTATAAAGCAGATTTTATATTTTTTTTCAGATCCTCTAGCCAGTACTATTTGTTTGGTGGATTTAAATATATCTATGTTTGTATAAGGTTTGAGCAGCAGCAACCTTCAGATTCTGACGCATTTTACTTTTACTTGGGATCATGTGAGTTTTCTCTTTTAGCCTATGATTCATTTATTTGAGCAAATCACTTGACGTATATTATTTCCACCTTCATTTTAGAAGTTCTCTAACTATATTCTATAACTATTTATATAACTATATCAACCTGCGAACGTTATAACAAAGTATAAATGATATGAAAATGAAGGTTGTCAATGATTTTTTTCTCATGAGAATGTATTGCCTTACTTGCCTTAAATTCTGTGAAAAGCAAAAGAAGTAAACGTATCTTATTTACATAAATAGACGTTAAACATGTTAAAAAGAAGTCTACATTTTAAAATTATAGTGTTTAACACCTGAAATCTAGAAATAATAGATTAATATTCTTTTACAGCAGAAACAACCCTAGCTGAGGGAGTATATGAGAGAATCCTTCTACTACCAACAGCTACTACCTTTGATTTTGTGTCATTGTGTAATGAACAATCAACTGACCCAAGTCGGGCAAACGAAGCAATAAAACTAGGTAGGGTGATTTTCAAAACTGTTGTTGGAGTGAATGCAATTCTATAATACAGGTTTTCTTATTGTAAACAATCGTTATATCTAGACAAGTAACACACGTTTTTAAAAGTGCTCATTGCAATTTGTAAGCGCCGGATTTACATTAGAAACAACTTGAATATATACTTTTTAACATCTGCAACATATATATATTATAAATGTGTTTTTTGAATTTTTCATGCTTCTTTAAGATATTTTGTACTATTGCATTTTCAGTATCACCTACTACAGAAACCCCAACAAAGGAGGACACAATCTCAAAAGGATGGACAACGGCAAAAACTGTCACTGTCGTGGTTGTGTCACTACTGTTGCTAATAATTGCTGTTTTCATAGCATTTATTGCATTTCATAAATTTTCGAATCGCCGAAAAGTTAAGGCCTTCAACAAGCAAGCTGTAAAGTATCCAGGTGTTGATATTCACCAGCTGCCGGGGGATTTTAATTCCACGGGTTAGTCTTGTTTTATAAAACTTATCATTCGAATGAAATGTTTTACAACGTGATCGAAGCAAATATTAAAAAAAAAACAATGAAAAATTGTCGTAGTCTTCATCCTTTAATTAGATTTTGAAAAAAAAAAATCTGAAGGAAATCTGAAAAATACTTAAAATTATATAAAGATGAAATTTTTACATAATTGTTGTTTTATTTACTATTCTTTAAAATTAATATTTGCTTCATACATCACAGAAATAGAAGAAGGTTTTAATGTTTAGATTTTTTTTTATTTCAGACAATAAAATTAACAAAGAGAAGATTTCACCACGACTCTACTTGTATAATATAACAGAACAATTCCCAAGACATAATCGGGCACCTGCTCTTTTCCCTCTGAAGCGAGCTCCATCAAAAATATCCTCTAAGGAAATACAAGAATTTAATAAAAATTCGGAAAGTGTGACATAATCACGATAATGCTTTCTTGCGTTCAAAATTCTTGATTTGATATTACTTTTTTACCTATACAGAACCAAAAAATGTTATCACATAGTCCTACTGACAATTTAGTAAACTATGCTTCTTCTTTACCAGACTTTGATATGTTATATGTACGTAATAGTCAAGACCATGTTAAAAACAATTATGGAAATCAGTTATTAGAGTTATGTAAGAATAATAATCTGTTTATTTTAAATGGAAGGGTTAGAGGAGATAAAGATGGTAAATTAACATGTAAAAACGCAAGTGTAGTGGATTATTTTATTTGTACATATGATGTGTTATGTTTTGTTAACTGTATGGAAGTCCTAGATTTTTCATCTCTGATCTCTGATGTTCACTCACCCATTACTTTGGAGCTCAATTTGAAGAATACTTCAAAATTAAATGACAGTGATGAAATTTCTATTACTGAACCTAATGTTATTAAAAAGATTAAGAAGTGGGATAATGATAAGGCAAAAGATTTTGTTGATAATATAGATGTAGAAAAAGTAAATGAACTTATTGTTTTATTAAATGATGTAGACAATGACAATATGTCTCAAGAGAGCTTAAATGAACTTGTCAAAATGGTCAATGATATTTTAGTTAAACCTGCGGAAGAAGTTTTTGGTACTTTTAACAAATGTAATATTAAAACTCAAAAGATTATTGATGACAAACCTTGGTTTAATTCACAATGTCGACAACACAGAAAAGTCTTTCGAACGTCGAAGAGGCGTTATAGATTTAATAAGTCGGATGTGAACAAAACCTTACTTAGAAATAATGAGAAATCATATAAACGTGCTATGAGTAGAGCTATGCTTGAACATAAACGTGAAATGAGAAAAAAACTGTCCTCATTGCAAAAGGGAAACAGCAAGGAATTTTGGAACATTATTAGAACTAAGAAAGATAGGTCGCCTCCTGATATTCCTATTAATATACTATTTAACTATTTTAAAGATCTCAATAGTGCAGATGATTTTGAAGGGCAAAATTTAGACCTAACTGAATATGAATCTGACGTGCTTAATGAGATCATTAATTGTGATGTTTCAGAAGAAGAAGTTAAAAATTGTATAAAGGGGTTGAAAAGTGGAAAGTCATGTGGCGATGATCTTGTTGTAAATGAATATATCAAGAGTACATCCCATATCCTTATGCCTGTTTATATTAATTTGTTTAACGCTGTTTTTAATACAGGATTCGTTCCTGAGTCATGGTTAGTTGGAAATATTATACCCATATATAAGAATAAAGGAGAAAAGGGGGACCCAAAAAACTACAGACCTATTACTATTTTGAGTTGTATGGGAAAATTATTTACATCTATTCTTAATGATAGATTGAGTAAATGTGTGGAAAATTTTTTACTGCTCAAAGAAAATCAGTTTGGATTTCGTAAGGGCTACTCGACCATTGATAGTATACTTACTTTACATTTATTGTTCAATATATTAAAGCAAAAGAAGAAAAAACTTTTTTGTGCCTTCATTGATTTTGAGAAGGCTTTCGATACCGTTTGGCGACCTGGACTATGGTCAAAGCTTTTGAATAATTCTATTAATGGGAAGATGTATAACGTCATTGTTAACATGTACAGCAATATCAAGTCCCGCATTTTTGATGGCCATGAGTACTCAGATTTTTTCCCTAGTAATATAGGAGTCAGGCAAGGTGAGAATCTCTCTCCTTTGCTTTTTCCATTATATGTAAATGATTTGGAAAACTTTATGATAAACAATAATGTCATTGGTCTTATATCATTATCAAATGAAATAGAAATAGAACTTGATAAGTACCTGCATCTTTTTCTTATATTATATGCAGATGACACTGTTTTGTTATCAGAATCAAAATGCGATCTGCAGCACCAACTAGATGTACTTTTTGATTTTTGTACGCTGTGGAAATTAAAAGTAAACATAAGCAAGAGCAAGATTATGATTTTTTCGAGTGGTAGACTACCTAATAATTTACAATTTAAATATGATAACAAGGTGATAGAAATTGTTAAAGAATTCACGTATCTAGGGGTTTTATTTTCTAGATCAGGTAGTTTCGCCAAAGAAAAAAAGTATAATGCAGCCAAAGCAACCAGAGCGATGTTCGATATACTCAAAAAGGGGAGATTACACAACTTATCTATTAAATCACAGTTAGATCTATTTGACCAAGCTATTCAACCTATTCTTTTGTACGGTTGCGAAGTATGGGGTGCTGGTAATAATTCCATTATAGAACGAGTACATTTGAAGTTCTGCAAATTATTATTAAATGTAAAGAAGTCTATACCAGACTTTATGATATACGGTGAACTGGGGAGGCATTCTTTAGACTTGCGTATCAAGCTTAGAACTGTAAAGTACTGGGCAAAATTAGTTACTGGTAAACAAAATAAGCTGCCTGCAATATTATATCATCTTTCTTTGACGAAATATGCTGATAATATATCATGGCTGAAATATGTTAAATCTATTTTTGATGAATGTGGTTTATCAAATGTTTTTATAACTCAACAATTTGTGAGTATAAATTGGTTGTATAGTTTAGTAAAGCAAAATCTTATGGATCAGTTCCAACAAACGTGGAATGCTGGTATGCAAGAGTCACCAAAGTCTTTAAATTACAGAATTTATAAAGATAAACTAGAATTCGAACATTATTTTGACCTACTTGACGATAGAAATATAGTAACATTATGTAGATTTAGAATTATGAACCATAAGTATCCTATTGAGACTGGTAGATGGCAAAATATAGCCAGAGAAGATCGTAAATGTTTATTATGTAATTCACAAGATATTGGGGACGAATATCACTATATTTTTTCATGTCGAGCATTTGATATTGACAGGAGTCGTTTATTGAGGGTAGAATTTAGACATAGACCAAATATTCTAAAATTTCATGAACTTATGAACAGTAAACATCTTCCAGACCTCAATAATCTTTGCAAATTTATTAGGATTATCAACAAAAAGATAGAATCTCCGGGGTAAGACTTTGTTTATATATATGTGTACCTCATTATGTATGTAACCTTAATGTATAGTTAATTCATATTGTATCATAATGTTTCTGTTTAGTTCACACTATCTCTGTACCATTGTATTTTGGTTTTAGAGAATAAAGATATATATATATAGAGCATATGTAACTACAAATATTAGCCTTTTCTCAGCTTGAATCATTTTCATATTTGCATATCAACATATAAAACAAATTTAAAATTCTCAATTTATGAAATGGAACAAAAGTACATCCTGTATAAGTATTTGTTCATAACTGTCTTGTAAATGTAATATGTACATTGTAAAAATGATGCATTTCTAACTTTATTTGGTTCGTAAGTATTTCATTTTTTAACATTAAGCAGAATTTCTCAAAAGGACTGCTCACCTCAAAAAAAGAAATCCAATATCTACAACTACAAAGCCTATATTCTCAATGCTCTCAAAATAAATTATATCATCGTTGCGAATGCTCAAGAATCTGCATTGAATTCTGTATATGTAAATGTTTAATGTACATAGCAATGATTGGTTTAAAAAAGTCGCTGTGTAGTCTTTTAAAAGCGCATCAGACGAAATTCATGTTTTATGTCACTTGATAACCTGTTACCAGCCGAACTTCCTTTTGAAATTTAGTCTATTGTTTCTATAATTATAAATTTGTATGTATTTATTAGTTTTACCTTTATTTTTAAAAACTGTCAGGCTGATCACCTCGGATCTTCCTAATGATATGGGATTTATACCTTTATAAGATAAAATTAGTTCGAGTACACGTAGGGTTTGATGTACAGTTGTTTTTTTTTTAACTTTTACTGAGAATGCCTTCCCGTTTCCGGATTACCACCGTCATTTACACAATAGGTGCACTCTAAAAAAAAAACTACACAAAAAATCTTGCTACGGTTACAAAATTATTGTGGCTTATGTCCTTATTCTTCTTGTCCTGTAAGCTTTTAAATATTTGTATACATATACTTCTACAAAGTGAAATCAATGTAACTAGAAAACTACCAAACCTCACCCAGAATGACCAATCTCTCATATTAAAGAAGAAGACTAAGCAAAGCAAAAACATACCAGATAAATTGAAGATCACACTGATACTGACTTAGGACAGGCACTTCCAAAGAAATGGGGGTGTAAAATTACGTTTTATGGTGCCAAATATCCTCCTTCCGACAATTGCGATCTTAGGGTCCGGAAACACGCACAGTTGCAAGACTTGTAAGGATTGATTTCTCTGAACATCTTTCGCGTAACTAATAATCCAAATTCATGAGAAGCAAAGGTGTACCCATTGGGCAATCGAATGCCATAAATCCAATCAAGTAAAGACAAAATCGAGAAAATAAGTTTTAATTGCAGCATAAATACAACAACGCAGACGTTTAAAACGTGTCGTTGTAGTGTAAGTAAACACAATTAGGCAATGTTAAAACATATTTGGCAATGTTAAAACATATTAGGCAATGTTAAAACATATTTGGCAATGTTAAAACATATAAGGCAATTTTAAAACATATTTGGCAATGTTAAAACATATTGGGCAATGTTAAAACATATTTTGCAATGTTAAAACATATAAGGCAATGTTAAAACGTATTTGGCAATGTTAAAACATATTTGGCAATGTGTTGCTCTTTATTTTTTTCAGATATGGTGTACTTGTACATGAGATTACTTCTAATGTGTACACTTTGTTTATTACATTTACTAAATTTATGTAAACCCTAAAAGCTAAGGATTAAATCCCTCCGTCGTAGTTCTGCCCTTGGCTTTCCGTTTTGTTTTATGCATTTTATACATCTTTGGAAATGGTGGATTTCCTATGTTTGGCTTCTAGTGCTGCTGTTAATGAATAATTTTCCGAAATGGCCATACAGCTCATAAAAATTAATGGCAGCTGCAACTTGAAGATATGTGTTGTAGTCTCATGTTCATTTACTCCATATCCTTTCATAAATTATCTATTATATGCAACTTAATACACGTTTGTAAATGAGACATACAAAAAGTAAATTATTTTGATACATGTATTTGTTAACAGGATATAAACAGTATAAACAAGCCTACAAGTGATTCTTTATATGTAACATCATAAAGATTAAAGAATAAGTTAATCCTGTTCTAAATGATAAAAAAAAACATTTTTATTCATTGATACACCATCATTGTTCATATTTGCAAAAAGTTCAACAAAAGGAAAGGAAAAATATCACATTTGTAACAATAACAAAAATAGATAACAGTTATTTTTCATGAAAATGTGTTTTCACGTTTAAGAAAGGCTTGTGGGTTTTTGTCTTGTCGTCGAGGTTTAAATGGTGTAGCTAGTTTTTGTCGGGATGACTGTTCTAAATCCATCGACATGGGTCTAGGGGTTATAGTAGACGAAAATGACAAGTTAGAATGTCTCCCAGTGTCTGGTATCTGAGTATTCATTCTTGACAGTTGTAACCCCAGTGCAGTCTGTGGGGGTCGTGGCATCCCTTCCACTCTATCGTCCCAGTATTCGGCTCTCTCCATTAGAAACTCTCGTCCGTGTTCTGCTAAATCTCGTTCGTCTATAATTGGTTCTGTACTGGGTTCTGGAACAAATGGCACAATATAATAAAGAAAGAAATGTATGCAAACTAAACAAAAGCTTGAATAGATGAAAATAATATGTTAATTACATCGTAAGTGTATACCACACGACAAACATAAAATGGAAAAAAAAACCGAGAAAATAAAACGGCTTTAAACACTGCAATAGGTAGACATATCGCTTTTTAGGTACATGTAGTTGTTAGTGTAATGACACACGTAAAAGGCCCAATCTCCACTTAAAAATGCCTCTTATATTTAAAGTGAAAATATGTTGTTTGTTTTGTTTAGTATCATATGTCTACTGTCCAGTGTTTTTGAAATTGTAATTGTTCAGGTTTTAATCAAATTTCCGTAATTGTAACAGTTACTCTGTTCGTATTTTTGAAGACATAATAATTTATTGTTTACTATTCAAAATTTACCTGTCGTATCAATCATATGATCAAAATATTTTTTATCTTTATATAATTCCTCTAGGAGTTCTTTTAACCGTCTGTCGTCCAGTTTACGTTTGGCATTATCAGCTGAATTAGGTTTCGCACTCTTTTTGGCAACACTGTTTGCATCCAAGATGGACGATTCCCGGATTTGGTACTGGTTTATAAGTGACCATGGTAACGCGTGGCGCATGTCATGTTTGGGGCAGAACCAATCGTTTGTGTTAGGAAGTGGTCTGACGGTTGTTTCACCTGGACGGCGTACTTGTGTGAAAAATCTCTGAAAAGTAGGAGTAAATAAGTTCTTCTACTGCATTTTGTTTACATCTTTAGTAATATCTTATTAATAAAGTACTGAAGTAGTTGCAAGATTATAGTTGATAAGAACGTGGTTGTTACTTTTGTTAAAAATATCGATAACCTTTTATATAATTATATAATTGACATTAATATTTACATTTTTTCAGTCACCATTTCTTTTAAAAAATGCAAGATTTGAAACAATAGAAATATTTTTTTCTTATTTAATCTTTACATACAAGATTCAAGCAAAGTAGAATATAATATGTAGAATACCTCAGGTTTGTCACCTTCATCACCAACGAGGAAAAACTCGTCATCACTTCCAAGGTTAAATCCACTCGCTTGACTCTGCAATTAAAAGGAACATTAAATAGTTTTTTTTATGTACACGGGAGGAGGCCTTAAAACCTGATTTAACCCACCATTTCTTTTGAATTGCTTGTACCAAGTCAGGACCATTGCGATCTTCAATTTTTCCGGTATGCCTTCCTTGTTTTGTCTTGTCTTATGGACATTTGAGATTGATTCTCCAAGTTCGGTAATTTTGTTATTACCTTTATTATTGATCACATCTTTATGATAAAATGATAATTTCATGTTTAGCATTCAATGTGCCTATTGGAAATCAATAAGTATACGGCGTCTTGTTTATTTCAACTATTACATAATCTGTTAATTAAGTAGTGCTTAAGTTGCAGTATCACAATGTAAACAAATTTAACATTAAGTTAGTATATGAATGAAATAAAACATACCTCTGGGGTATCAGCAGTAATACGTATATCTTCCTGATCAACAAAGGCCTCTCTTGTGGCTCGTCCTTCAATTATAAATGTTAGAAATAATTTGAAGTTGACATGCATGTACAAGTTTCTATATTAAAATCTGAATCTGTCACTTTACATTAAAAGTCACTTCACTTCTACCATCTTTTGTTTTAGCAAACATCAAACATTTTTACCATGCAATTTTGATAAGATACCGAGACTTTCTGTACTTGCATGACGACTATTTTCTCTCATTTTTTTTCTATTTTCATATCACAAACTCAACAGACCTTATTCTAAAATTCTGGTATCAATTTTGTAAAAGTTTGAATTATTGCATTTATTTATGCTTTATTGTAAGTCATTTAGTTTGTTGCAGATATGTTTTTAGCGACCAAAACACAGAACTCACGTTTAACAGACGGTGATCGTTCAAGTATACTTTTGTCCTTGGCAAGTCCTTCTCTATAGGCTTGTTGTTGTTCTGGATCAAACTTAACAGACCGACTACCAGAAGTACCAACATCATTGCCAGTAACAGCATACTTTTTGGCACTGCTTTGAGGAATGACTTTTACTAAATCGCTTAGTTCCCTTGGTCGATTGTCATCAGCTCTCTATAAATATATTAATATTATACCCTTAATGCAAAAGTGCCATAACTTGTGGACATTGAATTTTTGTAGAGTAGGAAAAAAACAACCGATCGTTTGTTGTGTAAACTCATTTTTCATAAATGAATGTAAAATTTCATTTTGCTCTGCAACGTACTTCTGCAACCCGAAAACCAAGAAAATGTGAACATTAAATAGAATAATCTGGAACAGCATTTTGGAATTTTCAATTGTCATGTGTTGTCTGAATATATATTTTTACTCTAACATGTCCAAAAATAGCATATTGTTAATATTTCAATTATCAGTTCTAGTAAATAACATCTTAAATCTTTTTAATTGCAACAACCCCTCAAAGTTCAATATATATAAAATTAGAATGAGTTAGCCACCTACCCCTCTAGATCCAGGTTTCCTCTTTTTCTTAAACAGTCGACTTCTTAATAGTTCTCTGTCTTTTGAGAGCACTTCATCTTTGGACTAAAAAGACAGTCATAATAAGGTATAAAGATATTAAAATACATGTATAATTGTATCTACTAATTAAAAGAGTTGAGTTACTAGTATTATAACTTAATTTGTTATGATTCTATTTTCTGTACTACACACGCACTTGTCAAATTTTATAAGGTACTAGATGTCATCGCCATTTTTCTTTGAAGAAAAATATTATTGGGTCAATAAATAGTATGCCTTGATACTTAAAACTGGCGAATGAAGTATTTTGAGACAAAATGCATTATCAGTGGCACACATACGACACTTGAAGGTATTATACATGTTATACATACCTCAACTGTATCATCATTATCTATCATTATATCAGAATCGGACTTCTTGACGTCGAATGCTACCGATTTGTGTTCCCTATGTTCTCGCTTAGGCGACTATAAAACCAAATACAAACTTTTTAGAACTTCATTGTTGGGCTAAATTATTCTGTTGAATATCCTGGGTATCATAAATGATCGTTCATTTAAAGTTTATTTGTTTTATCATTTACCCTTCATTCCTGCTGAAATGCTAATTTAAAGTCAGGAATGCTGATTATTATAGTTTTGTTGTATTTTGAACGGTCTTCATTTTTGGTTGTCTTCGATAATTCAGTTATTTTGGTTGTTGTGCCTAAAATTTCTCGAGGGTTTTAATGCTTGTTGCAGGATCATTGTGCTCTTCATATCTATAGGATGTGGCTTCTTTTTTATATCTGCTTTTCTTAGAAAATTTTAGATTAAATATTATTATTTTGGTATTGCTGACCTTTGTAAGCTTTATATATTATTCAAAATAGACAGGACTATAATTTTTTGAAATTATTCATAGAGAGTACGAACTTCATCTCATGGTGGTTTCTGCATTTAAACCTAGAACAACAAATATGAGATTAACATACTTTTTGTGCAGATTTTTGTCGTTTGATTGGTTTGTTATATTCCTCAATGAGATCAATACTGTCATCTTTCTCATCCTCTTTCTCTAACACAGGCCCAAATGAATCCTCTAAATATTCCTATAACAAAACAACTCTGTATTACAATTTAATTGTTGCTGTTGTAACACACTTACAAATTATTTCATTAAGATCTTAGCTTTATAACATTTGAAACAAATAACAATGGCAGAAAGCATTTGACTCTTATTTTGATTTTTATTTCTATGTTCAATTGTCTTAAATATTATTAAGATTTGTTGCAATAGGTAGGCTAAGATAGAAGAAAATGAGATGTGGAATAAGTGTACGCGACACAACCTACATTATAAACGTATATTTTAAATATTCACAATGGAAAACAGCCAGCAGCCTTCAATGTGACCAGCGGTCGCTGCTCGCTGTTTTTTTAAGAGTCGAAAACAAGAACTTTTAACAAGTTGACTCACCCCAGTTGGTCTGCCCTCGGCTGTTCGTTTTAATCTGGGCATATTGAAAACCTGTCCTACTTTGGCAAGTTGGAAAATTGATTCTATTTCTTCATCTGTCATAACCTTTCCGTCATATGATCGCTAAAATGGTATAAGTAAAGCAAATAATACAATGCTGAACTAGCGGTTATAGGTGTTTTCAACTTTGTTGTTTTGTAACAGATCTGCGAATTTAGAATAAGAAAATTACAATTAAAATACACTTTTTTCAATTTTATAGAATTTGTTTAGTTAAAACATGAAGAACATTTCTTCGTGTAACGTCAACTTACAACTATTTGCCCAGCACTATCCCTTATGTATCCAGGAGGTAGTTCAGTCATTTCGTGTACTTTCTTTAGATCTGGACTATCGACTCCACTGTCTTTGGCTTGATCTTCCTTCTTTTGCTTCTTTTCTTTCTCCATTCTACTCTCAGTCTGATAACGTACTCGTTTTTGTTCATGCTTTTCATTTTGTTTTTCATTTTTCTGCTCTAGAGCTTTCAGAGCATCTTCAAATTCCTGTTTTAGATAGCAAAAAATATTATTCTATACATTTCATTAAAGATATTGTAAAACAACTGTCATGACTGTCATTTCCTTATCATTTTAAATTAATAAGCAACATTTATTCACTAGAGCGTTTTTGAAATATCATAATAACTTTAAGAATTAGGATCATTATAAGTATAAAAAGAATAGTTTTTGTAACAAGATCATTTTATATGACTTACCCACACCAAAAATATCCTGTAAAACTTTATGTAACATTACCTCATCATCTTCATCCTGAAATCGATTTGAATAATCCTCTGGTTTGCCCCATGTATAGCTTTCTTCAAGTTTATTTTGCATCTTCTTTTTGTATTGATATTCGTTTTTGAATGGTGTGATGGCCCTTTCTTCGTGTGGGTAGTCCTTTGTGCCAGGTTGGGCCCTTTTTGTTAGAGGAATCTCTTGTTTTTTGCTTTTATCATCTGGATTATCCTTTATTTTCTTTTTCTTTCTACTGAAAATATCTTTCATCTTCTTCCATTTTCCTTGTTCAACCTGTGTTTGTTTTTTCTCTTGTTCTTTTCTCGAGACCAAGACTGTGTGCAATTCTCCCTTGGGCTTAAAAATTGAAATAGGACAGTTTTACTAACTAACTTTGAGTTTAATCTCAAACCAAATCTACATTGAATGAAGTTTACTTATAAAAAATGTCATTCATGAGTCATGAGCAGTGCTTCGCTGTGTATGACCATTTTGTCGAAATGGGATTGCTATAATGCATTACCTTCATGAGATAGCTTTAATTAATGAGCACACATGAGTTCAACATTCAAGGTTAATTATACTATTATTTATACCTTAAACTCGGTGGTTTTCTTGATGCCAATCTGTTGTATCTTCCTCTGCATAACTTCTGGATCTTCAGGAGTTGTAACTCTGCTAGATTCAACAGACTCTGAGTCCGAACTGGACTCTTCATCTTCTTCCTGAAACCAAAACAAAATTGATTAGTGTCCATGTAGGATAATATTTTATTATAATAATCAAATAGTGATACTCCTAATTACTAGTACATAGATGAATACCGGTTAACTATAGCAGTAGTAACCATTGTGAAAAATAAGTTAAAATCGTTTGTTGAACTTGCACATTGTCATCCTTATACAACTTTCCAGCTGTATGCATGCTACAATGGGTTTCTGTTTTTGTTTGTTTGTTTCTATATAACCTAAACTGTTAGGTATTATTGCTTACCTTTTGTTGTTCCTTTTTGTCTTTCTACAAAAAATATAAATTATATTTCTTGATTAAACAATTCAATTTCTGAACACTTCAATGTCTTTACTTTACTTAAAAATCATACAAATTTTCAATAGAAGGTCAATCGTTATACTTTGTAAATTGTAGTGTCGTATTTAAATTAACATTATTTCTTAAAATTAAAGGAAAGAGATTTGCGATTATTAGTATAATATTATTACCAAAGTAATTGTAGTAGTTTTGTTATCTTGTTACAACTTCAAATATGCTATTAAGAAGAAGAAGAAGAAGAAGAGAAAGAGGAAAAAGAGGAAGAAGAAGAAGAAGAAGAAGAAGAAGAAGAAGAAGAAGAAGATAAGAAGAAAGAAGAAGAAGAAGAAGAGAAGAAGAAGAAGAAGAAGAAGAAGAAAAAAGAGAAGAAGAAGAAGAAGAAGAAGAAGAAGAAGAAGAAGATAAGAAGAAAGAAGAAGAAGAAGTAGAAGAAGAAGATGATGAAGAAGAAAATAAGAAGAAGAAGAAGAAGAAGAAGAAGAAGAAGAAGAAGAAGAAGAAGAAGAAGAGAGAAGAAGAAGAAGAAGAAGAAGAAAAGAAGAAGAAGAAGAAGAAGAAGAAGAAGAAAAAGAAGAAGAAAAGAAGAAGAAGAAGAAGAAGAAGAAGAAAAAAAAGAAGATAAGAAGAAGAAGAAGAAGAAGAAGAAGAAGAAGAAGAAGAAGAAGAAGAAGAAAAAGAAGAAAAGAAGAAGAAGAAGAAGAAGATGAAGAATAAGAAGAAGAAGAAAGAAGAAGATAAGAAGAAAAAGAAGAAGATAAGAAGAAGAAGAAGAAGAAGAAGAAGAAGAAGGAAGAGGAGACAAAGGATGAGCTTACCTCTTCTTTTTTCTTTGCATCTTCATCCTGTAATGAAAATCCATACGAATTTTAAAGACGCTTCAAACAATTATAAAGAACACAGTTAAGAATGAACCATCCAGGAATAAAATTCCACATCTCTGAAAAATTTCTGCTCATTGTCATTCTTATGTTTTCAAAAGTCATGATTTTGTTAACCTTATTTACAATTTCAACTTAATACTAGTCAAACTAACTTGTATTCCTTTAAATTAGAATTGTCCGTCACTATACAACCATTAAACAAAACGTTTTATAAAAGCTCTTATAATAAAGACTTACAATTACCACTTTCTTTTCTTCCTTTTTGTCTTGTTGAATACCAGAATCAATCGAAGTCCTATCGTCCTCTGGAATCTTAACTGGTGATGGCGCTCGTTTCTTTTTCTCTGGAATTGGTGATGGAATTTTCTCCTTTTTCCTTTCAATGATAGGTGAAGGTTTTCTTTTTTCTTTCACCTGTTTTATGTCTTCATCCTCGACATCTGACACATGAATGGCCTCTTCATCAGATTTTTTCGTTTTATTTTTCTTACATTTGAAATACCATATGGCTAATATTATAAGGGCTATGATGATGAGTAGAATAATGATGGCTATCAACACATAAAGCCATGTAAGGTTACTACTATCCGAGGACGTATCGTCTACAAAATACAATTATCAAGCTATTTTGATGTTATGAATTAATATGAAATTAAGAAATAATACAAAACATTTTTATCGTAGTTAGAAACCCGTGTAATCGATATCTTTTATTTCAAAAGATGGGCATTCAGAATCCAGCTGACAATTGGTGAAGGGAAATGAATGTAAGCAATGCTAATTTGATTCAAATATAAAAAAATCAAGCACCTTAAAGACTTGTCGTATTCCACTACTTGAAATTTAGATTAGTTTCAATAAAAGTACATAGTCTTACATGTAGTACAACAGCATAAAGTACAGGAACGCTTAATTTTGAACTCTATTACAATTGGTACTTATCAAATATAGCTTTTGTAATATCATATTCAAGGCATTCTTTTTAAAATTGCAGGCTTTACAAGAACACAACCTTAACCTTGTCTATTAGAGTCATTGCAACTGTCTGCTATCAAAAATAAAATAGAATCTGATATAACCACTAACCGCTGCATGGCACAAGTGCAGAACATGTGAAACCTGCGGTTTTTATATCAAGTCTGACATTATGTTAAGTACCTTCGTGTGTTTCATATCTATTTCAAAATATTATTTTTAATAACCAATTATGAACTTTCAAATTGATACAAATGTTTAAATTATGATCGATATCATACAGTTTTAAACTTAAGTATAGTTTTCTATTGTTGGTTTAAATATTTGCTAAACGATCTTTTACACGAATTACAGTAATAGCAGTTATTTCGAATTATTACGATTTATAGTTTTATTAAAGTCTATGTAATTAAAGGTCTAATGCCACTTAAAACTGATATTTAAAATCTGCGCACTTAAAGATAATAATATACCAGTTTGTGACTTTCGTATGTCTTAAATAGATTTAAAGATTATCGTGCAGAAAAATCTAACATTGTAATAATGGCCATGGAAATCATCCAACGGCAGACATGAATGCTGCAACCATTGCAACTGAAAGCCAACAGTTCCATATAACAGTCAGAATAGAAAAAAAGTTCTTTTACGGCAGGATTTAGAGTTTATTTTTTAAAAATAATATTGGGATTGGTTTTTGAATCGTTTGCATGATATCTTTTTATAATGCTAAATATATTTCAAAAATATCAAATGTGTTGTCTTAAAATGGAAAGGACTATTTCTAAAGCAAATTAAAACTAATTACAATGTGCACAACACTATCACACATTTCAAATATACTTACAGCATACAGCTACAATGTCAAAAAAGGATAATATTAAAATAGGCATTTGAACAAAAGTTCTTGGTAAACTTTAAAACCTGATTTAATCCACCATTTCTAAGAAATGCCTTTTCCAAATCAGGACCATTGCGATCCTCATTTTCTCCGGTGTGTCTCTCTTGTTTTGTCTTTTCTTTTTTGATATTTGAAATTGATCTTGCAAGTTTATTCACTTAAAATTAAGCTTTGTAATTATTCATCTTATATTTATCTTCATCTTATGATTTTTATTTATGATTATTTCTTGGTAGATTTCATTGTTTCTGATTGATTTGACATTGCTCATAGTCCTAATACAATGTATTTGCTTATGTGTCTCAACACTTCAATTTGTATAAATAGAATGAAAATTCTATTAATGCAGGATAGCTCGTAGATGATACGATCTTTTGTGCCGAACTGTGAACATGTATTAATTATTTTACATTTAGGTTTTAGTATAGAAAAACTAATAGAGGCATATATACAAGTTTATCTTCAGTAGCATATTCATTCATTAAAGAGGTAAAACGAGTTACGAAACTAAATGTTAAACAGTTATGTACATTATACTGATTTACTTACAATCACCATAGTTAGTTAAAGTAAGGGTCTGTCCTTTGGTATGTAGTGTAGATGTCGGGGTCTGACGGTCGCTGCTGAAACATTCCTGAGGATTGACGGAGACTTGGACAGTCCTGTCGTTGGTACTGTATACCTAAAATATTATTGAAATTAAATGTTTTAGTCTGATCGTTGGTTTTGTTGTTATATTTGAGAAACCTGGCCCTGGCGCCATAAAACTTTAAAAAATTATTCTTTTAGTCTGAGAATGTTCTCAACTCATTGTGTTTACTATAGGTGTTGAAAATATTCTCAGACTTAATGTTTTGTGGTTCCTGGGTATGTTCTTTTTCCCATTTTAACAGCTAAAACTGAGCGATACAATGAATGAAAGACTGTAATTTTTATATCATTTTTTTACAGTATTTCTTCAGAATTAATGTATAAATACAATATAAAATCAACAAAATCATCAATCGAATCTTTTGAATTGTTGTGCTTTTGTGCTACATCATAATAAAGAAGTGTTACAATGAAAGTAAATATTTCTAAGAAAATTACATACTAGACAGGCAAACTGGTAGAAGGTAGATGAATCGACACTTGTATCATTGTTATATAATGTCAGGTAGTTGTTCCCTCCACTAGAACCACTCAGTACACAGTAGAACTGACCATTCGCTACAAGGAGAGTAAGTCAGTAAGTAAGTTAAGAATATCAAAATGTTCAATTTTTTACCTATGCTACTACCTAAACTGACCACTCGGTATAAATAATTCCTCAAACAAGATATAGATTATTATAATAATACATACACTGTACACAACAAAACTGGTCATGGACATGGAAAAAAATTAAACTTTCACACTTCTATAAAGCCTGGTTCAACCCAGCATTTCTTTTGAAATGCCCGTACCAAGTCAGGACCATTGTGATTTTCAATTTTTTCAGTATATCTTCCTTGTTTTGTCTTTTCTCCTGGGCATTTGATATTGATCCTTTTTGTTCGGTTATTTTGTTATTACCGTTATAAGGTATACTTCAAACTTATTAAGTGTTCTTTTTTTTTAAACTTGTCTAATAAAAAAAAACTTAGTTATAATAATTTTCAACCGATTCCATTTTGACAATGATGACAAAGATTACCTGAGAAGAACTGCTCCTCAGCACAAACTGTGTAGTTAAATATAAACTCTGTCAGGGTGGAACAGACATCTAAGAAGGAAGACGAACACGAGGTGCCCGTATAGGAAAAGGTCCCATGTATAGATGTAGGGCACGTCAGGGCGGCCTCTACCTGGGTACCTGAAATAGAGAACATACGGCTAATGAAGTCCATTTATATGTGGCTGGAAACTATTTAGGTATATGAAAATGCTTTTATTTACTTTTATTTTCAGACAATTATGATTTTTTTTTCATTAATAATGATTTTAACAAAAATTGGCCGATGACGACGCAAAGTATGCTAGACTGAATAAAATGTTTAACAACAATTCAACTGATTACAACGTTCCTAGCATCTCACAATGTATGAGGTCCTGTGTCCATATATGTGTGTGGGACGTCATAAGTCCATAGGGACATATATGGGCACAGGACCCCTGTCGTTGTGAGGATGCGTTCTTAGCAATTCGTTAGTTACAAGTTTAGCATTATACATATAAGAAGGTGTTTTTCCATTGCTTGTCTTACCCTCCTTGATGGCCACGTGTGTTCTTTCTACAGTTGTTGATTTCTGGTTACACAGAGTAGCAAAGTCGAAGGTTGTTGTTGCACTAGGTAGAAGAATGATTCTCTCGTAAGATCCACTCGACAAGGTCGTTTCAACTGTAAAAAAGATATGTTAAAAATTATCAAAACATTTGGATAAATTGATCATTAATCCTTTATCCCTGACTATCTCTTGGCTTATTTTTATTCCTATTCTTTGTACTAACCAACTGCATTAATTAAATCTGTCACATTTTCCAAAACTTAAATCAACTTGTTTTGTTTTTATCGCGGATTGAAATAAGTTGTCGTCATGTTATTTTTGGTGTAGCTTTTGAAAACTCATATTTTTCAAAACAGTTTCTTTAACAACTAAAATTCTCGGCTAGCTTTAAGCAAGCCAATTATTAGCTAACTTACCTGCTGACATGTAAAAATAATAAGCATTTGCATTTGTAGTTGTCTGCTGTTCAAACTTTATACAGGCGTATATATATTTAGGTCCTCCGAATAAATTATATGTGATAGATGATCTAAAAAAAGAAAGAATAACAATAAGTTTACCTGCACATTAGAATGAATTACCACCATATATAAAACTCATGTCTACTGACAAGAATTCGGGACTAATAATCAACAACTTCGTCTTTATGGACGACGCAACGGAAACGCTCGGACCATTTGTCGAAGCCAGGCAAAATATACTATGGAAAGAATATGGTGGGATTCATGAATCACGGCGTCAAATGAAGTTTTATTCCTATGGTGCAAATCGTTATAACTGTTTAGTGTAATTTCGGTATTTTTGTTATTTCCTATATAGAGTGTTATAAATGAAAGAGTAAAGAAATTATAATGCATTAACCAAAACTAACAAACATTTTTTTAGACCATGAGGACTGCCATCTAATCAGCGTATGACTAAGTCACATACTTACTTGAGTAATACATATTCGTCTACGGCGTCTGTTGTATCATCCTCACAGATCATGGTGGTAGTAAATGGTCCAACTGCAGTGTTGGTAGTCACGGTAAACCCTGTCAGTCTGTCCCGGGCAGTGTTGACGACCCAGGTGCCACGATTACTGGTTCTCCAGGTGCCCGCTGATAGGCGGAGCGGATTTGAACATGCTTGGTCTAGATTGTATATGGGAGATAAAAGGAATGTAAGTATTTTATTTCTTAAAATTCGACAAAGTTAATTTAAATGGACAAACTTTTTCCATAGAGAAAGAGAGGAAGGATGATGATCTTGATATACTTCATTTTACTTTTATTATAGAGGCAGGTTTGACTTACAAAACACATGTAATATTTTCTTTTGAAATGTCTGCACAAAGTCAGAGAGTTTGCAGTTTTAATTCTTATTTTGTAGCAATTTTAATTTAAGAATACTGACTCAAATAAAACCCAATCGAATGTTGTTACGTTTGAAATAAGGTGTGGCGTTCATTTTATCAAGACACCTCAAAGGCGCTCTAACAACAAGATTTAAAGTGCCAAACACTTGTAAACGTAAATAAAGTAGCGTATATTAATATTATAGCATGACGTAAATTTTTAACTTGGACATACTTTTAATTGTATTTGATAATTACACATACCTGATACTGGAATCTCCGAAGCTATTAACACTAAGAAAATCACCCAAAACATCTTCTGATAATAATGTGGAAATCAAATTCAAATTTATAAACCAAAAGCCAAAGAAATTTTGTTCTTATTATTTATTTTTATTCCATAGTTTTACTTTCATGATATGTATTGGTTATTGTTTTGTGATTTAGTTGTTAAGTTCAAACAGAGATATTCTTTTGTTTTTGTTCACAGGTCTAAAACGGTGTGTCATTGTTTTCTATAAAGAAAGAAAATAGAAAGAGGTATGCATTTAATGAAATACACATGACACCTAATACCAAAAATGAATATAAAATGAATTTAATAATTGGTCCCAATACTGGATATTTATAGTTCACTGAAAAGCTTAATTAAAAAAAGATTAAAAAGGGGAAATTCATTTACTGGTTACAGGGATACTGATCAAGATGTTATCATGTTCGGAATTTCATCTTCCACTTACCAGAACGAGTCTTTCCATATTATATTTTTTATTTTGCCCTGAGCAATCAAAATCTTCTAGAACAAAGAACAGATTCGAATTGGAACGTAAACTTACGACCTATTATTCTTCATGCATCCAGAAGAACATGTAGTCGTATAATGCTATGGTGATGTCAAAAGGAAAAAAGTGAAACATAGTGGTTTTTCTTTTCTTTTATCATTTGAATGAAAATTAGTGCAGTAAGAATAAAAACTGCTGCTCGCTAAACCTTTCCGCTAACGGACTGTTTCTGGTCAAAGGTGTCAGAAGACCTATCATAAAGCTAATAACCCTTTTAAGGTGAAAGGCAAAAGGTGAAAGTAAGTATTTTTATACGACAGCAAAGATTTTGAGATCGTATAATGTTATATCGATTTCGTCTGGGGAAATTTGGTTCCCGGGCGATATCTTGAGTAAACTATGAAAACTGTTATGAAATTTTATATGATGTTTTAACCACTTGGTTAATATTGTATTGCTAAGACGGGTGCATCGACAAAACTGCCGTAGAATTTTTACCTTTCCTTCGAATTTGAAAATTCTTTTTATAACATTTCTAACTAAATTCTGTCAACCAAATATTTCAATATTTCTTTATACATATGGAACTGTTTATTGCTACAGGTTGGGGCAGAGGATACATCACGCCAAAAAAAACTTTTTGGTCGATTTTTTAAAATTTTTTTATTGAAATCCTTGTGAAATTCATTGCCTACGTTGTTTTGTGTGTCTGTGTGTATGTGTTTTCTTCTGTTCATATTTGCAATATTTCTTACCGTTTTTTGGAGAAATTATAAAGGTTTGATTTTATGCAGGAACTTTGGTATTTTAGTGTGTCAACTAATTGTTATGAATTTTGATATGATGTTACTAACCATTAAAGGAAGCTTCCAATTGCATTTGGTGTTTATGAATCGTACCGTATATGATTAAATGGGCCAAAAAGGGGCTAAAATGGGTGTATTGACAAAACTGCTGCAGAACATTTATGTTTCATTGGATTTTGATTATTCATTTTTAATGGTATTTCCCAATTAATTCTTTCAGCTAAGTGTGTCAATAGATTGTATGCATCTTGCAATCTTGCACTGATACGAATGTTATTGGGTTGGGGATCAAAGTTGGACCACGCCGTAAAAATACTTTTACAGTTTTTTGAAGAAAAAACTAAATTAAGAATTTTCCTTACATTAATACAAATATGAAAATTATGCATTTTTCATTATAAGTCCACTACAGAATGCAAGTCATGAAAACCTTTGTAAGTCCGCAATGGGCTGCGTGTGTCCAAAGAAATTCACATTGTGTTTCTTCGTGCTGTTCTCGTTCGTGTTTGTCATTGCTTTTTCGGACTTTTGACACTCGGATGTCTCATTGGTGCCTCTTTGCTTATCGATTACGCCTTTGAGTATTTCTTCAAAGATACGTGTGCATTATTTCCTATATTAAAGCTACACGAGTCCAGTTATTATACCCCACGCAACGAAGTTGCGAAGGGTATAATGTTTTTGACTGGTCCGTTCGTCAGTCCGTCAGTCTGTCCGTGATCAAAATTTTCGTAACAGATATATCAGCTATTATTAATTGTAGGCTTTTGATATTTGGTATGTAGCTTCAGGTGGGGTCCCATATAGTGGGATGCGTTTTCAAGTCTGTCGATCATCTATTTCCTGTTTAACGAGCCGACTTAGAATTTTCAGGATCACAGATTTCTCAGCAACTATTAATTGAAGGCTTTTGATATTTGGTATGTAGCTTTAGGTAGGGGTCCCATAATGTGGGATATGTTTTTAGATCTGTCAATCAATACTTCCTGTTAAACGAGTCGACTTAGATTTTTTTCACTAAATTTTCAGGGTTGAAAATTTTCGTCTTAGATTTCTCAGCAACTATTAATCATAGTCTTTAGGTATTTTGTATGTAGCTTTAGGAGTCCCATATGGTGGGATACATTTTCAAGTCTGTCACTCTTTAACTTCCTGTTAAACGAGTCGACTTGGAAAGACAACAGCTCTGACTTTTTTTTTTCTTAACTTGAAATAGATAATCTCTGTCCATAATGTTGACGCGTGGGGTATGTGAGTGTGCTCACTAAGGTTCTGTCATTTTAAATGTTTAAAATTCAGTAAGCACATCCACATAGATTTACAAGCCCCTATAATTTTGTGAAATGTGTCCTCAAAACTGTTTTGATAGACCAGAAACAGAAACACCATTGTTATTAATTATAATCAGCACCATTCAAACCCAAAGACGTGACAGTAATTATATGCAAAGAAAAAGGGTATAACAACCAACATTGTGTGCATACTTTTACCATGAACGTCACCTGGTTTTTGTTTACTTTAAGATGCTGCTTTGCCAATGTGCTTCAATATTTTTTTGTTTTGTCTTCCTTCACTGGATTTGACACACTGGCTTGACAGTTGGCAGCGCAAAGGGTGTGCTATAGCTTACTTTTCCGGAGCACATGAGTTCACTCTCGTTACGACTTGAATTCACGTTGTTGATTTCTTCTCGGTTGATTTTTTTTGGTTTCTTCGAACTGTTCTCGTTCGCGTTGTTGATTGCTTTCAGTTGTTTTTGTATTTCTATGTTTAATGTTTTTTTCTTTTCGTCCTATTCTCGATTGTGTTTACTGATTTTTCACTGCCCTTTCAGACTTTTGGATGCCTTATTGGAGCTGCTGCTTCTTCAAATAGGAATTTATGCTTTTATTCACTATCATTATTATGCTTTAAAATTTTGATGTGTTTTGTGATACTAATGGACCCTATGATCGCAATGGAAAAGTGAGGTTGGTCCCATGAAACCCGATTCTACCCACCATTTATTTTGAAATACCCATCCTAGGTAGGTTTATTGCAACCATCTCCGGTAGGGCTTGCCATGTTTTGGTTTTTTAGATTGATAATTCAAGTTAGGTAATAAATTTTCTAATCGTTATTTAAAACTTTGGGTTTCAGTAATAAAATTTGATTAATATGTACATCCTTTTTCAGTTCTTAATTTTTCGATTCTAAAGACGTTTGCCCTTGAAAATTTATATAGACACGACTTATATTGTTTTGTTTTGTTTCATTTAATACCATACCATTTTGTGCTAGTTAAATACAACCTTTGTGTTATATTCATAAATGTTAAATACCAGGAAACTTCGTTCATTATTGTAATTGTTTCCTACCAAATATAAACGGAAAACCAATATGCAAAACAGTTTATATTTCAGAACAACGACAAATAAATAATCACAGATAAGCTTTTACACAAGAAAAGGAGTGTTTAAAAATACAATCCTCCTTCATTGAATAAGTTTAAAGCAGCTTAAATCGATATTCACTCTTTCCATGCATTCATACATAATTCCCATAACTATAGCAAAATCACATGTAGAACTTATGACGAGGGCCGGTATCACGATACATTATGCTCACGACGTACAAACGCTTCCTTCGTCTCAACCTGTTCTTGTGAGTCACTAGCCTGGAACGGATGGGGAGTAGGAGTAACCGTGGAAGCATATGATATATTAGACACACGTCCAGAGTCTGGATGATTTGTTAACAGTCTAGACATGCGGAGTCCTAAGGCTGTTTGTGGAGGTCTCGGGATTCTAACTCCTCTTTCATCCCAATATTCAGCACGTTCTAATAAAAAGTCCCTACCGTGCTCGGCTAAGTCTCGCTCATCAATGATTGGCTCCGGGTTAGGATCTGGAAAATATTGAAAAAAAAAATTGAAAATGTGCCTATGAGACACGGATGGCCCGCCCGTTCTTAAAGTACTATTGACGCCAAACATGTAGAGATATGGGTCGTAACCAAGAACTTTAAGTTGTTCAAGCTTAAATTATAGAACACATTGACTTTATTTCTAGTGACTTGTGTTGTGCTAACCAAGATACATCTAGTGAAGTAATATTGACCCTCAATTATGTAGTGTCTGAGATATTGACCTTAACAAAGAAATTTACCAAAATTGTTCATGCATAAGATATAGGTGACCTTATTTCTAGTGAATGGTGTCGTGGCATGCACGACATATCTAATAGTGAAATATAAAATTGACCCCAAACATGTAAGAGCTGAGAAATTGACATTTGCCAAAAAAATTACCAAAGTCGTTTATCCCATGCGTGAAATATAGGTCATAGTGATTTGATTTGATGTCGAGCTTCCCAAGGCAGTTCTAGTGGAGAAATTTCGACGCTCCCGACATGTAGAGTCCACTAAATAGACCTTAACCAAGAGCTTATCAAAAGTGTGGACAAACGGAAGGGCGTACAAGGGTAAAACTTTATGTCTGACCCACATACGTGGGCGGACCATAAACATTATTTGTATATATGGACTTGCCTTTCATTTTAAACGTTAAGTCAGGAATAATGTACCATCTAATAAATGTTGACAATTTTGATAGAGATAATGTGACATGTTAAAAAAATCAACCAAAAGGCCTAAGGATAGCTATCAAATCCTTATATCTATGCGTTTAAAGAACTGTTATTCTTTAATTCCCTGAAGTTCTTTGTAGTTAATTATGGACAAGGTCACCTGATAAGGTAATTGCAACTGGAAATTGCGTCAAGATTTAACTTTTGCTCTGAATACACCATTAAAGTATATAAAAAACTCATACACCAAACGTTTTGAAAGACATGCTGGATGTGATCATGTGATATTGATTTTTTGAATTTCTGCAGAAATGGTCCAGTTTTAGTCTATTATAAATATAAACCTTTAATAGTGTTGAATTATTTCATTGAATTTCCTTTTAAGCAGACATAATTATTAATTTTAGTCATTTAAGTTTTGTATTGTATCCTTGATAATATTTCATTTTCAAATAGTAACGCCTGTGTCAGCTTTTTTTATACCTGTTGACACGTCTGGTCTATTTTTACAGTTAAGATTTAGATATATATATATCTTTTTCTCAAGGTGGCCAAATTTAAAAAAAAACTTAAACTTCGAGTATATGTATATAGCTTCTCTGCCATTACTGTTTCAATTAAGTGATTCAGCGTTTAATTGGCTGGTCTTTACAACTTCAATTCGCTTCTCTTCGTGGAATTCTGAGATTTAGACGTACATAGTTAAATCAGGGTCGTAATTCTCGCAGAGAGCGTAATTCTCAGCATCAATTACAGTCTTAGTATGATTTTCACTTTAATATTGATTAATTGCTACACTGAAGTTTCTTTTACATTAGCTTTATAGGCCCTATACACCATAACATACCAGTGGACTGTATAACATGATCAAAGTATTTCTTGTCGGTGTAAAGTTCCTCTAACAGTTCCTTAAGTCGTTTATCGTCTATTTCCCTCCGTGCTATATCATCAGCTGACTTTGGTGCGTTTCTCCTATCCGCCATGTTGATATCAATTATTGACGACTCTCTGACAGGGTTCTTATATAGCAAAGACCAGGGGAATGTATGCCGTAAATCATGATTCCGATGTAAAGAGTCACCATAGGATGGATGTGCCCTAGTTATCACTTGGTTTGGTCCACGGATGTAGGTGAAAAGTGGCTGAAAATAGATCAATACTCGAATTTTATCAACAGTCGCTTAAAGCATAAATATTTGAACATCTCCTATGACGTTCCCCACACTAAATATTTATTGATTTAGTTTAAATGATGTTCAAACTTTTGCTTGACATATTTATAAGGTATTATGTCTATGCCATCATGTATCATTATCTACTAGTATACCATCATCAGTCCTTGTCATTCGTATCTCCGTCAATAAGACTCTAATGACCATATTCAATCTAACGTTCGTCTATATGTTAGATTCCAAATTCATTAACTTTAAAATTATATATGTCTTAACTTTTCTTCTTTGCGTTGATTTACCTCTTGTTTTTCCTGTTTACTTCCGATCAAAAAGAATTCGTCGCCACTTCCAATGTTTACTCCTTCCTCCATCTGTCTCTGTCTCTCCTGGTGAAAATATTACATTAAATGTATGAAACAACGGGGAACAGTGCTAAAGTAATGAACAATAAACATTAACAAAAATTCCTTTAAGACGAAATTTTTCTCATTTTAAATCAATGCAAAAACAAAAGTTTTGCCTAAATTCGTTCTATCTAAAAATATCAATTTTTTTTTATAATATTGTTATACTTTTAATATTTTTTATAAAAGAATATGGAGTAAATGGACACCACCATAACACATATGTTAACACAATTGAAATAATTTTTTGAGCTGTATGGCCTCATGAGCAGCACTTAAACCCAAACATAGGAAATCCATAATTCAAAAAGGGTTTGAAAATGCATAAAACCAAAATGATATAACTTTTTTTTAATAAGTAACAGACCTCATTTTCATCATTTTCCATTACAACATGGATGTCATCCGCATCCTCCCCATTCATAAAAGCTTCCCTGGGAGCACCAGGTGGTCGCCCTAAAATAAACAACGTCAAATAATTTACCTACTCTTTCTTGTAATGTTCTGTCCCTTTTCAAAATTAAAACAAGTTTTAAAGACTAAATACAAAATAGCTGTAGGCCCAAATGAACAATATATTGTTGTCTTAAAGTTCCAAAAGCTTGCAGAAGTGGCAAAAGTGTGTTTCTTCTGGAAATGGTTTCCCCATATTGTTATCAAGGTCAGTCTATAAAATAGTAAATCTAGCATCATCCTCGATAAAGCAAACAAATAAACGCAAAACTTCTTTGAGGTTAAAGTACAGGAATAACAAAAAAAAACTATCTATTTTATTTTTTATGGCCTGTCTTTAAAAAAAACTATTTTCTATTTTCGTAAACAATTATCAGAGTTCCCTTTATAGTATCTTACTGTGCATAAGTGGGGATTCTTTGAGAAATCGTTTATCAGTCTCTAAACCTTCCCTATACATTTGTTGCTGTTCTGGGTCGTACTTGTTTCGTAGGCTATCGTTTCTGGAAATGACCGTTCCGGGTAAAGGAACTCGTCCATTCGCTAACCTCTGATTGGTGGTCTGTGGTACCACACGAACTAAATCATTAAGTTCTCTTGGCGGACCGTCCTCTGACTGATACAGTCTGTTATCAAACTGTAAGATATGGTATAAGTTATTTTACCACTTTGGAATTTTTTATGAAAATGAATATTGTAAAAATAACAAAATACCAAAGGCCTTTTTAGCTCACCTGGACCAAAGGTCCATGTGAGCTCTTGCCATCACTTGGCGTCCGTCGTCGTCGTCTGTCGTCGTCGTCTGTCGTCGTCTGTCGTCCGTTAACAATTTTTCAAAAATCTTCTCCTCTGAAACTACTGAACAGAATTTAATGAAACTTAGTATGAATGATCCTTAGGGTGTCCTGCACCAAACTTGTGTTTTGATTTTTGATCCGTTAAAAAAATTGGCCGCTGTTACTAAAAATAGACCAGGGGGGTCAGACTACTGTTTTTGGCTTATAAATAAAAAATTATAAGAGATAGAGGAAATCTGAGGCCACGCTACTGATTCAGCATCAAAAGCTCTACCAAAGTCTCCATTTGGTCAAAGTTGTCAGATGACCCCTTATAGGGGTTACGGACCCTTAAAGGTGAAAAATTGCCATTTTTCATGTTTTTGGCCTACAGAATGAAAACTATTGCACATAGAGATTAGCTGTTGCTTGCTTAAATGTTCAGCTCATTTAGCTCTACAAAATTCTCCATAGGGTCGAAGTTGTCAGATGACCCCTTATATGGGTAACGGCCCCTGAAAAATAGCGATTTTTCATGTTTTTGGCCTACAGAATGAAAACTATTGCAGATAGAGATTAGCTGTTGCTTGCTTAAATGTTCAGCTCATTTAGCTTTACAAAATTCTCCATAGGGTCGAAGTTGTCAGATGTCCCCTTATAGGGGTTACAGCCCCTGAAAAATAGCGATTTTTCATGTTTTTGTCCTACAGAATGCAAACTATTGCAGATAGAGATTAGCTGTTGCTTGCTTAAATGTTCAGCTCATTTAGCTCTACAAAATTCTCCATAGGGTCAAAGTTGTCAGATGACCCCTTACAGGGGTTACGGCCCCTGAAAAATAAAGATTTTTCATGTTTTTGGCCTACAGAATGAAAACTATTGCAGATAGAGATAAGCTATTGCTTGCTTAAATGTTCAGCACATTTAGCTCTACAAAAGTCTCCATAGGGTCGAAGTTGTCAGATGACCCCTTATAGGGGTAACGGCCCCTGAAAAATAGCGATTTTTCATGTTTTTGGCCTACAGAATGAAAACTATTGCAGATAAAGATTAGCTGTTGCTTGCTTAAATGTTCAGCTCATTTAGCTTTACAAAATTCTCCATAGGGTCGAAGTTGTCAGATGTCCCCTTATAGGGGTTACAGCCCCTGAAAAATAGCGATTTGTCATGTTTTTGTCCTACAGAATGCAAACTATTGCAGATAGAGATTAGCTGTTGCTTGCTTAAATGTTCAGCTCATTTAGCTCTACAAAATTCTCCATAGGGTCAAAGTTGTCAGATGACCCCTTACAGGGGTTACGGCCCCTGAAAAATAAAGATTTTTCATGTTTTTGGCCTACAGAATGAAAACTATTGCAGATAGAGATTAGCTGTTATTGCTTGCTTAAATGTTCAGCACATTTAGCTCTACAAAAGTCTCCATAGGGTCGAAGTTGTCAGATGACCCCTTATATGGGTAACGGCCCCTGAAAAATAGCGATTTTTCATGTTTTTGGCCTACAGAATGAAAACTATTGCAGATAGAGATTAGCTGTTGCTTGCTTAAATGTTCAGCTCATTTAGCTTTACAAAATTCTCCATAGGGTCGAAGTTGTCAGATGTCCCCTTATAGGGGTTAGAGCCCCTGAAAAATAGCGATTTTTCATGTTTTTGTCCTACAGAATGCAAACTATTGCAGATAGAGATTAGCTGTTGCTTGCTTAAATGTTCAGCTCATTTAGCTCTACAAAATTCTCCATAGGGTCAAAGTTGTCAGATGACCCCTTACAGGGGTTACAGACCCTGAAAAATAAAGATTTTTCATGTTTTTGGCCTACAGAATGAAAACTATTGCAGATAGAGATAAGCTATTGCTTGCTTAAATGTTCAGCACATTTAGCTCTACAAAAGTCTCCATAGGGTCAGATGACTCCTTATAGGGGTTATGGCCCCTTATAGGTGAAAAATGGTGTTTTTGGCCGATAGAATGAAACCTATTGCAGGTAGAGAAAAGCTGTTGCTTGCTTAAATGTTAAGCTCATTTAGCTCTACAAAAGTATAGGGTCAACATCAAGACCAGGTGAGCGATTCAGGCTCCTGGGAGCCTCTTGTTTTTAAATCTAAAGATTCAAAAAACAAAGATACAAGCAGAAAACACCAATGAAAACAAACTTAAGAATGACCAACGGAACAAATTTTGAAGCATTGTAATGGACCACATAAATTATTAAAAATATAAAAGCAATTATAAATTTTTAATTTTTCATTTTGATACATGATTTACAAGGAAACCACTTACAGTTTGACCATATTAATAAATGAAATCAAGAGGACATAAGTGGTATAGCATAAGATATAACATTTACTTACACCTCTTTTTCTTCTGTTTTTAAACAGTCGTTTTTTAAGCAGTTCTCTGTTTTCAAAAGTTGGATCCTTGCCCTGAAAGAAATATTGAAATATTCTGATAAAATGAAAAATGTTACAAATTGTATGTTATAATTGAATTAACAGAAATTTGTCATTACTGTAAATATTGCATTTTGTAGGGCTTTATGAGCTCTTCTTGGCATACATGTACATGTATTTTCGGGCTGACTACTTACTGTACTTAAGCTACTTAACGTCGAAACATCTGATATATCTGATCGTCCATCTATGTCGAAAACCACAGACCGTTGTCGTATGACATCGTCAACCCGTAGTCGGCCACCATCATCCACTCTTTGACGTCTACCGTCGACAAATCGTTGACGCCCACCATCGTCTACTCTTTGTCGTCCGACATCGTCGGATTTCTTTTGTTCCTCATCAGTTCTCTGTCGTCCATCGTCCACTCTCCCTCGTCCGACATCGCCAGAACGTTGTCGCCCGACATCACCAGAACGTTGACGCCCGACATCACCAGATCGTTGACGCTTTCCATCGCTAGACCATTGTCGCGTGCCATTGTCGAATGATCCTCTACCGAACTAAAAACGAAAGATAATTTTTTTTACCAAGATGGCTACATGAGTTAATAGTCAATATTGTTAAAAAATGAATAATTTATCAACTAAAAATTTTCAAAACTTTTCGTTTAATTTTGTTTATTTCTGCCCATAACGACTTCAATCAGTTGATTTTGAGGCTTTTATAAACTGTATCAAACATTTGCTTTAAACAGTGTATTTTAAGGAAATTCTGAAATAGCTTTTTAAAGCACCCAAGCTACAGAAAAAAGTGTGTAATTATCAATGTTAATGCACTACTTACACCTCTTTTGTCTTTTGATGGACGTGGGTGCTTGGCTTTTGAATGGTCCCCTCGTGTGTCACCATTTATTTGTATAGTAGGGTCTATTTTGGGTCCAAATGGATCCACTATGTATTCCTTAAATATATATACAATCGATCATAGGTCAACGAAACTCGAAATTCCAATTTGTTAAACAATATTTGATCCCCGGGGAATCAGGAAAACTACGAAAAACATTCCCTGTTATACCAGGGGCTGTTGCATGTTATCCTGGTCTGACCATATCAAAACTGCTGTGATTAATATATTGTTACTGTAGAGGCAAATCATAATAAGAATTTTTGTTGGGAATTGTAAATCATCAGCTGCTACCATTTTGACATGACTTTTTTTAAATATCAGCAGCACATGAAGTATTTTAATGTAATTTTATTTAATTTTATATATTTGTTACCCTGTTGGTAACAGTAGAGCTAAATTTATAACCCAGGGGCGATGTTCTAGAAGGTATTCTAAAATTATTTGCTTGAGACGCCTCTTAAGTCAAATTTTGAGACCGAGTTCGGACTATTTAAATATGGTTCAAACTCGGTGTAAAACTCAGTCTAAAGACCATCCTTACACCATTTTCACACCCAGAAAACTTAGCATGCTTTTGATTGGCCTTAACAAAGTAAGTCTATAAATTAACAAGAGTTTAATATGTTTGTTTTCATCATCTTCAATTTTCTTTTATCTTATTGTCGTTTATTGCTGTGATTGTTTATCTTTTTAAATATAGAATTATGTATTTTAAACTAAATATTAAATGTAAGTTTGCTTGTTTTGTAAGAATTTTTATAAAGATATTTGAAACTTAATATTCAAAATGAAATAAATGAAAGTATTTTCTGTAAAATATATAATGTTTATCAAGTAAATACTTTTATTATACTACAAGTAAAGATTTATTAAAATAGAGATATCTTGAGATTTTATTGTAGTTTAAATTACAATGGATCTTTCCATGGTATCAGATTTTACAAATTAGCATATTAAAGTTAATATTTGTGAAACATCTATAGAAATAATTCACATAACCTCGACTTACCCCAGTAGGACGCCCACTAGATGTTCTCTTTAATCTTGGCACGTTGAATATTACCCCTAGTTTAGCAAATTTCCTGACTTGGTGCATCTCTATATCTGACATGGCCTTTCCATCCTCTATCCTCTACAATATCAAATAATATATTAAATGCATTAGTTTGCCAATTCTTCAACACTCTAACACATAACAGCTGCGAAAACGTAGCCTTTGCTCTTGAGATTGCCTTTTTCATTTTTGATTATTTGAGATCTACAACTCGGATACCACATTTATACTAATCAAATTGTTTTATGCCAATTTCTATACTTCTGTGCATGTTTAACATCAATTTGATTTTGAAAGTTGTGCTTTTCACTCAATTTAGTACATCTGACAATGTACAGGTAAAAGCACTACAATCCTACAGTATAATTATATTAAATCAATTCTTCGAGTTTTGTTATTGTAAAAAGAAGGAAAGAATTGTCTACTTTGTCCTTACAATTATCTGTCCACTTGAATCTCTTATGTATCCAGGGGGTAAATCGATGTCTTCGTCGCCTTCTTCGTCTTCGTTTTCACTGATAAATGGAATATCTGATTTTTCTCTCTTGTAATCAGGGCTATCAACACCGCTGTCTTTAGCTTGCTCATCCTTTCTTTGTTTTCGTTTCTTTTTCTCTTCCTCGGTCAAGTTTTCATCGTCAGAATCTCCAGGAACTTGTTTTCTATTGAGATAGTTAATTATTTGCTTTTCCCTTAATAATTCATCGTCAGTCATATCTCTATCAATGCCATGCCTTTTATCCTTTTCTCTCGATTCGTCGTCTGATTTATATTTATTGTTTTCATCGAAATGATTTTGTTGTTTTTCTTGATTTTTCAAATTTTTATCTAATTCTTTTCTTTTCTGGGCATCTTTTTCGTCAAAACCATCGTCTTCGTCGTCGCCTTCGTCGCTTTCGTCAAATATATCACCAAAGTCCTAAATGTTAAAATTAAAAATACCAATAATATCCATTTTACAAATTGAAATGATAAAAAAAAGTATTACATAAAATATGTTCAATTTGGAGGGATGGTTGCTATTAGAAGTAGCGAGATTAGTTGAAAAAGACCTAACGATTAAACGTGTTCGAATCAGTAATTCAATATTAACAGCAAAACAATACTACAAGCACATCTACGTATTTTTTGGATAATATGCTCTCAATTTTATTTGAAGTAGTGCGCAGTTTAATTGAAATAACGATGATTACTTCTGACTAACTAGCCTTGACCATCAATAGTTCTCTACCACACAAGAAAGTGTTTAACACAAGTAAATGAAAACAAAGTAACTCACCTCGTCATCAGATTCTGTGTAGATTTGTTTCCGTAGCTGTATTTCCTCTCTTTCGTGATCCTGCTCAAAACGCTCGTCCATTTTCTTTTTATATTGATACTCCGCCAGGAAAGGTGCAACATTTCTTTCTCTAGGAAGCTTATCATCGTCATCTAAATCTGAAGGTAGAGCATCATCGCCTTCTTCCTTTTCTTTATTTTTCTGTTGATCGATGTCTTTTACTTTCTTCGTCTTTTTCCTAAAGAGTTTTTTCATCTTTGACCATTTTCCTTCCTGGTTTTTAGTTCTCATCTTTTCTTCCATCTCTCTAGAAACCAATACTTTACTCAGCTCTCCTTGTGGCTACAATATATGTTGTTTCATGACAAGATAATTCAGGTTTGTTTCACCCATCTTTTGGAATGAAAGGGTCATTGCTTTTTCCATTTTTTTTTTTTTTGCTTAAACATTTGAGACTGATCGTTGTTACCTTTATTATACAATATTTAGTTTCCAATTTTAAGTATTATTCATTTGACTTTATTTAAGTATTTCGTAAGAATAATATTTTTATGGCAAAAGTATTGACTTCCTGGTTTGTTTGAAAAAAAAATCAATTTTGTTCTTTTCGTCAAAGCCTTAAGTCCTGCACACCATCAAAGCGCATTCTCAATGATTAGAATCTTATAGATATCAATGATGACCTTTGATTTACTATACAGAAAATTAATGATATAATACATTAACAGACCTGATAATCATTTTTCTTTTTCATTCCAATTTTATGAATATTTCTTTCTATTTCATCTACACTATCCTCTCCATCCGATTTTGTTCTACTTTCACCGGTTTGATCGTCATCAGATTTCCTCTAAAGCAGAAATATGAGAGTATATGTGATATAATCTAATTCAATTTCATACCACATTTAGAAGTTATTGGCATTTATGGGTGCAAAATAGTATTGGCACTAAAGACAAATATTTACTCAATCCTGATAAATCTAGACTTTTAACCTCTTTTTACACAAATGAATCCTTAAATAAGCATGACTTATCAATATTTTAACTTCGTATTTATAATGTTTGCTTATATCCTATACCTCGGATACATGTATGAAGGTATCAAAGTCTACAGTTTATTCCTTATAAAATGTAATCGTTTATATATAAGTTTTTTTATATTGAATTCCCATTAAACGTTTTGTTTTCCTCATCCTTATAACATTATGCATTATTATATAATGTTTTGTACTATGCATTTTGTTTCGACCCAATTATTGTCTTATTTTTTACCGATTCATTTTCATCTTCCTCTTCCTCATTTTCCTCCTCAGAATCACGGGCACTCTACAAAAGGGGTAAAGGCTACTACAGAGTGGGATATATACAATGTAGGCAAAGCTTAAAGCCGAACAATAATGTTCCAGGTATATGTGCTTTCTACTATAACTTATGATAAGACAAGTGTATCATGTCATGATGATTCGTTATGTCTTTGTGTTGTCTTTAACTAATATAATACGGTTGGAGATAACCAAACTATTAAGAATTTCAGTTTTAAGATTTGTACAGTATATTTTTATCAATAATTAAGGTTTAAAGAATATTTTCTTAGTTACTCTTGTGAGGTATATTCATCTTGGCTTTCATTTCATATTTGGCGGAGGGGCAATGTATGTTGCTATGCATGTGTAACATTAGAACCTTATTCATAAATGTATGTAAAATGTATGTACAAAGTTGGGTTCCTATGTTAAACTACAACTATGTATAAATGATAAGGTACTAGAAGCTTTCGACAGAAGGAGTAAAGTATTAATCAAATTTGATTGATGAAAAAGGGAATAACTTTTAGTCTCTTAATCTCTATAACTTCAAGCTTTTTACAGTTGAGGTCAGTTCTTACAGCAAGGACCACTGTTCAATTTAACAGGTCCATATTTTTTGCTGATTTTTAAATTGTTTAAGCCGTGTTTACTTCATCTAATATCGTCTACTAAATTAAACTGAAAGATGACAGAATATTTTGGGAAAAACGTATAAACAGTAACAGTACCGTAGCTTTTTAAAAGCAGACATTTAAAAGAAATCTCTCAATAATTATAAGAAAAGACCTCACAAGCATTTAAATTTAACATATGTATCATTGTTTTCTAGCTTGAAATAATTTGTTGCCAGGCATTTACTATTCCCCGTACCTTTTCTTGTTCCTTGACATTTATCTGTGAAAAGAATATAAATTGGTAAAATATCATATAATAGTACAGTAAAAACACTTTAATGTCACCCAATAATACTACTGAAATTTAAAAAAGAGAAAGATTCAAAATTTGTTTCATTCGAAGATAGAAAAATTAATTTGATATACATTTCTCAATAACAAGTTCTGGAAATTAAATCATTTTTTCATTCACAAGACTACAGAAACTGACTGAACAAATAAATTATAGATTCAAATAGATTTAATTATACTTGTCATGCTAATATAAAGAAATAAAGTTGTCACACCATGCAATGGGTATTTTCTATATAAAACTTATTCTGATTATGGAAGAACTATACAAAACAGCAAACATCTGAAACAAACTATGAACATGCAAAAAAAGGAGAAGCGAAAGAAATATATTCATGAAATGTTATAATGCAAGAAAAAGATAAAAGATAAAAAATACAAGAATTCGTAGTATCATTAGTAACTGTACAGAATATTAGTGTATTTGTTAGTATTGCATTCTCTGTTTATATTGGTAAGTGTTTTGTGAATTACTAGTTTCACAGGTTTCAAAGGTTTGTCAACCTTCTTTTCTGTTGGTGGGTATTTGGGTTTTTCCTTCGATTGTTCTTTATGGTCATCGTCATGTGTACGAGTTTGAGAATGCCTTTTATTGTCATTATCTTCTTTAACTGAATTATCTTTATTTTCGTAGACAATAACTCCTTTCGGGGCATCCAATTCTTGTTTACTCTCGTCTTTTGTGTTCTCTGGTTTATCATTGTTTTCAGTTTTTCGTTCATTTTCCTTTTCATTACCACCTTGATTATCATCAGTTGTTTTATGATTTTCATCAACTGCTTTATTTTCGTCAATATTATCGTTTTGGGTTTCCTTTTGTTCCTCTTTGTCATTTTGTTCGTTTTGAGATTCATTTTGTTCCTTTTTGTCAATTTTATCGTCTTTCGTTTCATCTTTTTCCTTTTCGTCAACTTTATCCTTTTCAGTTGTATCCTCTTTATTTGACTGTTTATCTTCAGTCGTGTCTTCTGGTTCTGTGTTTGCTTCTTCTGTTGTTTTATCATCATTTTTCTTGTCGCTTTCTTCTTTTATGCTTTTATCATCAGAACCAGAATCTTCGTTTAGACGATCGTCGGGTGTTTCATCGTTTTCCTCTTTTTGAACATCTTTGGTGATTTGATTGTCTGTTTTATTCTTTTCATCGTTTTCCTCCTTTTGTTGATCTATGATAGACCCCTTTTCTTCGTCTTCCATATCTTGTGTATTTTGTTCAGATGAACTGTCATTGTTTTCTTTCTCTTTTAAATCTTCATATTTATTTTCTTCGTTTTTCTTTTGTTCCTATAATTTTAAATTATTTGTAAGTTCCTCTATAGTATTAAAAAATTGCTTTTTGCATAACTTACGCTTTAACTTAATAAAAAGAGGTAATCAAACAAAATTACATCACGAAAAACAATATTAGGAAATCAGGAAAAACTGTAAAATAAATAAATTTACAGGTTGAAACAAAACAAAATGACAACAAATTTCAAACGGAACAAAACATAAAAACACAACATTGCACAACATTGTTTTCTTCTGTAGGAAAGAGTGTGGTGCAGGGTCACTATGTGTACGATGATATTTACCTCTTCCTCACTTTCATCACCCTGTAAAACAATGTATTAGTCACAAACTTGACAAACTTGTAAAATAGTAAAACAAAATCACTGATAGCTAAGATCGTCAACATTGTACAAAAGGATAAAATATTTCCAAAATTGATAACCTTGTAATGACAAACAATGTTAGAGGAATTCACAAGAAATGGAAACAAAACAATCGAGTTCATCAATGTTCCTCTAGAAACCGGTAATCTTTTGCCATAGACGTTGACCAAATATTCATCACTTATACAGATATTACATTAAGTCACTACATGTAATAGGCTGACAAGCCTTTCAAGAATACAACATGCATAATGTTATCAACGTTCCATACTCAGAAAGAGACAAAATAGTGCTGCAAACGAATATTTATTCCAAAAAGTGAAAAAAGTTTATTACCTAAGAGAAATTTCATGCTACAAATACATCAATGAAATATGTTTTCTAACATCTTTCTATCCCTAAACCTTGTAGACCAGTATTCAACCAGGAAAACAACAAGCACCTGCTATAAATACCGCCATTTTGTATTAGCTCTCAGTCAAGATGAAATTGCTCGTAATTCATTATTTCTAATTATCCTTTGAAACTCTTTAATGATAAAGCAAGAATATGACTCACAAGAACATACAAGAGTTCTTCATCGTGCTTTTATATTTTAATGAAGACAATTAGGAAAAGGGCTTGTTCAATTGACTGGTTTAAACAAAAAAAAATCCGTTTTGTGTTCGGAAAATACGTCCATCAACTAGCACTATACAACAATTACATTGTAATTTACTTTACTTTGTTCATATTATGCTAGGCAGCGCAAATAGCAAACTGTAAATAATCAAGGGTATTGAAAAGAAGTTTTAGTTACTTATTTACATATCCTATCTAATGATTAAGTTTCATCAACTGTCGAGAAGCCTCATAGCAAGTACACAAGAATATAAACTGTTGCATATTGGCAAACTTACCCCATCTTGACGAACTAAGAAGTTGCCCATGTGTATGCATGTACATTTAACTTATCACAGTCTTTCTTTCATGAATATACAAATCACTGCCACAACAAACATGTATTGAAGATGTTAAAATCAAATTATTCCAAAGCATTATTAAGATTTACATATATCCTAGGTTAACCATACTATAAACTTAGCCTATCTTTCGACTTACTATTCTACAATTTTTATCTTCCTCTCTGCCATTTTAAAATTCAACCTATTAAAGAATCTGGATTACACTTGATAATTGCTTTGTATTGGGACTTTTAATAATGATAATATAAATTATTTTCTTATTTCGTTTCCGCCCGTTACATACTAGTAACCATAATCAAATTCAACATCGAATCGTTCTTTAAATGGATAGTAAATAAACTCCCATTGATTGTGCTGTGGGACTGAGTCTATCTGACAATGAGCTGTTTGTTTGTTGCTAACCATAATGACACAGTGTAAGGATGCCGTAGTGAAAGGAACATGCTAATTATGTTTTGTTCCTATGGTGCATGGTGGCCTTGAATCATGTAGTAAAAAAGATTATGATTCAGTGTTTGTCAATCATACATAAATAAAACCAATAACCCATGAAATAAAGTCGACATAAACTTAATTTAGTGTCAAGCTATATGGGTACCCGTTCATACACCAACCCAACCTGTCTGTCTATGTTTTATGTGTATATTAAAGAAGCAGAGACACCAATTGGGCATCCAAATCCGAAAGGGCAGAGACAAAACCAGAAACTACTGAATATCAATTAACAACGCAAACTCTAGTCATAACGAAAGTGAACCCAGGTGCTTCAAAAGAGTAAACAGTTCCTGCTTACAATAGCACACCCATCGCGCTGTCAACAGTCAATTCAGTGTGTCAAATCCAGTGCAGAAAGACAAAACAAAACTGTATGACAAACCAACATCTGCACTCATCTCAATGATCAAAAACCCATTTTATATATAAGCTCATGATGTCTTCCGTAAAATGTTTGAGTGAAAACTACAACCGAGGAGCAACATAACCCTTTGTGAGCAATTTTTGTGTCTGCTAAGGACTTCGATGTTAATCTCGAAAACTCTGGAATAACATGCTCAATTTTCTAATTGACGACATATTTGCTCAGCTTGGTGGACGTGTTTTTCAGCAAACAATAGGGATTCAAATGGGCTTATTGTGCACATATGCTTGCTGATTTGTTTTGCACTAGACAAACGAAAGATCATAGACTAGCTCTCTATCTTTTAATCTCTCTTTCCGTTATATTGATGATGTCCTTTGACTGACCAATTCTCGATTTGGTGACTTTCTCCATCTTATATATCCTCAGGACTTGAGATAAAGAGCATTACGGATTCTAGAAAGTTTGCTTCTTGAATAGACTTGCAAGGAAACTTTATGACAAACCTGATAACTTTGCAATCGTCAATTTTCCCTTTTTGTGTAGCAACATTCCGTCCGCTCCAGCTTATGGAGTTTACGAATCTCAATTGATTCGATATTCCAGAGCTGCTTTACAATACAACAGCACAGTTACTGTTAAGCACGCTGGGCATAACAAAACACACATATATAAACAATTTTACTGCAATCAGCAACGACAACTCACGTTTGAACGGTAATTAGCGCATGTGCTTTGGAAGGGAAAACATTTCCTGCTTGATCAATTTACAGCGATCAAATCCAGTAAAGTATAAAACATGAATAATTACTCTATGATTATCCACATCTAGATAAAAATTGCTTATTTCTTTTACGAACAAGCCATGTTTTCTTTACACTTCTTAAGTGAGTACCTAAACCAATATACGATATTGAGATGTGGAATAAGTGTAAGCGACACAACAAACATAAACAAACAGCAATTCAAAAAATCACAACGGAAAACAGCAAGCAGTCTTCAACATGACCATAGGTCACTGCTTACCGTCTTGCATTGGCCCAAGACTTATTATACAATACAAAAGTATCAAAACCAATCCCTAAATCATCAACGAAAGACTCAATTCTTGACATAAAACAGTTAACATAGAATGACAAGGACAAACAAAGGCTTTGGCAAAGTTTCCTGGCTTAGGACAGGCACATATAAAATGTGGCGGGGTTAAACTAGTTTTTTGGATCCAACCTTCCCCCTATTGATAAGCTTGCACAAAGCTACATATAAAACACACTGTAAAACTCAATCGACAAAAGTTCAATTCAACAAGAGAGAACCTAAGACAAAATACTGTACGAAAACAACAAGACAAGGAGGAACTCTCTTGAGAACACTCGAAGTTACTGACAACTAGCTTAGAAAAATTTATCGATTGATGTAAAAGAATCAAATACATCAGTTCTAAATCCGACACCCAACGTCAAAACAATGAATGATTAAGAGTTGTATCACCATACAGAACCGACATACTTGATCGCTGTGGTGCTTATAAATAATACAGTGGATACAAAGTGAAAATTTAACGTTTTAAAGTTACTATCAAGCTATCAATATTTCTGCCAAAACATACCAAATGCAAAGATTTTACTAAAACATTGAATTCGTATCCTTTTTTCAAAAGGTTTTTAAGCCAGTTTTTAATTTCCATAAGTTTGTTTTTGAATTTTTGTGCTTTATAAACTACATTGCTATAAAAGTCAGGATGAGATATTCCTTTAACAATCAGAAATCTACGTGTACAATCAAATTTTTCGATGAGATGTCCATATTTATGTGCAAATTTTGTAAAAGATTTGACTAATTTGTGGTAACGGTAACCTTGTTTTAGCAATTTTTCTGTAATAAAACGGTTTTTATCATTAAAATCAGACACATCACTGCAAATGCGAGCATACCTGACTAATTGTGAAATGTATACCCCGTAAGCTGGAGCTAATGGTACATCTCCTTCAAGAAACGGAAAATTAACTATTGGGAATGAAAAGTCATCCCGTTTATCATATACTTTAGTGTGCAATCTACCATTGATAATGCTTAAGTCCAAATCTAGAAATGGACATCTACTGCCGGTTGAGTTTGCTTTATTTAGGGTTAATTCTTTAGGATATATATCATTTATAAAATTTGAGAATGTGGGGTTGTTTAGAGCAAGTATGTCATCTAAGTTATATGTATTGTTAAAAGTTTCGATAAGGTGGTTTTTGTTTGGGTCTTTTTGTAGCTTGGCCATAAACTGTGATTCGTAACAATATAAAAACAGATCAGCTATGAGTGGAGCACAATTGGTTCCCATTGGAATACCAATGACTTGGCGATATATTTGTTTACCGAACCGGATGTAAATATTATCTAAAAGAAAGTTTAATGCAGTAATAACTTCTATGTCGGTCCAATTAACATAACCTTTGTGGGTTTCGTTACTAAAAAACGATTTACTAAATACTTGTGACACTTTAGAACAGATGTAGTCACTTTTAGATTTGTCAAAGCACCATTTAATTAAATATTCAAATTTCTTTTTGATAAGATTGTGAGGTAGATTAGTATATAAAGTGGAAAAGTCATAGCTGTCTACGGATTGAAAAGTATTTTCAAAATTGCTACTAAAGCCTGTGGTCACATTTTTGTGCCAGATATGACGCTATTTTATAGAAATCACTATATAGATTGGGACTGAATATTGGTACTCAAGAAATGTTGACAATTGGAAAGATTCAGCCTTGTATCAATGGAATATTGTGTACTACTTAATTAAAATTTCCGGTATTCTTTGCATCCCTGTGCAGCAACAATTCCTTTAATGCATTGAGCATTTTAATTGCTCGCATGATCTTACATCTTTCTATGTTTTATGGAATTATTATGTAAACACACAACCTAAAAAATTGAGTTTTGTTGGTAAAGTGTTTTAAGGGACTTAATGTAATAACAAACAATTTCAATTATGACAATAGACGTTATTATATTATAGTCTTCTCAATTTAGACCCCCAAATGTCTACTACTAGTGAATGGAAAATACATGCATTTATGAACCAGAAGACGTATGAACAACGTAATGGTAGGTCTTTAGTTGGGTATAAAACATTCCATAAAGACCTAAAGGCAATATGCATTTGTCAATTATATAAGAGAAAACAAAGCTTTGTACATATTACGCGACGGTCGTTTGTAACAAGCACAAACTGCTTTTCCTTCCAAAGCACGCGAGTCACTCTCTTTATCACGTGTGTTTATGTAACTGATTACTGTTCGGTCGTTTTGTGCTGTTTTGTCGCGTTGTTGTCGTCTATGTTGATCGATTTTTTCTTTTCCATTTGAGACTACCCATGTGAACCTGTTTTCCACTTAAGTATTGAATATCAATTTCAATTTCAATGTCTTGATAAAAATACTTGACATCAAAATGTGGAAAAAAATAAACATTATTCACCATCTATACAAGGCTTCAGTTGAAAAGCCTTTAACCTTCAATTTGGTTAAGCCATGCAAATGATTAAAAAAAACTAATTTTAAAAACTTAAGACGTACAGGTTTTTGGGGTTAATTTTCGACCTGCATTTGATGAGGAAAAACCAAACCTAACTCAGGATGTGTAGAAGACATCAAATTACCAGCGAAAAGCTCCTTTCTGAACAAAGAATAAAAGCTGCTTTGGTATCAAAATGATGTTTTAAAGCTTTGAATGTGTACATATTACAGGGCTTGGGTGGCGATTTTATAATTAATGGTTTGATGGTTTAGTTTTACTTCGGTATTTAACAGGTATAAACAGGTTGGGTGCAATAGCTCATTCGCTACTATATAGCTCATTTAATGGTCGTAAGCATAAAATGGACTATATTTTTCATAAAGTAAAAAGTAATTTCAGGTCCTAATCACATTTTCTGTTGACGAACAAAATTATAAGATTTTATACTTATCTTTTACATAATTATTCAATAAAAAGCATTTAGAGTTTTTTAAGACCAAACATGACACATTATACTTATGGAATGGTTGTTGCACAGAAATGTCACAAAAATAACAGGCATTAATCAATATTTTGTAAATAATATTTCGTTTATCATGTTTACTTTTGGTCTTGATGCAAGACTTTCTTGGTTATAGTAAAGATTCTCTTGGGATGAACAACTATTTTGTTTTGGTTTGAAGAAATAATAACCAATAACCTCAACTAGGATTTAACGAAATGCAGGTTTTATGTGCTTGCAACTTTTCTTCAAAAGAACAAAGAAACGTATCCAAATGCGATGGAGGTAATGAATTCAACTTCAAATAACTAATGTGCATACAAAACAATACTTGGTCGACTTTTCAGACAAAATGAAAGTCCAGACATCTTTTTATGTTCAGTGATCCGTTGAAGAATCACAAGAAACCTATTCAATGTGTTGAGGAAGAAGCTTCTAAATCTGACATTTCAATAGGGACTTTCACCTTAAATTCAGCCATAGAATCACAATAATTATAAAACATCCTTTACATAAACAAATGAAAAACAAACATACCTGAGATAAGCAATTATCGTCGTCGTTGCCTGGGTATTCAACGTCTTTATTATCCTCCATTAAATAAAGTCTCTAAGCCCATTATATAAAGTCTCTTAGCTTGACATCATATACACTGTATACGTTTCTATAAACCTTATTTACATTCTGTGTACTAATTGTGAATTTCTATCATGTCTTTTTACTTCACAAGAAGTCGATTATCCTGTTTCCTTTTAATTTCTATTACTTCGCATTCGTTATATTTCTGTTGAATGTTGAAGGTGAATTTGTGTATTTAAAACCAGGGACAATATTGAGAAATTATTATGGGTGCTTTCGATTTAAATGATTTTCTTCAACATTCAAAATTCAAGATCAATATCTAGTCTGGAGAGTAAAGGCATTTATTATTGAATCTGAAAATTTAAGAAAGTTTGAGGTTCCACTTCAGTTCAGAGTTATTATGTTTGAAAAAGATTTGACATCTTTGGATTTCTTTATTAAAATCACTTTAAAGTCCAAACATTTGGTTTAAAGAGATTAACGGTAAATTCATGATCTTTTCATGAGATATTAAATCACTTTTGCAAACGATATCTTGTTTTTAAAACACTACAACACTAAAACATTAAACGGACTATTACAAACGTTGATTGTTCTGTATAAAAGGAACAAAACTAATTGTAGAATTTAACATCTGGAATTACTAGTATCAAGTTAGTAAAAAGGACATCTAATTGTCAAAGGAGAACGAAGCCACACACTGGCAAAAGAAATGGAAATATCTAGTCTTAGTTACTAAAGAGAACAAACATCTATAAAAAGGCAAGAAAAATAAAAAGAAAAACTTACTATATTTTTATTGGTCTGTTTTTCGTCTGTCTTTTCGTCAGATGATCCTTCATCGCCCTTTTCCTCTTTCTTATCTTGTTGTATTCCAGAGTCAATTGATGTCCTATCATATTCCTTGACAACAATAGGTCTTCCATCATCATCTACCTCTTTCTCCTCCTGCTGTTGCTCCTGATCTTGTTGTTGCTGTGAATGTGTTGACTTTTCATCGTCTTGTTTCACATCTTCCTCTTCGTCTTCTGATTCAGATGATTTTATTGATTCCTCGTCGGGTTTCTTTTTCTTCTTTCGTTTGAGGATGCAGATGATGATGATGATTATAACGATGATAACGACGACGACAATAACAGCTATCAGGATATACAACCAGGTGAGGTCAGTAGAGGTTTCAGGATGGTCTAAAAATGCATTTTTGCTTTTAAATTATGTATATTGTACATGTAGGATACAAAAGAAGAATTAGACATGAAAAATGCCTTTTTGTAAAACATAAGGTTGGGGCTCCCGCAGACAAAAGAGATGATTTCACCTTTCAAATTATTAGATTATTAATTATTTTTTCTTATCTGGAAAGTCACCTACCCAACTCAACAGCATATGCGGCGTATATTTCATTTATTTGATATGCCAGGGCTTGAGCAAATTTGTAAGATTTTTTCATCGTTGTCTCCACAATTTTTTATGATTAAATTATGTCTGATAAAAGGATTCGTGATTGTATCAGGTTTTGGCTTTACTGAGCTGATCATCTCGTTAGCCTTATTATGTCTCACAACCGTGTTGTGATTTTATTTTTCATGGATTGGTGCCATGACATTATCACATTTTTCTAATATTTAGTTATTAAAAGACCATTCTTATTAAGATAAAATTTTAATTCCAACCAAAAAAATGCCTATAAACAGATGACTTTTAGTACAATTAAAAGGACCAAGGAAGTATCAATTTTGAAATTATATATACGTGAAATGTGACATTGTCTATTGCAATTAAAGCATCATTACTTACCATATGTTATTGGTTTTTTTATTGTAGAAAAATGTTAACGATTTCTAGTGCCAATTAATTGAGATAATGATTGAAAACAATAAATGTATACTCACAACAAACAGCTGAAATAAATAAAAATAAAATCAACTGAATATAACAACACACACAACTACAAACATAGAAATTATACAACACCAATTTGTCAAAATTACCGAATCAAATCATTCAATCCAGCTAATATGAAAACGTTAGAGCAAATATTTAAAACAGCTAAAAAATAAACGTATTTTAAGTTTCTTTTAAGAATAATTCAGTCTATAATAATGATTTCCGAAAAGTTAAATAACTCGAAGATTAAAGACAAACCATTTAAAGCAAAATAAAACATCTAGCAATGGCTTGAAAACCTGGTATTTCATATTAAATATAAGAAATTCCAAACAAACAAACTTGCAACTAAAACTATTTTCTAAATATCATCTGTCATAATTAAAAGAAATGCATTAAAACGAAAATCAGAGAGAAAAAGGCTAAATGCTTACAGTCTCCGTAGTTGGTCAGTGTCTGTGTGATGCCACTTTCATGTGAGTTTAGTGTTGGAGTGTGAAGGGTACTGTCGTAACATTCAGAAGGGTTAATAGATACCCGGACGGTAAGATCTGAGGTGGAGTATACCTGTAATCATAAGGTCATAACACTCACTCATAGGAACAAGCATATTGATTTCTATAGATTTTTTCTTACACAGACACAACCCAATATTTATTGCATAGACCTGTCTACATTTAAATAAGCGAGTCTATGCCACTTGATAGACGCCCGTATCTTAATTCCTTTATACCGTTTAAAGCAGGGCTATTATATTAAAGCACTAAAAAAGATCGACCTCTTCTTCACAAACTGGAAAAAAGCACTATAAAATGATCACATTAACTATGGAAGTTATACATCTAAAAAAATCAACAAAAAAGAAATTATTTTCAAAAAAGAAAGAATCGTAGACCTGTAAATAAACAGGTATATGGTGAATAGTTCGAAACAATTTCTGAAGTGACTTCAGGCTGAAAAGCACAAGTCATGCTAGGTGTTATGTGTCGTAAAGCCTATGAGACACCACCGCCAGAGTTGACTGCTCCAGTTACAGTCGAACCGAAGGCAGGAACCGTCTCCAATCACGTGAAAGTGTTGGCTTGAATTCGGTGCATTTATTTATTATACACATTGAACATTTGTTAAGAATTTGGCTACGCCCATTTAAAATGTAATCTGGCTCCACCCACTTAAATATGTGATGACTAGGTAAAAGGTAAAAGGTCAACAATGCTTAATTATCCATCAACTGGTGTATTGATCCATAAAATGTAGTGCACATTTATACCGCATTTACATATGGGATAAAAAGATGTACCTATTAGTTAAGACAATCTGTATTACATTCAATAAATTGAAACAAAAAAAATTACACAAGATTAAAGTTCTATTATCGATCCTCCAGTAGGAAAATTGCCTGACCAATGTTCTGTCTTGACTATATAAAAACGCGAAAATCAGTTAGGTAAATGACTTCATGGCTCTGCCTAAAATTGTTGGAGTCAATACGTCTATAAGAGTAGTGTTTCTAAGAGTAACACTGTCTAGATTTATGTGTGTGACTTATCCGAGAGTAAGTTTGAAATGCTAACAGATATTGGTGTCCTTTAATCAATGTAAGCTTTTAACGTTAAATAATTGTTTAATAAACCATTGTAGTAAATTACAAAGTGACTCGAACTCTCACCTGAATCCATTTTTGGCCAATCGATAGTTATATCAACATCCAATTGATATGAAATTCTTCAATGACATGAGATTTGTATAGAATAACATTTCTTTCCATCCATAAGATAGTCATGACATTAATATACTAAGCAATTTTTATGTCATTTTGACAAAACGTTCACATAAAACTGACATAAAACGAGTTTTTTTAGACTGTGACAGCTTTCCTTTGACTCACAACAGACTAATGTTTGTTACTACGTACCAGACAGACGTACTGGAAGTAGGTACTAGAATCAGGAGAGGTATCTGTGTTGTACAGTGTCAGATAGTTGTACCCGCCACTTGATGTACTGTGTACACAATACAGTTGACCAGAAGCTGAAAATATCAAAATAGGAGAGGGTTTTAATTATATTAAAATCGAAAAGCTTTGCCTGTATTACAATACCTATTAAGCACTTTGTGGCAACGGGAAATAATGTGTACACAAAATTAATAATTGTAACAGAAAAATCAAACGACGATGACCAATTAAAAATGACCAAAAAAGGTAGACAAGATGAAATATCCGATGATGTTAGGATCGCAATAGTACAGATAACGTGCATGCATCTAGAAAACAACCTGTTGGTTGAACCAGGTAAAATAAAGAGCCAACCCTTCGATCTCTCAATTGAAATTGTAGCCAATGTAGGGACACGATGAACGCCATTGCAAGATACGATGCGAAAATACATATAAAGTGCAATTTAAAGTAACATCAGTCTTTAATAACCAAACAAAAATGATCAACTCGAAATTAAAAAAAAGCAGCCCCATCAAAATAAACAATTACAGAAAGTACTAAAATCCACTATGATCCCGAATTGATACATGGAACATGCACTTCAAAGAGTAGACAAAACCTTTTCGATTGCGATCTTAGAAACTGTTTAATCTGTTTGGCTGGTTGCGGTTCTAACAATTAGGATTCATATAAAAATAACAAAAAATAAACATGCTAAAACTCATATGTAAGAATTATAAACAGTGTGATTCACAACAAGTTAAAATAAATACAAAGTACGAACCTGAGAAAAACTGTGGATCCGCACAGACTGTATAATTGAAATTGAATTCTGTCAGAGTGGAGCAGACATCTAGAAATTGAGACGAACAAGTCGTTCCACTGTAGGAAAACGTGCCCTGTATACCTGTTGGACAGGTCTCTGCAGATGATGAATCGCTACCTGAAAAGTGTCAAGAAAGTGTTACATGTAGGTATTTATGTATCAAAGTCCAGGAAGTCAGAGCAATACAAGCAGTTTGCACCATGAATATTTCAGCACTTTTGTGGGACGAAATGAGATATTTGATGTTTGTTTTATGTCGATCTTTTTCTATAACTACAAACACATTTGTTATGACACTTCTATTTTAGCTGTAAGGATTTTCAATGTAAATTTAAGCGAACTTTTTTACTCTGTTGAGTTTAGAAAACCTTTCAAGAAGTTTCAAATTGTATATCTGAAAATAAGGTTTCTTCCGTTGATAATTTAGGACTAGTGTTGAATTGTACGTATTATGTTTTAAATCCAGGGCCAATGAAAGACGACGGCTGGTCACATTGAAGGATGTCGGATGTTGTCCCTCACGGTAGCTTTATATTGCCGCTTATTTATAAAGGTCGTGTCCAGTTCACCAATTCTTATCTCATGTTCTTCTCGACACCTCTTCTTTTCACTACCTTACATTGGAAATCGCCACTCTTGTAATTTTATGAAATTCACTAACAATTATGATCAATTGCTACCTACGTCTTCCCTCTATCTTACCATCTTTTATAGCCACATGAGCTCTTTCTCCACTTGTCGATTTTTCTGTACACTGGGATGAGAACAAATAAGGAACAGGAGTAGGCAAAATTGAAATCCTCTCATAAATATTGATTTTACCTACAATCAAGCAAAAGTTCTTTCTTTAATAAATGTACAGTATTAGGCGGGTGTTATAAAAAAATGAAAAGCTTCTTGAGGTGAACATTTAATCAGCAGCATCTTTTCCTTATTTTAAAAAGTTACAAGTAAGTGGGGATAATGATTTTTTTTTTTAAAAGGATCTAAACATGAGTCATCTAACCACTTTGATTCAGTGAAAAAATCTGTCGAGTTTCTTGAAATGAATATTTTGAAGATTCATCTGTCAACTTTTTTGATTTTTTGCAAGTAGCCATGAAAGGAAGCACCAGCTTTCCTATGTCTGCAATAGTTTTAGTTGATAAATCAAAAACTTGATTTTCTATCTAAAATGTCAAAATTCATTTCATATATTAAGACCCATCTGGCAACTTCGATTCAATTAAGACTGTCGTAGAGCCTTTCCTAAGATTCATTACGTTTGTTGTATTTCTAATATATACTCGTCAAAAAAAGTTACGCATAGATAGAAAATTCCCCGTACGTTAAATGCAAATCGAAACAATTTCAAAACATTATTGCCGAACTGTTCTGCAACCGATTTTCACGAAATCAAATCCATTAAAAAGAAAACAAAATAAAGATTGTTTGTTTAATTTTGAGTAAAATCGTATCATCGCTGCTTTTTAAGATATTGCAAGTAGAACTCAAGTGTACATTTTACGATTCAATTTCCCGTTTACATCAATGCAAAATGTTTCGTGAAAAACATTAGTCGTGTTCTACTCACAATCTCTTAAAAACCATTGAAGTTAGGATTTTGGTCAAAATTAATCAAACAATCTTTATTTTGTTGTCTTGATACTGGATTTTATTTCGTGAAAATCGGTTGCAGAACAGCTCGGCAATAATGTTTTGAAATTGTTTCGATTTGCATTAAACCTACATGGAATTTTCTATCTATGCGTAACTTTTTTTGAAGAGTATATTTTTGGTTATCAGCCTTTCCCTCTGTTCTATTTTAAGCATTGACAGTTCAAAATTCAAAGGATGGTTTTTAAAAGACATTACAAAATTTGGTTGCTTTGGTAAAGATGATTCAAAGGTTTTTTAGATGAAACACAGACAGACAACGGACTGTAGGTGTAACTATGTACTCAGTAACACATGTACTTTACCCAGATTAATTGAGCATAAAAAGGCTTTGGTTTTGTCAAAAACATTTAGATAAACATAATTTTCATAGAGAGAACTCATCAGAAATTAAAAAAACAAAAACTATCCATAAACTGGCATGTAATGCTAGTGTTGGGATTGGAGTGAGAAGTAAAGGTATAATCTTTTCTAAAATCCATTGTCGGTGTCGATATTTGGCAATTTTATACTTATGTGATTTTTTAGCATTACATAGGTCAATAGTGTCGGTTTTGTGTGATGATACATCACCAAATCATTTTAATTGTTTGACGTGTTGTGTCAGATTTAAAATCGACATACTTATTTTCTTTTACATGAGTCGATGCTTCTTAGCTAGCTGTCAGTAACTTCGAGTGTTCTCAAAGAGTATCTCTACGCCCCGTTATTTTCTTGTTGTCCTTATATATTAGGTTCTTACTTGTTGAATTGAACTTCTATAGCGATTTGATTTTTACTGTGTGTTAGTTTGTGCTTTTTAATTGATTATCAATAAGGGAGGTTATAATCTTTATTAAATCTGATGTCTGTATTCGTCGAATTAATGTTATTTGTTTTTTTTCAAGAAGAGGGGCTTTGATTTGAACTTAAGAATTGGACTTGAATCATATGTAGTATTTCAATCCAAGGCCAATTGCAAAACGGCGAACAGCGACCGCTGATCACATTGAAGGCTACTGCCTCTTTTTAGGCAGAGCATTATGTAGTCATATAGCTATCTGGATTTCAGAACATTAATCATGTATGTTTATTTTTTCAAGGTATTCTTAAAATTTAAAATGTTATACTCATTGTGTAAACTAAAAGATATACCAACGATATAAATGTGCACTATATTTCATGTATCAATACACAAGCTGATGTATAATTAAGCATTCTTGACCTTTCACCTCATTTACTGTTGCTCGGGCCAATACACAAATATTCGAGTGGGCGGAGTCTAAAAATTAAAGTTTGATCGTGGTTTGACCTGTTCTGCTACTTGATTTTGTACATGTTGTATGCGTAATATTATTAAATATATGTCTTTGATTTTTTACATGCAATACTAGTGATCAAGAGTGTTGAGCTTACAGTGATTAAACATATCCAGGAATATGTAAATTTCTTTCCAAATCAGGACACAATCGTTTTGCACATGATTCATGCATTAATGCATGGTTGAATGAATTACGGAATACAGAACCCAACGTGCCCATCAAGAGTAAATGGTGTGAAAATACAGAGCATGGGAGGAGAATTTTAACGCACGACGTGATACCTTACACAATAAATACACTAATTAATGTATTTTTTGTTTATATTTCAATCTGAATGACGCTTTGATTAAACAAGAAATTCTTTAAAACCCACATTATTCATACAAATTGAGTAATACTCCAAAGTGTTAAAAAGAATACTCGACTTATACAAGCGTTAAATTTTCGTTTACACGACGATGAAATGTCTCAGTACTTTTTTTCACACTAGTTTGATTATGAAAATAATAATAGTATTCAAAATAATTTTGTTAATCGAAGTAAAGTCAAGTCAAGTAAAACTTCACTAATGATCCAGGTGTTTTTGGCAACTTTGGACCCTTTGACAGGCCAAAGAGGGATCTTTCAATTATTTCAAACATGTTTCAAATAAAACATATTTCTATAGGGGGTCCCTAAACCTACCCTTTTTCTGACCGGGCTTTATTTATTTTTTATGATATAGACTGTTAAGTTACGCTTGATTATAATAGTTCCGTTATTTCTGTATGTTTTAAAAAAAATTATTCCTTCTGTTGTTTTCGTCTGTGTCTAGTGGTCGTGTGATTTGTCTTTACCTTATATGACTTGAGATTCGACTTCTTTACTATAATTTTGGAACTGGCAATAGATTATATGTCTTTCACGTATTGACAAAAACTCGATCTAAATGCTGGTCTTACGATTATGAAGCGTGTGATATTTTATGACTAACGAAAGAAGCTATACTTGTAAATCAAATTATTTAAATATTTTGCTAACCAACTGTTTAATTAAAATAATGGGGGCCTTTGATGTTAGAGTCACAAAGATTTGTCGACATAAATGATCAAATCATGCTTACACTGAAAAAAATAATAAGTGTATGTATAACTGGTTAAACAAAAAAGAAGATATATGTGTCTTGTTCTTCCATTTTGTAAAAAAAAACAAATTGTCCTCTTTTTCTAGTACTTATATTAAGCTCTGCCTTTTAACTATATTAAGCTCTGCCTTTTACGCTTTAGCACTTTGTTTGGTTCTGTCGCGTACACTTATTCCACATCTCATTTTCTTCTATTGTCTGTTACGTTGTGGAATAACGGTTCGAGAGCACTTAAAGTGGTTGACTGTGTTTGGGTTTGTATCATAGCCCATCCATATCGTCCACAAAGCTAGATTAGCGTTTAATTGATGGTCTAGATAAAAAAAATACGTTCTAAAGATGACCAATAATAAAATGATTTATCAGAGACGGACCCAGAAAGTTGGAACCACTAGTGTATATAGAACATCACTTACCACTGCTGCTGTCTGTAAGGGTAGTTAAACCTATGAAAAGAATGAGTTTGTCATTATATTACTTTATTCAACAACAAAAATATTTGTTTAATAAACAAAGTTAGCATTATATACTAGCTGTCACACACATTTAAATGTTACAATAAAAGTGTATAATTATGAATGATGCAAAATTCCTGAAAATATTCAGTAAATATGTATATATATAACTGTCCTCTTTAGTTATACTACACATAATTACTACTTTAATGAGCAGTATTTATGTATAATTCTTAACTATGTCATGTATGTTCAATATATTTTCTAATCTTAACGCTAAATTCGTCAAGCCATATTTTTAATTTGACATTGTCAAATGGGAGGTAGCGCTTGGATTAGGCTTCAAAACAAAACACAACTATTCTAAAGTCTGACTAATGTCACTTTTGTTTTATTGTGATTTTTAAATGAATTACAAAGGTTTATTCTAAAACAGCAAGCAGTCTTCAACATGACCATAGGTCACTGCTTACCGTCTTGCATTGGCCCAAGACTTATAATACAATACAAAAGTTTCAAAACCAATCCCTAAATCATCATCGAAAGACCCAATTCTTGACATAAAACAGTTAACACAGAATGAACACTTCTTTAAAAACCAGTTATTATGTATTAGTATGTATAAGGCTCAAGTTTACGGTGCTTAAGCAAAAATGACAATAAAAGGCACGAAAAACTAGTGACGGTAGGGAAACACGAAACACACATATTTTTTATTTGGCTAATGACTAGGCATTATCTAGGATTTAAGCTTAATGCCTAATTATACCTATTGCTTCTAACATGTATGTTGCAATACGTGTATGTCGTTTTACTGACGAATTCACCAATAAACTTTTAAAATACTTTTGGTCGTTGATATTTCCTTTTATGTTACTACTGAGGGCATAGAAACAACAAACACAGATTGAGGAAACGCTACTAGATGATTGTAAAACAAATCCGCGAGTGAACTGTGAGAATCAGCAAAAGGCTGAATCATCAAAACTTGCTAATCTACATGATAACTAACAAAGTAAAAAGTAAATGATAACATTGGATTTCATGGCATAATATGTAAAATATTACATTCTGAACAAAAACCTCTTAAGTAACATAAAGGGTCCTATGTTACACATAAGCCATTTTGTTAAATTTGAAATTGTTTAAAAATCCAGGTTTCTTTTCTTGTATTGCACATGGTCGATATCCTCGGTGCTAGATTAACAAGGTACCTCAACTATATTATTGTTGTTCATATGTTTTAAAATTTACTAAACAAATAGTTTGTTGGCCTTCTAAAAAAAAACATTTTTCGTAGACAATAAGTCTTTTAGTGGTTGATAAACAAAATCTTACTTCCTCCTAAGTAAAAATAATATTTCCCAGTTGAAGATGGTGCCTGTTCAAACTTTATACAAGCGTACACGTAACTCGGATTTACTGGAATGGTTACTGTTGTTGTTGATCTGAAAACCAAATAAACATTAACATTAGGAATAGACAACTATTGTTTAATATTTACGCTATGTGCGCGCTTTAAGTGAATTTTCATTTTTGCTCCACTGAGGCTAGAAATCCCGTATTTTGTCTACCAAAACATGAAGTCTCCCGTATAATTTCTTGGATGACACAAACAACCGTAACCCTGTGTTTGCAATTTGCCTGTTAGACGTAATGCTCATCAAGGAAATCACAGTGTCCCCCCTCAAGCTCTGGTGTAACAAATTAGCTGTGATACGTAAACTCCATATGAGGGCGTCGATAATTAGAAATTTAGAGTCATCACGTTTGCCATAGAGCTATGTATACATAGCCTTTCTTTTCTTTTTTTATCTAATCTAAATATGACGCGGACCTCCTAATATCTGTATTGTCCTTTATCTCAAGTTCCTCAAGATGTTTGAACTGTAAATAGTTACCAGATCAAGGATTGTTTCGATAAAGAACATCATCAATATTGCAAAATGAGCATTAATTAGGATGAAGCGAGTCGTCAATCCTTTTTGGCTAGAAGTGAAGTCCGCTTCTTCGTATGAATGAAAAACATGTCGAACTCATTGCGATGAGGAACACGCCAACTAAATATCCTGTCAATAAGTTAAGTTCATGGAAAATACCAATCGATCTTTAACGGGTGATATTTTTTTTTCTTTTTGCGAGTGGAACGTAAAAGAAACTCCGTGGAAGATATTCGCCGGTTTTCCAAAAACGCGAGTAATTATCTATTCTTCAACAAAAACCAATCAATCAATATCAGTGGTGACGTTTTCTTAGGAAGAGCCTTATGTAGTTATATAGCTATCTGATTTTTGCGGGTTTTTTTATCGTCTAGACATGGTAAATCGGCCAGGCAATATTCCTACCAGAGGATCTATTATAGAATATTCATCGGGTATAATTATTGTTTCAATGTATTAAATGTTATACAGATTGTCTAAACTAAGAGGTACATCTTTATTTTATGTATCAATACACCAGTTAATGCACATGCACTTAAGCATTGTTGACCTTTTACCTTCACTTTAATCTATACGTTATATATATATTCAAGTGGGTGGAGCCAAATTACGGATCTCTTATCAAATGTTTAATAGACGGAGTAAACGAACAAAATTGATATGTTTCAAGTTGGTGAAAAACAGATTGTTCTTTAATTTTAGTGCTTAGCTTAACGCTTTAGCGCTTTGATTATTGGTTAATACAGTTTGAGTTTGAGTTCGCTCCACGTACTGACATCGAAATCTCAACATGTTCATCACATACTGAAAATAGCCATTTACAGAAGAACAGGAATTTCTTCTAAAAGTGTAAGAATTTGGTTTTTTTTCACTAGCGAAGCACAGCGCAACCAATTTTATGACGAAGACTTTCTTATATTAATGGAAGAAATATCTGTTCTTACATAAAATTAAGTTCTTTGAAAAAACAGGCTTGCCTTTCACGAGAAACTTTATAAGAGTGGAACGAGCAAAAAAACAGTTATCACGAGTGGAAGATCAATGAAAGTACCATTTTCTTCCGTAATGAAATATTGTTCATGATGTCTTATGACGTTATGTTTGATGAGAGGCAAAATCTCATATTTGTCTATGACCGCCTGATGTCTTCCATAAAATTTCTGAAGTTAACACTGAACCAAGAAGCAACATAACCGTGTTAAGCAATTTTGTGTCAGTCCCGACCGCTCTTTCAAAGAAATCGCCTAAAGTCTCACAAGCTCTGGAATAAAAAATCAGTTTTGAACCGTAAACTTAGCTGGAGATGGAATGTTACTACACAAGAAGGGAAAGTTGACGATTGGAAAATAGAGGTGATAACAAAATTACCAAAGGATGAATCTCAAATGTCCAAGAGAAAAGACAAAACAACCCGTTTTTGGTATTTGTATAAAGGAAGACAGCAAAGAAAGACACACTAGTTGAGCCAACAATCTCTGGAACGGACATAATTTGCTTGTTATCTGATGTTTATAATACACTGGCCACACAAGAGCTTAAGTTTGCAATGGTCGATATCCTAAGCGCTGAATTTGGCTTTCTTGTTCAAACCTTTTGGCTTTGAGTACTTTTCATTCAATACTTTTGATTTCTGACCTTCCAATGTTTTGATAAGAGGTTACTCCTTGGAATATCGATATACGACACTACCAAATTAACCGTTTGATATATCCGATTTGGTATTTGTATTTTCAGTACTTTATCTTAAATGCTGATCCAGTAGTGTCAAATGTATTATTTTGATTATACTGGACACTATCTAAATTTAACTCGATTGGCTTCAATGAAAATATTCTGAATAATCTAAGATACTGAAAACTTTGAGAGTTCAGTCAATTCAATGATTCTAAAGTGAAATTGTTTTTAAACAAAATGTTTATAAAGTTTCAATGAAAAAAATTATTGGTAGCGTATTTTCAGATAAGTATGACGATCAGGTTTGTGCTTACTCTCGGACCAGTCCACCAGCAGCGGAAACCGGTCCACTGGTTTCAAAATAAAAATACCAAAGATATAAATCTTGAATTTTGGTTTTATTGTATATGCATTTTTCAAGAAGTAACCTCTCATCAGCAGTATTTGAATCAAAACATTGGAAGGTCAAGTAAAGCAAGGTGGCTCCAAACGATGTTTAAAAAGAGTTGTTAATACCTTTCTATTTGTTACATTTCATGGCCCATAACATGTTGTTTTATTCGAGTTTTCGTAAATTTGCGTTTTATTTTGGGATGACCGGTGTGAGATGCGTTCACGAGACCGCATCGTAGCTCACAAATTCCCCAATCATATTACTAATTTACGTCACAAATAAAACAGCTTCAAAAGCAACACATTTTCCACGTTATTTAAGGAATGACTGTCATAATTTTTTTTTCATTTGGGGTATGAAAAAAAAATTGCACATTGTATTATCCACGACGCAGATCATAGTTAATGTGCATAACTTTTTTTCATATCCCTAATGAAAAAAAATGTTACAGTCATTTCTTATAAATAAATTTTCAAAATGATTAAAAAAACATGAAAATCTAACTCATAAAAGATCTAAAAGGGGGCACTCCCTGTAAAATGTGGGCGTTTCCTCGTGATTTTTCTTTTCATTGGGAAAAAAATCGTTCAATCATATTGCTGTATTTTAATCAAATTTATTTATAATGAAATGTTTCATTAGAGACTCAATAACGTCGCTGCAGACCTATATCTAGGTATAGTCACGACGTTAAACTCCCCAGTCAGTCAGAGACTCAATACATGTAGTACAGTGTTAGATTTCAAAATAAAAACCCACAACGTCACAAAAAAAACCTAGCAAGTTCATTATGAAGACGCAAAGGGAACAAGTATTGTATACCTGATTATTGTAGAAATAGGTACTAACATGCGTTTTAGGAAACTAGCATTGATATACCTCTACTCATAGAATTCATAAAACTTGCATTCCAAGATTTTATAGAATCATTTTCATTACCAAATAAGCAGGCGTCAAAGTTCTGAAAATGTCTTGTTAGCACATCAGTTCCGCACACTTACACATTTGTTAAGAAATCTGTAATTAAGCTCCGCCAACTTGATCAAAGGTCAAAGGTCAACAATGCTTAAGTGGACGTTGGCCAACGAGTATTGATACATGATATGTAGTTCACATTTATGTCGCATTAATGTTGGGGTATAAATTTGTACCTCTTATTTTAGACAATCCGTTTAACATTTAAAATACAATAAACGATTAATGTTCTGTAATAGATCCTGTGGTAGGAATATTGACTGACCGATTTACCCTGTCTAGACGGAAAAAAAACGCGAAAATCAGATAGCTATATGACTCTATAAGGCTCTGCCTAAAAACTTACTTAAATAGAATATAACCATCAGCATCACTGCTATCATCTTCACAGTTCATTGTTAAGATCGATGCAGATGTCGACGAAAATTTGACCCTAAAGTTTTGTATGGAGGTTCTAGCAGCTGGTATCGTCCAGGTTCCTCTATTGCTTGTTTTCCAAATCCCTGCAGACAATGGAATTGGGTTTGAACAGGCTGCATCTACAATAAAAAAATATTCTTTATTAATGTTGTTAAATTAAAAATGCACTGACTATGTTTTTGTGTGCTTAAATATCAGGGGAGAGAGAATAATTAAATAAAAAGTTCAATGTCAACTAAGTCAGAATATAAGGAAGAGAACATTTTCTTCAAATTCTGTTAAGACTTGCTTGTTTAATAACCTATAAATTTACCTTTCTCTGTCAACAAAATAAAGAAAATGGCAGTTTCTTATACTAAATGTTTTCAAAATGTGAGATGCGTTGACCGAGAATAAAAGCAGAAGTCACCTACGGATAATCATATCAACTTCTATAAATGAGAAAACAATTTCAAAACTGCTTGGATCAAAGATGATACGGAAACAGTGGTTAATAGATTGTTGATTTTCGTACGGTTATTTTTGTGTTTTGTGTTTCTTCGTGCTGTTCTTGTTCGTGTTTACCGGTTTCGTCGTTGCCCTTTCGGACTTTTGACACTCAAATGCCCCATTGGTGCCTCTTTGCTTCTTACAAAACATCCAATGTACATGTTTATGAAAATTTGTATGACTGCGATATATTACGCCGTATCAGCTGTTTGTGTTCATACTTTACAAAGTAATTTTAAAATAAAACCTGTTTGATAAGGATAATGTGCTCATATAGGACGTCGTGTTGCAATGTCTTTAGTTGTAAATATACACCTCTATCCACAGAAATCATACAATTGTCAACAAAAAGGTTATCTAAGTTGATAATACATAGATTCCAAGAAATAACATTTCATCAGCAGCAGGTTAGAGCGAAAAATAGAGTTAGTGTTAGAAATGGGGCTGGATTAGAAATAGAACAAAATAAAGATGGGATTTGAATACGGTTTAAATAACGGTAATAACAAAATTAAAGAACTTGGAGGATCAATCTCAAATGTCCATGAGAAAAGACTATAGGGCTGAAAAAGAACTAAAAGTGTTAGGATTTAAACAATAGAATACTTTATTGAACTTGTTCAAAGAAAATGTGTGGTCATCAAGTGTGAATTGATCTCAATGGATAAAGGTAACAGGTAACTAAATTACCGAACTTGGAGGATAAATCTCAAATGTCCAAGAGAAAAGACAAAACAAGGAAGACATACCGGAGAAATTAAAGATAGGAATGGTCGTGACATTTCAAAAGAATTCGTCGGTTGAAACAGGTTTTATCGCACCAAATTTCTTCCTTCCATAGGCATACTAGTAATAACGATTTTCCATTGCGGATTTTTTTAACTTGTCGTTTATATTGTAGGTTGTGTCGTGTACACTTATTCCACATCTAAATATCTTCTATGATAGGGACTGAGGTGATCATCTCAGCACAACAACTTGCAAAACAAATCACTAACCATTTCGCCTAACATAATTAGAATTTTTCAACAAACGGCTGAAAAGAAAGAAAGATCATTTTTAGAAATTGGATGATATGTGTTTTATAACCTTGGTCTAATAAAGGATCAATTAATCTGGGAAATGTGTACAAGATTTGGTCAATCGAATAAGTTGTGAAACATAAGCACCGTATGCAGTTGAGAAAATGTATGATACTTTCCAGGCTAGGCAAATCAATAATTTCAAAAATAAAGGAGTTTCTTTAATCGAAATTCTTTGTACTGACACTACCACCGGGGTCAAATTCGAGATATAAATCCAATTCGGTGGTTTCTTTTAATCCCTGGAGGATGATATATTCTAAAGGAAGCGCTGTTGACAGAGACGACGAGATAAATAAATTAAGTAGATTAAGCGACCATTCCGCCTGACTACACACGACTTATAACTGGGATTAAGGTTACAAAGTACCGCCAACATAATATATTGAAAATTGAGGCAATTGTCCAAGAGTCCATGATTAAACAGAAGAGGAGAGTCGACGAACGAGCAAACTTTGATAAGATCATTAGGTCTCGCTCTAATTACAAAGGGAGGAAGAACTGCTGCTCGAAATGGCTGCTATTGCTCGAGTGAAAAATGTGAGATCTACCTTAAAGATATGGGATAAAACAGCTGCTGCTGCTAGAGTGCAAAAAATTCATGCTGCTGGAAAGCTGTTAGGTAAATAAAGGTAACAATAAAACTTCAGAAACGGGATGATCAATCTCATACATCCAAGAAGAAATGACAAAACAAGGAAACATATACAAGAGTTATTGAAGATCAAATGGTCACTTACTTGGTACATAACAGGCATTTAAAAATGGTGAATTGAACAAGTTTTATGGCGCAAAACCTACCTTTTATATTTCGATCTTAGGGTCCGGTAACACAAAACACAACTCGGTTGTGAGGCATTATATGGGTTACGAGAGGATCCTCCTAGTGCAACACACAGCCAAAAATACATTGAAACAATAAACGAATGCTACTTCTGCTGGAGTGGAGAAAGGTAGTTTTGCCAAATTAGTTCAAAAATAACAAGATAACAATCAAAAGAGCAAGATATAAATCCCAAAACGGGTAAAAAACGTCAAATAGTAATCTCTAATCGGCAGCATTAGAAGGTCAAAAACCAAAAGTACTCAAAATAAAAAAGTTCGAACAAACAAGTCAAATCAGCACCAATGATATCGATCATGCGCAGTTCAAGAAAAAAAAACGTGATGTTCTAAACAGTTTTGAATTTTACAAATGAAAATTTCAATGACAAAAGAATTAAAAATGATATTGGTAAATTCGTGTCGGACAAGTCTGACAAGCGGGCTTGTTTTTTACCCAAGTGGACCTCTGGTCCACCAGCAGCGGGTTTCAAATTCATATAAAAACGGCTAATTTGATTATGCTGTTAATGCATATTTCAAGGAGTAACCTCTAATCAGTAGCATTTGAATCAAAACATTGGAAAGTCAAAAAGCAAAAGTATCGATTGAAAAGTACTCATAATCCTAAAACGCTCGAACAGGAAAGATAAATCCAGCACTGAGGATATCGACCATGTGCATTACAAGAAAAGAAACCTGGTGTTTTAAACAATTTTTAATTTCAAATAGGAAATTTATAAGACAAAAAAGTTTTTAAAATGTTATTGTGAATTCGTGTCAGACAAGTCTAACCACCAGGCTTGTGATTACCCTCGGGGATATCTGGTCCACCAGCATCAGCTATCGATCCAGTGGTTTCAAAATACATGTACCAAAATGTGTAAAAAAATGGGTAATTTGGTTATGGTGTACTCAAAACTATAAAAAGCTCGAACAGGAAAGCAAAATCCACCACCGAGGATATCGAGTAACCTCTTTTCAACAGCATTTGAATACAAAAAAGGTCAAAAACCAAAAGAGCAAGATTAGGACAAGAGATCGAGCTGAGCAAAAATGGAGTAAAATGAACAGCAAAAGAGAAAGATGAGCTGACAAAACAAGATAGGTAAGCAAAAGAGCAAGACAGGCAAGCAAAGGAGCATGAGAAGCAAACAAATCAAAAGTTTAATTAACTAGAAAACAACAAGATAAGCAAGCTTAGCAAGCAGAAAAGCAAGATTCCCAAATAAAAGAGAAAGATGGGGAAGCAAAATGGCAAGATAAGCAAGCAAAAGAGCACGCAGCTGAGCAGTAAATGAGCAGTTTGGCAAGTTAAAGAGTAAGTCACGTATTGAAATGGTGACAGTTCTTTGGGCGATTTAATTTTGAAGAAAAAACCAAAATTGAACATATTTGAACAGTACGCATATAAAAAAATGGATGGCTTTCAACAAATGAAGAGGATAAGAAATATAGACAAATACCATATGCATGTGACTTTCTGTTGAAATACAAATGACAACAAAGTTCCAGACAATAAATTTTGCTACGCCTGACGCGCGTTTCGTCTATTCAAGACTCATCAGAGGCGCTCTACCAAAAATATTGAAAGTGCCAAACACTATATGAATATGAAGAGCACAGAACAGTATAACCAAAAATACCAAACTGGGGAACCAAATTATTACTAAGATATTCAACCTATGTCTGGGGTAGGAAGAACCTTAGGGTTTAGACAATTTTGAAATTTATACGGGTAAATTAAAGTTTTGATGTATTCTCCAACTCAAAAGTGTTGGTGCCGGAGCGGGCTAACCTCGGGGAATTTAAACTCCACCAGCAGTGCTAACCTTCACGTGTGTTCGAAATACAAATGACAACAAAGTTCCAGACAATAATTTTTGCTACGCCTGACGCGCGTTTCGTCTATTCAAGACTCATCAGAGGCGCTCTACCAAAAATATTGAAAGTGCCAAACACTATATGAATATGAAGAGCACAGAACAGTATAACCAAAAATACCAAACTGGGGAACCAAATTATTACTAAGATATTCAACCTATGTCTGGGGTAGGAAGAACCTTAGGGTTTAGACAATTTTGAAATTTATACGGGTAAATTAAAGCTTTGATGTATTCTCCAACTCAAAAGTGTTGGTGCCGGAGCGGGCTAACCTCGGGGAATTTAAACTCCACCAGCAGTGCTAACCTTCACGTGTGTTCGAAATACAAATGACAACAAAGTTCCAGACAATAAATTTTGCTACGCCTGACGCGCGTTTCGTCTATTCAAGACTCATCAGAGGCGCTCTACCAAAAATATTGAAAGTGCCAAACACTATATGAATATGAAGAGCACAGAACAGTATAACCAAAAATACCAAACTGGGGAACCATATTATTACTAAGATATTCAACCTATGTCTGGGGTAGGAAGAACCTTAGGGTTTAGACAATTTTGAAATTTATACGGGTCAATTAAAGCTTTGATGTATCCTCCAACTCAAAAGTGTTGGTGCCGGAGCGGGCTAACCTCGGGGAATTTAAATTCCACCAGCAGTGCTAACCTTCACGTGTGTTCGAAATACAAATGACAACAAAGTTCCAGACAATAAATTTTGCTACGCCTGTCGCGCGTTTCGTCTATTCAAGACTCATCAGAGGCGCTCTACCAAAAATATTGAAAGTGCCAAACACTATATGAATATGAAGAGCACAGAACAGTATAACCAAAAATACCAAGCTGGGGAACCAAATTATTACTAAGATATTCAACCTATGTCTGGGATAGGAAGAACCTTAGGGTTTAGACAATTTTGAAATTTATACGGGTAAATCAAAGCTTTGATGTATTCTCCAACTCAAAAGTGTTGGTGCCGGAGCGGGCTAACCTCGGGGAATTTAAACTCCACCAGCAGTGCTAACCTTCACGTGTGTTCGAAATACAAATGACAACAAAGTTCCAGACAATAAATTTTGCTACGCCTGACGCGCGTTTCGTCTATTCAAGACTCATCAGAGGCGCTCTACCAAAAATATTGAAAGTGCCAAACACTATATGAATATGAAGAGCACAGAACAGTATAACCAAAAATACCAAACTGGGGAACCAAATTATTACTAAGATATTCAACCTATGTCTGGGGTAGGAAGAACCTTAGGGTTTAGACAATTTTGAAATTTATACGGGTAAATTAAAGCTTTGATGTATTCTCCAACTCAAAAGTGTTGGTGCCGGAGCGGGCTAACCTCGGGGAATTTAAACTCCACCAGCAGTGCTAACCTTCACGTGTGTTCGAAATACAAATGACAACAAAGTTCCAGACAATAAATTTTGCTACGCCTGACGCGCGTTTCGTCTATTCAAGACTCATCAGAGGCGCTCTACCAAAAATATTGAAAGTGCCAAACACTATATGAATATTAAGAGCACAGAACAGTATAACCAAAAATACCAAACTGGGGAACCAAATTATTACTAAGATATTCAACCTATGTCTGGGGTAGGAAGAACCTTAGGGTTTAGACAATTTTGAAATTTATACGGGTAAATTAAAGCTTTGATGTATTCTCCAACTCAAAAGTGTTGGTGCCGGAGCGGGCTAACCTCGGGGAATTTAAACTCCACCAGCAGTGCTAACCTTCACGTGTGTTCGAAATACAAATGACAACAAAGTTCCAGACAATAAATTTTGCTACGCCTGACGCGCGTTTCGTCTATTCAAGACTCATCAGAGGCGCTCTACCAAAAATATTGAAAGTGCCAAACACTATATGAATATGAAGAGCACAGAACAGTATAACCAAAAATACCAAACTGGGGAACCAAATTATTACTAAGATATTCAACCTATGTCTGGGGTAGGAAGAACCTTAGGATTTAGACAATTTTGAAATTTATACGGGTAAATTAAAGCTTTGATGTATTCTCCAACTCAAAAGTGTTGGTGCCGGAGCGGGCTAACCTCGGGGAATTTAAACTCCACCAGCAGTGCTAACCTTCACGTGTGTTCGAAATACAAATGACAACAAAGTTCCAGACAATAAATTTTGCTACGCCTGACGCGCGTTTCGTCTATTCAAGACTCATCAGAGGCGCTCTACCAAAAATATTGAAAGTGCCAAACACTATATGAATATGAAGAGCACAGAACAGTATAACCAAAAATACCAAACTGGGGAACCAAATTATTACTAAGATATTTAACCTATGTCTGGGGTAGGAAGAACCTTAGGGTTTAGACAATTTTGAAATTTATACGGGTAAATTAAAGCTTTGATGTATTCTCCAACTCAAAAGTGTTGGTGCCGGAGCGGGCTAACCTCGGGGAATTTAAACTCCACCAGCAGTGCTAACCTTCACGTGTGTTCGAAATACAAATGACAACAAAGTTCCAGACAATAAATTTTGCTACGCCTGACGCGCGTTTCGTCTATTCAAGACTCATCAGAGGCGCTCTACCAAAAATATTGAAAGTGCCAAACACTATATGAATATGAAGAGCACAGAACAGTATAACCAAAAATACCAAACTGGGGAACCAAATTATTACTAAGATATTCAACCTATGTCTGGGGTAGGAAGAACCTTAGGGTTTAGACAATTTTGAAATTTATACGGGTAAATTAAAGCTTTGATGTATTCTCCAACTCAAAAGTGTTGGTGCCGGAGCGGGCTAACCTCGGGGAATTTAAACTCCACCAGCAGTGCTAACCTTCACGTGTGTTCGAAATACAAATGACAACAAAGTTCCAGACAATAAATTTTGCTACGCCTGACGCGCGTTTCGTCTATTCAAGACTCATCAGAGGCGCTCTACCAAAAATATTGAAAGTGCCAAACACTATATGAATATGAAGAGCACAGAACAGTATAACCAAAAATACCAAACTGGGGAACCAAATTATTACTAAGATATTCAACCTATGTCTGGGGTAGGAAGAACCTTAGGGTTTAGACAATTTTGAAATTTATACGGGTAAATTAAAGCTTTGATGTATTCTCCAACTCAAAAGAGTTGGTGCCGGAGCGGGCTAAAGAGTTAAAGAGTAAGTCACGTATTAAAATGGTGGCAGTTCTTTTGGCGATTTAATTTTGAAGAAAAAAACAAAATTGAACGTATTTGAACAGTACGCATATAAAAAAATGGATGGCTTTCAACAAATGAAGAGGATAAGAAATGTAGACAAATACCATATGCATGTGACTTTCTGTAAATGCGACTCAAGGCAGTCAATTTTAAGCTAAGTTCGTTCACTTGAAACGAAACAAATAGTGCCGTCTCGGTTAAAGGGCGCTATAAACAGAATGTTTCACTTTTTAGCGAGCATCGCAGATGCGAGCTCTACGGCATTATGCATGTTTTGAGATGTTCCAGAAATATACTGACAAGAAAACCGGAACAGGTTTACTTTTACGGAATGAAAAAAATAATAGGCACGGAGCAAGTAAAACAATCAACCCTCTGGGCTTATAAAAAATAGATCATAATCTGTAATGCAAAAATATAAAATAGAAATTTAAAAACAGTGATAAAACCCTCATTCATCATGATCCACTTGTTTATTTTTACACTCAGATTTTTATTTTAACACCATTCGGTCTTTTCCGCTGAAAAACGATTTTCCGGAAATTACCGAGCTAGCTTTTGGCAACATCGTCCCATTTACTAGTCATACCAAATGCATGATACTGGCCAAGCTTTGTTAAATTCTAAGTAAGATAAAATAAGATAAAGAAATATAAATTTGATGAATAAAACCTACTCATAATAATAAATAAAAGGTTCTTACCTGAAAATGATAGAAGAGTCCCATCCTGTGGGGTTTCACTCACTTTCATCAATCACTCGCATGATATTTTACTGTACCGTTTTTTCAGCCAGGTTTCTAAATGTACCCTCTGTTATCAATGCTTCAAATAAAACACTGATACTCAGAAAATCTCAGAAAACCTGACAGAATCTGAACGTTGTTTTGGTCTGCTGAAGAAGCGCGAAATACTCTGACAAGGAAGTGACGTCACGTAATCCATAAAATGGATAATTTCGTCCCCGCTTAATGTCGTCCCAGAATGTTACAGGATTTATAATTTGCACAAATAATTGAATCTTTAATAAGTCGTTATTGTTCCCAGATATTCTAACAACAACTTTCTCAAGTGCATATGATTTGGGTAGGGTGGGGTCAGACTTTGCTACTATCTAATTCCTTTTTTAAAAGTTCCCTCTTTAGGGACCAGTCAAAATTTATGAAAGCATGGGACCGGAGCAAATGATAGTGGGACAAGTACTTTTTTTTAACATTCAAAGAAGTGGGGCCATGATTTTTTTTCAAATTGAAAGGCATGGGACATATTCTTTTTTTTCCTCCCACACTATATAAAAAAGGTTTTTAAATTTGCATGTTCAATTCAGTAATAAAAAAAATAATTGCAAATCAAGAACAATTAACAACATCAACAATATAATACAATAGTTTACAAATACATTTTAATGGAATGGGACATGTACTTTTTTCTTTATGGAAATACATGGGACAAAATTTTTTTAACTACACAATTAACCATGGGACAATGAGATTTTTTCATGTCAGAATTCCTTCTGCTCCGGTCCCATGCCTCGATAAATTTTGACCAGTCCCTTACGTTAAACTTAGCGGCCGGTCGAGCACATGGATTTATTTTTAAAAGGTATATAGATTTTCGATGCTCGATAAAAGGCAGGGCCTTAATCATATTAGAAAAGGTAGACTAAACAACACACACATGACCAAAAAAATCAGATGGATATATTGATTGATTGCTATCTGCTTATTGTCACGTAGGCGATATTTCAGCCATAATTGGAACATAAACAAGTTGAAATATATAACTGAAATTTCGATATAAAACAAAGTAAAAAGACCGTTGATAAAACAAAATATATGACTAGATAAATAGATAAACAAAAACTTTAAAAATGACCGCAGTAACATATATCGGTAAAACTAATCAAAACAATAACACAACATATACAGCATAGGAATTTAGAACAATCTAACAGTGTTCTACTGTTAAAATACACACAGAACAGAAACATTAAATGAAAATGTAGTGGTTAGGAGCGGAATGCTTAAAGGAGTCTTCGGAATATCTAACAAATGAGAAATCGGACACAGAGTCAGAAAGAAGAACATTTCAAATCATTGGAAGACTTGATTAGAGAAGTAACGATCGGCTACAACGATATGAACAGATATTGGAACAAATACACAGACCTTAATAATGAAAAAAAAGACAACATCAAAGGCAAAAAGATATATGTTTTCGTTTTATAAAGAAAAACCTCTTGATAATAAAGTATCGAATTTACCGCTCTAATGTGACACGCCGTTCTCGTCAAAAGTATGATTCAAATAAGTTATTTTACACACTCAAAATTTTGAAATACACACTCAAAATTAAAATTCACACTCAAACTCGTATAAACTACAAACTCAAAAAAAAAAATAACCACACTCAAAAATAATAAAAATTACACTCAAAAATAATAAAAATTACACTCAAAATGTTGCTTTAAAATAACACTCAAAGAAGACTGTGTTTGCAACTCAAAATTGTGATCATAGTTTTCGCGCAGAGCTCATGAATATTCATATATCATGGTTTCCTCGATGTTTGAATTGCATTCGGAACACTCTGCATAATACATTGTTGTCCCGTGTTGGTGGATGTAAAAGTTGTACTACTTTCATAGACTGGAAAAATTCGACAAGATCTTCTGTGTCGTGGATAGACATTATCGGACTTAATCTATTTATCACTTCCGGTTAAGGATTTGATTGTAAAACTCCTAAAACACCCAGATGATATGAATATTCATGAGCTCTGTGCGAAAACAATGCGCACAATTTTAAGTGCAGACACAGTCAGATTTGAGTGAAAACACAGTCAAATTTGAGTGTTAACTAAGAGCAACAGTTTGAGTGTAATTTATTATTTTTGAGTGTGTGTTTTAGTTTTTTTTAGTGATAAGTTTGTACAAGTTGAATTTCAAACTTTTCAAACAAATCCAGCGGTCCATTACTGTGGATTGATAACAGTCAAGGCACACTTCAGGTTGAATTATAAAAAAAAAAAGGATCAATCTATTGAAAAGAAGTTTGAACTTTGGTAGTGCTTCTGGAGCTGAACATTTAAGCAAACAACAGTTTTTCTCTTCATACAATTGTTTTTGTCCGCCTGCGACGAACAATCGTGGAAGGTGAGACATAGGTATTATGCGGCGACGTAAACTTTTTGCAAGACTTTCCTTCTTTTCTTTTTGTTGTGTTTAGTTGTACTTAATCAATACTAGCCTATGTCTCTTCTAAAGGCAGAGTTAGTTTAAGATTCATAGAAAAGCTTTTGTTTTTAAATGAAATAGCTCACTGGCGCGCAGTACAACCAAGATATAAACTCTTCAAACTATTTTAGAGAGCGGAGCATGTAAAACAGATAATAAAATATTTGAGATGTGGAATAAGTGTACGCGACACAACCTACATTCAAAAATTCCACAACGGAAAACAGCCAGTCTTCATACATATCTATTTCACGTTTATTTGTACTTTGGGTATTATTAATTGTACAAAATCAACTTGTCTTTAGAGTATCTTCATTGTGGTATATGTGTGTATTAAATTATTAAATATGACATGCAATGGATTACGAAATGAACATATTCAAAAGCGAAACATAATTAAAATGTATAGTCACTAAGGTATTAAGCTTGTATTATATGTTTAAAGATCAAAGCAAATGACAAAGTCATCTTTGGCAATCGTAAAATGAAAAACTTTTATAGTATATATACTGGTATATTATGCCAGAGCTTTTGGATAGAGGAATATACAACGCTGAGACAAAATACAATTGATCATGTACTAGTATTTCGTTCTTGTTCCTGCTGTTTTGCTCACTTGTTCACTTTCTTTTGAACTATAGAATTGTTACTCGTATGCATCAAGCCAAACTGTATTCGCTTTATCATTACATGTAAGAAGCAAAGAGGCACCAATGGGGCATTCTAGTGTCAAAATTCGAAATGCCGGGCAACGACGAAACCGGTAAACACACACAAGAACAGAAAGAGCAAACAAAAAATATAAAATACACAAAATAACCGAACGGATATCAACAACGCGAACTCAAGTCGTAACAAGAGTAACTCAGGTGCTCTGTTTCAACCTCTGTATCTTAGAAAGGACCGCATGAGTGCTTTTCTAATGTTTAATAGATTATCAGTCGTTGATAATTTGCTTTTTACCACAATCAAAATAGTATCATATTGAAATAAAATAGAGAAAATTAAATAAACTATTTTTTTAAATGTGTTTAATGAACACATTATGTTGCTGATATAGTTCTCTTTTCTTCTTTAAAAAAACCTTAGAAATATTCGGTTTTTATCGTGCTAAAGAAAGGTTTATACTCAAAACGGTTTATATTCCTTTTTATTATGGAATCTTTAAATCTATATTACCATTGGCCATAACTAACGAAGCTGTCCAGCTTCGAATTAAAATGAAGTGAATACTTTGTAAGTTCTGTGATAAATCGAACTTTGAGTTAGAAGTGCTTCTTTCTCAAGACCTTCGGTGTTTTACGTTTGAACTTTCAGCTGTTTTGCTCTTGGAATGCTTGAAATGTGCATATTTGCAATATAGAGAATAAGTTATGAACTGGTACAGTATAATTTTCGTTTAAAAAATTCAGCAGTTTCTTCTTTGAAATTCGAAACCTGACGACTTGGTAATTATGATTGAGCAAAGGTAATCGACCATAAAGATTTCAAATCAAAATGAAAAGTTGGATATTAATATACATTGAATAAATTATAAACTGGTGCTGTTAAAAAAAAGTTGAGGATATATCAACAGAAGTTGTAGAGAGACGGTGGTGTAGTGAGTCAGGCTTCTAACACAAAATTTTCGGAAGGGACAAAAATGCAATACCCTACGCACGTTAAAAACTCCTTTGTTGGGGAGTTCGATAAGAGTAGGTTCAATGAGGGGGGGGCACACTCGCAAACTTCTAGCTGGAGAGCGATTATATTTATAAAGGATTTCGAAATCCACTAAAAATAAATGTGTTAAAATAGAACTAAAAACATTTGTTTCTGATACCAAGAATTCTTGTGTGTGTTTGATTTCGCTAAGGCTAAGGTTTTATTTATTTGCTCTTTTATTTATGTGCTCTTTATAGTCTGAAGGGTATGACTAAAATGCGTTCATACTTAGAATAAGCTTGTCTAATCAGAAAAAGAAAACTATAAATTGAATAAACTATTACTTTTACTTCAGTTTTGTTGAAAAATCCATTCATACGGACATCTAACTCAAAGATGTCAGGAATTGAGCATTCCCATAAAATGTAATTGAACTCTTCAACTTTTTTTTACATTTATTGTTCTTAATATCCTTATAAAGAGATGCTTTTATAATCCATATAAACTTAAAAACTTAACATTATAGCCCTTTTTATAAGGTACTAACAAGGTCATTTTCTGTAGAGCGATGTAAATTATACACATGTCATTTGGACGCGACACAACCTTCCAAAATCCCAATAAATGCATCCTGTTCGTCGATTTGCTGTTTGCCCCAGGCCAAATTCATGATGAAAATCCTAAAATCAAATTGTCAACCACAGACCCCCATCTGGACACAGGACAATTTAAAAAAAAATGACAAGTACAAAAAAAATTGACGAGCATTTCTATAATACAAGATAATACAAAATTAACAGGATTGAATAACCGAAAACGAACAAAAAGAAAAAATCTTAAGAACAAAAATTAAACAGCCAACAGTGATAAATAATGGATGGCAACAAATGGAGACATCGAGTACCGACATCAAAACACATGGCCCTAGCTTTAAACAAAGCATAGCATCACCTCTTTTAAGGATGCAATATGTCTCGATATTAGCATAGTGCATGCCATGACAGGCCGGTTCCATGATTTCAGCAGGGGAAACATACCTTGCACTCATAAACGGAAATGAACAGACAGGCAAATCACTGAATCAGGTCATACAATTCATTTACGACCTTAAAGAGTTCTGCTGTTAACATTAAACTGTAGATATGAAACTGATACATTTAGTGGGCAAAAACGCCTTATTCTAATAGTGAACTTTAGCAAAACGGTTTGACACTTAAATGGATACTCTATAATGGTAAATGTTAAAAAGCCAGATGGTTGTACTTAAATGTTTAAATGAGCAAATGAGGGACATTGGGCTTTCGTTTTGATGTTTTAATGGGGGATTCGGGTCTCCGTCTTACTGTTTGATATAATTCTTACTAAGTACATGTAACTTACCGATGACGGATAATCTTTGAAGAAACGTAATCAAAACGAAAATCCAAAACATCACACTAACACACCAGTTATAAATCTCTTGGAAACATGAAAATTTGTAATTTTTTCGCCTCCTGGGACTCAAGTTTTACATTTAAGTCATTTGATAGTCCAAAACAACATCGTTTATAATTTATATTTAACACTTTTATTTTTTTATTTTAGCTGCAATTACGATACTATAGACTAAATAGAGATTTAAACGGTTCCATTGTTGCAGGGAAAACGTTTCACTTCATGTAAAGCCAAATATTATTCGATCGATGGTGACGCATATAGATTTAACCATAGTATATGTCCCTATTGAAAAGTTCGTTCATTTTGGTAATCATTCGAATCTTCTTTTCAATGAGTTTGAGGGGTATTTAATAGAAAATGGATGAAAAGAAAAAGTCAGTGATAATAATTATTTATTTTCGTCTTCAAATAAATTTCTAATGTTCATTATACCTGCTATTGTTAGGTCTTATATACATATTTGTATTCAAATGAGTTCGATATTAACAAGTTCAAAAGATGCTTTTAAAGGGAGAGCGCGGAAAAGAAAGCATCTTTTATTCCTGTCATGGGTTTAAGCTTATATTGAATGCAAACTCTGTAGATACTAAACTTTTATCAAACCCGTATCAAACTAACATTTCATTTTCTTTTTTGTGTTTTGAGAAAGTAATGTATTTAGTTATTTAACAGCTATGATCAAACGATTTCACCTTTAAGTATAAGCCACAGTGGTATGGCAATAGACAGATCTGTACAAAGAACAATAACTCCAGCATGGTCAAACTAGGATTAAAATTGATTCTTTTTTACCGTAAAACCATAATTTTTCGCCAATTAAATATATTTGTGATTCAGTTAAGACTTCTCAATCTCACTTCAATAATTTTCTTTTGTTTAGAAATATAGATTTCTGTAAGGTTACCGACAAAGAGCAAACAAGTCTCCCAGAAGTTATGCCGGGACTTGTAGGGTTAATATTGACAGGAAGGCAGATTGTGTTGTTTCCATTTCTGGTATCAACTATTCAATGAAAATACAATAGTTGTAATAACTCAATTAAGAGTAACCTTTTGTCACTATGGGGGAGAGTTTTTATGATGTTTGATGTTTGTTGCTATTTCAACGACGTCAATATTGAAAAAAAATATATCTATAGAAACGTCGGAATATCTCAATTGATGTTGACCTCCACATACTTTACAAATTATGTAATCAAACAAAATTGGGGAAAAATTAGGAAACACATCTTTATATATGCTATTGAACGGATGCATTATATGGTTTCATAAGTAAAGATCTATATTTCATACACTCTATTAAAAAAAATGTCAAAACTGTAAACACACCAAAATGAAAACAACCATACAAGAGAAAGCCATACACATATCTCAAAGAAAGATGTTCCCATTCGAGTCTTTAACGTAAGCTATTAAGCTAAAATTTATAGTGCACCTTAAAAAGTTAAATCGTGTAATAAGAATAACGTCTTATTCAAATATCTACATCTGAATGTTTTGGTTGGGATGATAAATAGACTGGTTCTGTGAAAGGATGCCACATGAGCTATGTCAAAGGACAAAAAGCTGGTAAATTGTACATGTAAATGAACGATCGTAAATAACGTTGATTTATATTTCAGGCATTTTTGAAATACTTATCTTTGGGCTATATAATGTATATGTAAATAGATTCTTTTAAACCAAGTTGTTTTGTAAAGACTCTTTCATTCAGACAAGCGATCACGATTCTGCATGCATCAACTGTGAAGTGCTCAATGGGTTTTTCAAGTTAATGTGGGTAGTATTAACTGCACCTTTAATCCATGATTCTGTTCTGCATGACATGTACATCTCAGTGTTGTTTAAACATGTCCTTTTCTGTCCAACATCAAGTCTTTTCAGAGGAACATAATCTACAGAATTAAAGTTAAGTTCTGTATTCACCTTTAAAAGTCTATAATTGATGTAGAACAAATTTGTTTTCATTTTCACAAAATCGTTAATCCTCTGTATATATTTTTATTTCAATGTGCATCTTTACTTTTCAATGGATTTTTACTTTACTAAGCGAAAAACTTTGTCAAACTCAAGATCAGTTCTATATTAAACTATATGTTCAAGTAAAGAAAGACCCCAAAACTATTTTCTAGCTTTATAATAATTTTACAGAAAGAGAGAACTAGTCTTCGGTACTATAAATGTACTGGACTCACGTCTATGCTCTAAAAAGTCAGCTTACATTTCATTTTTCGTTAAACTAATTAATGGACTCTGATGTTTTGGGGTTTTTTTTTTTGCTATTTATTGTCTTATGACCGGACTGTTGATGATGTCTTTGAAATTGTTTTGCTTAAAAATCATAATAAACATATGTATTCTTTATTCTTTATTAATTCTATAACAGACCTTCTTGTATTGATGACAATTCATGTATGAGAGCATATAATTCAATTGATAAATTTATTTTACTGTTAAACATGTTAAAGTAAAACCAGTTCATTGAGGCATATTATATATATACATACATGTAATTATACATGCAATTAGTTTAGGAGTCCTCTATTTGTTTCACTTTGCCACAGGAACTACATTTAACTCTTCACTTAAAAAATAATTTTCTCTTATTCATTCTTAATAAATGGCACATAAAAGATCCCTCCATATTGCTTCGTGGAATATAAATGGGTATAAATGCAAAGGTTTTAACAAGTACGGTGATCATAGTTTTTTGGAAGAGATTATATATAAAGATATTATATGTCTGATGGAAACTCATTGTTCTCTTGAAGATGCATTGTGTATTCCTGGTTTTAAATCAGTTCATTTAATTAGACCGAAGTTAAAAAATACTAATAAGAGGTCAGGTGGAATCTCTATATTTGTAAAACAAAACATCAGACAGGGTATTAACTTTCTAGATCATAGAAATAATGACTATATATGGTTGAAACTAAGAAAAGATTTTTTTAATACATATCAAGATATATACTTGTGCTTTTTATATAATCCTCCTTCAAATACAAAGTATACACAATCATTAGAGGAAGATATTTTTACTCTCATAGAAACTGATATTATAAAATATTCTGAACTTGGTCAAGTCATTGTAGGGGGAGACTTTAACGCTAGGACGGGTAATGTTGAGCAGGATTTTATAGAAAATGATAATTTACATTCAGAAATTCCATTATTTGAAGGATATTCTCCAGATATGAATTTACCTACACGCTTAAGCATGGATAATATTACACTGTCGAGAGGCAGGGCACTCAATGACATATGTATTCAATCAGGGCTAAGAATTTTAAATGGGCGCATTATAGGTGACTTAGTTGGTAAATATACTTGCCATACACCTAGGGGGAGTAGTGTAGTGGATTATTTTGTTACATCAGAGAGCCTTATAAAAAATATTAGATTTTTTACTGTTCATAAATTTTTATCTGATCTATCAGATCATTGTCAGATCTCACTAATGCTTCAAGTTAACTGTTTAGATATCAAAGAGGAAGATTATTCAAACAAACTACCCTTTTCATATAAATGGAATGAAGAAGCTGCTGAATTCTTTCAGAAAACACTTGCCTCTAATAGTTTTCAAGATCAAATAAATAAATTTAACAAAACAGATCACAGCAGTGATACTGATACTATGCTTTCTAAACTTAATCTAATTATTCATCAAGCAGCTGATTTGTGTCTTAAGAAAAAGAGACAAACCACTAATAATAAGAAAAGAAAGCCTGCTAAAAAAGAAAAACCCAAATGGTATGACCTTAACCTCATTAAGCTGAAAAGACAACTAGATGAAAAAGAAATACTTCTCCAAAAATATAAAAGGGATCCTATAGTGAGAAACTCTTTTTTTAGTCATCTGAAATTATACCGTAAAGTGCGAAAGTATAAGATTAAAGAATATCATAAAAATATAGTTGACCAATTAGATGATATGAAAGATACTGATCCAAAAAAATATTGGTCTCTTTTAAGTGAATTGTCACATTCGAAAAATACAAATGTATCAGAAATATCTAATACAGAGTGGTTTAATTACTTTAAAAAACTAAATGAAAACTCTGATACACCAAAAACTATTTTAGATATGCTAAAAATTAAAGAAAAGGAAAAGATATTCAATGAACTAGATTATGTAATTACAGATAAGGAAATAAGAGATGCTATATGCTCTCTAAAAAATAATAAGAGCAGTGGGTTTGATTCCATAATTAATGAGATGCTTAAATATAGCCAAACTTATCTAGTAAAGTCTTTTAATAAGTTGTTTAATCATATAATGTCAACTAGAAATTTCCCCAAACTCTGGGCTTCAGGTTATATAGTTCCCATTTACAAAAGTGGTTCTAAGGATGATCCTTTTAACTATAGAGGTATAACTATAGGTTGCAGTGTTGGTAAATTATTTACCAAAATACTGAACAGTCGCTTAGAAAAATTCTTTTTAAATAATAAGATTATTAAGAGTGAACAAATTGGATTTTGTAAGAATAAAAGAACTAGTGACCACTTATTTGTATTAAAAACATTAATTGATAAATACACCCAGCAAGGAAATAAACAGTTGTATACATGTATAGTAGACTTTAAGAAAGCCTTTGATATGGTTGGCCACAATGAATTATTTTTAAAAAATGAGGCTAAATGGTATTAGTGACCACTTTTATAATATTCTTAAAGACATGTATGCTAAAACAGAATTGTGTGTCAAACTAGACTCAAGTCATACAACTAACTTTTTTCCCTCGAGTATAGGTGTCAGGCAAGGCGACAATTTAAGCCCTAACCTGTTCAAATTATTTATAAATGATCTGCCAGAACAATTTGATAATAGTTGTCATCCAGTTAAACTAAACAATTTAAAACTTAATTGCCTAATGTATGCAGATGATGTCATTTTAATATCTGAAAATGCTCAGGGACTACAGAATGCTTTAAATAAGCTTCAGTTATATTGTGAATATTGGGGCTTAGATGTTAATGTTAAAAAGACCAAATCATTAGTTTTTAATAATACAGGAAGGTTAACTACTCATACGTTTACATTCAAAGGAAACACCATTGAGCAAGTTAGAAAGTATACATATTTGGGTATCAATTTCTCAGTTAATGGTAGTTTTACTAATGTGGTAATAGATGTTCATAATAAAGGATTAAAAGCTTATTTTAAATTCCGTAAATGTTTTGAAGGAAACAAACCCAAGATCAAAACTTTAATACATGTGTTTGACCATACTGTCAAACCGGTACTTCTCTATGGAAGTGAAATTTGGGGTCTTTTCTCTGGTAAAAAACTGTTAGCGAAGACAGATTCTTTTTTTGATAAAATTTGTAAAAATCTTAAGATTGAAAATATCCACAGAAAGTTTTGTAAATATGTGTTAGAAGTACCGAAGCGTGCATCTAATTCTGCAGTTATGGGAGAACTTGGGAGGTATCCATTATATTTAGATGTTTTTATTAATATGATAAACTATTTTATAAGACTAAATAATTGTGAGGATAATGAGGAGCTACTACCAAATGCTCTTTCATTATCCAAAGAATTATTTGACAATGGAAAAAACTCATGGTATAGTAGCATTGATGCACTTCTTTCATACCTTGACATTAACATCAAAACATTGGGGCTCCGGCAGGGTACCCCCCTCAGGTCGCAAGGTCGCTTTTAAAAGAGGTCTGAGGTCGAAAGGTCGCTTTTAAAAGGCATATTTTGGCGGAGGTCGCAGGTCGCTTTTTGGCATAGGTCGATTTTATTAAGTGCAGGTCGGAAGTCACCCTAAAAAGACCATCAGGTCGCAGGTCGTTTTTAACCTTGCGGGAGCCACAACATTATTCCAACCTAAACTTAATATTAAGAAGTTTATTTTTAACAAATTAAAAATTAAATATGAATTTATTTGGCATCAGGAACTATTTAAAGACAACCCATTAGAGGGCAAGGGAAACAAACTTCGCACTTTTAGACTATTTAAAAACATCTTTAAATTTGAAAATTATTTAACAATTGGAAACTATGATCAAAGAAGACTATTAACAAAATTTCGCATTAGTGCACATGATTTAGAAATCGAAAGAGGTAGATATACCGGAACCCAACAACAGAAAAGAATATGTAAAATTTGCAAAAATTATGTTGAAGATGAGTGTCACTTTCTACTAAAATGTGAACCGCTTGAAAATGAAAGAAAAGAAATTTTGCAAATAATATCCAATAAATATAAAAATTTTAGTTCATTAAATATTGATAACAAATTTGTTTGGTTATTGTCATCTGAGGATAAATTTGTAATAAGTAATTTATATAAATTAATTAAAAATTTAAAAAACAAAAAGGAGGCTTTACTGAGTGAAAATAACTAGCAAACCTGTTGTATAGGATTAATATTGTCATTGTGGGCCATGTCTCTTGCTGCAGTTACTGTAATATATGATATAAAGTGGTCACTGTGCTTGTTGAACCTTTATTAACACTCTATTATACATTACTTCATTCTGTTTATTCTATTTTATTTTATTTTATGTTTGTTTTTTTTTTTTATATTATTCAATCATTGTACAATCACCCATAATCATTGTATGAAATTAACACTAATTGTACTGCCTGAAAGGGCGATTTAATTATCAAATAAACATATCTTATCTTATCTTATCTTATTTACAAAATAAAGATAATCTCCTCTTATATACTTTTGATCTTGGGTACAAAGTTATGTTATATTAGTTAATATTATTTATTTTCCTCTCCATTTCTCCTGATTTTCCACGTGAGGAGATACGTTTTGGAGGCGTCTTCGTACAAGCTCCTAATTTTAGATCTATCACCACTTCTAACAGCATTGACGAAGACCGATAACTCGTTGTAGTATGGGTCATTTCCTTTGAATGTATAGTCTATATCTTTATTTGGATCGTCTGAGTTAATGTCCCTCACACGGAGAATGCATTCATCTTCGTAAGGTCGAATCAAGGTCAACTGCATACCATCAAGCTGCACGTCAATTGTGGCTTCGTATCTCCCACCCGGAAGAGCTATCGAGTGCATCAAAGTCCCTACGGCGCCATTTGTAAACCTCCAATGACTAAGAGTAACCCTAGGCAGCCTATTGCCTGGTGGAATACCATCTTCTATAGTTGTAGGGATGTTGGCCAGATGTCCAGCCCCTGAAGGATCATTGTCTCTCAGCATGATGGTGTGAACGGTGTCGAGGTTTACGTCGCCTACTATAAACCTTGCCAGATCACAGAAATGGGTTGCCTGTTCTACAATTGGTCCTCCACTAAGGTCCTGATTGTACCAGTACTTGTTCACGCCATCAGAGTAGGCGTAGTAATACCTAGCATTGAATGCCATCACTTTTCTTCCGTGTTTCTTGATGATTTCTTGCATTTTCATAACAGCATCGTGATATCTGAAACATTTTAGAATATTAAGCCACTGAAATAACTTTAAACTCAATCAGTAGAAAAAAATGAGATGTGGAATAAGTGTACGCGACACAACCCACAATTAAACGGCAATTTAGAAAAACCACAATGGACAACCACCAGCAGCCTTCAACGAGGCCACTTGGCACTGCTCGTGGTTCTGCAATTGGCCCATGGTCTAAATAAAATGCATATAATTCAAATCCAGCCCTGAAATATTCACAGATAGACCCCTTCTTAAACAAGGAACAGAAAACATAAAAAAGACAAGTACAAACGAAAGCTTTGTCAAAGATTCCTGGCTTAGGACAGGCACATGTAATATGTGGCGGGGTTAAACTAGTATATATATTTTACTTTGTTTTCTTCCAGTGCGTACTAGTATTGGACTACGTTGATGTGTGGTGCTTTTACATTGGTCACCTAGGTGTTTTTTGTTATTCAAACATGGTTTTTGGGGGGGGAGTTCGCTATGTCATTGTCTTCATATACCAACGTCGTTTACTAACATCAATAAATCGTCTACTCTTTCTTTTAGATAAAGTGAAAGATCGACAGAACAAAAAAATCATACCTGAACATGTAGCCAACAGACACGGTGACATTGTTTTCTTGGCTAGCTATCTTAAGTGCCTCCATATATTGCTCAAACTTCTCGGGAGCTATCACAGACAAAGGTTTCTCCACAAACACGTGAATACCAGCCTTGACAAACTGTAGTTCTATATCATGACCGTTCTCTAGGGAACCTCTATAAACAGGGGGTATCCCAATGAACACAGCATCCGGTTTAAGTGCTATAAGTTCGCTATGGTGCTTCAGTAACTGACAGTTTCTGTAATACTGAGCTACATTGTTGGATTCTCGTTTCGTCTTTAACACTGATTCTGAAAGCTTGGTATCGGGATCAACGATAGCAATCACATCGATACCCCCTATCCGTTCCAGTCGTGTAGCATGGGCCCAAGGCAGATCTCCCCTTCCAAAGTGGATTGCACCAGCTCCCACGAAGCCTATCCGTAACAGTTTACCTTCCATTGTCTACCAATGATACAAAAAAAAAAACAAATAAAGAAGGTTTTATGTTCATTTACAATTTATGTCTTATAGTAAATTTTAAAAAAGGTTTCAATAATTTGAAATTCATAACTTGGTGATTCCTCGCTCACATATATACACATACATTTTCAACTGAAACAACGACAGACTTGCTGTGAACACCATGATTATTAAAGAGGTTTGCTCCTTTCTCTAGAAATAAATAAAGGATAGGTGATCAAAATACGTATGAGAAAAAAATTTGGTCCATGTGCTTGTTTTCATGCTATAAGCGTTTATAAGCGTTTATAGTTTCGGCGGGAAACTTGTTTTTTCTAGAGTTTCCATTGCTTTTGTACTTTTGCGAATTGGTACCTTTAAAATGTCTAAAACCTATGACAGATTAAATAAACATTTATAAAAATTTATAAAGTACATTTTCAGGCAACATATTTTTTGAAAATAAAAAGAAAACTGGGAGTTTATGGGATATTAGTTGGAAAAAGTCATAGGATCTCGAAAATCTGACAAATCTCCATAATATGAGGTGCAAACCATCTAAAAGATTAATTGTGTTTTTTTAATCAGCTCCTATGCACGGCCAACCTCTGAAGAACATATCTGTGTTATTATATACACTTTATCAACCGACTGCTTTAAATTTTCAGGACAAAAAGATACAGGACTGCTCTGATACATGACATACAATACCAATACTAATATTTTTGATATGTTATACTTACATGCAGTAGTAGAAATTAGTATTTCCTTTTTAATATAGCAATGAATTGGACTGTATAGATGTCAGATTATATCTGATCTATTCCTCTAGAGACAATCAGTTCCTTGGAAACCCTAAAATGTATAACGTATCATAGTAAAACTTTAATCAACGGAAGATAACATGACACAGAAAGAAGATATTATCTCCTATAGTGGTCGTTAAAAACCTGGACATAAAATACTATTTTCCTAATAAGGGCTTTTGATGTTTAAAAACTGCAGAAGATTTGTGATTTTGTCCTGTCCTTATTTTGTACGTTGAAATTGTTACAATTCTTTTTTCACAAGAATCATAAGTATAATATCATTCAGAATAGGTTCATATGGTTACCCGTACGGGTTCCATGGCAAACATGACCGCATACTCTCTTGTTGTCCATGCAGGAGTCATCAGACTATAACACGGAAAACATGACACCTAACAGTATGGTGCACCGTGTTTGGTAAATGAAACGTTCCTCCCACGTTAAAGAACCCTGCTGCATCTCTGTTTTTTCAGTGACAGTTAAAATGTGTTTCTCCAATTGGCTTTGTATCGCCATTTCCCCCTTATCACTATCTTTCATGTTCATTTTATCACCCTTTTTTATGTTCATTTCGTTAATATACTTAGAGCCGAATTGGTATTCCTTGTGATTAAGCAATAACTAACTTACTAACTAACGTTCTTAGATTCTAATGATAAAGACGACATAAAGATCTGACTAAACCTGGCTAGGGCTTCAGACAAAACATAGCTATGGACATAATAGGTAAAGGCTTAAACTCTTGACAACAAGAGAAGAAACTCATATTATTTTAATGTCTAGTGTTAATGACCGGTTTGTGCAGTACCGTGTTATATATAAATCATAGCAATTCTAGTTCTCTTCATTACCTCATTGGTAAGAATAAAGCATATGTAGTACTTGAGTATCTATAATAAAGCACAACTTTTGTTTTCATAACATTCAGAATTTTATAGTATATGAATATGAATACGTAGGACTACTTATTTAAAATTTAATGTCATGTAATTACATATAACAAATGAAAGTTATCAATATTTATATAAACTTAAAGTCTTTGAAGTTTTTTTTTAAATAAACGTTTTGAAAGAAAGACAAAATGCTCTTTTGAATACCGCTTCATCTTATAAAGAAAAGCAATGAAAAGTTCGATCCAAGTATATTAAACTTTGTAGATCCTTTTTAGTATATTGTAAAGAAGTCTATGTGCATTTCTAAAGACTTTATTACATAACATAAAAACAATCTTAAAATCTGCCTATGACTTTACATGTCAAGTACAAATTCAAATTCAAATTCAAATTATTTTATTTGAAGGAAATCCATATAAGGATTGTGCTCAAACAACAGACATTACAAAAACATACAATCAATAAAGAATATATACATATGAAGTATCATATTGTTTACTTAAGACTGAGGAGGAACCTGATTTACTACATCATTTGACCTTTTTTTTTCATATTATAACATAATAGTGATATTAAATAAATGTATATATATATATATATATATCAATTTTCTAAGTTAGTTATACATTTTTATCAGTACATATATACTTTTCCAACCTTAATTATATAAGATCATTTCTTATGTTGTACAGATTACTTATACTTTCCATACAGAATTTATTGATGTCATAATCATTGTTTGACATAATATACTTAAACTTTTCTTCTTCAGACATCTGAATAAAACTTGGAATAATATTAGATAAATAATCAAAAAATTTTTTACGGGCATCAGATAACCGAGTACATCTACATACAAAGTGAATCTCATCCTCAATCTCAACGTGGCAAAGTTTACATATTCTATTTTCTAGTGCTAAGTTTTTATGTCTTCCTGTTTCAACAGCTAAATTACTATTACTTATTCTTATTTTAACAAATTCTGAAACTACCTTTTTTCTTATGTCTATTTTTAAAAAATTTTCCATTTCGAAACTGGATTTTATTAATCTATAAGTTCTAAGTTTATTTCCCTTATTAGGGTTTGTGTCATGAAAAACTTTCTCTTTCCAGAAAAAAATAAACTCCTCTTTGAGTTTTTTTTGAGTAGAAAAGACTAATCTATTTTTACTTAATGAATTCTGGTTCTTCCAGATATGATCAAATTTGACAATCTTTTCAAATATATTTCTCATTTTTGACTTGTACCAATTATCATTATTTATGTTGTTATAAATTAAATGAACCAAACTTTTAGAATTAGAGTTTACAATATGATACCAATATCCTACTGCAAGTTTTAATGCATCAATAGAGCAAGGTAACATACCTAAGTCACCAAGTACAGCCATGTTGGATGAGGTCTTATTGACACCTAATAAATATTTTGCAAATTTCATTTGAACTTTAACTGGTTGGTATAAGAAATGTCTATCATTAAAAAAGGAATTCTCCTTTACTAACATATCTAAACATAATAGTTCACTACAATATAAAAGTATTGGTTTTATGCATGATTCAAATAATTTTAAATGAAGTTGAATATTAGCTTTGTCAGAATACAGTTTCTTATACACACAAAATAAAGCTTTGATTGCTTTTTTACATAGATAATCATTAGCTTTAGTAAAGCTTCCCGAAGGCTTAAAAATAATCCCCAAGTATTTATATTCATTTGTTAATTCCAATTCATAGTTATTGATGAAAAATTTGTCTTTTTTCAAAAGTTTTCCAGCTTTATTGAAAATCATGAATTGACAATCATTTAAGAAGACTGTGAAATAACCATGCTATAATCTAGATCAATAAAATTTATTATGTCATATAATTTTGTTCAATACTATATTTTTTATATCAAAAGTTCAATACTATATATATTCTCAATTCATATAAGACGTCTTTGATTATATTCATTACATACTTAACCATAAACATTCAATATTAAAAACATTAAAGCTTATTCATCTTGGTTTATAATGTTTGTATGCTTAAGAAACGATAAATTAATGAAAATTTCTAAATAAAGGGAAATATTTGATCTTATTTAAAAAACAATTTATGAAAACCATTTAACCCTTTCAATTCTGTGTCTGGCATAGACTTTACAATATAATGAAATTCAAAGGCGGATTCAAGTATACATTTAGTAGACTTTGACACCTTTTCTTCCAACCCTGGCAACTAAACATTGGAAAGTGGATGGGAAAATTTTCTTTTAACATGCATTCAATTAAATATCCGTTGGTTATCAATATAACTCTTTTCTTTTGCATTGTTGCGTAAACATGAAAAGATTCATGTATAAAAGTTGCGGGTAAATATTGTATGATAATATTTATAAAAGCTTTGAATTTGAAAATCAAATAATCAAGTGAAAAGGTCAGATAAGGTGGATTTACATGTTTTAACACTTTTTGTTGCGCCCAAAGAGGCTTAACTCGAGCGCTGAACAAAAAACTTGAACACTTACAGGCAACATAAAAAATAACACACACAAATGTAAAAAAAAAAAGATTAAATAAGAAAGCAATGTTTAAAAAATTCACACAGCTTGCAGCTTTGTCACGTGCAAATTATAGGGGTTTTTGCCCTTCCTATTGTTTGGTGGCATCTTGAACTGGTTTCTTATTCAATAACAAAGGGATATTCGAATGCCATTAATCCCAAAATTAAGAAAAAAACGCATAAGATAACAAAAAATACATTCAAAACGACCAAACTTCAACCAGCTTGGCGTGCCGTCATGTCGGAAAGAACGTGAACTCGGTTGCTCTGGAAGGGTAAGCAGTTCAGCTTGTTATCATATACTTGTTGCGTTGCCAATGATAATTTTATTGAAGGTCAAAACCGACAATACGAAAACTCTACAAAACATCCAATAATCTAAGCTCCTATAAGAGCTAAAAATCACGTATTTGTCTTTGAATAAGCACATGGTGTCTCCATAAAATTTCTAGACTGATGACAACAAACGACACAAACGAGGAGCAACATAACCCTGTGTTAACACTTTTTGTGTCAGACGTAACGCTATGTAAAGGAATTCATCGAAATCCCCGGAATAACTACAGTTGAAAAAAAGGTTAGTATCTGTACTCATCTGATAGATTGTCTATGAGCACACGATGTCTTCTGTAAAAACAGCAACCGAGGAGCATGGGCAAAATATATAGGTATAACTTTTTCAAGAATATTTATTTTATGAAATATATTAACGTAAATTTTATCTCTCTTTTCATGTGATATATGTGTACTGTTTATGATGCGGATAATTGGGTATGATTTAATAAAAAGTTCAAGAGATAAATCAAATATTTTAATAAACAAATAAGCAAATTTGACGATTGTTGTACTAAAATATATATACAAAACAGAATGCTCAAGGAGAGAGAACTCCTGCTCACATTAAATAAAATGAATGATTCAAAAATACAAAATAGAGGCTCCAAGGAGTCATATTTGCCAACCTGAAAAGGGAAGATTTTTTTAACACTATGGTAGAGCTTTGAAAAGCAATAATCTGCAAAAGTTTTTAATCTTCTCCTACCAAATAGACATTTTTCTTTATTATCTTAACATTTAAAAGTGTTATTTGTGTTCTTTTCAGTTATTGTTGTGTATTTGTGTTGTGTTTTTTGGTATTATTTCTCGTTTGTGTTTGCTGGTTTTGTCGAAAGAAAATATGACTTTCATAAATACTGATAGGAGCTAACAACGACCAACCGAAGAAGCAAACATATACTACTGAGGCAATCAAATGTCGTAAATCTGAAAAGACAAAGAGAAAATTGATTAAATCATCACGACTAAATAAACCACATAACAAGCAAAAACATACAACCAAACCGAAAATAGCAACGTGAAGTCAAACCGAAACACTGAAGCTGTTTGGCAAAATTCATGAAAAATAGGGTTTTGAAATTTTTGTCAATTTGGTCATGTGTTCGCAACTGCGTTTTTTGCCCAAGGCTGGATACGCCACTGAAAATAAACTACAGTATTTATTTGATCGTAAAACGGAAAGACCACAAAGTCTTCATGTTATCTAAGTATACTTAAATACAAACCTTGACCGGAATAGTTTGATTTACTATAATTCTTACTGTACATAATTTTATCTTACTTGTGTATTCACAGCACGTTTCACAGTAAGGTAAGCTGTTTCTTTTATTGCTGAAAAGGTTGCAACAAAACCAAATGCATGTACATGTATGAACTGAAAAAGAATAGCAATAGAGAAAATATATATTTAACACACTCACTTAACCCACACCAAAAAAACCATATATGATTCAAAATCTATTTCAAAATCTTACTTTTCAATTCTTTTTTATTAAGAAAGGCATACAAACAAACGTTTTTACATGTTGGTCTTAAATGTACAAACGTTCATTTCAAAACTGTAATGAAATTCTTCTTTATACACGTTTTATAGGCTGAAACAAAATGAACGATCAATGTCTAGCCATTGGATTTGTCGGTGCTGGTCGTGTACATTTTGGTAAAAACTTACCCTGGGCCCACGCCAGCAGGTTGGAGAAGATTGGAGGTGTCCGAGTGATCGGTATTGTAGATCCGGATACAGAACTTGCTCATAGAATTCTGAGGGAGAAACTCAGCAGTGAGGGTACCAGTCGGTACTACACTGAGTGTCAGATCTTTTCTCAGTGTAGCGATCTGATTCGGTTAAAACCTGACGTCGTGTTTATTGGTGCACCACCATTCTATCGTGGAGGGCTAGACAATGGGTTGGATATGGAGTTACAGTTTGTGAGAGCAGGGATACATACCTTTGTAGAAAAGCCGTTATCTGTTATAACATTTGACAGATTGGATAAGTATGCATCAGAGATGAAGAAAGCTGCCGAAGATACTGACGTGATCTTGTCTGTTGGTTACATGTTTAGGTAAGCTGCTGAAGATACTGGCGTGATCTTGTCTGTTGGGTACATGTTTAGGTAAGCTGCTGAAGATACTGGCGTGATCTTGTCCGTTGGTTACATGTTTAGGTAAGCTGCTGAAGATACTGGCGTGATCTTGTCTGTTGGTTACATGTTTAGGTAAGCTGCTGAAGATACTGGCGTGATCTTGTCCGTTGGTTACATGTTTAGGTAAGCTGCTGAAGATACTGGCGTGATCTTGTCTGTTGGGTACATGTTTAGGTAAGCTGCCGAAGATACTGGCGTGATCTTGTCTGTTGGTTACATGTTTAGGTAAGCTACCGAAGATACTGGCGTGATCTTGTCTGTTGGGTACATGTTTAGGTAAGCTGCCGAAGATACCGGCGTGATCTTGTCTGTTGGGTACATGTTTAGGTAAGCTGCCGAAGATACTGGCGTGATCTTGTCTGTTGGTTACATGTTTAGGTAAGCTGCCGAAGATACTGACGTGATCTTGTCTGTTGGTTACATGTTTAGGTAATAGTTTATAGGTCAGGGGTGTGAAATAAACAGACAATTTACCTTCAATGATATAAATGAACAGTTGTAAATTGTTATATCCAATCGTTATGTATCTGGTTCTAAACATAATAAATATGTCTCCTTAGCAATACTTGAAAACGTTCACGTTAAGTTTAAAGCAACAAAGAAATTCCCAATGTGTTTTGTTCTACTTCCAAAAATAGTCAAAACCAAATGACACTGTAGCAAATACTACAAAACACAACCAAAGACTCAAGGAAAACACCAGGATGACAAAAAAAACGCTCTTTACATGCATATAAACAGCGGTTATTTGTAAGGGAAAATTTACTGCATGGCTTTGAACTTTTTTAAATGGAGAATTTTTGTGGGTTTTTAACGTAAACTGAACATTAACCGAAATATCAAATGCAAGGTCAATAAGACCGTTAAAGAACCACTATCATTTTGATATATATTTCATTCAAGATATCACTCGGCAGTTGACAAAATGAAGGAGTTGATAGCAGCTCATGGAAAAAGGGTTATGGCTTGCCACTTGAAGTTCGCTTATGCCTATACGAAGGGCTCTTCAGCTCAGTGGTATGACATGAGTTACAGTGGTGGACCAATAAACTACCAGGCTACACACGTGTGTGATCTGGCTCGTTATATTGTAGGCGAAGTAGACCTAGATTCAATAAATACATTAATTCTACCTGATAATGATTTATTCGGTGCAGGCGAGTTATCTTTCATGCCCAATGATGGCGAGAAAAACATCCCACCAGGAAAAAGATTTCCACGCGCAACAATGAGTCACTGGAAATTTACCAACGGTGCACTGGGCTCTCTTTTACACACGGTGGCACTTCCCGGCAACAGACATGATATTTCTATCGAAGTCCAGTGCGATGGTTTGCAGATGACTTTGAAGAAACCAGTTGATGAAGTCAGTGTGTTACAAGTTCGTGATGTAAAAGCAGACGATCTAAATCACGAGGTCGAGTATTGTTTCCGAGACAATGACTGCTACTTCAATGAGTTGAGTGCGTTTATAACAGCCGTTCGTACTGGTAACAGAAAACTAGTAAGATCAACATATGATGATGCAGCAAAGACTTATGGATTAACATGGAGAATAAGAACTTCTGGAGAACAGTCAAATGCCAAATCTAGCTAAAATGATACTTTTTATTGTAAAGTTATACTCAAACTTTTGAAGTACTGTAAAAGCTGAACATAAGCCACCCCCTTTAATGTGGTAGCCTAAGATTTTGCTGTGCTTTCCTTCCTGTGGTTTTAGCATAACACTTATTCTAAGTTTCTTGTCACATTTTCATATTTCCTTTAATCGTGAGTCTTAAGATAGACGAAACACGCCTTAGGCGTACTAAATTGATTGGTAAAATTGACACCTTATTTAAAATTTTAAATTATTTGATAAACTCAGAGTTAGAATTACATTGCTTAAAGACAAAAATAATGCACTCTGTTGTTTTTTTAAATGAAGCAAAGGTTTTTATAACCTAATACAATAAAATTTCTTTCTCTATTAACTATTTTTTTAATTTTGACCATTCTCACATTTTACCGGGCAATAGAAAAGTGTTCTATTGCCCGGTGACGTTCTATTGCCTGATGACTTTTTGACCTCACATTTGATTGGACGATTTATAAACATGAATATTTATGATCTACTATTACATGTTTCTTGACTTAAACATATAATTCATAAGTAACATGTTCGGGCATTCTTAAATGTTTCATGCATTTGAATTAAGATTAAAAATTGTGATATTCGAGTCAGTCACAAATGAAATGATATGCAAGTAGATGTTTTCGCAATTTTCAATTCCGAGTTGGTGTTAAGGAAATATATTTTTCATTAAATGTGCATTGTACCTATTGGTATATCAATCTGTTTACAGTTTGTAATAAATTTGATGAGGGTATACAAAATGTTTTGACTGGCCTAACTCATTTCTACCTTGTCCTCGGAATAGTATGTATATTATAGCTGTAAAGATATATTAGGTAATAAAACAGTTATTAAATGTGTAGCCAGGCAATGGATCAGAAGTATTTTCCCCTTGGTATCCAGATCAGCTCAATGCACTATTGCCCTCAGCCTACGGCTTCGTGCAATAGAACATTGAGCTGATCTGGATACCTCGGGAAAAATATTCTGATCCATTGCCTGGCTACATATTCAATAACTGTATAACCATTCTGGCAATACAATGTCGTACATCCAAAAAGACAATTACAAAAATTTATGGACACAAAGAAACAAACCACACACCAAACAAAAATAACATGGCGTTACCGAACCACAATTATCAATGAGAACTCAAGTTGAAACGAGATAGGACTCAAGTACTCTGAAAAAGTAAGCAGTTCCTGTCAGCTACAACACATAGAGAGTTAATGTTTCGTACATTACTGTAAAGTCTATGGTATATTTATTGTAGAAAGTACCCTCATAGATTCCTACTTACTTGTCCTAACCGAATCTAAAATCAGCCGATAAAGCTTAACAGTATCTTTTATCCATGATCATTTGTTCTTGACAAACCAGTATTTCGCTTGCCTTCTTAATTGTTTTAGACTATTATCTATTATCTATTATTCAACTCTTCTACGCTAATAAGGTTGTATGATATTTTGAGGGTGTTATGTCTTCGAACGCATGCCGTACTGGGTGGACCAATTTCAAAAAACTAGGAATAAAAGACAAATCAAGGCAAAGACGTGCAGGCGAAATTTAAAACCAGCGTGATCCTTACATGGTGCTGCAGACTAAAGAAATTAGTTGAACCTGCTTTTATGGCAACAATCCTCCATCTCCATTTCGATTTCAGTGTTCGGTTAAAGAATAACACACTTGAGTAACAGAAAAGCAGCCAGAAACTTGTTTTAAAACAATTTATGGGGTTACTTTATACTTGACAAAATTTCGATTTTTTTACCAATATTGATATTGAGACCGTCTATAAAAGCTTGTACGTGTTCCAAATTTACGTATTCAACCGGGTACGTAAAATCAACCTTTGGGGTCCGAGTCCCTATTTTTTGTCCATCCGTATAAGGGCAGGTCCGCCTTATTTACTGGACGGAAAATATTTAAGTTTAACCTTTTTTTAGTTGTTAAAAAGTAGGTTTGGATAAGAAATATTTTAAAACCGTTTTTATTTTGTATATGTTTAAATTTTTAAGCTGTCATGTTGGAAAATAAATAATATAGATTTTAAAACATTTCTTTCCTTTATATTTTTTCATTTCATTTCATATTTATTTTATGTTATTTTAATTACTTTATCTTTTTTATTACTTTTTATAACTCTAAATTTTCATATCTTACATATTTTTCAATACTTTTTTAATTCGATTTTTTCTACATTTTATGTTGTGTTATATAGTATGTTTAGCCATTTTATTTTATTAGTGAGGTTAGGACCACTTTTACGATGCTAAGCCTATGGTAGTAAAAGATTATACCGTATAGTTAATACTTTTCTGACAACGCAACTTTTATAAGAACTTCAGCGGGCACTTCAGCTTAGTATATATCATATATATATCAATTTTTATAACAATAAATACGTTACCACTATAAATTCTGAGATGGTCCCTTAACCGCCCAAACAGCAGGAAATACAAAAGACAAAAACACCTTGAGATGACCCCCTGACTGCCTCTTTACGACATCCCTTTGCTACATCCATTCAATTTCCTGCTGCGCTACAGATAGCACGTTTTTTTTCGAGGAGCTGATTATTTCCAGTTACAGAGAAAACAAACATATCTTTTTATATATATTATAACTAATATATTGACAAGTGTTTACAAAGACATACATATAAATATATTCAGTTTACATATTCCAATTTTTTTTTAATTTGGAGAACACATATAAATTTACAGTTTGTAAATTACCTGATTTGAGTAAGTTCGACATAATGTTTTGTTTGTCATACTATTACTAGTTGTCATGGACAATAATAACGAGTCCAGTACTTTTTCTGATGTATTTAGGGACGGGTCTCTCCGTAACCCTTTTGAGGTACTACCAACAACTGAAGGCCCTCCTGCAGATATATTTACCCTTTCACCACCTGATACAACTTCAGGTTCGGGTAACCGCAAGAAAAGGGTGGACCCTGTCTCTCCTTGTGCACCTCATTCCTCTGCTGGGGTTCCTTCTTTTGTACACAGCAATGTGTCAACAACCACACACAAGTCTAGTGTAACTCACACTATTACCAGACCTATTGATACCAGGGTAAGTAATGTAACTGCCCCTAATTTTCTTACTGGTCTGAATGCTTTGCCTCAGAGACCTGTCCTTCCTCCTGCTGCCTCAGGTTGGTATAACCCTCAGTGGCCCTCTCCTTGGGATCCTTCTTATTCTTGGGGTTAGCCTTCTAGAGTTCCTCACCTAGCTGCACAGCCTTTTCCCTCAAGGTCTGCTGAGGTGCCAGTTTCTGACCCTCAGAAAGTTGTTTCAAAAGAAAGGGATTTGTTGTGGGAATTTAAGAAGGGTCTAGACAAGGATCTGAAACAGGTTGCAGATAGGTTGGAGATGCTTGAGAATTCCCGTAAGGAGTTGCCTAGTGCCCTTGGTGCTCCGGCTTCTCCTGGGGATACAGTAGCTGACGATCCCGAGGATCTCATGTCAGTTGCTCCCGGTAGTCAGGAAGGTTCTTTTCTTATTGAAGATCGAGAACTTGATGAGGACCTTCCTGAGGATGGCCAAGCTGACCTTGTTGGCAATGGTCTTCCTACTACCAGTTCTCAAGTTGACTCTGGTAAGGATAAAGACGGAGAATTAGAAGAGAGCTCTCTCTCTAAGGATAATTTGAAGTCTAGAGTTTATTCTCGTTTGAGAGAGGACATTCCTTTTTCTTCCCCTTCTAGGGTAAACAAAACTGTGTCTACTTTTCAGGCTTCATGTGGTTTGTCTCAAGACTCTTCCACCTCTTATTCCTCCTTTCCTGAGTCTAATCATGTTGGCGTCGCACTTCGGGTCATTAATGAGAGTTTTGCATCAGCTTCTCAACCTTCTACTTGCTCCTCTAAGTTTGCTGGCTTTGGATGTAGTTCTTTTCCAGGAAGGTTCAACAGTAAGGATCATGAAGTCCACGGTTCTTCTATAGGGAAGACTGCTCCCATTTGTGACAAGTTCATTGCTTCTTCCTTAAACCTTAAGAATGTTGATGGCCTCAAGCTTTCTCAATCTTTGTGGACCAAGTCTGAAAATCTTCTTCGAAGTGCTTCCCATGTTCTTGGCAGTGCTGAACTTTATCTTGCGGCTGCAGGTACTTTGTTGCAGGGGAAAGAAGGCGAGGAATTTAATGAGCTGACGTACTATCTGCTCCAGGTAGAACAAGCTCTTGGTACTTCTCAACTCTTGTTGTTGGGTTCTCTGGGCAACTTTACCTTTGCTAAGCGAGGTGAATTGCTTCAGTACCTTCTCCTCTTCAGGAATCTTTAATGTATTCCAAGTTGAATGACAAGATCTTCGGTATGACTGCTTCAGCAGTTCAGGAAGAGCTTAAGAAGCTTCCTCAGCCAGTAAATGTCAGTGTCAAGCTCTCTGATGACAAACGCACTGTGGTAACTAAGTCTGTGCCTTCCTCCTCAGCAACTTCTGCTCCTGTGTCAGCCCCTTCTGCCCCTAAGAGACAAAAACCGGCCAGCTAATTCCTCTGCTTCTAAATCCACCAAGTATCCTTTCTATAAGAAGAAAGGTGGTAAGAAGCAAGGGAATCGTGTTTGAAGTGTTGCCCCCTCAGTTATTACTGACAGCCCCCTTGGAGAAGATCAGTTTCCACTCCCATCTCCAAATATTCCAGTAGGGGGGGGATTTTTCCATTTTCTGAAACGATGGGAAGAAATCACCCAAGATTCTTGGGTCTTGTCAGTAATTCGGGAGGGGTCTTCATCTGAATTTTCACGAGCATCCACCACTGTCTCCTCAACCAGTGTTTCTGTCTCACACTTCCAATCAGGAGAAGTTTTTCCTTCTTTCTCGGGAGGTTCAGTCCATGCTTCAGAAGGAAGTAATAGAAGTTGTCCAGGATCGCTCTCTGACTCCAGGCTTTTATTGTCGTCTTTTCCTGGTGACCAAAAAGACAGGTGGCTGGCGTCCAGTCATAGATCTTTCCATCCTGAACACCTTTCTGGTTATTCCCCATTTCAAAATGGAGACCAATCGCTCCATCAGGGTCTGTATCAAACCGGGTATCTGGACAACAAGTTTGGATCTGACAGATGCGTATTTTCACATTCCCATAGCTTACCACTTTCGCAAGTATCTTCGCTTTGTATGGGACAACAAGGTTTACCAGTTTCGAGCTCTACCTTTTGGCCTTTCTACAGCCCCTATGGTGTTCACCAGGATTTTCCAGGCTGTCATTTCTTATCTGCATTCCCTTTCTATTCAGATTCATTCCTATCTAGGCGATTCCCTTATCAGGAACTTTTGTCATCTTCAACTGTCTACTCAAACCCATGAGGTTATCCAGCTTTATCTCAGCTTAGGCTTCCTAGTTTCTTGGAGAAATCCGAGTTGATCCCTTCCCAGAATTTCATTTTTCTGGGGAAGCATTACATGACAGATCTGGGGTTAATTTTTCCTCCCGAGGAAAAATTTCTGAAGAATTTCCAATCTTCAGTCATCCCAGTTTGTATCAGCTCGCCAAATTTCTCAGCTTCTGGGTTACCTGAACTCTTAACAGATATAGTTCCTCTGGGTCGCCTTTTTATTCGACCTCTTCAGTTTTATCTTCATCATCACTGGCTTCCAGCCTCTCAGGACTGGGAAGCTCTTATTCCTGTTCTACCGGACTTGTTACAACATCTACAGTGGTGGTGTCTAAGGGAGAATGTCATGAAATGTGTTCCACTTTCAGTACCTTCCCCATCTCTGACCCTTTACACAGACTCCAGTCTGATGGGTTGGGGAGCTTATCTAGAGGGAGAGTCTATATCAGGTCAGTGGTCTCCTGCTCAACAGCAGGATCACATCAACATTATAGAAATAAGAGCGGTGCTTTTAGCGCTAACTCATTTTCTGTGCTCTCTTCGTCACAAGTCTGTCCTTGAAGCAACAGACAACACTACAGTTGTTGCTTACCTCAGGAATCAGGGAGGTACTCACAGTCAGAGTCTATTTGCTTTTTGCAAAAAGGCTCTACTTCTATGTTCAGAGAATCATGTTCTGTTGACAGTTCGACACATTCCAGGTCATCTCAATGTTCTGGCGGATTCTCTAAGTCGATCTCTATCTCCTGTGAACACAGAGTGGGAACTTCTACCAGTGGTATTCAATTCGATAACCCTTCATTGGGGGGCGTCCTCACATAGATCTTTTTGCAACAGCTCTAAAATCACAAGCTAGAAACTTATGTGTCTCCAGTTCTGGATCCTCTATCCTTTGCAGTAGACACTATGTCTCTCTCTTGGGTAGGAATGTTCGCCTACGCTTCCCCCCCCATTCAGGTTCCTATCTCAAGTTCTTCAGAGGATCTCTCAGGAATCTTGCAAGATCATCCTTATTGCTCCAGCTTGGCCAAGACAAGCTTGGTTCACAGATCTGCTTCTTCTATCCTGTGCAACTCCTCTCTGTCTTCCTGCCAGAATAAATCTTCTGTCTCAGTTTCGAAGAAAGGTTTACATCCTCATCCAGAATCTCTTCATCTACACGCCTGGTTACTCTCCGGGAGGGTCTCAGACAGAGAGGATTTTCTTCAGGGGCTTCCAGACACATCTCTAAGTCTGTTCGACAGTCTACAGAGAGAGTATACGATGCCAAATGGTCAGTCTTCTGTGCTTGGTGTGGTGACAGGGAAATTAATTCAATCAAGATCTCTGTACAGCAGCTAGCTGATTTTTTAGTTTTCCTGTTTGAAGTTAAGGATCTATCTCCTTCAACTATCAAAGGTTATAAGTCAGCTATTTCCCGCACTATTTCTATTTCTGGTGGCCCAGATTACAGAAATGATGACCATTTATCTCTTTTGGTTCGTAGTTTTGATTTGGAGAAGCCAAAACAAAAGAAGTTAGTTCCTCAATGGGATTTAGGGTTGGTCTTATCAACACTTAAATCATCTCCATTTGAACCAGCTTCTGAAGCAGATCTTAAGTTTGTTTCTTACAAATGTTGTTTTTGTTGGCTTTAGCGTCAGGCAGAAGAAGGAGTGAGATTCATGCCTTTTTAGTATCTGAATCTTGTCTACGCTTTTCTAGGGATGAGTCTTCTGTGACCTTGTTAACAGACCCATCTTTTTTGGCTAAAAACCAATTACCTAGTAAAGGTGCAGAACCAGTAGTGGTTCCTGCCCTTCCTTCTGACTCTCCTGACCTGTTACTTTTTCCTATCAGAATTGTTAAGATTTATCTAAATAGGACTCAGCAACGCAGATCTGCTTCTTCTTCATCTAGACTCTTTCTTCCTTTCAAGAAAGGTGTTTCTGACTTGTCTGCCAAATCCATCTCCAGATGGATATGTGACACCATTTTGTTGGCTTACAAATCCTCAGGTGAGGAAGTTTTGGCTAGTCATTCTGTTAAGACATATGAGGTCAGAGCCTTAGCATCGTCATGGGCTTTATTCAATTCAGCCTCAATTTCTGATGTTTTATCTGCTGGGTTTTGGAGGTGTGAAACTTCTTTTACTAACCATTATCTCCGTTCTATGACCTCATCTGCTGATAGTTTGTTTTCCCTTGGACCTATAGTAATTGCACAAAGATAAATTTCCCCCTACCAGCACTTCTTAAGGGGATTCAGCTATGCGTTAGATTCTGAATTTCTCAGAATTTATAGTGGTAACGTATTTATTGTTATAAAATTTAAAATTTTTAAAGTAAAATTATTTTTTATTAAATAAATACTTACCACTATAAATTATAGGTCCCATCCATTTCTTTTTCCTCCCCTTCATCCCCTGTTGGATACTTTTAACTTGAGGAAATTGAATGGATGTAGCAAAGGGATGTCGTAAAGAGGCAGTCAGGGGGTCATCTCAAGGTGTTTTTGTCTTTTGTATTTCCTGCTGTTTTGGCGCTTAAGGGACCATCTCAAAATTTATAGTGGTAAGTATTTATTTAGTAAAAATTAATTTTACTTTAAAAATTTTAAAGTTTGTCGGTTTAAAGGTAGGTTTTAACTTCCGGTATTTCAGATGAACAATATAATGTTTCTTTTTATAAATGCATCTTACAAAACTTGTTTATATTCGAAAATAAATAGTATTTGCTGAGATTCGGTTTAAAAAAGGGGGACAGGTACTTTGATAGACATTGCTTTGCTGGATTACACAGGCAAAATTTAGACATACGTCTGACATACGTTTGTAAAAACGTGCGTCTGACGTAGCGTATGAACGTACGTTAAGGATGGTCACTCCTAAACTTTCTATATCAAAGATTTTAAAATGATTTAATTATGGGTCCGTGTGCTCGTTTCCGAGATATATGACGTCAAAAAATTGGCCGGAAATCAGACTCCTCTAGATTTTACACAACTTTAACACTGTGACGTTTTTGGCCTTAAAAAACCATAAAGTTGTATCAAGTATTTTAAGATATTTTATTCAGTTGGTTTTTATAGTCAGTATAATCAGAAAATACAATAAAATGTAGTGGTCAGTGTGCAAAAATATTCCTCAATATTTAAAGGTAAAGTCTAAAGAAGTTCCGAAATCAGACTGAAATTCTGAAACATGACTATCCTTAAACATAGGTTTCTAACCGCCGTACGGTAAACGTACATCAAATAATTGTCAAAACATACGTCAGACGTACGTTTTTTAAACGTGCGTCAAACATACGTTTACCATACGTCAGACGTATAATTTCCTAAAATGTATGAAACTAGTGAGTTATTTATTATGAAATAAAAATATTGCCAAGATAAATTTTTAACTTGCGTCAAACGTACAAGGTTAGAAACGCAAATTTTTTATATGCGTCAGATGACGTGCGATCAGTCCACATTTTGCCTGTGATATATAACAAACGCTCTGTCATAACAGTTGAAATGCATAAAGATTGAACGAGATATAATTTTTTTATATTTTATTTTATTTTATTAAAGCACACAGAAAACCACATTGGTTATAGCTTTACAAAACTTAAAACATATACATGAATGCAATGCAAGCTTCCTTTATCTTAAGACATTGTTTTGTGATGTATGACTTGGAGAGGTTAAACGTATTACTAAGATTTTTCACATTTCATTTCTATTATCCAGCATGCCCACTGTGTATTGACATTTGCTATGGATATAAATGTATGGTGGAAGGAACAAAACCAGTCTGCTTTTAAAGAATACAAACTTTAAATATTAATTTAGTCCGACTGTCACACCTTAATAGAACAAGAGCTAATAACCTAAAACAAAACAGAAAACTGATGTATCATTGTTTTTTCATATTTTTATTTTCATTACATGTATAGACGTAAAGTGTTTAAAACTTTATCTATAGGCCTATAAAATTATACTGTCTTTAATTGTCTTTGTATTAAAATATGGAATAAAAAGTGGAATATGGTTATTACAACCTATCTTTAAAGTATTTCAAAACGTAGAAGATATGTGGGCTATACTCTGCTCGCCAGTTGAGCGAGGGGGTAGGTCTATAGGGTCTTATTTAGAATAATGATACAAATCATGGGCGTTCCGTGTAAGGTAATATTAGAAACTATACAAGTCTCTCATGATCCAAATGTCCGAAACTTCTTTGGACTCCAGACTCACAGTAGGTTTCTAATTCAAGTTAAGATAGAATTGTCAAAATAAATATCTATCATGAGATAAACTGTTTTGTTACATCGGGTCAATACACAAATAGTTCAACTGTCATTTTCATGTCAAGGCATATGATTCACCCTCTTTTCCCCCATTTTTTTATATTTAATTTGATATAAATATAACATAGTTATAATATAGCTTTTTTTATCATTTTATTTTTTCTTTATTCGTTTTCCTATTTCATATATTCGTTTAATTGTTTTGTTTTCTTTATTACCTCAATCAACCAAGTCGTCAAATATCTTTGAATGTTTTTGGTTTTCTTGAGTTAAATAAAACCGACATTGCGGAGGAAACAAAAATCGCCCACTTTTTTGTATCAAATATAAGTATAAAGGTGTGGTTACTATACAGGCATCCACTCTCCAAAACAGATAAGAGGAACGATGGACACAGACCTTGGTAAGAAGCCCACGGCTCCGACTAAAGATGGCGACAACATATTTTCTACATGTATCAATAATGTGTATGAGGAACTAAATAAGGATTCGAATATGGTATATCCAAAGCTTGATACGGACAAACAACAGGACTCACAGACGGACGAACAACAGGCTCCACGGGGTGAAATCAAGCTATGCAGCTTTCCACGATGTAGACGTGTTAGATGGCTGTTCTTTACAGTGGCAGTTTTAGGTGCCTATGGCCTAGTTATTGGTCTCCATCACGACATGCTCAGCCCGGGCGAAAAGACAGGAACAGGAAAAACAACTGGTAAAGTTAAAGATAAAAGCACATATATAGTCTACCAAATTATTGAATTCAATTTTATAATATTATCTTAATTAATCAGGGGCGGTGTTCTCGAAGCTATCTTAGGACTAAGACGTGTCTATAGACCATCTAAAGACTCGTCATAGTCTTAAGTCGTGTTCTCGAAGCAGTCCTATTTTAAATTTTTGTCTCATTTTAGGATAAAAACTAAGACACCAAATTTGATGTCTTTAGACCATCCAATCTAAGATTTTACATATTTTGAACACTAAAACTCACTATATTTTGTCCAGATGTTCACCTAATAATATTTAATCATCGATTAACTTGTATTCAAGGCATCATGCATGATTTTAAACTTTGAACTTATTTTTAGATACTTCAATGACCCTGTATGTTGTTTTAATTATTTTAGGACAACGTGGTTATGATTTTAAAATAAAAATGGTAGCTAATTACATGTTGACTTTTAGTTTGAGCATTCAAATCATAGCCATTTTGGTGTACATTCAGATGAATATATTGTTGAAAAAAGTTAATTATCTAATTTTGTTTCAATTAAAATTTTATTAAATCTATATTATGACGTCCTAACAAAAGACGCGTCTAAGATAGTTTCGGGAAACAGATTAGGATGGTCTAAAGATGGTCCAAACTAGGTCTCAAAAATTGACTTTGGACGCGTCTTTAGACAAATTTTAGGATACTTTCGAGAACACCGCCCAAGGTTACTATAGAATTGGTTTGAATTGCTTTAATGATATGCACTTTATTCTAAATGTAATTCTTAAACTTTTTATCCAAATTGAATCTTTATGAACTTAAGTTTGTAATATTTTTGTTTTCTGAACGAGATTTTGATATATTTCTTACATGAATTCCTCGTTTTCTTTTTGGAAAATTTGAAATACGTATGCATATTGTTACCCCGCCCCCTTTCCAGTTTTCCCCTTTGGATGAATAATATTTTTTACTTATAGAGCATTCCAGAAAAAATATTACATTTTTATTAAAAGTTGTGATCACATCCAGAAATACTAACTGTTTATTTGTGATCTAAACAAATGTAGTGTTCTCGCAATGCCTTTCAATATCTAGCGTTTTTAGGTACATGCATATTTATCGAGTTCGATAGTCACTCGATTTCCGCAAAAGACGGACACATCGTACACATTGACAGCAAGCAATAAATTTTCTAGCGAAAAAGAATAAGCAAACTATAAACTAGTAGATGTATAAAACAATCAATAATTTCGACAAGTGAAAGTACGAATGACCGGTATTGCCATCGGTTCTGTCACGTTTCTCGATTTATGCGAGAAATTTCTCATTTGAAATGTCAACTCGGAACTGAGAAATGTCAACTTGGAAGTGCGAAATGTCAAGTTGGAACTGAGAAATGTCAACTTGGAACTGAGAAATGTCAACTTGGAACTGAGAAATGTCAACTTGGAAGTGCGAAATGTCAACTTGGAAATGAGAAATTTCTCGCATCAATCGAGAAATGTGACAGAACTAATGGCACTAGCGGTCTTTCGTATGAAAGTGTAGGTAAAATTAAACAAGGAAGTTTTCTAGATGTGATTACAACTAAAAGCTAAGTAAGCCATTTTTGGAACTGACAAGATCAGCTGATTTTTTTTCCCCATCTATCTTCCAAGAGCTTAGATTCAAGTACGAATTATTATATTTATTACAAAGCACTCATAGGTGGATATTTTTTTTTCGAAATCTTTTTAAACATAAACTACAAAATAAAATGAATGCGAATATTTAGATACGTTTAAAATGTTGGAATAACTTCCATGTGTACATTTTCCTACCGATTTTATACATAATTTGTTTTTATCATAAATAAATTGGAAGTTGAGTGACACAGATGCTATATGATAACTTGTCAACTCTAAAATGATATTATAAAGAAATTGATCTAGCAAGAACCAAAAGTTTTTGAAGTCATGGAAAAAAGATTAAACATCGCCCGTGCTTCATGTATTTGATCGTTGACTTTCTTATAATTCTATATTTCTATCTACTATCTATATAGGTATGTACGTACGATGGGGAAGGACATCATGTGGAAGTGATGCCAGTCTGGTGTATGATGGTAAGAATTCTCTTCTAATTTCTAAATACATTTGTATCTTTAGAAATTTAAATTGTTACGTATGTTGATGTAGAATTTGTTTAATTTAATTTGAACATATTTTATTCATGAACAAAATAAGAAAAGGATCGGAAAGCAGGACTAAGCTTTGTGTGTGTGTTGGTTTTTAACGCTCTTTATCGACGCACTATATGTAGGGCGGACAGACTTTGTGTTGGTGGAGGAAACCAGAGTACCCGGAGAAAACCACCTACCTTCGGCAGGTAACTGACAAACCTAATCACATACAAGAGGGACTCGAACACCACCTGAGAGGTGATCGACTAGTGATCAATGCTGTGGTATTTAAAACAGCAGTCACCCAGGCCCCGGACTAAGCCTTGATATTTTCCCATCTTAATTGGTAACATTAAAGAATTTGTTATGCCAAATATGTAAAGACTGTATTTGACGTATATCCTTTTTTGGAGGACGTTCTTATTAATTGATTAATCAATTAATTAAATTATTTATTTATTTACTTACTTACTTACTTTATCAGGGATGAGGGGCATGAACATTTTGCTATCTATAATTAATGCTCGATAAAGTTATATATAGCTTTTTTACTTTTGAGATAATGTCTGATTTTTTAGCGGTGCCAATTCATTTTAGCGATCGTTAGCCTAACGTGCAGGTAAGCCCATTTAATTTACATGGGATAACATCGAGTACGTTAGTAAGCGATCGCTTTATGAAACGGCACCCTGGCTATAGTGTCATTACTTTGAATCCGTCGTTCGTTAGCTTTTCATAAAGAGGTCTTCTTCTCTGAAAAAACTGAAGAGTTTGCTTCATGCACTTGTTTTTAAGGTGACTTCAACAAGAATATTGTATTAGTTATAAAGAGAGCGTTTTGGGTTTATGGGCGCCTTTTCTTTTATTATTAGGATACATGGCTGGCCATGCCTATCACAGCGGAGGGGATGGAGCCAATACTCTTTGTCTCCCCAAAGACCCGGTTTGGAATCGTTATGATGAAAACAAGAATTCCTTCACATCTAGAATTTATGGGTTAGAAATAGACGTTCTCGATGATAAGCAGGCTTTTGGGACAAATGTACTAAATGACAACCTGCCATGTGCAGTATGTAAAACTACTGGAAGATCCGCTGTTCTGATGGTTCCTGCTAAAACTGAATGTTACACGGGATGGACTAAAGAATATTCTGGATACCTTGTAGCACAAGCCAGTGAAAAAGATCGAACAGCGAGTGAATATATCTGCGCTGACGAACATCTTGAAGCTCTTCCTGGTAAAAAACAAGATGATAATGAAGCCGTTTTATACCCAGTGGAAGTAGGTAGTTGCAGAACCCTAAATTGTCCTCCATACGTAGAAGGTCGGGAGCTAACCTGTGTTGTTTGTACCCAATGAACGTATATTTGTTTTCATGTTTTTATTCTTTTTTATCAACTTGTGCAAGTTTTGAAAAAAATTAATGAAAACCAGCGTCGGATCCAGAAGGGGGTAGGTACCAGGGGTTGACACCCCCCCCCTTTCCTCAGAAAATTTTATAATTTGCTTAATCAGCCTGAAAAACACCATCTTTTGTCCGTAGTACGCAATATACGAAATCCCCTTGAAAAAAAATTCTAGATCCGCCGCTGATAAAAAATAAGCTGCCAGTTTTTTTGTCTTTGTAATATCATGTATTCACCATAAAATACTCTTTTCTGTAATTGGTAATTGTCATTTTTTATGGTAATATAAAATGTTTGTACTTTCTTTCTGACATTTACACAATGTTTCTATTACAGTGACGTGTCAATTGTTTAATATTTGTATGTCTTTGTAAGGTATTGTATGTCGTTTGCATTAATAAACTTGTATTATGAGCACATTTGAGTTAACCCCTATTCCCCGAAGTCGTTTACTACTTCTTTTCAGCAATGAAGCACATTTGGATTTAATTTGTTTTTATTACATGCATATTTCAACACGTTATGCAACTTATCTGAAAACGCTTGACCGACTTGGGATTATCAGAACAGATTAAACTTTTTTGAAAAAAATCTTAGACGACACATTATATGAATGAATAGTGTGTAGTAGGACCTAGATATAGAACACTGTTCCCACAAGAGATCGATTTCATTTTGGTCGGGTAACGATTTCTGCAATTAGAATAACCTCACATCATATTTTGAATCTTTGTCACAATTAAGTTTGATGTATTATGAAATTCCGATTAGACTTCAAAACCAGACGTTTTGCAAAAATTTCATGGCAGTCAATTTTTTTTATGGGAATAAATAAAATCGAATATCTGATTTTTAAAGGACATACTATAATACATCCCTAACAAGCTTAGTCATGAGGTTTCAGAGAAGAAGATTTTTGAAAAGTTGCACAAGGGACCATCAGCAGCATTTGAGCCAAATTAATTGGAAGGTCAAAATATCAAAAGAGTGGAAAGAAAGGTACTAGTACCAAAAAAAGGCCAAAACGAGCAACAAGATTATTGCATGATCAACTCCGTACAGATTCAAAACCGATAGACAATCATAATGAGACGAGGAATAAGTGTGGCGACAAATAATAAACAAACGCCACAATGCAAGACGAGACCAGTGGTCAATGCTGGCCGTCTTGCATTCAACCAAAAATTTAAATTACAATACATAAAATTCAATACCAATCCCAAAATTATCAGCGAAAGACCCATTTCTAGATACTATTGAAAAAAAACTTGAGCAAAATACTGTCCGGTAAACTGAAAAACAAATAAACAGAAATTATGGGTAATGGTGTAAAAGACTACAAAAAAAATTAAATTTAAATATTGTCAATCACTATAACGAAACATATAAATAGTTGATAAGGTAGTGTGATAGCAGCGGCAGTCTGGTAGGCAGAATGGTCAGGCACAAAGTAGAGATAGCACCATTAGTTTAATTGTTCATGTTCTTGTTATTTTTATAGGAACAGGACATAAAGAAAACACTCAACAAAATAAAACCTTCACATAAACATAGAACTCATGTTCTCCGGAAGACTAAGTAGTTAATGGTTTGTTGCAGTAAATACTCTCAAAGAAAAAAAGGACTGATCTGGTAGATAAGACATTTCTTAACTTTACGACAAACCCATGAGACGTAAGAATCCCGTCTGGTCGTCAGACTTGAATTCACTACTGAATTTGATTTTTTTTTTTTCATTTGATTTTCCGATTTTAAAAAGACACCAGGTAATTTCTTTCCTTATACTGCACATGGTCGATATCCCGGCTCATTGCTGGATTTGACTTCCATGTTCTAACTTTTAGGTACTTTTCGTTCAATAATTTCGGTACTTTTGTCTCCCGCCGCAACGCGACGGAGGGACCTAGTAATGGTCTTCGTCTGTCCGTCCGTGCGTCCATCCGTCCATCACACTTTTGTGAGCGCAACTCCTCTGAGACCGCTCAACGGATTCTGATGATTTTTTTTTGGTTTGTTTGTCATGAAATGTAGTTGATTACATCGCACCGCCATTGAGATTCGACAAATTTTATAGGAGTTATGGGACTTGATCGAATTTGTTCATTTTAGGTCATAGGAACACTTTGTGAGCGCAACTCCTCTGAGACTGCTCAACAGATTTGGGTGGAATTTCATAGGATTATTTGTTAATGTAGTTGATCACCTCGCACCACCATTTTGAATCGACAAATTTTATAGGAGTTATGGGACTTTATCGTCATAGGTACACTTCAAGTTGTGAGTGCAGATTTTAATGAAATTTTGTAGGATTGTTTGTCATGATATGTAGGTAATTAGATCGCAATCCAATTTCAATTCCTAAAATTTTAGTAAATTTAGTAAACTTGTATGCGGTGGCGGGGGACATTGGCTATGTGTAGCAAACTTGTTTGCCTAGAAGTGATTGTTAGAAGCCCTACTTATTACAATGAAGAAACACGTCGATACGCAATGGTGTACAAATGCCATTAACTTGTATGCTGAAAACCACGTCCACCAAGCTTTACAAATATGTTGTCTAAAAAGAAAGTTGAGCATTTCTCTTATTTGCGCATCCGTAAAACTGTTCCTTTTACTAGACTCAATGGATGACAACTATTTTCTTTAATTTGGCTTGTCTTTAAAGCCTATCTGTAAATCTATCACAATTGAGTTATCCTCCTTCGTCTGTATTCGGTATAAAACATTCAAGAAGTATAAATCAGAAATAATTTACACTAAAAGCTAGAAAGTCGTAGAATAAAAAAAAGAAACGACATTTAAAACAAAATCAAAATCAAAAAGGCAATATTAATTAGGCGCACGTAAGAGCCTTGACTGCAAAATTTATATCCTAAAATGCTGATTAACATGATTAAGAAGGATTATATACTGAATAATACATGGCAAAATCTGTATCATATGCTGTATTTACCCGAGACTTCTATATCACACCGAGGGCCAACGGCCCGAGGTATGATATAGGTCGAGGGTTAATACAGCATGTGATGCAGATTTTGCCATGTAATGTACATTATATTATATAGATTAAAATATTGATATTTTGTAGGGGTGCGATATATTGTAAGGGGTGCGATATAGGGGGTGCGATATAGGGTATGCGATATAGGTAATGTGCTTTGTCCTATAATGCATCTTAAAAAGACTATATTTATACTTAAATATATGATATATTATTATTTCTTGCCCTTAACGTCAACTTGCATATTGTATCATTCACATTTATTTGTACGTATTTGTACGTATATGTATTATATTTGTTTCTTCTCTATCAATCATATTCTCTTCTTATATTATGTACCTCTGATTCCGGGCTTTGATTGCTCCTCGTGGGTACATGATTTGGTGGATAAAGTTTTTGTAGTTGTTGTTCTTATATAAAACATTTTTGGTCTTTTTTACTTCCAAATAAGAAACGAGGAAGAATGAATGAATGAATGGATGGAGGAATGATCAATCAGACCAATCTCTGCTAACAGCGAAGTCTTGGTGGTTATTTATAATTGTTGGCAGTGCTTTACGTTCTGGCTTTCTGTTAATATAATTATCTGTTTCTGACTATCAATCACATCCATCTAATTATAGATCATATCTTTCTTCCATTCATAAACAGGAAGTTGATCAAGTATTGTTATTCTGAGAGATACAACTCTGTGATTACTTATCGGAAGATACTAAACAAACAGCTAGGCTATATATTCGTCAAAGATTTAACGAAAACATAATTCAAATTTCGATATAAATAAATTTAGTTAAAATTCGTCTGCTTCATAAAACATAATACAATGCCGGCAGTTCCTACATTGTAAAATTAAAATTGTTTTGTGTTCATTAATTTTTTTTTGTGACGAGACCCAAAAATTATTCTAGCGTTTCTTATGAAATTTATTATTTTTGGCTCACAAAACAAAGAAAAACTCAAATTTCAATATTTCAAAATTCGTGAAATTAGTTTTTTAACAATGGTCTGTTACCCATAGTACATCTGGTAGAGCCATAACCCAGTAGTTTGTTCCGGATCATTACACTCTGCCTCCCCCACCTAGTTGATGATGGATCTTATCTCTCCTTATCTTTTCCTCAGGAAGTACTGCAAATCTTACAAGATATCTAAGGAAATCATTAAACAGATAACAGAAGCAGCAGCATATAATTGCAGTAGATATCATTTGGCTTATTGCTTTTGCTTGTTTACCTTGTGCTTGTTTTGTAGATTCAGAATCAGAAATTTTATTGGAATAAAATCCAAACAATTAGATTGTTACCACAACATATATACAAGTACATACATAAAAACAGCACAGACATAAAATTATAAGAAGGTTCACATATAGATTACAGTAAGATTCTTGTGTAATGATCATTTAAATATCCGCTTGCCTCCTATCAAGATTGAGATTAAGAAATTTGAAATTTGTATTTAAGATTGCTTCACTAGTTCACATCTCTTATTGTACATTTTACTAATTCCATTTATAATAGCATGACAAATATCGTATTAAATACAGGTAAATGTATAGTTAAATTTACACTGAGGGTTCATGTTTTTTAAAAGACAATCTATATAAAGATAACTGCGAACATACTATGACAAAGTGGAATTCATCTTCAATTTCTATTTGGCATAAGGGACATATTCTATTTTCTAACTTTTTTTATTGAATCTACCAGTTTCAATATATTTGTATCAAATGGTACTGTTACAATACCAATACCAATACCAATATTTTTATTTTCCAAATTAGGTCCCCATTGGTTACATATATGGCATATCCAGCATAACCGATTGTACTTGTTTGGTGTCCACTTTGGTATACTGTGTACAGTACTGTCCAGTGTTTTACATGTTTTAAGAAATGTTTACTAATAATTACAGTCTCACATAAATAAGTTGTTAATATAATTTAGGTATCACAACATGAAATTCATTTCATACTTTTATTTGATATCTGCCGGGGATATCTGTTGATTTTAGATCGGCTTTCAATAGAATCATTTCTTTTGCATCAAACTTCGTAAAACATATAGATGTATATGTCTGTACTCCAGTCATAGAGCAAAGAATAAAACTGAATAGGCATTCTATAAATCATTACTGGTGTCATGGATGAGTCAAAATGGGACGTAGAGAAACAGAAATTTATGCCAAGTGCATTTCTGAAAGGAAAAACCAGAGTCGATACATTTCTTTCCTTGTTTGGGCTTTTCTTTATCGAATACATGACCAATAGTAACATTCGATTCGACTTACTCCTCTGGTTCTAGCAAAAATTAGTGCGTGTTTTCTGTGTCTCTCTGGCTTTTAAACTATAGAGCATAATTCGTCCAATACATGTACATATATTTAACAAGATTTATAAGTTTTAAGTGGTCGTTGATAAGCCTTTTATAACGTTTCTTAAATGTTCATATGATATCAATAACGGAAAACGATGTCTACAATGCTGTAATTACATAGACACCAAAATAGGTAGTCTTTGAAATCATATAGACACAAAAATAGGTAGTCTTTGAAATCATAATTGGCATTTAGGAACAGGTGGTATACAATACAGCAATGATTACATTAATTAAGCCTCAATATGGGGTTGAGACTTCTCTGAAGGTCCGTGTAGACCTCTGTGGTTAGCAGCCAACGGTAGACAGTGGTACCGGTGTCAGACTACAACGTGAGAACTGAGAAGGATCTATACCCACCGATTACACCATGATTAAGTCATTTTCCTTCAATTATCACTCCTGAAGATCCATAGTTTTAAATTACCATTTATCACGACAATGATATTTTAATTGAATATGATTGAGCATTTAATTCATAATTTTTAGTCAAGGACCACTTGTATGGCAAACTATAGACTCAACTGTGTCAAGGGAAATCAGAAGTTACCCCATGCAAACAGGCTCATTGGAAAGGGAATGACTTTACAAATTATAAGACCTTGTCAGCATACACCAAGTGAATAGATAGAAAAAAATAACTTTCTGTTGATCTCCTGATTCTGTATTAATGTTCTTTTTTTAATTTGCACATTGATACCCACTATCATGTGGTCAATGCAATGTTTTAAAAATCAAAGAAAAAGCCGACTTGTGAAATAACAGAAAAAACAAATCGAGTAGAGAATTGCACACAAAGCACTCTTTCTCCTGTAAAAATGTACATTGTCACTTGTCAAAAAAAGGAAAATTAAATTCTAAATGTTAAAACTGTTCATCACTTTGTTAAGATTTATCCCGTAAAGGTTTAGTAACAAGAGTGACTCGAAATCAGACGTTTGAAAAACACGGCGCTATTGGCTGGTCAAGCAACTACTAGCAGCTCTAAAATACATGCATCATTTGGTAAAGCTACTACTAGTAGTTCTTAAACAAAGTGGTAGGCCGAGAAACTTCTAGTGGTTCTAAAATTCTGTGGTTTGCAATACAACTATTTATAGGCCTAAAATAAAGTGGTTGGTGAAGCGACTACAAGTAGTTCTGAAATACAGTGATTGATCAAGCAACTAACTAGTAGTTCAAAATACAGAAGTTAGTCAAGCAACTTGCTATATTAGTTCTAAAATACAGTGGTTCATAGACAACTACTAGTAGTTCTAACATACAGTCTTTGGTCAAGTAACTATTAGTAGTTTTAAAATACTAAGGTTGGTCAAGCAACAAAGTGTTTGGCCAAGAAACTACTAGTGGCTCTAAAATTCTGTGGTTTGTAATGCAACTATTTATAGAAGAAAATGAGATGTGGAATAAGTGTACGCGACACAACCTACATTATAAACGTATATTTTAAATATCCACAATGGAAAACAGCCAGCGGCCTTCAATGTGACCAGCGGTCGCTGCTCGCTGTTTTTCAATTGGCCCCTGGATTGAAAATAAAATACATATGATTCAAGCCCAATCCCAAAGTGCATTGAAAGACCCTCTTCTTGACAAAAAAACAATTAACAAAAATTCGACTAAATACAAACATAAGCTTTGATAAAGATTCCTGGCTTAGGACAGGCACATTAAAATGTGGCGGGGTTAAACTAGTTTTTTGGCGCCAACCTTCCCCCTAATGATAATCAATAACAAAGCACAAACTAACACACAGTAAAAATCAAATCGATAGAAGTTCAATTCAACAAGAGAGTATCTGAGACAAAAGGACAACAGGTAATTAACGGGACGTAAAGATACTCTCACTCGAAGTTACTGACAGCTAGCTAAGAAGCATCCATCGACTGATGTAAAAAAGTCAAGTATGTCGATTTTAAATCCGACACAACACGTCAAACACTTGATTTGATGATGCATCATCACACAAAACCGACACACTTGACCGCTGTAATGCTCAAAAATGACATAAGTATAAAAAGGCAATTAACATTTTAAAGTAAGTATCAAATTATCAATATTTTTACCAAGGAAGACTAAATTCAAAGATTTTACTAAAATATCCATTTCATAACCTTTATTATACCTAAAATAAAGTGATTGATCAAGCAACTTGCTAGTAGTTCTAAAATACAGTGGTTCGTCAGACAACTACTAGTAGTTCTAACATACAGTCGTTGGTCAAGTAACTATAAGTAGTTTTAAAATACAATGGATTTCCAAGCAACCTCTAGAAGTTCTAACACGCAGTGGTTGATCAAGCAACTACTACCGGGTGGTACTTCTAACATACAATCGTTGGCAACCAACTACTAGTAGTTCTAACATGCAGCGGTTGGCCAAGCAATTATTAGAAGTCCTTAAATTATATAGTGCTTGGTCAAGCCACTTCTGGTAGTCCTAAAATACAGATGTTTGTCAAGCAACTACCAATAGTCCTAAAATTATATGGTTTGTCAAGCCAGAACTAGAAGTATTGTAATACAATGCTTGGTCAAGCAACTACTAGTAGTCCTAAAATACAGTGGTCAGTCAAGCAATTACTAGTAGTGGTTGGTCAAGCAACTACTAATAGTCCTAAAATACAGTGGTTGGTCAAGCAACTACTAATAGTCCTAAAATACAGTGGTTGGTCAAGCAACTACTAGTAGTCCTAAAATACAGTGATCGTCAAGCAATTATTAGTAATGGTTGGTCAAGCAACTATACTAATAGTCCTTAAATACAGTGGTTTGTCAAGCAACTACTAATAGCCCTAAAATACAGTGGTTTGTCAAGCAACTACTAGTAGTTCTAAAATACAGTGGTTGGTCAAATAACTACTAACTAGTATTTCTAACATGCAGTGGTTTGTCAGGCAACTACAAGTAGTCCCAACTGCTGGTCAAGAAACTACTAGTTGTCCTACTAAAATACAGTGGTGAAGCAATTACTAGTAGTATTACAATACAGTCTTTGGTCAAGTAGCCACTAGTAGTTCTAAAAACAAAGGTTGGTCAAGCAACTATACTAGTAGTTCTTAAATACAGTGGTTGATCAAGTAACTACTAGTAGTTCTAAATTACATGAATTGGTTGTACAAGCAACTATTTATTAGTAGTTCTACAATACAATAGTTGTTCGAGCAACTACTCGTATTTCTAAAATACAACTTAGCAAACTGCATCGACCTGATTTAATATGATCTTAAAGTTTAAAAAATAAGGTGTAACAAACTGTATAGAAATGTTCTTTCTATTGATATTTGAACTATTTTTATTTTTATCTTAAGAAAGCATCAAACAAAAACATGAATGTAAATTTAAATTGTTTCTGAAGAATCGTTTAAAGTACAAATAATTTGCTCAGAACGTAATAGATCTTCGTGCTACATTGATGTTCGTATGTAGGTTGCTGATGAAACCTACTTCCTGTTGATGAAAGCGTGTTATCACTTACTTTGGACTTGTGCCATCAGCAACAAAATGCTGCTTATTGTAGTACAGGATGTGACGAAGTTTCAGAAGGGTATCCATAGAGATTTGGAACGTTCTTGAAACTTTCAAATTTCTTCTCTTCAGAATAACGCACTTCATGTAATTATTTGGCACAGTACTTTCATTGATGTTCAGCAATATTTTAAATTGATCTGCTAAAGAGAGAAAAAAAAACATTTAAAGGTAGATCTAGAATTTAATCTGTCTATCATGATGTGGGTTTTTATCACTTTTAGGTTGATTAATGTGATTTTGAATTCATAAAGTTGAAATAAAAAAAATGAAATGTAGCTGCTGCATATTAAGCTCATTGTTTGTACTGATGCGCATTTACTGAATTCGTTAAAGAATTTGGAACGTATATTATCAGCCAAATCGAATTCATGAATCTTTTGATGTTTTTTTAACCTGTAACCGTTATTAACTCTAACTCTCCGTAGGAACCAATCCATGGATAAAACGTTTTATAAATGTCTTCGCCTCCTGAATGCATACATCAGGTCATTCGTTTTCATGATTTTTACTTATGTTTGTTTGTTTTATTGCATGTGTAAGTCTGATACTTAAAGAAAGTTTTTTGGATTTTTTCATATTAATCCTTCTAAAAATAGTGCAGCACTGTTAAAGCATACCCTGACACTTTACTGATCCTTAATGCAGAACGGGTGCATGTGTTAAATAAACTTGTCACCTTGATACAATAAAAACCCATTTATTTAGGACTGATATCATTGGAAAGGTGAAAGTTGTATGACATGCACTCGATCTGAGATTGAATTGTGTTGTAAATGTTAATTTAAGGGGTTAAATTTGACAATTTTATCATTAAAGATTTATTCTTATCACTTTTACATTTCCTGTGAACTGATAATATATCCGTGCTTTATACGCCTATCAATTTTCTTTAAAAGCATGTTGTTAATTTTTTTCAATTAAAAAATTTAAGTGAGGGGAAGAGGAGACTTACTATATTAGGGAAACTTATGGTGAGCGCGGACAAGTTTCAAGATCCGAAAGGCAATGGTGAAAATATATGTTTTTTATATAAAGTTTGCATATAACGCGGTACAATAATTCTGAATATCTATAGGATTAATTAAAATTTTCTAAACGGCAAATTTACTTTTCATTTATGTTAGATTTTTCGCTATATTCTACTCCTCCAAAGAAATATGTCCTTTTTACACTTGTATGGTTAATTGGTCATTAAACTTTTATACTCCGGCTAATAAAAAAGATCAAACATGCCAAATAAAATATCATATTTAATTTTTGGTTAGTTCACACCCACAGAAGTTTATCAATTTGTTAAAACCCCTCAGGCTATGATACATCAAAAGTCACTGTACTTTGAAATTTTTATTTCATTTCATGAATGAAAAGTTAAAGACAAAATTGAATTCATGATGGACAAACGCTAATTGAAATACATCTCGAATTCAATTTTAAATCATATCATTTTTTTCTGTATGGAAGATTAAAGGCCAAAATAGATTCGCCTGAAAAGATTTATAGTTTCCTGTGCAGAACAAGGTCGTATGTTATTATTAAATGACTTTTTAAGTGTTAAAATGTATTTTAACGAAATTGGTAACTTTTTGTACTATGACCATGAATCGATGATATAACGTTTGGCACTTTTTTCAGACCCGTAAAACAAAAACACAGAAACAAAAAAACAAAAACCAAAAACAACAAAAACCAAAACAAAACGGGCAACATTTTTCTACATAAAAAATAAACTTCTTAACATCCTCCCAAATCAGGTTGTTTTAGTCTCGGTTCCGCTCTGACGTGGAGTCGAAAAGGATGATAAGAAATCAAAAAACTCTATGACAAATCTTCGTCTGTATTGTCTGTTTCCGTCGGCAAACGGTAAAAAAAGTCTTTTTCTTATCTGTGTAAGTTTTAGATCCTAAATAGGTTTAATTGTTTTATAAATTATTTTTTATTCAAGATCAATTAGATGTTTAAAACATTATGAGATAAAACGTTCAGGTGATTGTTGTTTACAACTTCAAAACTTGTGTTATTTTTCAATGGATAAAGTTTTTTATCAAGTGGGGCTCTAACTGGAGAAGTTTTTATAAATGGATTAAAAATTATTTTGTTAACATTTAAGGAACGACCACGATATTTCATATGTCTATTCGAAATAACATTAAATGTTATTTTTTTCATACACAGACAAAATATTGTGGTCATTCCTTGATTAAATGTTTCCAACTTATAAAAAATCCGGACATACAAGTCAACTTTACTACAGTTCCTTTTCGGCTTGACTATAGAACATTCACGACCTGTTCATTTTTCTCATTGAAAATTGAAATGTTATATGATGAATTCGTGTTATTCAAATGAGAACATTCACAAGAAAACTGATTAATCATAATACAATACCTAAAATATCATAACTTTTAATTCTAAACTTTTAATCGCTTAATTTTTCACTGACATACGTGACGTTTTAACAATAGACCGGAAATTGCTATCGTCTGTTATAGATGGCGCTTTGTTCAGGCCAAATTCTGTAAGATTAATTTTTTTCTATAAAAGTTTTTCATAGACTTAAGAAAACTAGACGTATTTTTCATTAAGGATATTTAAAGCCGGGCTGTTTGTTTTGTAAAAATTATAGTCGTGGTCCGTCCATTAAATTCTAAAAGTTAAATTGTTTTCATTTATCATTAATTTTCTGGAGAACATGGCTCACTTGGGTAAATCTATGATCTAACTATCTATCTATCTTATTCTATCTATGGGTCCTCCTTTAGAAAAGAAGTAAATTAAACGTTTTCAAAGTAAAAAAAAAAAACTATCAAGAAAATGGAACTATGAAAAATACGTCTTTTCTTAAGTCTATGAAAAACTTTTATAGAAAAAAAATTAATCTAACAGAATTTGGCCTGAACAAAGCGCCATCTATAACAAATAAAGGTACATGTAATAACAAAACTACCGAACTTGAATGATCAATCTCATTGTCCAGAGAAAATGACAAAAACGAAACAGTCATACCGGATAATTGGTGGATCGCGATGGTCCTGACTTGGTACAGGCATTTCAAACGAAATGGTTGGTCAAACAAGGTTTTATGGCGCCAAACCTCCCTAGTTGTGAGACTGATAATAGGCATCTCAGTACAACAGACCAGTCAAACACTAATAGCAATTTCACGTATGTCAGTGAAAAATTAAGCGATTAAAAGTTATGATATCATGGAAATCATTTCATTCACGATGTTTCTTTGGACGAGAATGTATTCAGTTTGGTGTGGCGGGAAAATTCACGACGAAATTTGGGTATTTCTCACAGATGTGCTTGCTTGTTAATCGGTGTCGGATGTCCCAAATCTTCATGTCTCCTTTTTCATAAAAGATTTGTGATAAGTTTCCTGTAATAAGAATAAAGACATCTCGTAAATTTTCCTAATTTTTTATATTATGAGACAATTACGGTCTTTTATGAAAACTTACCAACCAGCAAACAGGATAATAATTTCTAATTGAAAACGGTCTCAAATTTATTACAATCAACATGTCAATAATTGAAACGTTTATGACTTTTTTGATTTTTCATGATAAAGATAACATAATTAAAGCATTTAGTCTCGCTTTCCCATTTAAAGAAGAGTTGGTCTTTCAGATTTTATAGCCAATAAGGTCATTTATATTAATTTATTCTAGACTAAACCAATTTGTTGAAACTAGCTTGATTTCTTTGAAAAACAAACTAATGCCATACAAGTAACAAAATTTTCATATATTTTCAAATCGCTATACGTGGATCTGGCGAGCCTCTGCATGTTACATTTTTCTTTAGGGGAAATGAAAAGTGAGGCCTGCACAGCAACACAATAGACGATAAAGAGATGTGGAATAAGTGTACGCGACACAACCAACATTAAAGAAACGGCAATTTAAAAAATCACAATGGAAAACAGCCAGCAGTCTTCAACATGACCAGAGGTCACTGCTCGCCGTCTTGCATTGGCCCAAGACTTAAAATAAAATTACATAAGATTTTTAAAAAAATCATAGAATATCAAAGAAAGGCCCATTTCTGGACATAAAACAAAAAACAGATAGTAGACAAGGACAAACAAAAGCTTTGACAAGGATTCCTGGCTTAGGACAGGCACATATAAAACGTGGCGGGGCTAAACTAGTTTTTTGGGCCCAACCTTCCCCCTATTGTTTATCTTGTACAAAGCACAAAAAATAACACACTTTAAAAATCAAATCGATAAAAGTTCAATTCACCAAGGGAGAACCTGAGACAAGACAACGAAACGTAATGGAACTCCCTTGAGAACACTCGCAGTTACTGACAGCTAGCTAAGAAGCATTTATTGACTGATGTAAAAAAAATCAAACATTTCGATTCTAAATCCAACATAAGACTTCAAACAACTAATGATTTAGTATTATATCATCACACAAAACCGACATATTTGTTCGCTGTAATGCTTCGAAACAATACAATAGTCAAAAAGTAAAAGATTAATGTTTTAGAGTTACTATCAAATTATCAATATTTCTACCAAAAAAACACCAGATGAGTGCAGATGTTGGTTTGTCATAGGGTGTTGTTTTGTCTTCCTTTACCGGATTTGACACGCTGAATGGACTATTGGCAACGCGACGGGTGTGCTATAGCAAGCAGGAACTGCTTTCTCTTCCGGAGCACCTGAGTTCACTCTTGTTTCGACTGGAGTTCGCGTTGTTGATTGATATTCAGTTATTTTGTGTTTCCATGTTTTACATGTTGTCTGTTTTTGTCCCGTTCCTGTTGGTGTTTACTGGTTTTGTCTCTGCCCTTTCGGACTTTTGATATTGGGATACCCCATTGGTACCTCTGCTTCTTCCAACTTGTATCCTTTCTTTAATAAGTTTTTAAGCCAAATTATCATGTCAAGAGGATTGCTTTTGAATTTACGTGCCTTATAAACCACATTTCCATAGAATTCGGGATGTGATATTCCTTTTACAATAAAAAAACGACGTGTACAGTTAATATTATTCAATAAGATACCCATATTTATGAACGAATTTAGTAAAAGATTTGACTAATTTGTGGTATTGATAACCTTGTTTTAGCAATTTTTCTGTAATGAAACGGTTTTTTTTGGTCATTATTATATATATTTCATATTATTATCATTTTCTTTTTTGTGGTTTGGATTTGTTTTCGTCTTGTTTTATGTGCCTATATACCGTCTTGGCTTTTTACTTTACTTTCGTTATATGGTACTCCTGAACCAATGTACTTGGGTCATTTCCTCTTTTCTCTTGACCTGTATACAAAAGCTACTTGAGGAACACTGACTTTTTAAAAAAAAGTTCTACGAGTCATCAACCTGACAAGCCATTTCCGACTGACATACAATCATGATGGACGACCTACAGAACCGGAAGGACATACATCATACTTACTATATTTATACAAAATATGTCCAATTTTGAAGGTTGTTCGCTTAGATAATTCCTCGGTTATTCATTGATATATGTTTGTTTTGGTAGTATCATCTTTCAACAGAGACTATATTTGGAAGGAGTGGTGAGCGAAATCGGATTTTGTGTTTCCTTTTTAGCTCACCTGGCCAAAGGCCATGTGAGCTATTGCCATCACTTGGCGTCCGTCGTCGTCGTCGTCGTCCGTCGTCGTCGTCCGTCGTCGTTAACTTTTCTTCAAACTTCTTCTCCTCTGAAACGGCTGCACAGATTCAAACCAAATTTGGTCTGGTGGTACTTTAGGGTATCCTTCACAGAACTGATGTGGGGATTTTTGATTCGTCGAAAAACATGGCCGCCGTTGCTAAAAATAGACCAGGGGGGTCAGACTACTGTTTTTGGCTTGTAATTCAAAAAGTATAAGAGAAAGATGAAATCTGATGCCACGCTACTGCTTCAGCATCAAAAGCTCTACAAAAGTCTTCATTGAGTCGAAGTTGTCAGATGACCCCTTATGGGAGTTACGGCCCCTTAAAGGTGAAAAATAGCATTTTTTCATGTTTTTGGCCTATGAAATGAAAACTATTGCAGATAGAGAGAAGCTGTTGCTTGCTTAAATGTTCAGCTCATTTAGCTCTACAAAAGTCTCCATAGGGTCGAAGTTGTCAGATGACCCCTTGTAGGGGTTATGGCCCCTTAAAGGCAAAAAATAGAGTTTTTGGCCTAAAGAATGAAAACTATTGAAGATAGAGAAAAGCTGTTGCTTGCTTAAATGTTCAGCTCATTTAGCTCTACAAAAGTCTCCATAGGGTTGAAGTTGTCAGATGACCCCTTATAGGGGTTACAGCCCCTTAAAGGCAAAAAATAGTGTTTTTGGCATATAGAATGAAAACTATTGCAGATAGAGAAAAGCAGTTGCTTGCTTAAATGTTCAGCTCATTTAGCTCTACAAAAGTCTCCATAGGGTCAAAGTTGTCAGTTGACCCCTTATAGGGGTTATGGCCCCTTAAAGGCAAAAAATAGAGTTTTTGGCCTATAGAATGAAAACTATTGCAGATAGAGAAAAGCTGTTGCTTGCTTAAATGTTCAGCTCATTTAGCTCTACAAAAGTCTCCTATGGTCGAAGTTGTCAGATGACCATCTATAGGGGTTATGGCCCTTTAAAGGTGAAAAATAGTGTGTTTTTGCTTTGGAATGAAAACTATTGCAGATAGAGAAAAGCTTTTTATTTATTAAACATTCAGCTCATTATCTATACAAAAGTCTTCAAAGGGTTGACATTAAGACCAGGTGAGCGATTCAGGCTCCTGGGAGCCTCTTGTTTGGGGCTCAATTTGGTTTTGGATTTCGTTTTTTCAATGCTTTGTCAGCATCTCATCTATATATGTACAGATAGTGTTCATTAGTCTATGATGATGGGTGTCTATAGTCGTGACTTTAGGCTATAAAGCCTCTGCAGCTATGTTACCAATATAGGTAAAGACTCGCTATGTGCCATGGGTTGTCCAGCCCATGACACACCACCGCCATTGTTAGCTGCTCCATAGTATCCTTTGTTGTCGATGGATGCAGGGCCCGTCTTCCACCACGAGGAGCCTTACTGGTCGGAATTCTGGAAGACTCATTAGTCTATTGTGATAAAGGCATTTATATAGAGAGGGGGTATAAAATGGTTACGAACTTTGTTCGTTTTTGTCATGTTGATATTATGTGTTGTGCTTAGCAATGTTTGTAATGTAAAACTACTGCAGACAATTTGAATAAAGTTTTTTTTTCTAAACTTATAGGCAATGTTTGGTTACCTCAAATTTTGTGCGTTTCATATATAGTTTCAGAAGACTTTGCCGAATCAAGAACTTATCGAAAATGTCCTGTTATGCGGTATAACGATAGTTTCATACCCTTAAATACATTAATTTTGTGGTAAAAAAAGTTCTCAATTTTGTGTAATTTGTTGTTAATTTATGATATTTTATTTTTGATTGGTTTATATAAATGTACCAGTTGACATTGTCATCCGATTTCTCCGCTGAGTAAAGATAACATCAATGTGTCTCCACGACGATTTACAAATCCTATATATTTTTGTTTATAAATACATAATAATTATCTGTAGTGGTTTGTGGTTAAAGCCTACGTAAACATCTTCATCTAAAAGATAAACGATGATATGGCCGGTGTTGTATGCCGGTGACATCTTATGGTTATTAATGCTCGGGGTTGATGGCTGTCCTAATCTACCTGTCTCATCTTAAGAATGAACGAAACTTTTGTAAGGGTAAGGAGAAACTCGGATCCCCTTGTCTGGTCTGGTCTTAGATTAATTAATTGCTCAATTTGTCAATGTCTCGCAAGATTTGTTAGGTTTTGTGGCTTATGTGTGCCCAAAGCAAGTTTTCGCTATTCTCAAGGGTCGCTATTCTTTTTTCTAATGTCTTTATTATAGCCACATACAGTATCTCGAATTCTATCATCCTGAAGAGCGATGTAATGTATATAATGCATTAGGAGGGGTTGACCTTTTTTAATTGCGCTTATTCGTGGTTAATATGGTGACAAAGTATATTCAATGATTGTTAAAGAATAGTATCTGAGTATAGAGTTATTGAATGTAGGAACATAGCCTCTCCTGAATTCATGAAGAATTTTATTATTGAACTTTTCTCCTACGAACCAGATTTATAGCGTGAAATCAACATTGTACAAGATTATCAAATATGTCAACTGCCAATACACATGATAGAGAAGTAGGCTGAAGTATCATCCACTTGACCCTGTATGAGTTATCTCCTAATGGCCGTAGGAAGTAGACACTAGATGTCGTCGTCAGTGTTCTGTTGTAAATCTTGACGTGGTCTCTGTGTCACTTGTGAGAATGGAATGTCACTCCATAAAGGATTAGTTAGTTCATATTGCTGTCCAGTAACCAGGACTTTTAGTACAGCAAGGTCCAACGTCTTTGAAACAAAAAAACCCAAAACCAGCGACTTAATTGATCTCAAAGCAACCCCCAAAACAAAGCATACGAATACACCGTGTGTTACGTCAATTTCGTTTATCGTTAAACGTCTACAAGCCATTCAAATTTGACTTTCTATATTCAAGAAACTTCAAAGCATTTTCTTAAATATATTTCAATCAATTTAAATGGAAAAAACTTACAGAAATTGTCAATAGGTACTTATTTATTGTGTGGTGCAAACGCGGACGGACGCCATTAATTTCTTTGTCACTTTCGGCGTTGTGGCGGGTTGCTAAAAGTCATTCTAGCAAACGAAATTTTCATTTTTATAAATTCGATCGTTTTCGCAATAAGCAAGCTGCTTAAACTGCTGGTATAGGTAAGCACTAAGTTTTTAAAGTGTACCTTGATATCAAGAAGTAGATCACAGAGACATAAAACAGCACTTGAGTACAGCCCATTAAGGTACATTACTATAATGATCAGATATAACTAACCGGGTTAAGTGAAATGACCTCTAAAGCTGCTAAAGTTCAGTTAAGCAAGAGGAAAGACTTAAAAATGGTTTAAATGTCATTGGTTTTGATACTGGGTCCGTCACTAGAACTTTTTTAGCACAAAATACTGATATCCACTATTTACACCATGCCAAGATAACATTCTTGTAGAAAATAAAGATAATTGATAAGGAATGCTAAGAAATACAAAATTTTCAGATATTTCATTTACATAATTTAGTTGCCTTGGAAATACTTCGTTAACTGGAATAGTGACCGTGGTTTTACATCTTGTTATTCCTGTAAATGTTAAGAATGAATGCAACTGTTTGTGAGAATGAATGACACAGTTACATCATGTTTCTATGACATAGATGTCAAAACATACATAAGAAAGCTAATTATCCTTGATGTTTTCTTCATGAATGCGAAAAGTGGTGACATACTTTTGTGTGTTATCATATGGTAGAATTTTTGTCACCATTAAGGCGGTTGGTATTAAGTTTAAACGCTATTTTTCGTACACTAGCTATGTCAGTTAGGGTGGTAAGTTGGAAACTGGATCGGCGAACCCGGAGGAAGCATCAACCATGAGCGTAACTGATAAATTAGCGGTAACCTTAGACCCGTGCGTTTTGTAAATTATAATAGAAGCAAAGGGCACCAATATTCGAGTGTCAAAAGTCCGAAAGTGCAACGACAAAACACGTAAACATGAACAAGATCAGAACGAGGAAAAAAATCAACCGAACAGATATCAACAACGCGAACTCAAGTCTTAAGCGTCATTTCAACATTTGTAGGTGATATATATATTTTTTTCAAATTATGAATTTTTAGCAAAAGACAGCCATGACAATTAATGAAGTGCACACTTCCGTGGGCTGAGATATATCCAGTAGTTCCCGGCGTAACAAAACATGCGACATGTGATAACTTGAGGAATCGAAATGCTCTAAATTAATGTGGCTCTAAAAAAATGGCTCTATATGAAATACACTATTAATTCGGTAAATTTTAAAAAATGATGATATCGTTTAAAGAGGTACAATTTTGACCATGCATGACATAACTCTCAAACGTTAAACCTTAACACATGTAATGAAGGGCAATATTCGGGAATATCATGTATATATACCAATTATGAATCCTCAAAGGGCATCATCATTACAATGATTATACAAGTACATGATAAAACAGTGGTCGCTCCCTTTCTTTGTTGCTCTAAACGGAGTGTTTTTGCTTTATTACAAGCCAGGTTTAATATCAATCAGGCCTCCTACACCGTGTTTTACATCATTCTTTATTATCTTGCATGTCATGGCTGTGCAAAATACATGCAACTTTTACAGTTCTGACACCTGACATGTGACAAATTGCATTAGATACCCACGGTCGTGATCGTATGGCATTGTTGACTTGTGTTTAGGTCTGTATATATATTTTTTCGAGTTAATATCCCCGCGCTAGCAAAAGCGCAGGGATAATGTTTTGCTACATTCGATGTACGTACGTACGTATGGCGTTAATGTCCAGGATGATCTCTGAAACCACTGGGGGTAGAAAACTGGAACTCGCACATAGATTGCATTGATTCATTCATGTGCCAAACATTTCGGAATTTTGATAATGCCCCTAGGTGCTGGGCTGCATAGGTTGCCAAGGGGCACATTATTCCTTCGTCACGCAACTCCTTCTAGGTTATTTGGAATACAGAACTGAAACTTGGCTCAGTAGTTGCACTATGGATGGAGATTCTGTCGAAGGTTCCAGAATTTTGATAATGCCCCTAGGGACTGGGCTGCATAAGTAGCCTAAGGGCACATTATTCCGCTTTGTCCCCATAATTCTTTACATTACTATCACTCCCACTACCAGGAAAAAGTATCATATCAATACATATACATTTGATATAACTATAGTAATGCTCATTATACTCATAGTTTATTTCTTTCAATTAGTTGCCCTTATACTATCAAATACAGAATAGCGCGGTGATAAGCAGCGTGGCTGCTTCGACTAGTTTTCATATGAAAAACCACACTTTATAAAAAAAATCTTGATTTAGAAAAGGGCACCTATTTCCATTTACGTTCAAAATGATGTGCAAACGTAAAGTACAAAAATAGGCGTGAAATGATCGGAATTGCGTGCTTGACTTAATTCTAAAAAAAATGTAATTAAGATAAAAATCACTCGTCGTTTTCCCTCCTGTTTTAGGTCACAAAAGAAGTGCTTTATCACTTTAACAAACTAAAGAAAATGTTCTGTAAATAGAGCTAGAAATAGAAGCTGACCCATTTTCATCCTTCGGTGATTTCCGTAAAAAACTGTCGTCTGCGCGAATACGAAGATCAATATCACATCTTTGTGCTTTATCTTTTGATATATGATATGGGTGGAAGTGGGACGTGTAAAAAATATCCTTTCTTTTTGTTGTGGGGCCAATTAAGATTGTGTTAATGTCAAGCTGGTTGTCTGTTTAACTGAGCAGTCCATTGTTTCTCTTTATGGCCATTTATGTTGCCATCAGATTTTCAACACGTCAAAATATCTGGCAGATTTCTAAAAATTCTTCATTGTTTGGGTTGCCCGGAAGGTCAGTCTGGTATGCATCGATTTTCCACGGGTGGGGGGGGGGGCGGGGTTTAACTTCCATTATAAAGGTAGGTACATATGTGCGGCCCAAAAGGGTATACTTTTTGGGGTGCTCAATATGTCAAAAGGGTGGACATTTCAAATGTTGCATACATGACAAGGTATACTTTTCACAAATGTCATAAAATTATATCAATAGAAAAAGAGTGACCGAGCATCCACGTTTTGCCTCCTTGTAAACCCTAACTGTACATGCATTTGAAAACTTTTACCATCCAAACTTTGATTTTAATAGAATATCTATATAAGCATATTCTGTGTAATTTCAAATGCTGAATGGGTGTCTTTTTTTAAAGCAGGCCAATATATGAATGGGGTGGGTATAATGCTCTACTTTGTTTTTATGAATTGCCTTTTGTCTTAAAACACTTAACCAAAATTACAACCAAGTTCAAGGCAATAAATTTAGCTACGCCTGACGCGCGTTTTGTCTATTCAAGACTCATCAGAGGCGCTCTATCTAAAGATTGGAAATGCCAAACAGTATAAAAAATTATTAAATTTATATCTTTTTAAGTCGACCATGATCTCCCTAAAGCTGATAAGATTGCTTTTGCTATTTCTGCAAATACAAACGGGCATCAGAATACACTAGACTCAAGTTAGCGAACAATATCTAGCGAACAAAAAGCTAGCGAACAATACCCAGCGAACATTGTGCAAAAACAAGCTAGCGAACAATTTCCAGCGAACAGTAATAAAAAGTTCGCCAAACTGATATGTATGACGTCCGAAAAACGAAATAAGGCAAGTGCAAACACACAGAAAATAAATATTCTATTTTGTAATTATCAACGAAATAGTGAAAAATAAAGATGCGTTGATGTTTTACCAAGTTTATTACATAGACCAAGGACCACTTGACTGCTTAAAAACTATGATTAAATAAATAATAAAACCCGTACAGGGACCTCTTCGTTGTCCAAAAAAGTAGTTCGTTAAAAAAACTTAGTTCCTTAAAAACACTCCATCTAAATGTATCTTTTATAATTTATAACAATACTAGCATTGCATGTGTCACGTTAAGACTAAATTGTACGGACAATTTCTGGCAAATATTGAATAAATCACTTAAGAGAAATATTTAAATGACCGAATTACTACACCAAAATTAATACTAATGAGGTAACTACTGGTATTTTTTATTTGCTATACGAGGTTTACATGAAGCTTATCTAAGATACAAAGTATATATTAAAAGTATGAATAATAAGAAATGAGGGGTTGGGGGTAACTTTGAGTACCAATTGTGAACCTCCAAGAGATATACCCCGTTAGCCACTTATAGGGTATATAGAGGATACATGTAACTATTCATATGCCTAATCCCATTGCTAAATCTACACTTTTGAACATTTCACAAGCTCTCAAAGATAAGACCTTCATCGAATATATATAAGTTTAATAGGAAAAGGGGGGGTAACTTTGAGTACCGATTGTGAACCTCCCAGAGATATACCCCGTTAGCCACTTATAGGGTATATAGAGAATACATGTAGCTATTCTTATGCCAAATCCCATTGCTAAATCTACACTTTTGAACATTTCATAAGCTCTCAAAGATAAGACCTTCATCAAATATATATAAGTTTAATAGGATGGGGGGTAACTTTGAGTACCGATTGTGGACCTCCAAGAGATATACCCCGTTAGCCACTTATAGGGTATATAGAGGATACATGTAACTATTCATATGCCTAATCCCATTGCTAAATCTACACTTTTGAACATTTCACAAGCTCTCAAAGATAAGACCTTCATCGAATATATATAAGTTTAATAGGAAAAGGGGGGGGGTAACTTTGAGTACCGATTGTGAACCTCCCAGAGATATACCCCGTTAGCCACTTATAGGGTATAGAGAGAATACATGTAGCTATTCTTATGCCAAATCCCATTGCTAAATCTACACTTTTGAACATTTCATAAGCTCTCAAAGATAAGACCTTCATCAAATATATATAAGTTTAATAGGATGGGGGGTAACTTTGAGTACCGATTGTGGACCTCCAAGAGATATACCCCGTTAGCCACTTATAGGGTATATAGAGGATACATGTAACTATTCATATGCCTAATCCCATTGCTAAATCTACACTTTTGAACATTTCACAAGCTCTCAAAGATAAGACCTTCATCGAATATATATAAGTTTAATAGGAAAACGGGGGGGGGGGGGGGGGGGTAACTTTGAGTACCGATTGTGAACCTCCCAGAGATATACCCCGTTAGCCACTTATAGGGTATAGAAAGAATACATGTAGCTATTCTTATGCCAAATCCCATTGCTAAATCTACACTTTTGAACATTTCATAAGCTCTCAAAGATAAGACCTTCATCAAATATATATAAGTTTAATAGGATGGGGGGTAACTTTGAGTACCGATTGTGGACCTCCAAGAGATATACCCCGTTAGCCACTTATAGGGTATATAGAGGATACATGTAACTATTCATATGCCTAATCCCATTGCTAAATCTACACTTTTGAACATTTCAAAAGCTCTCAAAGATAAGACCTTAATCGAATATATATAAGTTTAATAGGAAAAAGGGGGGGTAACTTTGAGTACCGATTGTGAACCTCCCAGAGATATACCCCGTTAGCCACTTATAGGGTATATAGAGAATACATGTAGCTCTTCTTATGCCAAATCCCATTGCTAAATCTACACTTTTGAACATTTCATAAGCTCTCAAAGATAAGACCTTCATCAAATATATATAAGTTTAATAGGATGGGGGGTAACTTTGAGTACCGATTGTGGACCTCCAAGAGATATACCCCGTTAGCCACTTATAGGGTATATAGAGGATACATGTAACTATTCATATGCCTAATCCCATTGCTAAATCTACACTTTTGAACACTTCACAAGCTCTCAAAGATAAGACCTTCATCGAATATATATAAGTTTAATAGGAAAAGGGGGGGGTAACTTTGAGTACCGATTGTGAACCTCCCAGAAATATACCCCGTTAGCCACTTATAGGGTATATAGAGAATACATGTAGCTATTCTTATGCCAAATCCCATTGCTAAATCTACGCTTTTGAACATTTCATAAGCTCTCAAAGATAAGACCTTCATCAAATATATATAAGTTTAATAGGATGGGGGGTAACTTTGAGTACCGATTGTGGACCTCCAAGAGATATACCCCGTTAGCCACTTATAGGGTATATAGAGGATACATGTAACTATTCATATGCCTAATCCCATTGCTAAATCTACACTTTTGAACATTTCACAAGCTCTCAAAGATAAGACCTTCATCGAATATATATAAGTTTAATAGGAAAAGGGGGGGGGGGTAACTTTGAGTACCGATTGTGAACCTCCCAGAGATATACCCCGTTAGCCACTTATAGGGTATATAGAGAATACATGTAGCTATTCTTATGCCAAATCCCATTGCTAAATCTACACTTTTGAACATTTCATAAGCTCTCAAAGATAAGACCTTCATCAAATATATATAAGTTTAATAGGATGGGGGGTAACTTTGAGTACCGATTGTGGACCTCCAAGAGATATACCCCGTTAGCCACTTATAGGGTATATAGAGGATACATGTAACTATTCATATGCCTAATCCCATTGCTAAATCTACACTTTTGAACATTTCACAAGCTCTCAAAGATAAGACCTTCATCGAATATATATAAGTTTAATAGGAAAACGGGGGGGGGGTAACTTTGAGTACCGATTGTGAACCTCCCAGAGATATACCCCGTTAGCCACTTATAGGGTATAGAAAGAATACATGTAGCTATTCTTATGCCAAATCCCATTGCTAAATCTACACTTTTGAACATTTCATAAGCTCTCAAAGATAAGACCTTCATCAAATATATATAAGTTTAATAGGATGGGGGGTAACTTTGAGTACCGATTGTGGACCTCCAAGAGATATACCCCGTTAGCCACTTATAGGGTATATAGAGGATACATGTAACTATTCATATGCCTAATCCCATTGCTAAATCTACACTTTTGAACATTTCAAAAGCTCTCAAAGATAAGACCTTCATCGAATATATATAAGTTTAATAGGAAAAAGGGGGGGGGTAACTTTGAGTACCGATTGTGAACCTCCCAGAGATATACCCCGTTAGCCACTTATAGGGTATATAGAGAATACATGTAGCTATGGTCAAAAGTGTAGATTAAGCAATGGGATTTTACATATGAATAGCTACATGTATCCTCTATATACCCTATAAGATATTATCTTTGAGAGCTTGTGAAATGTTCAAAAAGTGTAGATTTAGCAATGGCATTGGGCATATGAATAGCTACATATATCCTCTATATACTCTATAAGTGGCTAACGGGTATATCTCTGGGAGTTCAACAATCGGTACTAAAAGTTACCCCCCTTTCCTATTAAATTTATATATATTTGATGAAGATATTATCTTTGAGAGCTTGTGAAATGTTCAAAAGTGTAGATTTAGCAATGGCATTGGGCATATTGGGGATTTGGCATTTAAATAGCTACATATATCCTCTATATACCCTATAAGTGGCTTACGGGGTATATCTTTTGGAGGTCCACAATCGGTACTCAAAGTTACCCCCCTTCCTATTGAACTTATATATATTTGATGATGGTCTCAGCTTTGAGAGTTTGTGAAATGGTCAAAAGTGTAGATTTAGCAATGGGATTTGGCATATAAATAGCTACATGTATCCTCTATATACCCTATAAGTGGTTAACGGGGTATGTCTGTGGGAGGTCCACAATTGGTACTCAAAGTTACCCCTCCCCCCTTTCCTATTAAACTTATATATATTTGATGAAGGTCTTATCTTTGAGAGCTTATGAAATGTTCAAAAGTGTAGATTTAGGATAGGGATTTGGCATAAGAATAGCTAAATGTTTTCTCTATGTACCCTATAAGTGGCTTACGGGGTATATCTGTTGGAGGTCCACAATCGGTACTCAAAGTTACCCCCCATCCTATTAAACTTATATATATTTGATGAAGATATTATCTTTGAGAGCATGTGAAATGTTCAAAAAGTGTAGATTTAGCAATGGCATTGGGCATATGAATAGCTACATATATCCTCTATATACTCTATAAGTGGCTAACGGGGTATATCTCTGGGAGCTCCACAATCGGTACTAAAAGTTACCCCCCTTTCCTATTAAATTTATATATTTGAGGTCCACAATTGGTACTCAAAGTTACCCCCTTTTCCTATTTAACTTATATATATTTGATGATAGCATTATCTTTGAGAGCTTGTGAAATGTTCAAATGTGTAGATTTATTAATGGGATTTGGCATATGAATAGTTACATGTATCCTCTATATACCCTATACGTGGCTATTGGGGTGTATCTCTGGGAGGTCCACAATTGGTACTCAAAGTTATCCCCCTTTCCTATTAAAGTGATATATAATTGATGAAGGTCTTATCTTTGAGAGCTTGTGAAATGTTCAAAAAGTGCAGATTTAGCAATGGCATTGGACATATGAATAGCTACATATATCCTCTATATATCCATTCTATATTATACCTATCCTCTATATACTCTATAAGTGGCTAACGGGGTATATCTCTGGGAGTTCCACAATCGGTACTCAAAGTTACCCCCCCTTTCCTATTAAATTTATATATTTGATGATGGTCTTATCTTTGAGAGCTTGTGAAATGTTCAAAAAGTGCAGATTTAGCAATGGCATTGGACATATGAATAGCTACATATATCCTCTATGTACTCTATAAGTGGCTAACGGGGTATATCTCTGGGAGGTCCACAATCGGTACTAAATGTTACCCTCCCCCCCTTTCCTATTAAACTTATATATTTTTGATGAAGGTCTTATCTTTGCGAGCTTGTGAAATGTTCAAAAGTGTAAATTTAGCAATGGGATTTGGCATATGAATAGCTATATTTATCTTTTATATCTCCTATAAGTGGTTAACGGGGTATATCTCTTGGAGGTACACAATCGGTACTCAAAGTTACCCCCATCCTATTAAACTTATATTTATTTGATGCTGGTCTTCTCTTTGAGAGCTTGTGAAATGTTCAAAAGTGTAGATTTAGCAATGGGATTTGGCATATGAATAGCTACCTGTATTCTCTATATACCCTATAAGTGGTTAACGGGGTATATCTCTGGGAGGTCCACAATCGGTACTCAAAGTTACCCCCCTTCCTATTGAACTTATATATATTTGATGATGGTCTTATCTTTGAGAGTTTGTGAAATGGTCAAAAGTGTAGATTAAGCAATGGGATTTTACATATGAATAGCTACATGTATCCTCTATGTACCCTATAAGTGGCTAACGGGGTATATCTGTGGGAGGTCCACAATTGGTACTCAAAGTTAACCCCCCCCCTTTCCTATTAAACTTATATATATTTGATGAAGGTCTTATCTTTGAGAGCTTATGAAATGTTCAAAAGTGTAGATTTAGCATAGGGATTTGGCATAAGAATAGCTAAATGTTTTCTCTATATACCCTATAAGTGGCTTACGGGGTATATCTCTTGGAGGTCCACAATCGGTACTCAAAGTTACCCCCCCATCCTATTAAACTTATATATATTTGATGAAGATATTATCTTTGAGAGCTTGTGAAATGTTCAAAAAGTGTAGATTTAGCAATGGCATTGGGCATATGAATAGCTACATATATCCTCTATATACTTTATAAGTGGCTAACGGGGTATATCTCTGGGAGTTCCACAATCGGTACTAAAAGTTACCCCCCTTTCATATTAAATTTATATATTTGAGGTCCACAATTGGTACTCAAAGTTACCCCCTTTTCCTATTTAACTTATATATATTTGATGACAGCCTTATCTTTGAGAGCTTGTGAAATGTTCAAATGTGTAGATTTATTAATGGGATTTGGCATATGAATAGTTACATGTATCCTCTATATACCCTATACGTGGCTTTTGGGGTGTATCTCTGGGAGGTCCACAATTGGTACTCAAAGTTATCCCCCTTTCCTATTAAAGTGATATATATTTGATGAAGGTCTTATCTTTGAGAGCTTGTGAAAAATTCAAAAAGTGCAGATTTAGCAATGGCATTGGTCATATGAATAGCTACATATATCCTCTATATACTCTATAAGTGGCTAACGGGGTATATCTCTGGGAGTTCCACAATCGGTACTCAAAGTTACCCCCCCTTTCCTATTAAATTTATATATTTGATGATGGTCTTATCTTTGAGAGCTTGTGTAATGTTCAAAAGTGTAGATTTGGCAATGGCATTTGGCATTTAAATAGCTACATGAATCTGCTATATACTTTATAAGTGGCTAACGGGGTATATATCTGGGAAGTCCACAATCGGTACTCAAAGTTACCCTTCCCATCCTATTAAACTTATATATATTTGATGATGGTCTTATCTTTGAGAGCTTGTGAAATGTTCAAAAGTGTAAATTTAGCAATGGGATTTGGCATATGATTAGCTACATGCATCTACTATATACCCTATAAGTGGCTAACGGGGTATATCTTTAGGAGGTCCATAATTGGTACTCAAAGTTACCCCCCCCCTAACTATTAAACTTATATATTTGACGATGGTCTTATCTTTGAGAGCTTGTGAAATGTTCAAAAGTGTAGATTTGGCAATGGCATTTGGCATTTAAATAGCTACATGTATCTGCTATATACTCTATAAGTGGCTAGCGGGGTATATATCTGGGAGTTCCACAATCGGTACTCAAAGTTACCCTTCCCATCCTATTAAACTTATATATATTTGATGATGGTCTTATCTATGAGAGTTTGTGAAATGTTCAAAAGTGTAGATTTAGCAATGGGATTTTGCATATGAACAGCTACATGCATCCCCTATATACCCTATAAGTGGCAAACGGGGTATATCTCTGGGAGTTCCACAATCGGTTTTCAAAGTTACCCCCCCGCCCCCTTCCTTTTAAACTTATATATTTGATGATGGTCTTGTGAAATGTTCAAAAGTGTAGATTTGGCAATGGCATTTGACATATGAATAGCTACATGTATCCTCTACATACCCTATAAGAGGTCCAAAATCGGTACTCAAAGTTACCCCTCCCCCTCATTTCTTATTATTCATACATGTATATACTTTGTATCTTAGATAAGCTTCATGTTAACCTCGTATAGCAAATAAAAAATACCAGTAGGTACCTCATTAGTATAAATATTTGTGTAGTAATTCGGTCATTCATATATTTCTCTTAAGTGATTTATTCAATATTTGCATGAAATTGTCTGTACAATTTAGTCTTATCGTGACACATGCAATGCTAGTATTGTATTAAATTATATAAGATACATTTAGATGGAGTGTTTTTAAGGAAATAAGTTTTTTAACGAACTACTTTTACGGGTTTTATTATTCATTTAATCATAGTTTTTAATCAGTCAGGTGGTCCTTGGTCTATGTAATAAACTTGGTAAAACATCAACGCATCTTTGTTTTTCACTCTTTGAATATTATGCCACATGGCAACCCTTAACGTTGATAATTACAAAATAGAATATATATTTTCATTTGTGTTCGCACTTGCCTTACTTCGTTTTTCGGTCGTCATACATATAAGTTTGGCGGACTTTTTATTTCTGTTCGCTGGAAATTGTTCGCTAGCTTGTTTTTGCACAATGTTCGCTGGGTATTGTTCGCTAGATTTTTTGTTCGCTAGGTATTGTTCGCTAGCTTGATTCTGGGTCAGAATACCCAAAGTCTAACAAATGACCAAAACCAAAAGACATGAACACATAAAAAATATGTGAAAGTGTCAAACTATCTTAAAAGGGCACAATAAATGAATATGTTAAATCTGACAGCACACGAAAATGCAACAATAAGCCCAGTGCATTCTTAAAGGGGTAAAGCAAAAATTGAGACAAAATAGAATCTATCCTGGGCCGGGTACTGGACTTAACTCACTCAACAAGTTGTTTTTTTTTCTCGATTTTAAAACATGCAGGAATATAGAAAATCCTCATTTTATGTACATATATATTAACTCCAATGATTACTTTCTTATTTTAAGTTGATACAACCTTGAACCTTACATTATTTAGACGATTTTTTTTTCTTTATTGGCAGGTACTAAAACGATGAATCATTTGATATACAACATATGGTTCACGTTATGTATGCAGATTGTGTGGAAATGAAGTACAACATACAATCTGACAGGTGAGCGGTGTCTTAGCATTGACCACCCTAACATTCTGTAAGCCAAGATTGCCCAAGCTCTTTTGTACAAATATCTTTAAAGAACCTTCGAGGTCAGATTTTTTTTTTCGAACGGCCAATATTATACTCTAGTTCTTTTGTACAAATTGAAGTCGGTACATTAAGAAACTAATAAAACACAAATGTGCCGGAGACAACAACCCAGCCAAAGAACGTAAACAGTATTGGTATCAGAATACACTGTCAGTTGAATATTTTTTACCTGGCAACAGAAACGTTGCGAAGGCGGGAGTGATTGTCATTTTGACAGACCACCACTCGATCAGCAGAAACTAACTTATCAAAAGATAGATAAACAATGTAAACAAATTGTTCTAAGTTCCTGTCTTAGTACGATAGTGCCAGGACAACGTGTCACATTAATCTTCATTTAACATTGTTGTATTTCACCACGTAAAAATCCTTGCAAATCTTCTGGATTAAAAAACATGTCAGTCAAATTTACAACAACATCGAGTTGATCTCTGCATTTCAACTCCAATGTCCATTTTGGCTGATCGCATTGTGGCCATCGCTTCAAAAATACAATGCCGCATCACGCTTCTTCCGAATTTTTATTTATTATTATTCTAAATTTTTATTCAATGCATTCATGAACTACAATCTTAAAGGTTTATGCAAAAGATGGGCTCCAAAGCACAGGCGTTTGGGTTCAGGATTATTCTTTTATTAATAACGTGTATATACAAATTTTCATACTCGTCTATATATTATTTCCACAAGGCAAGAATGTTTGACAGTTCTAAAAATAGAACCTTGGGAAATCTACGAATTTCTTATAGAAGTAGTTTTCCATCGAAATGAAATTGGCAATTGTCTCATTCTTTTTAGTTTTCTCTCTCTTATGGGCTCAAAATTATAGTGTATCAATGTGTAATAACGTCAAATCTAGTCTTTTTTCCTCCGAACCGGACCAAAAATATCACCAGGGACGGAAGTAGATAGGGAAACAATATTCCGCCAAATAAAAGGAATTCCGAGTGACACTACAGTAAGGTAAAATCTAGGTGAGTTCGAACAAAATCTTTTGGCGGAAAAATATGGTCACGATCTTATTTGAATTATTTTTAACTACGCGGATAGTAGCAAAAACGCACATTTTTTACATTAGGACCTGTTATGTGTACCATAGTTTTACAAAAAGACGTTACAGGATAAAATATATGTGGTTATTCAAATTCAATGATAAAATTGGTACAAGGGGCGGAATATTGTCTCCCTTATCTACTTCCGTCCCTGGTGGTTTTGTGGCTCACTTCGAATGAAAAAAGGTTAGATTTAAAGTCATTGTGCATTGTTACACGATATATATGTGATTTATTGCGAGATAAAACTGACAGGATTAAGAAAAATCACCAATATTTTACACAAAACCTATGAGAAAATAGGGGGTTTTCCAAGGGTAAATTTTGTTCTATTTTTAGAACTGGCAAACATTCTTGCCTTGTGGAAATAGTATATGGACCAACGTAACTAATTAAACTGTAACTTTGAGGCAGACAAAAATAGTCCGTATTATCACGTGACTAGTACCAAGTTTGGGATATTATTGCACATGGAATACTTCATGGAATTACAAAAGGATGACTGTTCTGAAAAGCTAATTTAATATGGAAAGAAGAATTATTGAAGCCATCTTCACAAGAAAAGACTCCAACTTAAAAAAATGACTTCCATTAGAGATGCATATTTTTGGACTATTTGCTGCTGACGTCATCATAATATTCACGTTTTTCGGGGTTTGGCAAATTCCGGAAAAACTAATCTGGCTTCATCCCCCGATATTGAAACTGACATAAGAAGAGTTTATCAGCTTTAAAATGAGATACTACACATGTCATAAATATTTATAGAATTAAAGTTACGAGAACAAATGTTAGTATTGTCGCCTATGGAAATTCATTTAGTACCATTGAGCCATATAGACGAGTATGAAATTTTTTATATACACGTTATTAATAAAAAAAATTATCCTGAACCCAAACGCCTGTGCTCCAAAGCTAAAGTTTTCATTCATTTTAACAAGTCTGTCGATTGCCATAAGCACTTACGAACCAAAACCATTTTAAAGCAGACAACCAAAATCTGCGTCAATAAATTGCAATGCAAGAAGCTGTGGATATTTTAAATTTACGCTGCTTATACATATTTTGGTTGTCGTTTTGAGTATATATTCCATTTTCATTCTGAATTGTTCGATGACACCTACTATACCTACAGTAAATGTATGGATATGGCTTGACCTGAAAGCAATGGTTTAACTTCATTGAAATTTAGTATTGTCCTAGGGATGGGTGGTTCTCTAGTTCTAAACTTGTAAGTTAGTTGTGTGTATATTGACGATATGCTCGTTTGCAATTAAGCACTGGACCTTCTCCCTGGTTTTCATTTATTTGTGTGCACATTGAAGATATACTTTTGAAGCAATTTTAGTACTGGAACCTATAACCTGATTTTGTGGTGCATTCATACTTAATTATGCACAATGCCATTAAACTAAAGTTTGCACTCGAACACAAAAAAACAAACAAAAAAAAACCCCAAAAAGTATTCACTTTTTAATTTCCATTTTGACACGAAGACAAAAAGATTGGAATATTTTATCATTAGACCAGAAAGCAATTGGTGTGTTAACTTGTTGGGTTGTAACAATTTTTAATTCGTCTATTTGAGTAACTCTTTATACAAACATTAAATATGGGACAAAGTTTTGGTCCGTTATTCCAATTCATTCATAAAATTTACTTTGTAATAATTAGGCATTAATAATTTATTCCTTTTATGAAAGGACACCGACTAAGAAGTAAAGTTAATGCTATTAAAATCATTTTCGTCACAATAGAGGAAATATAGTCCGAGAAACGATCAATATTATATTAAATAGAAATTTAATTTTGTTTTTATTTTATTTTGCCCTAGACCACATTAAGACAATGTATGCGTGGTGACTGGGCAAAAAAACTTCGACCTGCAGAGCAGTGACCACGTGTCCACGGTGTTCTAAACAGCTCGTGTAATGTTCTATATGAAATTTGTGTCTCATCTCTGCAGCTGAAATAAGGGCAGTTGTGCCATAATTTATAGCATGCCACTTTTAAGTCGTAAATAGTGAAGTGCTCTTTTTGTAAAACGGAAATTTGATATAAAACAGATGTTTCTGATCAGTAGTTTTCCTCCACTGAAGCAACCTGTTTTACATAATTTATAGTCACAAGATGTAGGTTTTTCGAAATACATTGGGATTTTTTTCTAACATTTATCATATTTTCTCACATTTTAGACGCAATCACAGACACAAAAAAATTCTGATCTGGCCTAAACATATTTGGTTATCCTAGATTTGCTGTTGTTTGCATTGTCTCTCAGAAACTTTGCAGAGATTGTCATTGTATCAGCGTTAATCAGTAGGGTCGTCTGGGTGAATATTTATACTCGGGGCTCTCTCCAATGACTCTGAGTAAATTTTTAGTAAATTTTTTGTTGATTATTTTGAAATAAGGCTCTGCTTAATTGTGACATGAAACTCTCATTCCTGGTGGATCGAATCACAAACCATCTGGAAACCTTCAAATAAAGTTACTTTGAATACAGGAATCTAGGATAATAACCAACCCCCCTTTCCAATGGGTATAATAGGCTTGATTGAACGACGCAAAAAACTAAGCAAACAACCATCCAACGGGTTACCTACATGTAGATGCTTGGGATACCAGTTTGCAGTAATAAGTTCCAAATAAATGAATCATGATTCCAAGACCTAGGGCCCGTAAACTGGCATCACCCCACGGATTAGCTAAATTCTTGAGACACCAGACACGAGTCACAATCCTAACCATTCTCTACTTGATGGTGATGGAACACGTGACCTAGTTTAAACATTTGACTCCCACGCTCTCACCCGGAGAATTGTCAAATCAATAGGAGCGGTTGATATGTAGGAAGCGATCGATTCTCAACTGTAAAATATCGTACTGTGTCAGATTTCCAATGGATTTAATCCTTGTATGGTTTCTAGTTTGGCGAAATATGAAAAAAAACTTATAATGGGTCACTGTCTTTCTTCTAATGACTTTAAATCTTTTTTTTTATTTTGGCTACAACACGATAAGTTATGAATCTGATACTTTATTACATTGTTTGCCATATGTTTTTTTTTTCTTCTTCCAAAAAGTGTTTTGTATGTAATGCATGATCTGCTATTTCAATGAAAATTCATATAGTTTATGCACTTCTTCTTAAGATAAATCAGTTTTATATTTGTTTTTCAAATATTTGAATTGTAATATTTTTCTAAATCTACTGTATGTGCTAAATATGTCTTTGTTATCGTGACTATAATTGTTATATATTTATATGCTGCAAGTGAGACCAAGTTGGACACAAGGATTGAACAAATATGTTTTTTAACTGGAAAGTAAATCAAATTTTCTGAGATATTTCATATAAACAAAATAACAACTTAAAATAACATGGATACATGTATTTAATTTTAAGACTTTTCAGAACTGCTCTTATCAAAAGACCAGGAAGGTCAAAAAGAAGCAAGAATATGTCCAAAAGACTTGCAATATATCTTAACCTGCATATAATATGCCCCTCTTCTTTGGTAGATTGGGGGGGGGGGGGGCATGCATTAAAAAAAACTTGACCAGATGCAATGACCATCAAGGGAGAGTTAACCAGATAAAAACCAAAATTTTATGTTAATTAACTGCAGTTCAGAATTTTCATTCAGTTTCTGAGACACAGCTGGCCATTCATAGTGCATACCAAATCATTAGCAGATATTTTAGTTATCTAATGAAATATGAATTCAGCTTAAACAGACATACAGACTGATCAAAGGCAAGTCTAGTGCTCCTCCAGACAGTCAGACTAAAAACTTGATTTACTACATCTAAAAGTATACAATGTACACAAATGTATTTAAGTGAGTTTCATGAAATTAGATGGAATGGTTCAAAAGTTACATAAATGAACCAGACACCAATTTTAGTCTGAAGTTGCAAAGTATTGAAGAACATGTGACCTTGACATTTGACCTTATGAACTCAAAACTATCAGTTCGTTTTTTCTCCATCTTGTAAACTAATGTATCAATATTCATTTTATGGGGAGTTTTATGTTATTGGTTGTTAGGCCAGATAGAAACAAACAGATTTTATAATCTCTTTTATATACAGCCAAGATTTTCATCACATGATTTCAACTGACTGTACAAGAAAGCCATCACTAGTATTTTACATGACATGCCTATAACAATATAACAAGTTTGATTCTAACAAACAGGAAAATACATTGGAAAAATCACAGTACTGTAGCTTACAGTACATCTACATGTAATAGCAGTAATAGTACATCAAAAGTAAAGTAATTACTGTAATAGTACATCAATTGTAAAGCAATTACTGCAAACAGTTACCTGTAATGCAACAATTTACCTGTAAATAAGATGTAAAGTATCAAATGTAATCTTCAAATGACATGAAATACTTCAGTTGTAAAGTTATTACATGTAATATAAACTGATAGAGTAATAAATGTTACACCTAAATTCTGCAATCTGTAGTTCTACATGTACATTGTAAATTAATTGACTGAATGAAGTTTGTATGGAAAGAAATTGTGCATGGTATACAGGACTATAATAGTAGTAACAATGAAACAAAGTCAATATAAACACGATTAGCTTTACAAAATAAAGATAAAAACATTGATGAAAATTTTGAATGGATTTTTCATGACTGAAATATTTCCAGTTAATTGTTATTCTATACAGGTATATGTATAAAACGATTGAGACAGATTCTACCACAGTACACAGACTTTCTAGAGTTTAAACATCGTCACTGCTTGGTGCGGCAACAAATCAAGCCTTACAAACAGAAATACTTAACAATTATATATAATATATATTTGTTAGAGAATGGAACATGATACAAAAACATGAATTTCATCCTCTACCTCAGTCAATAGAAAACCATTGTAATGGACAAATGCACAATATGCAATAGAGAACATTTAACATACATGTATATGTTCATATTTTAACAGAAATTCATGATCAGTATAAAGAGAATTGAATGAAAAATACTTTGAACTTACATGTATTTTCCAATTTTACCTAACATGCCTAATTTCATTTGGCATGTACATTTGTGCACTATTTTGAATAATTTAATATTAAAAATAATCTACAAAATCTAAAAAGAGGTTTAAATTACAAACGCATCACAACTTAAAACTTATAAAAATCAAAAGTTGTAAAAAGTTTATTCATAGTGTCAATTTAAAAGAAAAGCTTGTATAGTAATAAGGAAATGTTTTTTTACTTTTAAAATATCATTTAATCATCATCAATGGGGCTTTTTACACATAATAGAATATTTAATTACGATAAAATGCATTGCAAGCATTGAAAGGGTGCACAAATTGTACCCATAGCAATACCATCAAAACTCACAAAATTGTAACATGATTACAATATGTACAAAGTAACAGATATATTTACAAATCATCCAAGAAAATATACACCCTTCATCATTAATAAATCACATTTAAAACAAAAACAAAAATTATGCCTCCTCAATAATTTAGTTGTTATCTCTCTCAAATAGATGGCAGTGATAAAAAAACTAAATAAAATGACAATGACTTAAAACAACCTGAACACAAAATTGGTCTGACAAAAAATTAAAGCTAATAATCTAACTTTTATCTACATAACACAAAAATAGTTGAGAAATCATTTCACAGAAAAAAATTCTTAAATTTTATGAAAAAAATCTAAATTTCTGCTCCATGTTATTTACTTTAAAAGTTTAATTTTTTCATATTAAAAGAATTAGTTTTTATAAAAAGTATTATCAAATCGTTAAAAAAAGCTTTAAATCAAGGCCAAACATTTAACAAATGAGTACCTTTTTTAATAACAAATTCCTTTTTATAAAATACAAAGTTTCTTAAAAAATGTGTAGCCAAAACAATTGTTCTTGATTTTATCTTATAACAACAAGATAATAACAACATACCATGAAAAATACTTAACAGAACACACAACAATATTAACAACAAAATCACAGTCTTATTATGGTATAACATCCAGCACTTGTGTTTACATGGAGCCGGGAGAATTTTGTACAAGAAGCTTTCTTACAAATTTTAAACACCATCAAAACTTCATGTTAATGGGTAATGAAGCCAATTATTTATTGCAAAATCAAAATAAATAAATAAATACATGAAATAATTTTAAATATAGTTTTGAAATAAGCCAAATATTATCAATTAAACCAAACATGTACATACTAGTAACATGTAACTTGTTTCTTGTATCAAATTTACGTTAATCTCAGACTTGTTCAGAATATTTTGTTAGTGATTTTAACCCATGTACATGCAAGTTATGAGTCCAGATGAAAAATATCCAATTTATGTACATGTATTTAGAATATTAAAACTTTTTATAAATATCATTTTTTATCATTATGACTTGTGATGTATATTGCAATATCTTAATGCATGTTGATGTGTCAATTTTCAAATGCACATTTAAATTTCAAAGAATTGTTTTAAAGTAATAAACTTCTTCCATTCAAACATCAATCTTTCACATTCTCATTAATATGACTATAACCAGTTTTTGAAATTTCAATTTTAAAGAAACTAATATGTGCATTGACCAATTAAATGATTGAAGAATTACAAAGCAAAAGGAGAGCATAATTTTATAAATAAGATATAACAATTAAGCCATGAAAATAAAAATTATATTCACATCCCTTAAATGTGACTAGTCAGTACAAGTCGGAGCTATCAAATTTACCATATATCTTTAATCAATTTTATGCAAATGAGATTAAAACTGTCAATGAAGTTACTTTTCATTTTTCTTGTTTCAATTTAAAATTTGTTTTCAAGTTATCATCAAGTATATTTCAAACTTAGGCTTTAATTTAACATGTTAAATTCTATCAAAATATTCATGAAAACTATGGAGGATGTAAATAAAATTAAATTCTTATGACTAAAATAAAAATGGGACAAAAAACATTATCACATTATGCAGAAGAGGAGTCTGATTCTATTAATAATAGCCGTCGCGACGACTGTGACCCGTTTTCTTTTTTCACTTGTTTCCTTGTCGAACATTGGCATCCTCGCTTCCGACATTTATTGTAACACATTGTACAGCACTTAACCGCCCCTTTGAGGGGCCAATAACAACACAGACAAGGCAGGCACAATGCCATTAATGCCATGCACGTCCATCGCTTAAAACAGTTTGGCTGACTACAACACGCACATGGATCAGCCATACAGTCATACTCTGCGTCCTGTTCATCTTTACCACCACAGTGGTAAAACACCGCCTGCACACAACAGTAACACGAACCCGTCTCTACCAAACACGGCCCACTTATGTGACACTTGTTACCACACAGCCACTTAGATGGCAAGTCTTGTGGCTCCGTACATGCCCCACATCGACACTTGTGGCATTTTTTACAGATAATACTCTCATCTTCCTCCTGAATCTCCTTTTTAAGTGGTGGCGACACATTGTTCACCGGTGGAGCACTGATTATCGCAGGATTAAGTGGGCGTAATGTTCTAGTCCTATTTGTAGCATTTTCGCGTAATAAGATACTAACAGTGCTGTTAGTTGACCCCCCTGGTGTGAGAGTTTTTAGGCTGCCAGGGGGTTTTGGTCGAGGAGGACTGTCTATATAATCATTCTGTACTCGTGGGTGTGGTCTGATCTGATCAAGGGTAATAAATCCTCCTTCATCAGGAGGCGGTAATGTTTGACGAAGCTGTCGAGAATTAGCTGATCTCATACCATTGCATCATCTCATGGGATTGTCACCTGTATCTGAAAGATAAAAGTAAAGAACTTTATAATCATGCATTTTTGTATCAAAAGAGAATCGAGTATAATTAAAATTTATCATGTTTTATTGACATTTACACTAAGAAAAACTAACACTATTAATTACTTCAGTAAATGCACTCCTCAGTATATAGACAGCTTCAAAAATGACATGTTTCACACGCTAGGATTCTTTTATCATTGGACGACATATTTAATGGACAGAATCGCATTAGACAGTGTTGTTAATAAAGGAGACCTGATGGAACAGATCTATATGTCTATAGGGCCAAAAAATAATATATGTCTGTTTCCTGCTACCCTACCTACCCTATTTTTTTAGCCCTACCCTAAAGTTTTTATTGGCATTTTTGGGACAAGCACCATTAAAGATGGAATTGCTTCCCCATTGACTCAATGTAAAATAATTTTGTAAAAAAAAAATCATTTACCTACCTCCCTACCCTAATTTTCAAGAGTAGGAAGCAGGAAACAAACATATATTTTGTTTTGGCCTAGAGTATCCTACTTATTTAGTATTCTTATTGACAGTCATTTGTGTATTGATTTTTTATGCAATACTCTTTTTGTTGTTTATAATATTATGTATTTCCATTTTAAGGACATGAAAACTTGTACAATTAGAATAGAGGTATAATAAATTATGGCGTACATTTGTCCATATCGGACATGAACGCCCCTGCATACAAACAGGAAGTAAGAGTCAGACAGGCGTATAAATCATTTAGGTCATAGTTGGCCTGAGGAATTTCAAATCATTCTAATGTACAGTTTCTGAGAAAAGCTTGACATAAATTTTCATATCAGCAGTAACAAACAGGAAGTAGAAGTCTTTACAGCTCTGAAAGTCAATTAGGGCATACGGTTTGTCAATTACTGAACCATCCCACCAAATTTCAAATCATTCTAATATTCCCAGTTTTGAGAAATGCTTCAAAATATTTTTATATAAGAATATCATAATATGAAGTTTTTTTACAAATAAACACCATATGCATATAGTGGGTAATTTTGTGATTGCCATCAATCTGATTTGACCGAGAACAGCCTCATTGATACATGTACATGTATTGTAATATGCTGAACTCGTAAATCTTTTTTTTTTTTTTTTTCAGTTAAAACTATCTCAAGCTGACACTTAAATTCTAGACCAAAAAATTTACAGCATTCATAAAAAGTTATGACTCAAATCATACAACATCTGCAGTCTACTTTGGAAAATTATACTCATAAAAAATACATTGTACTTGATGAAGCGATTAACAGTGTATAGTGTGTATCGATTTGACATGATCATGTACATATATATGTGTCAACATGTGGCATTCATTAATGGAGCTGAAGACTAGGAGTGTCTGCTTAAGTTTGAGGTCAAGAAACTTGGAATGTCACTATATGCTCTTTTCCAGGATAATCTTTCGCTTACAACAAGCTGTAAAGATTTGCATTAAAAATATGGTAAGAGACACTCTTACCCTTCCCTAATTACACTGACAGCTAAATACTATAATATATATAATTAAAGTTTGTTTTGTAGGCAAAAACAATGTCTCCCCAGTTTCCCCAAAAAGTTCCAAGTTCAAATTCATATGGTGTTCTTCATATATACATGTACCACGTTTCATTGAATTCAGTTCAGTAGTTTCAGAGGAGTTGCGCCAACAAGATGATAAATGAGAATTTTCAGCAAATTCCAAAGTTCAAAGGGCCATAACTCACACAAAAATTTGAGGATCAAAATTTCCTGGTCATATGCACAACTACATATGGTGTCCTTCATATATACCACGTTTCATTGAATTCAGTTCAGTAGTTTCAGAGGAGTTGCGCCGACAAGATGGTAAATGAGAATTTCAGCAAATTCCTAAGTTCAAAGGGCCATAAGTCACACAAAAATTTGAGGATCAAAATTTCCTGGTCATATGCACAACTACCGGTAAATAGGGTGTCCTTCATATATACCATGTTTCATTGAATTCATTTCAGTAGTTTTAGAGGAGTTGTGCCGACAAGATGATAAATTAGAATTTTCAGCAAATTCCTAAGTTCAAAGGGCCATAACTCACACAAAAATTTGAGGATCAAAATTTCCTGGTAACATGCACAACTACATATGGTGTACTTCCTTCATCCCAAGTTCTGTTGGATTCCATTCAGTAGTTTCAGAGGAGTTGTGCTGACAAGATGATACAATGTAAATGTGGATTTTCAGCAAATTCCTATCTTCAAAGGGCCATAACTCCAACAAAAATTTGAAGATCAAAATTTCCTGGTAATTTGAACAACTACATATGGTGTACTTCCTATATACCAAATTTCTCTGGATTTGGTTCAGCAGTTTCAGAGGAGTTGCGCTTACAAGATAATAAACGAGTATTTTCAGCAAATTCAAAGGGCCATAACTCCCACAAAAAATTAAGGATCAAAATTTCCTAGTTGAATGCACAACAACATATGGTGTACTTCCTATATACCAAGTTTCGCTGGATTTGGTTCAGTAGTTTCAGAGGAGTTGCGCTGACAAACTTTGTGACAGACAGACGGACGGACAGACACAACAAAAACAATATGTCTCCCCACAAAAGTTGGGGGAGACATAATTTTTCAATTTTGTGTATGTGGTTGCATACATGTAATTAATCAAAATGCTAGAAATTTGAACTTAAGATTATTTGCATTTCAAAATGATTTTAAACAGTTAATCCTAAATTGAAAAAGGAGTAGTTAATATTTGAGAACAGAGATGATTAAAAATTAATAACAAAGTTAACACTAAAATATGTCTTGCCTGCTGGCATCATTGAAATACCTGGTTATTCTTAAAAAAAATATCAAAGTCATTCAACAGAAAAGTCAAGGTCAAGGGCAAAAGATGGGGATGCAAATGTGCTAAGCTACTACTGGGGCATATATGCATACCAAGTTTCATCAATCTAGGACTTATAGTTCTTGATATATGGAGGTGCTAAAATATCTTTGTAAACCATAAATCCTACATGCATTTAAAAAGTTCCATTAGATAGATATTTGTAGAGCTTTGATGACTCAACTGAACAATATTGAAATGAAAAAAATTTCTCAATTGCTTTGTAAAGTTTGCAATAATATATTATATTGAGGAAAATAGTGAAAATTTTGACAAGGGGAACAACTTCTTTAAGTACACAGTTACATGGTTCATGTTCATGTAACATACATGTAACATAATTTAAGGATATATACATGTATTGACCTTGACATTTGAACCTAAACACCAATTATTAAGGCTTTCCTTAATCATAGACTTTTTGGGGTAAATTTCATGAAATTCCAAAGTTAATTACAAATGTACGCTGTGGAAACCCTTTAACCAATTTCATGTTTTCTTATTTTTTCTTCAATGTGTGCAAGTTCCATGTTTTTTTACAAGCATTCGAACAGGGGTTCAAATGACCATTTTAAAGCAAATACAAATTTCAGAATTATATAGTGTTGATATATAGTTCTTGAGATTTACATGTAGTGTTAATTCACTAAGTCACAATTCTCAAAATCTGTACTTTTCAGTAAATGTATTAAGTTTTCCTCAAAAATATTTCATTGATTTGTATGATTTTTATCTGCACATCATTACATGCTGCCTAGCAACTGTACAAAATGGCAGAATCATACTGTCAATACATGTAGCCGTGGAGTCATAATTACATGTAGTGTCCCCAAAGTCCAATTCTCAAAATCTGTATTTTTCAGTAAAATTTTAAGTTTTTTCCCAAAATATTTCATTGATGTTTATGAAATTTTAATATGCACATCATGACATGATGCACAGAAATGTATAAAAATTTGAACTGTAATATATATTGTAGTTTTTTATTTCAAAAGTTCACAAAGTTCAATTCTAAAAATCTTTGATTTTTGATAAAAATTTCAAGATTTTCCCATTTACATGTACATACATGTATATGGTGATTATTTTTTCTTTTATAATACGTGTTATGCAAGACAAATGTATGTTTAGATTATGCATGGAGTGTTTTAGTGGAATGATTTTTGATGTGCCATACTTTTGTTGTGGTGATTTTCTATGCCATATCTTTCAAATGTACTAGTCCATGCCAAATACTGTACATGTACATGTATGTGCCATTCTAAGTGTCATACACATGTACAGTACACTCAGAGAGGATTGATTCTCATACTCTGATTTCAGTGTCCAGTGATTCACAGAGTCAACTCTTAAAATTCTCCAACTAATTTCTCCCACCTGGGAGAAAGTTATTACTTTGGAGTTGTTTATTACCTTGTGTATTATAATTATTTTCACCTGACAAGAAAGACAGGAAATATGTTTTACTTCAAAAAGTTATCAAGGCAATAAAATACTCCAAGCTCAGAGTAATTTATGACCCTTTGGAGAGAGTACTCCTAAAACCCTTCTAGATTTTTATGGCTTTTCTTGGAGTTTCCTGGAGTAATTAAAAAATTTCCCTCCGAAATCAGAGTATGAGAATCAATCCTCTCTGAGTGTACTCATATATACATTCTAATCTTAAGTCAGTGTTTTGGTTGTTGTTTTTTTTTCTGATCTTTTTCTTTTTGCCATTTTAAATGTAATGTTCTCAACAGTTTTTGTGTCATAATTTGTGATAATCTTTACAAAACAATGTGTGGTGTTCAGTTTGTGCCATATTCAGTGTGGTGATTTTGAATGTTCATCATTTTTAGTGTAGTGATTTTTATTAATGTGCATTGTTTTAAGTGTGGTTATATCTTATGTGCAAATCTTTGCTGATTTTAGTGCAATATTTCAGCATGTTGATCTGTATGTGCAAATCTATGTTTATTTTTGTGCAATATTTCAGTATGGTGATCTTGCTGATTTTTGTGCAATATTTCAGCATGGTGATCTTAATGTTCAAATCTATGCTGATTTTTTGTGCAATGTTTCAACATGGTGATCTTAATGTGCAAATGTATGCTGATTTTTTGTGCAATATTTCAGCATGTTGATCTGTATGTGCAAATTATGCTGAGCTTTTGTGTGCAATAGTTTTAAATACTGTAGCATGGTGATCTTGACTAAATGTGGAAATCAGCTATACTGATTTTTAAGCAATGTTCCAGCATGATTTTAATACACAAATGTAAGGTGATTTTTTGTACAATGTTTCAGTATGGTGATCTTAATGTGCAAATCTAAGCTGATTTTTTGTGCAATGTTCCAGCATGATTTTAATGTGCCAATGTATGATGATTTTTTGTTTAATGATCCAGCAATTTGATCTTAATATAATCAAATTAATATGCAAATCTCAATTTAATCTTTGCTGATTTTTTGTATAATGTTACAGTATGGTGATTTGATGTGCAAATGTATGGTGATTTTTTGTACAATGTTTCAGTATGATGATTATAATCATGATACATGTAATAATGTGCAAATATCCTGTGACTGTATACTTTTATATCCAGTGTTAAATACATAGATTATGATGACTCTTATCATGTTTTATAAAACAGGGTTTAGATAATACATGCAGCACCATAGAATTGTTCTTATTAAAATGATTAATATGAAAGAAAAATACCTTCAGAGGAAGGGGCTGTATTTGTACTATATGTGCATGTACATGTATGGGAAATGAATTTTATGAATTATATGTTTATAATCCATATGGTTATATATAAATGTTATGTACATGTATGCTGTTTGAAAGATTTTCATATAATTTTCAACATATGGCTTGTACATGTACGTCAAGACAAAATAATTAGCCTTTCCAAAAAGCCATTCTTAAATTGTATATCTATAATATCTATTTTTTTCAAAACTCTGAACCTGTACTAAGCCAACCCTAAAATAAATACATGTATGATATGTTCATAAGCCACCTGCAATTACATGTAAAAGTATTTATGTACATGTAAGCATGGACCTGTAGGAAACCTTTTTTCCATGTCATACATGTACATGTATCTTTAAGCTATTTATTCGTTCTTTGGGTTTGAAAACTTAATAAACTTCTTGAAGTAGATTTATTTTATGACATGTTAAGAGGACATTAGATACATGTACATGCAGATTCAGAAAAAAATATATCTGAGTAGACTTTATTTGTGCCAGTATCATAAACTATTTATATTAATGCATGTATTTAATTATGTTGCATATCTAAATAATTCTTTTTATTGTAGATTTGTTTTGTATGTTTTACATGTGACTATTGAGTATTGTTTATTATTGTATGTGAATTTTATGTATCAAATGTCCAAGTGGTGAGACTTTAATAAAATATTGAATCTGAAACAGTTCGTTAGTATTTGACTTAACTTTTCTTTCAATTTAATTTCTTCAAAATCAGACTAAATAGTGATAAATAAGCCATTTTCAATATTCCAATTTATGCATCAAGCAATTTAAAAGTGAATACACAATAATGATTGATTAACAATTACCTGTAATTAACAAATTCACTTCAGGTAAATCCGAATTGATATATTCCATGCATTCACCAAATACTCAGTATACATGTACTAAAATTATATAAATCCAGCTTTGAAATAACAAAAATGATGAAATATATTATTAAAATCCACTGATATTATTCAGGTCGATAGTATTATAATTCCCATCTGTTAGAATCACTCCTTCAATCTACCTTCCACTTGAATATCAAATCATGATCATAAATCCGGGATGAATTGAACCATCCTTTATCGGAAGTAATAAAATCCTTTCGAAAATTAATCCCTAATCACGAAAATATTGTGACAATATATCACATGCGAAAAAATCCACCGAAAGTGTATTCCCGCTCAATCAACATCACAGCTTCGACTAGGGATACACGATACACATAATTCTAGCCGCAGCCAGCTACAACGTAATTATGAATGAACTGCAAATGGACCGTTCTCTTCACTCAAATTGTGCTTAAAATCGAAACGTTTCAAATCCAGGATTTACAGTGCATCAAACTTTTGTCACTAAAAGGTGTTTTAAAGTGTTATTTTGACTTTTTCTTACCTTACACATGAAAAATCCCTATTTGGTTTTGGAGTCGTAACCCAACACGTTGACCTCTTTGGAACAGTCTAATCGCGAATTAGCGTAGGGGAGTCAGGTTATTTAGAACACGTGATATTCTCTTTTCATTCATACCTGGATCTACAAAATAAACAATATTTTCGCACGAATGAATACACATAAAGATAGTTGATTTCGTCCAATCGCCAGTGTTCTTGATCAAATAACATTTTATCAATGAACAGCGGTTGATAGTTGATGTATGCGAATTTTATGAGCGAAGCAAAATGTACATGGCTGCTCTATTTCTTGGAATCCAACTTACAGGTCTAATAAAATTTAAAGGTCATTCAATTAATCCAAGGTATACATTATACAGGTCTATGTCCGGGATCAACATTTAGCCATGGAGAAACCCCATGATCTATTCAAATTATACGCTCCTCCTTGAAAAACCTGAAACAAAACTGAAACAAAAACAAAAAATAGGGCATGTAATGGGACATTAAATGATACCCCGCCACGTTATAATATCAAAATTTCATAAAATTTGATTTTTCAAAGTGGCCTATCTCGAAAACTATTTTTTGGATCAAGCTGAAAATTAATCTTGACCTGTATTTTATTGTACTTAACAGCTGTGCAAAATACCATTCAAATCCTTTGACGCGTTTTCAAGTTATTGGTCGGAAACTCAAAATTTCATGAAATTTGATTTTTCAAAGTGGCCTATCTCAAAAACTATTTTTCGGATCATGCTGGAAATCGTACTTGACCTATATTTTATTGTACTAAACAGCTGTGCAAAATATCATTCAAATCCTCTGACGCGTTTTCAAGTTATTGGTCGGAAACTCAAAATTTCATGAAATTTGATTTTTCAAAGTGGCCTATCTCGAAAACCATTTTTGGGATCATGCTGGAAATCGAACTTGACCTGTATTTTATTATACTAAACAGCTGTGTAAAATATCATTCAAATCCTTTAACGCGTTTTCAAGTTATTGGTCGGAAACCATCGGGGGACGGACAGACGGACATACGGACAGACAGACGGACGGACGGACAGACACCGAAAAAAACTGAGGGTATAACATAATACCCTGCCACTTCGTGTGGCGGGGTATAAAAACAATCAGACAAACCACAGAAAATCATGGTAAATTAAATCCATGCACAATGAAGTCAGGAATTTTGTCATTTTTTTTTTTATCACTGACTTCATTGTAGATACAACTCTAGACTGGCTACTAGTCCCTTTCTAGTTATAATTAATCTAATCAGTAAAAATGATAAAAAGGGCCATTAGGTATCAAAGGGAAATGTGAGACAATCAGAGATGTACTAAACACATTGTTGAGACATGTTAGGGATCTTGAATGACCGACATTTTATCTCGTGGACAGTCTCGTAAAATTCATTGCTCGGGAATAAACAAACGGATCTTAATTTCTTTTAGACTTAATTTACATAAATTTTGTGAAAAAGAAAATAAATGAGATGTGGAATAAGTGTACGCGACACAGCTTACATAACAAGCGATAATTTAGAAAAAAAAAGACAATGAAAAACCGCCAACAGCCTTCAACAAGGCCAGTAGCCTAGGCGCTACTCGCCGTTCGGCAATTGGCGCATGGTCTAAATAAAATGCACATAATTAAAATCCAGCCCTGAAATTCCTCTTCTTAAACAAGAAACAGAATACATAAAAAGACAAGTACAAACAAAAAGCTTTGTCAAAGATTCCCGGTCCATGATAGGCACATATAAAGATGTGGCGAGGTTAAACTAGTTTTTTGGGGGGTCCAACCTTCCCCCTAACAATATTCCCAGACAAAGCATAAAAAAACACATAATAAAAATGGTAACTTTAGTGGAAAAAGAAAAGTTTAGTTTGTCTTTGGCCATGCCCATTTACTAAGTTGTAACATAGTGGTAGACAAAGTTAGTAAAATTAAGTGAAAAAATTGATTTTTTAAATTTCCCACGTCACGATGCGTCGTTTCAAGGTTCGCACCTGTATAATTACAGCTCTGTCACCAGGTACCCTGATTCAATAGGTGTGACAACCTGGGGTTACATAATTATAAATCTGATTAAACCCCCATTTATCAAGACTTTTTGTTCTCCAACGTTTGTAGCGAATTAACAGGAAGTCACACCAATTTTCAATATAAAAACTTTATTAGATTAAAATGGCTAGCTTGTCAAAAATTGTCACGCAAAGTAAAATTATTAGATTTTTATGTTTACCCAGAATATGACAATGGTTTTGAAGTAGAAAAGATATTTTCTGAATAAGCGAAATGCATTGTTGCTGAACCGGGCCACAGTCAAATAAATTTAATCCCCTACACGTGGACGGAATTAATTACCGAATAGTGTAGAATGTACTGTATAGTTGCACAAATGACATTATTATATAACTGACGGGGGATTTGATGAAATCGAAGATAGAAACAGGAATGGTCAAGAGGTCGCGCTCGTCCGGTAAGCAGTTTGGGCCCTGGTATTGGAAGACATCCACAAAAACTCCACGAAAAGACAAACTGAAACATCTGTTTTCATCTGAGAGATCGAAAACTCGTATTTTTGTCTACATATAACATGCTACATATATTAAGATAGGCTAGAATTTATGTAATTTTGTATTAAAGTGTTCCATGAATGATGTTGGCTGAAAGATCACCGACAAGACACACATCAATCAATCAAACCATGCATGAATTTCAGTTTCGAAATGTGCTGAATTTTAAAATTGATTATCTTAATACATGTGCATGTCCTTATGTCATAAACATAGTTATCTAGAACATTCTCAATACAAGTTCATGAAATTAAAACAAAGTAAAAGGACATGCATGCATCAATATCTAAACCGATGTAAAAAGCGAAAAACAAATCGGATTTCAAAACTCCGGCGCATTAATCATCCGATAAATTATTGATTCTAATAGTTGCATACATGAAAGACACGAAAGAAACTTTGTTCGTTGCTGTTTCTGTCTATATGTTAGAAACTTGTTTTGTTATTGCATTGTTGTGTGTCTTGACTTGTTTTTTCAGCGTCGGGTGTCTAGAACTTCGTTGTAATATTGATTTCAAAACGCATAAATTCAAAGCAGTTCATTTTAATATGCCTGCTTTAACACCAATGGTAATATATAACATATAGACCTAGGAGAAACAACCATCTGTCTTTAATTTGTTTCATGAAAACAATATTCCTTTACTCTAGGAATCTTTTCAGGAAACAAGTGCATGTGGTCTGTACATGTAATATTTTCCCTCTTTCTTGGCAATATAAAACTACTGCTCCGGGAAGTCAACCCAATGACTTCGAACCAGCCTTTTTTCCCACGATATGAGAGTCAAAATGTATATGACAAGGGGCATTTATTTTGTCACGATTTCATTAGTTGTTAAAAATGCTGAAAAATAAAATTTCAATAAATGATTATGATTGCGGTGCAGTGACGCTGCGTCGGTTGACATCTGTTGTTCCGGACATATTTAACACAGAAATAACTCTAATATCATTTAATAGGTGGCTGTCAACGTACTTTACCTAAGGCTGTATTCATTGTTGGCTTTTTCATTCAAAAGGATCACGAGACAGGTGCCATATTGGACAAGGTCGGGGACGAAGTCGTGGGAACGGAACGCGACGCTACTATGGATGCACGCGCGCACCTGCTCCACACAGCAGGCGTTTCAAATAAAGGAGGTATTTTATTCGACAAAGTGAGCATGAATGAAGGGACATGTTTAACAATATTACTAGAATAATAACTACATCTCGTGTTTCAATCGTATTTTGATTTTCCCACGGTTTTGGCGACTGGAAGCCACTGGGCGAGTTACCGGAGCATATAGCCTTTATTTTTCACTTGTATTAATCGGCTTTAGGGGTGTTTTAAGACGTTTATTGACCTGTACTTTCAATCTACCTCCTCAATTTTTGTGACAGTTAAAAAACATATAATAATTGCAAATAATTATAAAAATCCTTTACTTATCAAGATATACAAAAATACCTACTTGTTAAGCCTTGCCGAGCTATTTCTTGTCATGATGAACTAGATTGTTTAAACATTAATTATATATACATGTATGTACAGTGGATTGCCAAATGTGTGTTAGCAGAGGCGGATCCAGAGATTCTGAAAAGAGGGGGGCCACTGACTGGCCTAAGAGGGGGCCCGCTTTGGTCACGCTTCAATGATTTCCTATATATTCAACCAAATTTTTCCGCCAAAATGCCCCCCCCCCTGGATCCGCCTATGTATATGTACAGTGGATTGCCAAATGTGTGTTACTAGTTAGGTTGTAAACTTAACACGGACAAGGGTCAACCGTTGTTATACATGTTCTGGGGACACGACATGACATCAGGGCTGATAAATTGACCATCATATCAAAGAGTTTGAAAAAATATTATTTTTTCATTCAAAAGAAAAAAAAAACATGGGACTTGATAACGAAATGGTTTGGAACAGGACACACTGTTAAACTGTCATTAGGGTCAATAAAAGGCCATCTAATCACAAGGTCTTGCCCCCTCTATCAACAGGTACGGAAAAACCACGTGTTTTAATAAACACATCTTATAATGCACAGTGTCCCCTATAGTAATAAAAGGCAATCCAATAAGGCACACGGTGTCCCCTGTAATAACGAAGGCCACAGTGTCCCCCTTTGATAATAAAAGGCCATCTAATATGGCACACAGTGTCCCCTGTAATAACGAAGGCCACAGTGTCCCCCTTTGATAATAAAAGGCCATCTAATATGGCACACATTGTCCCCTATAATAATAAAAGGCCATCTACTAAGGCGCACAATGTACCCTATAATAATAATCAATCAAAAATGGCCGGATTTCGTTAAACAGGAAGTTTAGAGCGATAGACCTGAAATCGAATCCCACTTCAGGGCATGGGACCCACCCCGATGCCAGAGGCGGATCCAGAGATTCTGAAAAGAGGGGGCCCACTGACTGACCTAAGAGGGGGCCCACTTTGGTCACGCTTCAATGATTTCCTATATATTCAACCAAATTTTTCCACCAATAGGGGGGGCCGCCCCCCCCCCCCCTGGATCCGCCTATGGATGCTGTATACCAAATATCAAGTGGCTGTGATAAGTAGTTGCTGAGAAATCTGTAACGCAAATTTCTTCGTTTGTGCAAAAATCATTCAATTTGATGCTTTCAACTTATTCAATTTAGTACTTTCAACCTCTTGTACTTAAACCATTCAATTTGGCATTTTCAACCTTATGAACTAATCCCATTCAATTTGGTACTTTAAACCTCTTGAGCTTAAACCTTTCGATTTGGTACTTTAAACCTCTTGAGCTTAAACCTTTCGATTTGGTTCTTTAAACCTCTTGAGCTTACACCTTTCGATTTGGTACTTTCAACCATTAGGGCTTAAACCATTTAATGTTACTTTCAACCTTTTGTACTAAACCAATAGGGGACCTGGGTGGCCGAGTGGTCTAAGGCACTGGTTTAAATACTACACCATCGATCACTAGCCCTCTTGGCTGGTGTTTAAGTCCCGTTTGTATTTACACAAAGGGACATCCCCAACTGTATGTGAAAAGGTTTGTCAGTTACTAGTACCTGCCCAAGGTCTGTGGTTTCCTCCGGGTACTCCGGTTTCCTCCACCATTAAAACTGGCCAATACAATATATTACTTTCAATCACATGTGCTAAAAACCTATTCAATGTTACTTTTAACCTCTTGTGCTGAAACCATTCAATGTTACGTTCAACCTTCTGTGCTGAAACGTAACGTTCAACCTTCTGTGCTAAAACCATTTTACATTCAACCCGTTTTTCTAAAACCATTCAATGTAACTTTCCAGCTCTTGTGCAATAAAAAACATTCGATGTTACTTTCTACCTTCTATTTTCTAGCATTGAGTGTATGGGAAAAAATAAGCTGGCCCGCGCAGCGATCTAAAAAAAATTACCGGATCGGGTGAAAATCCCAGCCCCCCCAGAAAATCAAATGGTCAGTGCCTTACTTTCGACCGCTTGTGCAGAAACCATTCAATGGTATTATTAACTTCCTATGCTGAAACCATTCAATATTATTTTAACATCTTGTGCTGAAATTACTTTCGACCTTCTGTGCTAAAAACCATTCTATGTTACTTCCAACCTCTTGTGCTGAAACCATTCAACATTACTTTTAAACTTTTGTTGTTGAAACAATCTAATGTTACTTTTAACTTCTATTTTAATGGCTTGTGCTAAAATCATTTTAATATTAAATTCATCCTCTTGTGCACTTGTGCAATATAAAGGATACTTTTAACCACTTGTGCTAAAATCATTCAATGTTTTTCAACCTCTTGTACTTAAACCATTCAATGTTACTCTTACCCTCTTGTGCTAAAATTATTTATTGTTTCTTTCAACCATTTGTGCTTAGTTAATGTTACTTTCAACCTCTAGTGCTAAAACCATTCAATGTTACATTTAACATGTTGTGTTGAAATTGTTCAATGTTATTTTCAACCTCTTCTGCTAAAATCATTCAAAGTTATTTTCAACCTCTTGTGCTAAATCTTGTTATGCTATTGTCAACCCCTTTTGCTTGAACCATTCAAAGTTACTTTCAACCATTTGTGCTACAACCATTCAATGTTACTCTTAACCTTTTAAACTGATATTAGTCAATGTTACTTTTAATCTTTTGTGCTAAACCCATTTAATGTTGTTTTCAACCTCTTGTGCTAAAACTATTCAATGCTATTTTCATCTTCTTGTGCTAAAAAACATTTTAATATTACATTCAACCACTTGTGCCAAAAACATTCGATGGCTCTTTCTACTTGTTGTGTTATACTTTCGACCTTTTGTGCTGAAATCTTTCAATGATACTTTCAACCTCTTGTGTTAAAATGTTATTTTCAACCTCTTGTGCGAAAACCATTCTATCCTTTTTCAACCCCATTTGCTAAAACCATTCAATGTTATTTTCAATATCTTATGCTAAAGCATTCAATGCTCTTTTTAACTTCTTGTGTTAAAAACCATTTTAATATTACATTCAACCTCTTGTGCCATTCAGGGATCCTTTTAACCACTTGTGCTTAAAACATTCGATGTTTTTTTTCTACCACTTGTGTTACTTTTGTCCTGTTGTGCTAAACCCATTCAATGTTACTTTAAACATCTTGTGCTAAAACCATTCAACATTCCTTTCCACCTCCTGTGCCAAAAAATCATTCAAAGTTACTCCCAACCTCTTGTGCTTAACCCATTCAATGTTACTTTAAACATCTTGTACTAACACTATTCAATGTTACTTTTTACCTCTAGTGCTAAAGCATTCAATGTTACTCTAAACCTCTAGTGGTTCAATCATTCAATGTTACTTTCAACCTCCAGTGCTAAATTTATTTAATGTTACTATTTACCTCTGGAGCTATGACAGGCGCTGAAATTGTTCAATGTTTTTGTCGATCTTCTGGTTGTGTAAGCTTTCTGTGGATGATTTCCATAAAAGCAATGTCAAGTCTTTAGAAGTAGATGAAGCATCTATGAACAATACTGGGAATTGAACAAGAATATGCCCAAATACATAATGCCCCATCTCACAACATTTGTGACAGACGGACAATTGGACGGACGGATTAAGGGACAGAAGGAATGGGGCTGTTTAGTGAAACTTTTCCCTTCAAATGTCTGTACCATGTCAGTACCATCGTGATTTTTATTTCTCTAACATTCATAGCTACCTGTTTTTTCTTGGGTGTGTTGATATTATCTGTTGTTACCTTTACATACAAAAAGATACACAAGAAAGAAAAGAACTAAGCTAACTAACACAATGAACATGAAGAGTCTAAAAGATGATATTTATTTTTGCAGGTACTTATTTTCACTATTTTATGATTTCACCCAAGTTTGCGGGTACTAAACGTCAAGAATTCTGCTCATTATTCTATTCATTTCATACAATTTATTTAAATTTCTCTGGTATTAAATGTCGCGAAAAATGCTTGACTGCGAAATCCGTTAAAATAAATACCTGGCGAGAATAAGTACGTTTACAGTATTCAACATGGGCATATCAAGACATTTTTATAAGAAATCCACTCAAAACAAAGTGAAGTTTTATGCCAATTTTTCTGAAAATCAGTACAAAAGTAACAAAATTCCTGAGTCCTGAGAGATAGGGGTTCCACCACTGCTCAAGTAAAAATAAAAGTCAAATTGGGTTGCATGAAAATGTAAAAAGAAAAAAAAACATTTCAACAAAATAGATTTATTCATCACTTTTACAATAGCACTTATGATACACAAATCACAAAATTGTCAATCAAATAAGCATGTAAACAATTTTGGTTGATGCACAAAAAGTTTTCAATAAATAGTACACATTTTACCTCTCGACAAGACCATGATAGAGATGTTAAGAAAACTTCAATTTGTTTCCAAGTTGAATAAATTAGAGGTAAATGTTTATTAGACTTATCTACATGGATGTTACTACAATCTTTAACACAGGCATGTGGACAACAGAAAAAAAGTTGGAACAGCAAATGATTGTCAGAATAAAGGTGTAAAATTAATCAAATGACTAACTTGCCAAAAGATTCCATGTTAGCAAAATGTTAATGCAACCTTTGAAATTTAAAACATATTTGAAATAACTGAAGTCACAACTGACTTTAATAGCTTGTTGTTTGCATTATTTAGTTGACTTCCTGATTTTATAGTTTAGTTTTTGCCCTGTACATGGTACAGATTTCAGGAAGAGATGGTTAACTCCTATTATGAACAATTTCAAGAATCTTTTGACCTATGAATCACAATTTGTGCAATATAAACAAGAAAACAAGCTGGTCTGCTCAAAACCAATTCAATAACAGTCTTTGCCATTAGCTACTTGGCCTGACGCTTTCAGCTAGTAAAAAATTTTGTGGGCTAGTGAAAATTATCAATTTTTTATTTGCACATATAGTACATGTAGTACAATTTCATAAAAACAGAGGAATTTCATGATTTGGAGTAGAAGCTGAAAATGGTTTTGGCACAGACTGTAATATCTTCCTTACTTGCAGCTATTCAGCTTGCACAACAATTGATCTATGTGCAAAGTTTCATGCAATTCATTTCAGCCAAAGAAAAATGTTTCTGTGATAAGAAGAAGGACCAGATTTGTGGCCTTCTGTGAAAGACATATATCCTATACATATCAAAGTATTCAGTTAACAGGGAGTACATTGGTAGAAGGCATAATGGAATGAAGCCACTTGCTAAATATCAAGAGACTTGGACAGAAAGATTTAAGTAATGCTACAGGAAGCAAAACATAGCTTTGCAACACATTTCATGGACAAAATAAGTTAATAATCCATGTGAAACAAACATCAGAAATTAATGGTGATAATATCCATCCATAATAACTTAATAATTCATTGAAAATTCAGTTACTGTAAAAAACAATAATTACAGAACTTGCCTTATCTCAATTTAATAATAAGCTGTCTTAAAATCTAAATTACATCTATACATGATTTTAAAATATTATAGTTCATGTATCATGCATGATATCAGTACATGTAACTTTATGAATTCAAAACATAATGCCAGGTTGAATATATACTCTTCTCAAAGCTGTAAGCATTACATTCTCCCAATTAAATCATGTTTTTAGAGAATGGCTTCAGGTTAAGCAATAAGAATTGATCATAGCTATTCTATGCATGAAAATTTATAGTAACATGTCCACCTTACCATAATATAACAAAGTTTTAAATATTTTTCCAACCTGTTCTTTAACAGCGTTCACGTTGACACAAATTCTAAAGTAGAGCAAAAAATTTATAAAAGAACAAGACATCTTTATAATTATTTTAACAAAGACATTAAAAAATAAATGTTTGTAGATGAATAAACAATAGTGAAGGATCAATGCAACCTTTGCACTGTAATCTTCTTTTTTCTTTTTAAGACATCATAAATTTCTTATCATTGTGTTATTACATTTGTTTTCAATATCTTTTGACAGTTTTTTTGTACTTCCAAACAGTATCTATGAGGAACCCAGGGGTTATTATCAATCGACATGAGAGTGAGCAGTTTTAACCCATGGTTAGCTAGTATTTGTTTGCAGGAACTTTCATAGATCAATCCTCAATACTGAGAGAAGTTTAGAAACAGCACAGGGTTCTACCTGAATACAAGATGTTTTCTTTAAGCATAAAGCTCTCAAATCTCATTCTCTTTTAAAAATATTTTGTGAATAATCCTTAATCATAAAATTTGAAAGACTTTTTTCAGTTCTACAATTAATTGCCAGTCACTTTTCTGCATTTCTTCTCTAAAGTAGTCCTTCACTGCATCAATAGAGGCTCTTGAGATCTGCAAAGAGAAAAACAATTCACAATTAAAAATGCAATACAGAATTGGTACATATATCACTTACAAGATGCTATTTTCAGGACATGCATATAAGCTACATCCCGTTTTGTTCCAATTTTTTCCATTTTTCTACGATTGTTAAGTGAACAAAGTTCAAATGAACTGACATCATCAGTGCAAGATATAACAAAAGGCTGATGAATGAATGAGTGGTAGGGTTTCCACACACATGTACCCTTACATACAGACAGTATTGATGGTATATCCAGAGCAACCATGTATAAGAGGGACAATGGGGGTACATGTATTATTGTAATGCCTAATAGGTTTGTTTTCAATTTTCTGAATTGTGATTCAAAGGTCTTATATCCTTATAAACTGTGATGAGGACATTTTTAGTGAATCTTGATTTGTGATTTTAACTTTCCTAATTCCCATGAACTGTGAAACGTGTATCTGAAATTTATTTTCAGTGAATTGTGACCCAGACCCCCCATTAGGACCCCCCCTTGTATGTGACTGTCTCAAAATTTTCCTTAAGAGCTATTGAACTTAGTTCTATTGACCCTCAACAAGCTTTAAAGCTAAAATTAAACATGCTTAAGAGCCAAATAATTTTTGGTTAATACCAAACTTATCATCCAGCAATGGTGTGCCTGGTACCCCAAATCACTAGAATGTGACATTTTTGACATTGAGAATTTCTAAATTAAATCTTGAAATTGTCAAAAGTTTCAAACCTGGAGTGTTATTGGTCTGCCTTATCTCAAAGAAAGCAGAAATCTGTCAAAACAAATCTTCTGAGCAAGCATTTTTGTCACAGAGGCCACATAACATGCAATGCTGTCTGCTCTTTAAATTAAGATTGTTCAAGTTTTAAATCATTGGCAGATCCAGAGAAAGTGTCCATAGGGTAGGAACCTCCTCTTCCCTACCAAAACTTTATTTTCATGCATATTTTCGCAAAGTTTGTCTGGAACTGCTTTTAATTCTCAGTGAAATGCACATGAAATCACCATTTAAAAAAAAATTCTGGATCCCGCCCTGATAAATGTAGGCAGTTACTTGTTCTAGTAAACTGATTGTAAGACTCATTCCTCCTGACAACATCTTGGATAAATTGACTAGTAGGCAGTACCTGTAGATTTGATTACAAGTTGATGCCTAAGACCTTTCAAAAGGCCTCGTTGAAGGCTGCTGGCGGTTGTCCATTGTGGTTTTTTGAAATTGCCGTTTAATTGTGGGTTGTATCGCGTACACTTATTCCACATCTCATTATTTTCTATTTAAACAAGAGTTAACACTAAAGTATGTCTCGCCTGCCGGCACCATCAGAAACAATTATTCTTTCTTACTTCCACTATATTTTGAATTTACATGGATTTTCAGTTTCTGAGATCAAAAGATGTTTATAGAACTTAAACATTGCAAATATATGCAATAAAAATAGTCAAAGTCACTCAACCAGAAAATCAAGGTCAAGGTCAAAAGATGAGGATACAACTGTGCTAAGCTACTACTGGGGCATATGCATACCAAGTTCCATCAACCCAGGACCTATAGTTCTTGAGATATGGAGGTGCTCGCAAAACTTTTCCATTGCTATTAAATGTATTGAAAATTGTCAAAGTCAGTCAACCGGAAAATCAAGGTCAAGGTCAAAAGATGGGGATGCAACTGTGCTAAGCTATTACTGGGGCATATGCATACCAAGTTTCATCAACCTAGGACCTATAGTTCTTGAGATATGGAGGTGCTCGCAAAACTTTTCCATTGCTATTATATGTATTGAAAATTGTCAAAGTCAGTCAACCGGAAAATCAAGGTCAAGTTCAAAAGATGGGGATGCAACTGTGCTAAGCTACTACTGGGGCATATGCATACCAAGTTTCATCAACCCAGGACATATAGTTCTTGAGATATGGAGGTGCTCACAAAACTTTTCCATTGCTATTATATGTATTGAAAATTGTCAAAGTCACTCAACCGGAAAATCAAGGTCAAGGTCAAAAGATGGGGATGCAACTGTGCTAAGCTACTACTGGGGCATATGCATACCAAGTTTCATCAACCTAGGACCTATAGTTCTTGAGATATGGAGGTGCTCATAAAACTTTTCCAAAAAGTTAACGCCGCCGTCGCCGCCGCCGGTAAAGTAACACCTATGTCCCGCTCTGCTTCGCAGGCGAGACAAAAATACTGTAGAAAAACCTTAAAAAAATATCACTGGCTGTACTATTTATATAATATTCAAATAATTCATAGACCACAATTTCCAAATCCCCCGATTTTACGAGGCAGCGGAGGTTATACACACTAAACTGACATTAATCTAATTTTATATAAATATTGATCCATGTCAATACTATTTATGAATGGAAAATTCTGTCGAGTTTGTTTAAACTCCCGGAGTTCCACCGACCTACAAGGGCTTAATCGGTCTTTAATTCTCTTTCAAACATGTTTTGAATACACAAAACAGAATTGAAGTCCCCCTGCTAGACTACTAACAAAACCTTGGGGATAAGATGACGATTTGATATGTAGAGGTCACAACAAGGGCAAATTAATATCAATATTCAAATCCCATCTGTAAAGTCGTAGGATAAATGTATCAAAGTGTCAACAAGGTGTAAAGCTTTTTTGACATAACCCAAAACTGAAGGCTTTTTTTATGTCAATGGAGGAGGATGTTCTTAAATTTTGATTTTTTCCCTGTTGCATGAGAACTCTTTGTTCACTATAAAAGTACTAAACAGAAAGTTCACATGAGTACACTCTACCTTACAATGCTTGAAAAGCAGAACAAATAATTAGTGACATTGAATTGAATGTACTAAGGATAATTCTGTAAGAAGTACTTGTAAACAAACAATACATATCTAGATAATAAAGAAACATGTATAATCTGGGGTAGATTGAGTACAGGTATACCCAAGGGAGGCTGACTAATGGAGCCAAACATCTTCTTACACAACAGAATCAAATGAATTCAAAGGGAAAGAAAAGATGTAATGTAACAAATAGTAGGTTCACCCAAGAGAGGCTGACGAATGGAGCCAACCATTATATAATGTGACAGAATCAAATGAACATGAAAGGGGAGAAAAAAAATGATTTGATGCAATACAGAGGACAAAATAGCAGGAGGATAATTTGAAGTCAAACATCTTCTAATGTCACAGAATCATCAGTTCACATGAAAGCAGAGAAGATTGCTACAAAGAGGACAAACTAGTAAGTACACCCAGTAGTTTGGAGCCAAACATCTTATAATGTGACAGAATCAAAATAACAAGATGTCTTGATGCAATATAAAGTACACCCAAGTGAGAGCAGCATGGAGCCAACCATCATATAATGTGACAGAATCACCAGAAATACAAAAGAGAAAAGAGGGAACTATAAACTACCATTATTCTATTTTTCATCTTGCTAATATTTTTTTTTCTCTCTCAGTTGACTTAATAGATAAAAACAAATTACCATTGTCGAGACTCAATAAGAACACACCAAAATAAGCCTTAGATCTTCTGGGAGAAAATTCAATACATATAAGAAGCAGAGGTAGCAATGGGGTATCTAAATGTCAAAAGTCCAAAAGGGCAGAGACAAAACCAGTACAGAAAAAAAACGGACAACATGTAAAACATTGATCACAAAATAACTGAATGTCAATCAACAACATGAATAACAATAAGCTATCATATTTATCACAGTTGTTGTTCATGAGTGCAAAGTTTGTCAGGAAGTTGTAACTTTTTATTTGGGTACTTTTGTAGTGCTATTATATTATAATGTAATCATTGTAATGATACTGCCCTTTGAGGGACCATAATTGGAAAATAAATTATGTCTTATGTCTTATATAGAAGAGCTCTCTTAAGTACATATCTCAAACAGAAAGACAGTAAAGAGATTCTTACAGCAAGTGACAATGAATTGAATGTACTAAGGATAATTCTGTTAGAAATATGTGTAAACATATAGTACATGTCAAGATAACACAGAAAACATAAGTATAAACTTGGGTGAATTGGGTACAGCGTAACACAAGTGAAATTTTGAGCCAAAATTTTGTTGCTTAAGTGAGAAAAACAACAACAAAATACTTGCTTATAGCACAATAATATTAACAATATGACAAATATTATGTGACTATTCATAAGTTTGCTTTTACATTGACCCAGATCTAGGACACGGGTGTCTAACCGAGCACACTATTACTCATAGCTAGTGGGCTAAGCTAACCACAACTTTTATAATCCTTAATCTACTATCAATACTTCTCTTTAAAATCCTTTTCATGTGATTATGAAATTTATGAAAATCGTGTGTACTTTATTTTGTGGTTTTGAATTTTGGTTAGAAATGGAAAATACATTTTTTAAAAGATCTAAATAACACTTTCGGGCATCATTTAGTGCATTTTCAAGACTTTTTCAAACAGTGAACTTAAGCGACCTTATATAAGCAATTTTCAAAACTGAAGTCAGTACTTAAATATTGTCCTATAAAAATAAAAGTTATTTATATTCTTAAAACTGGTGCATAAGCAGAATTAATTTTTCTGTACCAAATCAACTTTCCTATAACTGGTTTTGGGTATTTTTAAAAATGATATTTCTAATATTTTAGGATTGGGGTGTAGTAAATTATACAATTACAAATAGTTATCTGCTGTACTTGATGGGAGTATCAAAGAATTAAGTCCTGTTCCACTGTTTCGGAGTACATGTATCAGCAGAATTTCCATGTACCAGATCCACTTATTTGACCCCTTTATCAATATAATGATGATAATTCCTCTCAAGTGAGCTATTAGTGCAGTGACATAAATTACAACATCCCCTGGTGTCTATGGCACTCTTTAACCTTCAATCGCCCTCTACTAACCATCATAAACTATTCATCCAGCCTTCAGATGCACCAATGCTCAAAAAAGTCAATCATTAACATCCTCAAAAGATTGTTTACATTTAAATAATTTAAATTCTCATATTGAAGAAATGGTAGATAATTTATCTGATCTTTAAGTTACATCAAGTACACAATTGCGTTGATATCTATCTGATATTGGGAAAGGTGGGGGTAAATTCTCAGAATTATTCTGTCAACATGACTTAGAAGGAGTGTTTACTGGGTACATTGTACCAGGGGGTATAATATACAGAATTGTAGGATGTCACATATTTTAGAATGGGACAGTGTATTCTGTTTCTTGGTTCAATGTACAACCTTTCTCAGTAAACAAAAACAGACAGAACTGGACTGAATTGACCCAAGAGTGTACCAATAGGTATAGGATACAATGGAAAGTTAAGAGACATCTCAGTGGACTACAAATAAAGTGATTAATTTCTGGTCCTTCTTTAGTGACTTTTACCAGGACTAAATTGACCTGATAGTGTACCTTATAATATAGGTATAGAAAATTACAAGATCAATATAACAGACACCTCAAAGGAGACCAATGAGAGATCAATTTCTAGGCCTAAACTTACATTATATGACTTTTACAAGGACTAAATGGACCTGAGAGTGTACCAATATGTTTAGGTTACAAGATCAATATGATGATGGAAAGTTATAGAAATCTTAAAGGAACCAAATCAATAATGAATTTCGGGACTACGAAATGACCCAATTCAATAGAATAAACCCCCTCCAGCCCCAAACACCCAACCCCTAACCCAGGCTTGTGGGGTAACAAAATTTGAAATTCCAAGCTGGAAAATCAGTGAAATACCTGAGCAAAGGTAGATGTACATGAGACCATAATGTACTTTCATGAAATGAAAATTAGCAAAGTACTATTTCTTTGTAAATTTCATGCTTCCTATGAATCCATAATTTCACAACTATTTTTAAATGTAAGAATTAAATATTAAAGTGTCAAATTAAAATTAATATCAATGCCAATATTAATGATGATATAGGAAATAACATTAAAGATTTTTGTCATTTTCATTAATCATTCTACTAAATTAAACTTTAGCTTGGGAAAATAGTGGGTTCTTTTATTAATGAAAATTCAAAGTATTTTTACCACTTCCACTTAAAATCTTCTTGAATTATTAATAGAAATATTATTGTTACAGTAATATACTTTATGTAAAAAAGATCTAATGTCTAAAATGTAGTCTATGATTTAATTACAAAAACTTGACAATTTTAGTCTGTCATTTCCTTGTTTTTTACCTGAATTCTCTGAAAATTAAATATGTATGCAATGTCATCAATTTTCTGTTAATTAATTAACAAGTTGTTTCCGATTTAATATTTGTCATATAATATTTATAGATTATAACATGCCATTTTTCATATCAGACCTATTATCAGCCCAAGGTCATGATATTAGCCCGAGAGCCGTAGGCTCGAGGGATGATAATGACCGCGGGCTGATTTTGGTCTGATATGAAAAATGACATGTTATGATCTTTTTATCATATACTTCAATATCAGTGTGAAATAAATATGGTATTTTGAAATGGCATTTGGATACAGCATCTGATTAAAATTTGTATATATTTTGTCAATGTAAACAAACAAAACAAATGTATTTGGTAATTATCGTGGTACGTAGCTACGTAGAAACGGTGACGTCACAGTTAAATATTTGATTGGAATGAACGTAATTTATACCACCGAGAAAGGAAACCCCCGGAGAAGTGGGAAGGGGGTAAATTCAGACAAAAATTGCGCTCTTTTAGATGCATCTGTGTTTTCTGCCATAAGTTTTGAAAATGTCTATAACTTAAATCGACTACGGTCAAGTCTGTAATACAATTCCGATTTTGGCGTTTGATAATAAAACGGAAGTAGTTGATAATAACCTGAACCAGTTGATAATGAAAGTGATTATCACACGGTGAAGGTGTTTTTGGAAAAAATCAAATTCTCTTTAAAAATTACTCTATTATCATGTTGTTAAATTTAAGCATTATTATGTCTAAGTATATGATAAATAGTTTTACCATATTGACTCTTTGTAGTTTCACTATTTAATTCAATTAATTGTCAATCAAAGTTTTCTACTGAGTTGAAGTCATTATTTATATTTTACAATTTTATTATCATTTTATTCTCTTTCAATAAATGACTGGTTTTCTGCTTAAACACAAGGCTAAGAAAGATAATGGAATAAGTGTTCATGACACAACATCTCTTAAGTTTAAATAGGTACTAATGACATTTTGTTACTGCATGTGTAAAGATTTAAAATTACTCCAAACTAAAATACAGACATAGTAAAAAAGGTTGGCAAAAAATCTTAGTTTTCCAAAAAATATTCAACAGTTCCCTGTGTAAAACTTCATATCTGTTTCAGCTAAGCATTCACAAAAAATGTTGGTGAACAGACAGAAAGAAAAAATTATCAGGGCTTCTGGTCCCTATAATTATTCTAAACGTCATTGGCTACAAGTTCATGGTGACTTCAACAAATCTTAAATCATTTCTAGAAAACTATTCAGAGATTCCCCATGACACCTTTACAGACTTTTCATTCATTAGATATTTGGAAACAAGTCTTGTTAACCTCACAACATCCTAAACATTGTATAGAGGTGTCAAAAACTTGTTTAACTAAAGTAAAGAATGCCATAACCAGACCTTAATATCCTCTTACATGTCACCAAAGTACAAGATATGTGCATAATGCACTTTGACAAAATAAATTCTGCTCTTTATATGAATTTGTTCATTTTACAACCACAGAGAAAAGAATACCATACACATATCAGCAAAATTTGTGAATCTAAGAATTCCTTTGTATCCACTGGGGAATCAAGAAATTAAAAAAAAGTCATGCTTCAATGATCTCCTATATATCCAAACAAATTTTTCCAAAAAAGGGATGGGCCTGGCCCCCCTTCTGGATCTACCTGGTATAAGGGACTGAAAGTGGAAATATCAAGGCATCTCATCAGATATATACATGGACACTTTATATCGACACAAGCTGAACCAGATTTTTACTGAGATTTTTTTGTGCTATTTACAAAGAACTGTATGAAGAGGATTACATGTTATCTTAATTATTGACTGAGACATAATAATTATACAAAACAAACTCACTGAACTTCCCCATTTAAAAAAGAACTCTTCTTCTGAGAGTCATAAATTTATATCAACTTGAATTGAGTGGTTTGGATTTTACTTCCTGGTTCTTTTAACCAATCAATGGCATCTTTCAGTACTTACTATTAAAACCACAAGATCTAGGATGATCATGCAAAGGCAATACCATTAATATAACGTGCATGCAAGCATTTTGTATTAATATTTAACTATCTCACCACATTTAAAAATGCCATAAAAGTCTCATTAAACATTTTTTTAACGTATGTACTTTGTAACTTTCAAAAATTAAAAATATGTCAATGTCAAAGGCCACATTTCATTAAACAGGAAGTAGGTGAGAGACAGACCTGAAATCAAATCCCATGCTGATGTTGCCTATCAGATATCAAGAGGCTGGGTAAATAGTTGAGAAAACTGTTAAGACACATTTTTCCCAACCCAATTTCACCATTTCATAATCAGGATTTTTCACTCTTCCAAAAATGGCTGATAAATTGTAACAAACTTTACCACAAAGAACAGTACATCTTTCATGAGGCCAAATAAGGACAGCATGGACAGACCCCAGATTAACCATCTTGAACACCCTGCCCCTTTGATTCCCATACATGACACTAAGTATACCTCTAAGGGTAGGCCCCTACATAATACTAAGTCAACCGATAAGTGTAGGCCCCTACATGAAACTACCAATAAGTCAACCTCTAAAGGTAAGCCCATACATGACACTAAGTCTACCTCTGAGGGTAAGCCCCTACATAACACAAAGTCAACCTTTAAGTATAGGCCCCTGCATAGCACTTAGTCTTCCACTAAGGGTAGGCCTCCTTTCTACCACAAGTCTACCTCTAAGTGTAGACCCCTACATGACACCAAGTCAACCTCTTAGTGTAGGCCCCAACATGACACTAATAGAAGAAAATGAGATGTGGAATAAGTGTACGCGACACAACCTACATTATAAACGTATATTTTAAATATCCACAATGGAAAACAGCCAGCAGCCTTCAATGTGACCAGCGGTCGCTGCTCGCTGTTTTTCAATTGGCCCCTGGATTGAAAATAAAATACATATGATTCAAGCCCAATCCCAAAGTGCATTGAAAGACCCTCTTCTTGACAAAAAAACAATTAACGAAAATTCGACTAAATACAAACATAAGCTTTGATAAAGATTCCTGGCTTAGGACAGGCACATTAAAATGTGGCGGGGTTAAACTAGTTTTTTGGCGCCAACCTTCCCCCTAATGATAATCAATAACAAAGCACAAACTAACACACAGTAAAAATCAAATCGATGGAAGTTCAATTCAACAAGAGAGTATCTGAGACAAAAGGACAACAGGTAATTAACGGGACGTAAAGATACTCTCTTGAGAACACTCGAAGTAACTGACAGCTAGCTAAGAAGCATCCATCGACTGATGTAAAAAAATCAAGTATGTCGATTTTAAATCCGACACAACACGTCAAACACTTGATTTGATGATGCATTATCACACAAAATCGACACACTTGACCGCTGTAATGCTCAAAAATGACATAAGTATAAAAGGGCAATTAACATTTTAAAGTAAGTATCAAATTATCAATATTTTTACCAAAGAAGACTAAATTCAAAGATTTTACTAAAATATCCATTTCATAACCTTTATTTAATAAAGTTTTAAGCCAATTTTGCATTCCCAAGGGATTGTTTTTGAATTTATTTGCTCTATAAACAACATTACCGTAGAAATCTGGATGGGATATTCCCTTTACAATCAAAAGTCGTCGTGTACAGTTAAATTTTGCAATAAGGTAAAGATATTTATGATAAAACTTAGTAAACGACTTCACTAATTTGTGGTAACGATATCCTTGTTTTAGTAATTTTTTTGTAATACACCGGTTTTTATCATTAAAATCAGACACACCACTGCAGATCCGAGCATATCTTACCAACTGTGAAATATATACTCCGTAAGACGGAACAAGTGGTACATCTCCCTCTAGAAAAGGAAAATTCACAATAGGAAATGAAAAGTCATCCCGTTTATCATATATTTTAGTGTGTAATTTTCCATTGATTATGTCTCCCCTTCCCAGAAGGGGGAGACATATTGTTTTTGTGTCAGTTCTTCTTCTTCTTCTTCTTCTTCTTCTTCTTCTCATACAAAGCGTGTCCGGGCCATAACTTTTTTATCCTTTGAGATAGGGCTTTGATATTTGGCTTGTGGATGTATCACCAAGAGACGATGTGTCGCGTACCAGAATGACCTTCATTTGACCTTGACCTTTGACCTCAAGGTCAAATTAAAGATAATTTTACATCCAAAGTGTTCCGGGCCATAACTTTTTTGTTCTTTGACCAAGGGCTTTGATATTTGACATGTATATGTATCACCATGAGACGCTGTGTCGCGTACTAGAATGACCTTCATATGACCTTGACTTTTTACCTCAATGTCAAATTAATGCTAATTTTACATCCAAAGTGTTACAGGCCATAACTTTTTTGTTCTTTGACAAAGGACTTTGATATTTGGCATGTGGATGTATCAGCATGAGGCGATGTGTCGCATACCAGAATGAACTTCATATGACCTTGACCTTTGACCTCAAGATCGAATTAATGCTAATTTTACATCCAAAGTGTTACAGGCCATAACTTTTTTGTTCTTTGACATACGGCTTTGATATTTGGCATGTGGAAGTAATACCATAAGACAATGTGCTGCGTACCAGAATGACCTTTGCATGACCTTGACCTCTGACCTAAAGGTTAAATTAATGCTAATTTTATATGGAAAGTGTGTCTGTGCCATAACTTTTTTTGTTCTTTGACATAGGGCTATAATATTTGTCATGTGCATGTATCACCATGAGATGATATATCGCGTACCAGAATGACCTTCATATGACCTTGACCTTTCACCACAAGGTCAAATTAATGCTAATTGTACATCCAAAATGTTCCGGGTCATAACTTTTTTGTTCTTTGACAAAGGGCTTTGATATTTGGCATGTGGATGTATCACCATGAGACAATGTGTCATGTACCAGAATGAACTTCATATGACCTTTGACCTTAAGATCAAATTAATGTTCATTTAACATTCAAAGTGTTCCGGGCCATTACTTTTTTGTTCTTTGACATAGGGCTTTTATATTTGGCATGTGGATCTATCACCATAGGACAATGTGGCGTGTCCCAGAATGACCTTCATATGACCTTGACCTAAAGGTTAAATTAATGCTTATTTTACATGGAAAGTGTGTCTGTGCCATAACTTTTTTGTTCTTTGACATAGGTCTATAATATTTGACATGTGCATGTATCACCATGAGATGATGGGTCGCCTACCAGAATAACCTTCATATGACCTTGACCTTTGACCTCAAGATAAAATTAATGTTATTTTTACAAGTAAAACATGTCTGGGCCATATATATTTTAATCCTTTAAACAAAAAGCTTTGATTTTTGACATGATAATGTGTCATCCTGGGAACAATGTGTCACTAACGTTAATGACCTTGACCTGTGACTTCAATGTCAAATAAATGCTAATATGACATGCAAAGCTGTCAAGGCCATAACTTTTTTATCCTTTGACATCGGGCTTTAGAATGTAGATGTATAATTATTAAACAATTTGTTGTACAATGTATGTCATTGTGACTTTGACCTTTTGACCTCAAAGTTGAACTTGTGTTATTTAAGGAAGGGGAGACATCAGTTTTAGTGCGCTAAAACAGTTTTTCCTAGTTATACTTAAATCTAGATCTAAAAATGGACATCTATCACCAGTAAGGTTAGATTTATTCAAAGTTAATTCCTTGGGATAAATTTCCGTAATGAAATTAGAAAATGTCGGATTGTTTAGTGAAAGAATGTCGTCTAAATATCTGTATGTATAATTAAAAGTTTCAATGAGATGTTGTCTGTTGGGGTCTTTTTGAAGTTTTGCCATAAATTGGGATTCATAACAATACAAAAAAAGGTCAGCAATAAGTGGGGCACAATTAGTTCCCATAGGGATACCAATGACTTGGCGATAAATTGTTCTCCCAAAACGAATATAAATGTTGTCCAAAAGATAATTTAGAGCAGTTATCATTTCTGCATCAGTCCAATTGACGTAACCTTTATGAGTCTCGTTGCTAAAAAACGATTTATTAAATAATTTAGAAACTTTAGAGCAGATATAGTCACTTTTAGATTTATCGAAACACCATTTAACCAGATATTCAAATTGTTTTTTAATAAGACAGTGAGGAAGGTTAGTGTACAAAGTAGAAAAATCGTAGCTATCAACTGTATTGTAAGTACCTTCAAAAGCGCGAAGTTTGTCTAAAACATCGAGTGAATTTTTCACACTCCAAAAATGATTTATGCCACTGTTTTCAAATACCTTTTCGCAGTATCGAATAATAAATTCTTTCATAGTAGTCAAAGCAAGTGATAAGACTTTAGAAATATTAGTGAGAGGACACTTACTTGAAGCAGATATGAAACGAGATTTATAAGGATTTTTGTGTAGTTTAGGGATCCAGTACATTGTAGGTAGTTTATTGTATGTAGGAGCGGCTCGTAGTGATGTGGTATTTAAAATATGGTCCTCAATAATACTACATTCTGTAGATTGTACGCGAATAAAAGTGTTGGAGCTTTTAATTTCTTGCATCAACACTTCAAGGTAATATTTTCGTCATACAATAACGACATTATTGGCAGCTTTGTCTGCAGGAACGAAAACGTATTGTGAACCAAGTGAACGCATTTTTGTCTTAATTCTTTTTAGATATGTATTTGGCCGAAATTCTACAAAGGAGTTTTGAAAATGATTTATTCTGAGTTTAACAATTGACATGAAGTTATTTATAAAATTGTCAAGAGATTTAGTATCTGCTTCTTCTCTCTTGATCCAAGATTTACAGAAAGAGAGAAGTGCAGTTTTGATACAATCGAAGCAAGAATTCCAATTGATCTTTGAGGGGGGTCTAAATTTTGGGCCCTTTTTCAGAAAATTAATTACCTCTGGGTCCTTGACGATGGTAAGGTCACCGGTAACAACATGGTCACAAGGAACATATTTAAAATCAGAATTACTACAGTCGCATGACAAAGGACTATTCGTATCCAGTTCTTCATCAGTAGTGGTTGACGTATAATTAAAAATAATGTTTCGGGTAGGTTTTTTATATTTATAAGATACTATAGGAGGTTCAGTATTAGAAAAATAAGGTGGAATGAGATCTTTGATTTTTGGATCCGCAAATATGCTAGATATGTTTATAAAATCAAGTCCTCTATTAATATATGTTAATTTGATAAAATGTCGAATGTGGTCTAGAGGACTATCAATTTTTGGAAACAATTTAAAATAACAGAATGCACTTATGATAAGTGCACCTTCATATAAGGGACTGGCGTGAGATATAGTTTCACAGTCCAGTTTAATATTGTTTAGTTTGGAAATAGGTATAGAACACAGTTTACAAAGTAATCGATGTCTTCCGTTGCTTTTAAATATTTTAACAAGATCAGTAATGGTAATGTTTGAACGATGTTGTATTCTAGTATTACGATTTATTCGCCTACCATGCGACCGACTAAGTCAACCTCTAAGTGTAGGCCCCTTCATGACACTAAGTCAACCTATAAGGGTAGGTCCATATAAGTCAACTTCTAAGGGTAAGCCTCCTTTCTAACATGACACTAAGTCAACCTCTAAGTGTAGGCCCCTTCATGACACTAAGTCAACCTATAAGGGTAGGTCCATATATGACACTAAGTCAACTTCTAAGGGTAAGCCTCCTTTCTAACACAACTCTACCTCTAAGTGAAGGCCCCTACATGGCACTAAGTCAACCTCTAAGTGTAAGCCCCTACATGACACTGAGTCAACCTCTAAGTGTAGGCCCCTACATAACACTAAGTCAACCTCTAAGGGTAAGCCTCCTTTCTAACACAAATCTACCTCTAAGTGTAGGCCCCTACATAACACTTAGTCAACCTCTTAGTGTAGGCTCCTACATGACAATAAGTCAACCTCTAAGGGTAAGCCCCTACAAAACACTAAGTTTTAAGTTCATTCTTAGACAGCTATGCTTCATCAAACCTGTATGTAACAGAACTGTTTGTTATTTGCACCAGTCAAAACAGGATAGGAAATTCGCTGAAAAAGTAACCAGCCCTGAATTGAAATTCTACCTGTTTTTGCTATATACCAGTCAAATTTTTAGCCAGCCCTGCCCAAAAGTTACCAGTCTCTGGCTGGCGGGCAGGCTGTTATTTCCAACTCTGGTCCAAAGTTAACTTACCTTACTATATAATGGATCTGTGTTGTCAAGGTGATGCCATATATTTAGGCCAGTCTCCAGGGCTCTATCTTGACACATACCTTACTATACAACAGATCTGTGTGGTCAAAGTGACGACCAAACATATTAGGCCAGTCTCTAGCCAGGGCTCTATTTTGACACATACCTTACTATACAACAGATCTGTGTGGTCAAAGTGACGACCAAACATTTTAGGCGAGTCTCCAGCTATGGGCTCTATCTTGACACAAACTTCCATTCCTTTCCGGGCCATATCTACAGGCTTGTTGTTGTTCTCTATACTTGATATGTGGCCAATGTCTAGGAACTGAAACGATAAAGAATGCATAGGGTTTATAATTAGCAAGTATTGGTTGGTTTCTTTGTTGACCCCTATGGGAAAATGAGGTTTAGGTGTTATTGGCATAAATAATGGTTTATCACATGTTTCTTTTGAAACCTCTACACCAAGTCAGACCCATTGTGTCATCAGTTCTCCAATATGAAACAATTTGTTTTTCTAATTTATCTGATTGGCTATTTTGTTATTTGTAAATTTATGACAAATAAATAGAATGTATCTAAAAAAAAAACAAATGTCCAGCTCAGAACAAATTTGCTAGTAGCCGTTCAGTTCTACACAAGTTCAATGTAGCCATTCAGCTCTACAGGTATACAGCTGTTTGTTCAATGTGGCCCTTCAGTTCTACACATGTACAGCTGTTCAGTTCAGACTGTTCTACACATGTACAGCTGTTCAGTTCAACCATGTATCAGTGTAAAAAGTTTCATGGATACTTATAACACATGGTTTCTATACCACTATATGTAATGATTCAATACAATAAGTGCAGTGTTAGGAAAATCTACCTTTGAAGTTGAACAATTTAATTTATGAAAGGATATGGAGTAAATGAACATGAGACCATAACACATACATTAACTCCAACTGCAATTAATTTTTATGAGCTGTATGGCCATTTTGGAAAATTATTCCTCATCGACAGCACTAGAACCCATAGATAGGAAATCTGCATTTCAAAAGATGTTTAAAATGCATAAAACCAAACACAATCCTAATATACAGCTAAGGGCAAAACTACGTCAACTTTTTTTCTATAGTATAGTATTACTAGATAAATTACTACTACCACTGCTTTTGATTTTGTACAGTGTACATCTAAATGAAGGCAATAACAAGACAGGCACCCCATAGTGGGACGGACGGCTGGAGTAACCCGACTACTAGACCTGCCTTCGCCTTGAGCGATGCAGGTAAAAAGTAGACACAAAGAAGAAACAAAACATGACATTATTTAGCATGATATAAGCTGTAGTTTTGAAGGCAAGCTTTAAAACAATCTTTTGAGTCTTATGATCTTTTCTAAAGACACTTAAGCTTGCATACCTGATACTTAAATTGCTTTAAAGAATAAAAAATCATTTTTACAGAAATATGTTTTCTCTCTCTCTCTTGTGTGATATGATTGGTATAGCAATTAGTAAAACCACAGACTTAATTAGTACCCAGGTAATTATTCCGGTGACTTATTGCAAGGTAAACCACAGGTATGACAAAGGTGTAACATCCTGGGAGTCTGATGAACAGGTAAAGACCACAGGTATGAAGGAACGATCTATACAGCAGAGCCTTGAGTCTGTAAGATCTGTTGAACAGATCACAATTACCACAACAGTAAACAGTGTCTAAACAACAGAGAATAAAGCTCTGGTAAAACTAGTTGTTTGTAACCACATCTCTAAGAAAATTTTTGATAAGTTGACAATCTATGCTGTTTGGCAAGTTAAAAAAAAAATGTTGTTAATTTGTGTTACTCCCCCAAACTTACTAGTTAACCCTTAAAACATAAGATGTGATAGTAAAAGTTTACCGGAGAAAAGTGACCTATTCTGATTTTACTGGCATTGACACAAAACTAAAGACTTTCTAAATTACTTTCCAGTGTTTATAATCCCATCAGTTAGAGACCTGGCAGTTTAGCCTGATAGATAAATAATCACACCAGTAGCAAGTATTAGGCAGCAAACAAACTCAGAGAAAACAATGTGACTTTGTCAAGGGTTAACCTCTAGCACAATTATAGTTCACCTAAGGATACAATGTCATAACATATAATGATGATGTACCCCATTAACATCTGTAACAGTGCAACACACCCAGATACTGACACATGGAGTTCATTAACAGACATTCCAAAAGATTAGTATACTCTAAACTTCCAACCAACATAATAAAGTCAATGAACATGGCATAAAGAATGTAAAGCAATGTCCTTGTATTCATACATGTACATTTTTCAGATCAGCCTGGTCTGTTAACTTGATGTATTTGGTTAAAACTCTTTGAGTTTCTAGCTTCAGAATGGCAAATCTAACAAAATATCTTCAAATTTGGTTCAATAACTTCTTTTATTGGTAATTAGCGGCTTTTCCCTTTGATCTCATCTGCCTGATATTTTTTAGTATCATAGACAGTCCATGATACAAGAAAATATTAGGCAGGAGCACTTGACGTCATGCGATGAAATGTGACCTAATTTGTGACATCATGTGACATTATTGTACTGAAAACTTGTTAAATGTGTGATTTTTTTTAATTACCCATAAAAAGAATATTATGTTCTTTCCTTTTTGATACTATCTTCATCTAGTCTCATAGTCCCACAGGACTCGTCTCAGATAGTCACCTAGATATAGATAGTATCAAAAAGGAAAGTACATATTATTCTATATCATATACTCATATAAAAATCTTTATTATGATTCGCGTGACATGTGATAATTCGCTGGATCAACCGGTAATCGTTGGGTTGCATGGTAAGGTCACCCTCTCATGAGATTTTGCGTGTGAGTCCAATGATTTTTCTTCAACATTGTAAGGACTTTATTAATTTTCCAATGGAAAAAGGTTGAAATGTCCGAAATATGTTTCAAATTTAATATTGTTTCATTTAAATATTCGATATAATATAACAGTTATCACCCTAGATGATATGTGACCCTGCATTTCTTTCCCCTCGACAAGTGAGGTCACCCTTGGGGCAAGCCCTCGTGTGACCTAACTTTCTCGGGGAAAGAAACCACCGAGTCACACACCAACTAGGGTGATAATGGTATAATATAAATCGAGTCAAGTGGTGAATGCTGGAGTATCAACATCAAGTCCATATTTATTACCTAACATCTAATGCTGCCACTGTATTTTGAATCTTTAAGAAGTCTACCAAGAAATGATCCTTTTAAAGGAATTGTAACACTTGATATTATCACTGTTCTGTATGGAAATCAGTGGGAACATACTGACTCTCAGGATGATATCAAGATCTGCCTGTGAATATTTTATTCCAATTTAACATGTCCTTTTGCATGTACTTTAAATGCCTAATTGATTTTGAGAGTGGAAGTGTGACAAAATCAGAAACAGTAGAAGTACATTAACCTTCATAATCATATTGACAGATTTTATAAAGTACATATGTACTTTTAAAGAAAAGCCATATTGACACTTAATTTTCTGTGATAGAATCTAGTCAGTCCTCAGTTGATTTGGGGCTACGTGACAATAACAGAGTAGTAAATAATGTTACCAAAATGCAGATTTATGGAATTGACAAAGAGAGTCATCCTTTAGTTTCCAGTGATCCAGGCAGTCTAAAATTTATTTTTACATGTATAAGTCATCACTTTTACAACAAGTCAAATTACCAACTTGTAACTTGACTTTTATGTACTTGACAATTGTTCCATGGAAGTGATCATTTAGTGTATTTAATGAAGGGAATCCGTAATTATATCACTGATCAAGTATACCATTGTTATGTAATAAGTTAGATGATGTAAGAGTTAGAACCCCAGTGCACCAAAAGTGAACTCAGTGCACAAAAGCTGCACGTAAGTCAGGCCAGTTACAATAAAGAAATATTTCTATATAAAAAGAAACAAACCCAATAAAGACATATCGAAATTTACAGGACCGCAGGATCTTTCTTGCGATAATTTGTTTGGTCTTGCAAGATTTGCAAACGCGTCTGACCATATTTATCAGATCAGACCGTAATTTTGTATGAACTATTAGTAAATTGCAGACAAAAAATGCTTTGATCAGACACAATTTTCAGATTCACAGGACCCTATGTCCTGTTGCTTTAAAACAATTTTGGTATGTCTGGCAATAGACAGCAACTTTCGTGGTAAAGTAGTGTTCACTTGGACACGATGTTCATATGTACGAAATATGGAACACAATCATTATTGTATTTGTTCACTTGGACACCATGTTCATATGTATGTTCTCTCTATTAATAATTGTGCCTATTTGTGTTCCAATCATTCCAAATCATTTTTCTGTACTTGTATGACTTTTATGTTTGTAGACTGATTTATATGCCCAATGAAGGGCCCTATGATTAGGAAATAAAATATGGAACATAATCATTATTGTATGTATGTTGCTAATTGCAGGTTGGTTGTTACGTGGATTTTTTGTTTGTTGTGTGGTTTGTTTCATTATGATGATTTTTTGTCTACCAATTTCAATTTGTCTTTGTCTTTTCGGAATAATGATGTAAAAGCTATATGTATACAATATCAACTATTATCTTGGAGCTTTTGTTAAGATTTTAGCAACAGCATGCTAATTAGTGTGAGAACTCCCTAACGAAAGGAACGTTCATGACAAAGTTCGACACGAAGAATGATTACATCACAATTAAGTTTCCTGTTCTACAGACCCAGTGTCCCAATATTTTATTGAACGGATATGTCTGTCGATCGTATTACACCATTAGGACTTGTCACATTATAAGAAGCACTTTATTGGACAAGAGGCTCAGTGCTTTGAGGCTATTCTGTGTTAATAGATGGCCTTCTTCCTGATTTGTATTCGATTGTAATTGTAAGAGCCCGTTTCCGTAAAAAAGTCATGTGTGCATTCTTTAATGATGCCTTTTTTAGACAAAAAAAGTCATGATGTTGGAAAATGTAAATTGCAAGGCAAAAATTAGATTAGTCTAATATAATGGCTTGTACACTTTTTAAGAGATTTCAATGCTGAAAACCAGCATCAGACATATTCTTAAACATCTGCTTGTCTGGTAGTTTATGTAGTTTTTTTTTACAACCAAGAAGTCAAAATGCAATATTTAAAAGGATATAGAATGGATATGGTGAGCTGCAAAGTTAGAAGGGGTGTCCGTGTGACAACAGTGATGAAAATCATCTTTTTAAAGCCGTTGACACCGGAAAATCCAGCATGGGGTTGAGCTGGAATCGAACCCATACTCTGTCATCTATGGGAACTTCGCCTGCACTGTGTCCAGCACCCTAGACCACTAGACCACATAGGCCAGATAAAACAAGAGTTAACACTAATGTATGTCTCGCCTGCCGGCACAATCAGAAACAATTATTCTTTCTTACTTCCACTATATTTTGAATTTACATGGATTTTCAGTTTCTGAGATCAAAAGATGTTTATAGAACTTAAACATTGCAAATATATGCAATAAAAATAATCAAAGTCACTCAACCAGAAAATCAAGGTCAAGGTCAAAAGATGGGGATGCAACTGTGCTAAGCTACTACTGGGGCATATGTATACCAAGTTTCATCAACCTAGGACCTATAGTTCTTGAGATATGGATTTGCTCACAAAATTTTTCCATTGCTATTATATGTATTGAAAATTGTCAAAGTCACTCAACCGAAAAATCAAGGTCAAGGTCAAAAGATGGGGATGCAACTGTGGTAAGCTTCTACTGGGGCATATGCATACCAAGTTTCATCAACCTAGGACCTATAGTTCTTGAGATATGGAGGTGCTTGCAAAACTTTTCCATTGCTATTATATGTATTGAAAATTGTCAAAGTCACTCAACTGGAAAATCAAGGTCAAGGTCAAAAGATGGGGATGCAACTGAGCTAAGCTACTACTGGGGCATATGCATACCAAGTTTCATCAACCTAGGACCTATAGTTCTTGAGATATGGAGGTGCTCGCAAAACTTTTTCATTGCTATTATATGTATTGAAAATTGACGAAGTCACTCAACCGGAAAATCAAGGTCAAGGTCAAAAGATGGGGATGCAACTGAGCTAAGCTACTACTACCAAGTTTCATCAACCCAGGACCTATAGTTCTTGAGATATGGAGGTGCTCATAAAACTTTTCCAAAAAGTTAACGCCGCCATCGCCGCCGCCGCTAGTAAAGTAACACCTATGTCCCGCTCTGCTTCGCAGGCGAGACAAAAATCTACCTTTCGGTTGCCTAGTTAAGCCTCCTCGTAGACAATCTAAGGTTGTAACAAAGTACACGATGAACATTAAGCGGGTAGGGAGAGAAAGATAGAGAATTGGTCGCAACTGGTATAGTAATATAAGTATATATACTTTCGCAACACCATTTATCATTATTTTTAAAAGGGCATTTCAAAATCAATATCTTGGAAAACATAAAAGACAATACAATGAAAACTAATACAATATGAAACCTCAACCAAACATCACAGGCAAAATCACAAAATAAGTCTCAATAAGTGATGATCATGAATGGCATAAAACCATGTGAGCATTAGCTGGAAGCTTCTGTACAGCTACACTGTCTAGATCTTTCAATATCAATATCAAAATCTTGGAATCATTTTTCCTAAACTGTCCCTTTTCACTAAAGTTAACATGATAGAATGGAGTGAGGTGTGGAATCTATCCATAGATGACAGCTGCTAAGGTGTTGAAGGTATGACAGAATCATTTGACAGTAGAATCAGATAAGTCTGACACCATTCATCTCTGATTATACCTGATCTTAGTCCTCTGCCAAACAAAATACTTCCTTCATATTCGCCAATAAACCAAGAAAATAACATTACCCAGGGGCAATAGATGGGACAAATGTACCCTACTAACTCTTCTGCCAAACTAAATACTTCCTTCATCAATAAATTGTGGCTTAGGGCACTAAACTTGTTGTGAGGTGTAAGCGTTTGCTTCATGTTGAAAATAAAGTGGGCCTGGGCATTGGCTCCATGTTGAAAGTCTCCCTGCACCTTTTGAATGAAAAACAATTATAAAAGCTCTGTTCTTTATATTGTTTTGATTCATTTTAATGTTTATATAAATGTGTTTTTGTTTCATGTATATACTCCATTTAGGCTAAATATATAAGATAAGAGAAAAGTATGTCCAAAGATACAGCACAATACTAACTAGAATGGCAGTCTTCCATGTAAGATGTATGTCGCCTGCGTCTTAAAATATTTGGTAAACAGGAAGAAGATGAGTTACAGGCATAAAATCGCTTTACACCATATTGTTCCATAGAAGGAAGCTACATACAAAAGAGGTTGTGACATGTAGTTGCCTGGAAAACTGTGATGGAAATTTTTGTAGTGCCCCAGGACGATGATGACGCAAGATGAAGGCTGGTACCAAAGTATCCCCTATATGTGGCTTCTAACAAGTCTTTTCTGAAAAAAGTTCTCAGAATTCTATACCCTTTTTAGTCTATAGGAGAGCTTGTTTCTCAGTTCCCTCATCTTCAGTGGGGTTTTGATTTATCCTCAGAACAACAGGTTTGCAAGAGGTATTAGAACAGCAATATTCAACAGTCAAGAATTTTATGAGCAAGTTGGGAGAGAAGTACATCTTCTGTGTGTGCCCCCTATCATACAACTGCTGTAGGTTGGAGCTTTGCAAGTACATTTTTTTTACCTTTTTTATCAAATTTATCAAATTCCTAAGATAATATACTTAATATCAATATTTCTTTAAGCAAAAAATGCAGGATATTTTCATATGCATTTCACACTGAGAACATCATTAGCAATACTTAAGAATTTTAAAACCTAGAAATAGGGCACCATCTATCTGGTTTTTTGTGTAGATCAGTAAACTAATGACTTAATGATAACATAAAAAATCTGCATTTCTAAATAATTAGACAATTCAATTTGAGTTTTTACTTCTATCTATTGAAAATCATCACTTTGAAATAAAAATAAATATATGCCACTCATAATTTTTCAAAATTTCATTTTTTCTATACAAGATTTCATCCCCCCTCTCATGTTTTGACAATGGTACGATCTGGTTTTGCAGTTTGGCACAGAACTGGATAGTTTGACGTCATACGATTTAGATACAGCTGTAAATTATAGGAAGGCAGGGCATAGGCAGTTCACTCTGGTACAAACATCATTCACAAAACACTCAAACCTCTATTGATGAATTTCCCTTGGAATTTTTTAGGTTATCATTATTTCAAATCTTGAGAACTTGTTGACATAAATAATAATGGTTTTAGTTTGTAGCTGTTGATGTTATGTTAAAGGTTAAGGTCAATAATAAAAGTTAATAGCAACTTAGTGTTAGATTTATCAAAATTATCAAAACTCCCAATATTGTAATAACTTAGGAGGTGGAACTACTAGATCAACTGAAATATGCTTCATGGATTTTGAAACTTTGGAACTAAAACCTTTTATTTCATCGTCTTTTACATTGAACAGTTTTAAACTAGATCTAGATAAACAATTGGTTACTCATGAACCTACATGTATCATCATTCTACAAAATGTTGAGATGTAAAAGAGATTTTTATGGATTCATTTCAAAACATCCTCTACGCAAAACATATGTTAACCTTGGAAGTTATCATTCTTGGCTGTTTTTCCTGCATGTTGCCAAGTTTTTCATATTTTAGTTATTTTCTTTAATAATCCTAACTTCCTATCTCAGGAGCACTACAGATATTCATTCAGAAACAATGAAGATGCTACCATTAACAATCCCATAATTCACAAAATATATCTACCATCAGTGCCAATCCCCTCACGGCTGCTTTCCTCATCAAAATAAAGAATTAATTACCCATAATGCACCAGAATCATTAGTAGACAGAATGAAGATTTAATGGGGATTATAGTTTGTGTACAGGCATCAAAGAACTTCCGTTGGTTAGATAGAGATGAATTCCACACCTGTCATCAATTATCTTGTCTGCTATAAAACAAAATGGCTGCCACCTGTGGAAGGATAAGGCCACGCAAAATCTAACTTGGGTTACAAAATGTTATGCTAAAACTTAGTATAAGAAAACAATGGATTGAAATTTCTTAATTGTTTGAATTGTAAAATGACATATGAATCCCAGATTATATGTGATATAAAGTCTTTCCACTTTGGCATTCTGTTCAATATCAACTTGATATAGATCTTCAGTTTACATCTGCCTTCCAACATTTCAGAAACATTTCCTTTGGAAATTTTGAATTTTTTTAGCAGATTCTCAGTAAAAATAGAGTATAGAATTCCCCCTTTTTTTGGTCCTAACTGGACTTTGTATGAAGTCTCCCCCCTTTTCAATTTTTTTTGGATCAACGCCTGAACATTCAGTTTGATCTATCAACTTATAATGAAACTGTAATAAGTAGATACAAAACACACATCTTTTTTTCACATCGGCCTTAAATGATGCTTGAGGTTATCTCTGAAGCAATTTAAGACAGGTTTGAATAATCCACGGGTGAAAGGGTGTCTATCACTGACCACAAAATCAATGCAGCAAGCTCTCTTGTGGTGAAATCTCTTTTTTTTAATCATTTAAGGATGGACCCCGTTTTTAAGTGGCTACATAAATTTATTTTTTTTTATTACCTAAAGCACACAGTAAACCACATTGGTTATAGCTTTACAGAACATAAATGAAATGATAATGATGCAATCAGCAGAAATACATCCATATATGTATACACCAGTCCTATTCCCCCCACATGACCACAGATTCATTTAACATTCTTTTCAAACAAGAATAAGACCTGCTGCCCCACCCCCAAACATGTTCTCTCTCCCACAGTCATCGAACCATGCTATGCAGTTAATGAGAGAGGTTTAATTCTATGATGAATATTAATTACTCATATTTGGATGCATTTGTCATGTATGTGACAGCAAACTTTTTTCATAGAAAACTAAAACCTGGATGTAAAATATGACTTAATGGATGGTGAAACAATGAAAGGACATTAAAATATTACTTAATGGATGGTGAACCAATGAAAGGACATTAAAATATGACTTAATAGATGGTGAACCAATGAAAGGACATTAAAAAAATACCAACAAATACAAACAGACCTTAACTCCTACTGGTAGGCAGAATGTTTACTACATTTATTTGAATTTGACTATAAATGTTCATGGAAAACATGTAAAAAATACAGGAGCAAGTATAAAATGAATTTGGTTTCAACATATATTTTTTACTAAACTTATTCTGGACATATTCATCCTCAACATGTATATCTTCTTTCTAATTCAACCTATGTCTGCTATGAAATAGTATTCACACATGTACATATATCAAGATTTAAACATATATATTTGAAGGTTCTTGAGACATTTGAGTGAGATAGACAAAAAGACTTAATATCTCACAAGTGGGGCAGACAAGCTTCCATTGATATATAATTTTCTTTATATAACGAGCTTAATTGGAAAGTTTTTATCAAATACATGTGCGTCAGAAAAAATTACTCTTAATATTTCTCTTATGTCAATTATCAACCTACACTTTAACATTAAATATAGTTAAGATTTACACAATCTCCGTCTTGTATACACTTGTATACAACATCCTTGACCAGAAATCTAATTATAATCCTTTGTTTACATTTGATTCACCTGTTTCTGGGTCCGGTGCCAAATTGAATTTCCTGTTTCCAAATCAAATGCTTATTTAGCTTAATTGACTAAGTATTAGACAGAACTGAATTCTGACCTGGTCCAAAAGTACATTAGGTGTACAGAAGGGGGAGTGAACAAAAAAAAGAAAGGATAGTTAGTATCAAAATATACTCAAATCTGCCCTGGAAGGAGGAATGCAAATCTTTAAGTTATATAAAGAGTAGAAAATCAAAATTATGTTAAGCCAAAATTTAAGTACAAGTTACATTTTTACAATCTGTTTCTGGCATAAAGTAGGTTTGATAAAAAAAACATATACACAGTAATAGTTATTACATGAGGACGCGGTGTGTCAGTAAAAGATCACCCCGACGGCCGGAGGGGGTGATCTTACTGACACACTAAGTCCGAACAGCAATTGCTGATAATTGTATAACAGCAATTGCTGATAATTGTAACATCCAAGGTAATCTGAATTTTGTACCAATAGAAAGTGAGTTTGTTGAAAAGCAAATAAACAAAATTAATGTAAATAAAGCAACAGGAATAGATGGTATATCTGTAAAAAATTTAAAAATAGGTAGTCCTGCTCTGCTTGAACCAATTACCAAACTTGTAAATAAATCTATTACTACATCTACTTTTCCTGACGCTCTTAAAAAAGCTCAGGTAGTACCACTACATAAGAAAAATAGTCAGTTAGATGTAGGAAACTACAGACCAGTCAGTATCTTGCCTGCTATTTCAAAGGTTTTCGAGAGAGCCATCTACCAGCAGCTTATTGATTATTTTGACACTATATTTCATCCTTCTCTTTCGGCGTTTAGACCAGGCTACGGCTGTAATACAGCATTGTTAAAAGTAATTGAGGACTGGAAAAAGGCAGTCGATGAAAACAAATTTGTTGCTGCTGTGTTGATGGACCTCTCGAAAGCCTTCGACTGTCTGCCACATGATCTATTATTATTAAAACTTAAAGCTTATGGTTTACATGAAAATGCAATTAACTTTTACTTAGTTATTTGTCAAATAGATCTCAGTGTGTTAAAGTTGGTTCTGTATTAAGTTCATGGCAAAATATTTATAAAGGGGTTCCCCAAGGATCTATACTTGGGCCTGTACTATTTAACATTTTTCTAAACGACATTTTTTGTTTTGTAAAGGAAAGCACACTGTACAATTATGCAGATGATAACACATTGTCACACTCAGGAACTTGCATCGATGGATTAGTCAATACTTTGGAGAATGAAAGTGCTATTTTAATAAATTGGTTTTCTGATAATCAGATGAAGGCTAATCCAGATAAATTTCAGGCTATTGCCGTTGGGAAGAAAACAAAAAGTAGGGATATTAAATTCAATTTGGATGGGAATGAAATTCACTGTGAAGATGAAGTAAAGCTCCTGGGGGTGACAATTGACTATCAACTCAAGTTTGACTCACATATTTCAAATATATGCAGAAAGGCGTCAAGGCAGTTAAATGTACTTAAACGAATTGGAAAACACTTATCAAAATTGGGGAGGTTGACTATTTATTATTCTTTTATTCTTTCGAATTTTAATTATTGTCCTGTGGTTTGGCATTTTTGTGGGGAAAATAATACCAAAAAGATGGAAAAAATACAAGAACGTGCCTTGCGCTTCATTTATGAAAAATATGATTGTACTTATGAAGAACTTTTAGACATATCAGGCTTACCTTCACTTAAAATAAGACGTCTTAGAACAATTGCTATTGAAGTTTTCAAAATTCTACACAAACTCTCACCTGTTTACTTACATGATATTATAAAATTTAAACAATATAATTATTCCTTTAGAAAAGAAAATCTGGTTGAAGTTCCACAGGTAAGAACCACAGGATGTGGCCTCCACTCAATAAGATATGCTGGAGCCACTCTCTGGAATGAGCTGCCAAATGAAATTCGTGCCCAGACCAATTTGGACCAGTTTAAAAATATGATCAATAACTGGAATGGCAGCTCATGCAGATGTGGCTCCTGCAGATCTTAATCCTGTTGGTCTCTATTATTATATGTTTTATATTTTTATGCTTTTGTAATTGTGCAATGTATGTAGTATTGTGCTTTACCTTAATATGTGCATGTTGTATTGTGCTTTATGTTGCTTTATGTTACTATCTGCTTTTTGCATTAGTTTCTTTGTGTGCTTGACTGCATGTGCTAATTTGTTTTACTTAATGTGCTACTGTACTTTTATGCTTATTTGTTTTAACCAAGTATGTGTATAGCTTAGTATACATCTATGCATTTTATGTGCTCACCTGCATGCTGCTTAATATTTTACTTTAATTTGCTTTGTGTTTTATGTTGTATCCATTTATGTGTTGTTATTTGTTGGTCGGCAAAAAGCTCTACAGAGCTTACGTTTATTATGTTTGTTTAACCCGACTTCAAATAAAGTTTCTTAATGTAATAACTATTTTACATCCCAGCCTTCAAAATGTGTCATGTAAAATTTAAATACAAACATTAGAATACATTCTGTGCATTTAAAATCAAATAGAAAACATTTTTATAATATATATTATAGAGTATCCTTATTGGGCCCCTTCAATGTTCTTTATGTATAATTTTTTAGCGTAGATTTTCCATCTATTTCGTGGTCTAGTGGATATGAAGGAAGACTTGGAACGACGAGACCCTTGTTCAAGCCCCGTAGGGATCTATGTTATTTTTCAATCTTTGTTGATTTTATAATTTTCCTACGTTCAACTTAGTGAACATTTCTCAAAAAAACGTGCTTTGAAAAAACAAAAGAAAAGGAACAATAGAGTTGAAAAAGTAGAACAGGGTATTCCGAGGGATGATTCGGCTCAGATCACCCCTGTTAGAACAAAGGAGCTGGGATGTAACTAAAATACTTACTTTTATATTCATGAAAACTAACCCTGTACTAGGTTAACCAACAGACTTGTGAACCTGAATACTACATGGCCCCTTTCTTATGAACACAGGCAAAATAGATTTCCTATACTTGTAGTAGAGGAATCACAGACAGACAGACACTAGACTTACCTCTTTAGATGGGATACAGATTGGTGTTCCAACTTTGACGAATCCACTTTCTACAGAAACTCCACATACTATAGGATCACGAGAATTAAATATACAGTTCGGTAATACCCGCAGTTTACATGGAAATACTGCTATATGTTTAAACTCTTCTTGTTTCTTTCGTTTTAATTCCTCACGATGTGCCATAAATTTGTCAAATAAGTGATAAATAATGTCAGCTGTAAAAATGGTAACTCCTAAACTTTCTGCTAAGTCCTGGGCGTCCCGCTCAACTTTGACGTCAAAAGCTAAAATCACAGCATATCTGAAATGAAGAATTAAAAGTATAAAAATCTTTTGTTTGTACTTGTAACTAATGCTGTTCTTAGTCCAGAAGCGGTTTTTGTTGATCATTTTTAGATTGGTTTCAAACTATTTGCATTTAGTAATTATATTGTTTACTATTGGCCAATTGCAAGACCACCAGCACATTGAAGGTTGCTGACGTTTCCAAAAGAAGATTTTTAAATTGCTGTCAGTTTTTGATGATTTGTCAATTACACTTATTCCATATCTTCTTATTACATTTATCTATCAGGGTCACAAGAATCTACATAACATTGGTGTTAAGAGAAAGTCAGTCTTAAAATAAAACTTAAAGGGGTATGTGATGCAATGTAAAAAATATTACAAATAATTTACGTCACTGGGTTTAGTCTTTGGTAGAAAATAATGAGATGTGGAATAGTGTACACATAACAAGCAGTGTCTCATCTTTATTCTAATTTTTCTGTTATAACAAGTTCATTGTTTAATTGTTATCTTTAACTGACCAAGACATGCTTTCTATTGCAGGACACTTGACGGATTTTTAATACAACAAAATCTGAATTTATTTTGAATTTTATTTCTTTTAATCAACAGTCAAAGTGTGAAAATAATTTTCATTCAATTTAAAGAATTCTTAAATTTCTTTCTCGTTTTGCAAGTCTTTCAGTTGCCTCGGAAAAAGTAAATTGCATGAATTTTTAAATGTCTTCCAATAAATTTAAGATTAAAACATGCCTTTTTCCCTTAATCATCAAAACATACAATTTTTCCCATATGACACAGTAACAGAGAGAACCCAATGAGAATTTTCGAGCTTTGAATTATTAAGTATTAATATAATTACTTAAACCACTCAGCCAGAGCTTTATCAAAGGTCTAACCTTCTACTCTTCCACTGAGCTGTAGTTTAATGTGTATATATGCTCTACTTATTACTCAACTTTTACTCTTATTTAAGTTTCATTGATATAATAGAAAATTCTCACATTAAGATATTTGCACTAAAACTATTCCATGGGGGACCTTGTAAATATTCAATAAGAATTAAAATGGTAATTCAAGTGCTTTACTCAATGTACAAATATTGGCTTTGTTTTTTTCCCCGTTAATTTCACTTTGTTGCAATTGCCACTACTTAAAATTTTATCATTGGTTGGAATTATTTATTTCTTTAAAAAATCCCAAGGTTATGTTGCTTGATGCAAGAACTGTGAAATTAACAAAATTACTTTCAATTGTCTATTTTTTTTTCGAAATTCTATCATCTGTTGGAATTATTTATTTCTTTTAAAAAGTCAAGGTTATTGTGCCTCAACAACTGTGAAATTGGCAAAATTTCATGAGTTTAATGGGCAAGCTGATTCCAAATTTAAATTTCCATGTAGTATATAGCTAGTAATAAACAAGAAATGTTAACACAGGAAAATTCCCATATACCCCAACCCCAACTTTGGTTGAGGGAGTACAAACTAATTATAATCTGTTAACACAGAGACATGTCTCGCCTGTCGCAACTGGACATAGTATAAAATGAAGTAAAAATCCTCCTTAAACTGATCTTAACTGATGCTTAAGCAGCTGCATACCAAATATAAATGGTGAACCATAACTGCTTTATATAAAACACTCACGACATAAGTAAAAAGTCAAAAAGTGTAAAATCTCAAAGTCAGTAGACTGTGACTGCAGGATCATACAGATAAAATACTTTTGAAATTGATCTGTACTGATGCTAATGCAAGTGCATACCCAATATCAATGATGTACCATAATTGCTTCATGTTAAACAGACTTAAGAAAAAAGGTTTACCTCTGCCAAATCAGTGTAAAATTTCAAAGTCAGTAGACTGTGACTGCAGGAGCATACAGGTGAAATCCTTTTAAAACTGATCTGTACTGATGCTGATGCAACTGCATACCAAATATCAATGGTGTAGTTTAACTAGTTCACACAAAACAGACTTAAGCAAAAACTTTAACCAATTGTGGACGCTGCCACCGCCGCCGGAATCACCATACCTAAGTCTCGCCTTTTGCGACATTCGTCGCAGGCGAGACAAAAACCACTCACTGTGAATCGTGTTCTAACATAACAGAAGCTCTCATGATGTCCTTTTTATGTACAGGTCCAATATTAATCCCAGCATACTACAAAAAAAGATGGTATCAAACTATCAAAGTTGTTAATTGTTAAAGTACTAAATTCACTGACAATAATTTTTTAGAACTCTTTATAATGGTGACGAGGGGGTGTGGAAGGGGACGATCTTTTTACCAAATCTAATCTTTAATATAAATAAATGTCGCACAAGTTGGCATTTGAAAGGGGGTGGTGTGAAAATTTCAAAACCCTTTGGCTACTGGTTTGACCTATGAGGTGTGTACAAGACATGCTTTTTTGTATAACACATTCATACTCAAACCAATGGTCCAAATTAAAGGTTACATTGTATTTCTATTACGATCTGTTTGCCAAGAGCTATGTCTTCTACATTTATCTAACATCTCCCTTTCAAAAGAGAAATGGCTGCTTGGAATAAATCAGGAAGTTGATGAGGGACTGACCTGAAATCTTATCCCATGATATGATATCCACATGCTTATCTATATACCAAATCTTAAGAGACTGTGATTGGTAGTTGTTGAGAACTATTCCCTGGGGATTGCACTTTATGCAACCCATCCAAAAAATCAACATACCAGTACATGTAGTACATTCTAATTTATGACCCAGTCTATACATTAAGTGTTTAGTCTAGTAACCTGAATGTATGATTACAATCGTAATAACCCAATCACTGAAGGAACATTTAGACTAAGTGGGAGACAAAAAAATGAAAACTTTTTAAACCTTTATATTGTGTGCCAAAAAATCTGCAAGCCATGCTGAATAAAGACTATGTATGCCAAGAAAATTAATCATTCTTTATATTCCAATGCATTTAATAAGACCAAGAGAAAACTTTGTTTTTTGTTTTTATCGTTTCTCTCATAAAAGACCATCTATGTGTTTGTCTGTCATCTCTCTCCCTTGGCTTGACAGCAATATTATATTATTAACTGGTGGTCGTAAAATTCTACCTTTTTTTGTAATAATTTAATGTTATGTAACAGTGTGTAAGACAGAAAAAAAATGATGAAGAAAAACTTATAAGAAGTAGGAAATTAGATCAACTATTGATTAAAAGAAAATGAGGGAGTTATGCAACAGTCTTAAAAAAATAAGGCACTCTGAATCAATAAAACATTACATGCTACCACATGCACCAAACATGGCCATCATGTACGTAGAAATGTTTAACGGTGTCCATAAATTGATTCTAGATAATGCCCAAAATAAAACTTCCATCTTCATCTTATTAAACTAGAATGGTGGTCTTCCATGGAAGATATATTTTGCCGGAGTCTTAAAGTATTCAGTTAATAGGAAGTAGGTGAGTTACTGACATAAAATAGCTTTAGACCAGAAAGTACTATAGGAGGAAGATACATACCAAATATCATGACACTGTGACATTTTGTTTGTTCAGAAAACTGGGACAGAAATTTTTGTGACAATGCAGGACTATGGACGCAGGACAACAGATACTGTAAAAGGGGAAATTTTTGCGAGGGGTTTATTTTTGCTAATTTCACGATCATAACAAATTCGCTAAAATATCCCCTTGCGTAAATTACATCCAGAAGGACCCAATTATCCATGATCAAATAAAAGGCGAAATTAAAACCTTGCAAATGCATTTTGGTACTGAAAACGCGAAATTTAAACCATGTGAAATTATCCCCTTTTACAGTAGTGCAAAAGTGACTCCAGCACATTGCTGGCTGGACATAATGAAGTTGGAAGTTGCTCCTAAATAGCCTGGTCAAGTTGTGGGTGGTTTCTGATTTTGTTAGAGCCTCAAATTTGCATTAATATATTGAAGCAAGAAGCAAGTATTACTACTGCAATGAAATGTACATTACATGTTTCTTGAATCAGGTCAATATGAATCACTTTAAATCAGTACAAGTGAATGTATTAGGCAATTTTTCATTATTGTCATCAATTAACTTAATTTAAGAAGGTTGAACAACCTTTGAACAGGAAATGTTAAAAAGATGGAGTTTTTTGTTTGATCTTTACAAGTAATCCTTCTTCATTTACTATAATAGAAATAACAGGTGCTCTTAATTATCTTCTAAGGTTATGTAGAATCTTATAAAAATCCATCAACTTTTTCATAGGGTGTAATCAAACAGTGAAACCATTTTATATGAACTACTTTTGAATGGATGATCTAAAAACACTTCATTAAAACTCCTGGCTTCAAATAAACTTACTGGGATTTTTGAAGTTCGTAAGAACTCTAGCAATGCTTCCATAGACCCCAAGGTAGAGGCCTGGACAAACACACCTCGTTCTGATAGCTTAATGGAACCTAAAACTTCCTTCAAGGCTACAGATAGTTCTTCCTGAAAAGTAAATAAAAATTCAAAAGAACCTTAAACATTCTAAGTCCATCAGATATTTTTGTTGAAGTTTAAAAGAAAAAGAAAAATACATATAAAATTCAAGTCTTAAATGTTCATTTTGAAAGAAGATATTCAATTTTAGGAATAATATAGATATCAAGAAATATGGGGTATTACTTTGTGAAAAAAATGGTAGTGTACTTTTATTCATATAAAAATTTAAGGTCTTCCCTGGTTTCGAAACAATGTATTTCGTAATAATATTGACAATGAAATGCACAATATCTTGTTTAGGAAAGACGCTGCTTTTGATTTTTACTATCTACTATAATGACATAGGTATTCTACCCATCATACCTTGTAATATTCTATTTCGTCGTCTTTTTCTGCCACATAGACAGGTAAACCAGCGAGTGCTTTGTCAAGGTCTTTGGCAATGATCTTGACCCCTTGTGCGGCCTTGACCTCTTTATGGTGTTCCCATTGAGACTAAAATGATAAAGAAACATAATTCTATCGAAAATATCTTTCATTTCATAACAGTTGCAATTTTCATGACTACATCTTTGTTCCATGTTTGTTTTTATTCAGTTACAGTAACGAAGTAATGATTAGAAATACAAAGATTCATTCATATTTTATGCAAGAGAATCATGCAAACCCACAGTGATGAAAGGTCTCCTCTCAAATCACATTAAATTATGAATTAACAAATAGTCAAAAAACTTGTTTGCACTTACTATTAATTTTCATTAAAAGGCATTTAGTACTTTTTCTCAACCTGTTCAATCCATTTAATGTTAAGCACTGAACATATGCTGACTTCAAAAACTTTCCACCACTACATTAGGACTACTGAATACACATGATACAAAATAGTACCAAGTACTAATAGTATTAAGCTTGATAGCTTATGTGCGCTTAAAATGGCTGGGTTTCATAAAACAGAGAGTAAGTGGGCAATACCTTAAATCATTACCTAGAATAAGAGACTCCATTATTCATACCAATTATCTATAGGCTATTAGAACAATGCTAATATTTTTTGAAGCCTGCAAATCACCTAACATTCATCATACTATTACACAGAGCTAAAAAATGAAATTTGCCCCAAAATTGACATTATAAGTTGTATCATAGAGACTTTCTTTCATATGTACATACCTTAACCCTCAGTTCTTTCATGGGCTGGGGCATCAGTAGTCCTCTAATCTGTGTAACAATTGGTCCATCTGTACCAGGAACAATAACTGTGTCACCCTCTCGTATCTTACCATTGACCAAGATGACATCTACCGTTGTACCCAGACCAGGCAAGGCTTTCACCTAAAACATAACCATAAATACAAGATGACATCTACTGTTGTACCCAGACCAGGCAAGGCTTTCACCTAAAACATAACCATAAATACAAGATGACATCTACTGTTGTACCCAGACCAGGCAAGGCTTTCACCTAAAACATAACCATAAATACAAGATGACATCTACTGTTGTACCCAGACCAGGCAAGGCTTTCACCTAAAACATAACCATAAATACAAGATGACATCTACTGTTGTACCTAGACCAGGCAAGGCTTTCACCTAAAACATAACCATAAGTATCATTTATCTACATGGAAACCCCATGGGAAACCTGCCAGCTAAAAATCAATTGGATAAAAATGTATAATGGGACAGACAACAGACATCAAGTGATGACAATAGCTCACATGGCCTTCGGTCTGGTGAGTTAAAATCAGTCTGATCAGATTTCAAAATTGAAAGTAACATTATGTTACAAATAGTGTGTGAAAGTTTCATGACAATCCATTGAGGATTAAATTTTTTGGACAAGGGATGGCATCTGATGATACCCATATCAATATTTTTTAGAAATTAAAAATACAACAAAATTCCAGGCAATAAATTTTGCATTGCCCAAAAAGCATTTCATCTACTCAAAACTAACCAGTGGCTCTCTACCAAAATTGATTGATTGTTGTTAGATGAATGTTCCATCGGCAATATTTCAGCCATAAACGGGACATAAACAAGTTGTTATGATTGAACATGAATAAAGAGCTTAAGTACAACAGGGGCTTGAATTCTGGTCATTTATATCACTTAAAAAAAAATCCACCCCCTATTCTATAATTCTTTTTAAGTCATAATAAATGACCAGAAATCAAGCCTCTGTGAAATAAACCCAAAATATGCTGAACTGAAATTAGCCTCTCTTCTTGTACCATTTTTCTCCCACAAAGCAATTTATAACTGTCAGTTATATTGATCAAATATGTCTACCATTGATAATGAGAGAGAATGCAATTTAGCTACAGAACAAAAAGGGCAAGAATGGATATGATTTTGCATTAATTCTTTTGCACAAAACAATAGTTATCAATACTCTGACCTACTTACAGGTCATGACCCAGAAATAAACAACATCACCATTATTTTCAGGGGTTCACTTAAGTGACCCAAAGGTCCAGGAATTTTTGGGAGTATTAGGGTGAAGGTACACAAGATAACATTGAAAAGTCCTCAATAGGAGTTACTGTAAATAAAGGCAGGTTCAGTGCTTTTGTAAATAGAACAAGATTGCTACACGTAGCCAATGTCCCCCCATAAAATTTGTCGAATCAAAATGGCGGTGAGATATGATCAACTACATAACATGACAAAATTTCATCAAAATCTGTTGAGTGGTCTCAGAGGAGTTGCACTCACAAAAGTGTGACGGACGCACAGCATGCAGACAGAAAGACGAAAACCTTTACTAGGTCCCTCCGTTGCGTTGCAGCGGGGGACAATAAAAGGTCATTTATCATAAATCAAAGGTTCCATACCTTGGACCAATGCTGATCTGAACCCCTGATTTAAAAAAAAAATACTATTCTTTTTTTTTTAAATGAAGTTGTCAGAAGAAACAGCCAGTTACAAAAACGTTCACTGACCTGTTTTTTTTCTGAGACCCAATAATTTATTTTTTCTTCTTTATTTCTGAATGTTCTAAGGGCAGGAGTTTGTATACCGTTTGTATACCAGCAAATGTTTTCTTCTTTGCATTGAACTTTGCCTTAGTGGATTATAATAACCAAAGATTATAGATTTTAACAGTACTCTTCTTGGTGTAGGAAGGTGAAAGGTGAAGGTCAGTAATGTTAAATATGGTGCAAATAAAATATCAATAGATCCACTTTATGTATCTTATTACAAATATAGAAAGAAACCTTATAGAACCTGCTGACAGATTTATGGAGGTAACATCTTGGTTTCTATTGGACCTAATCTATACTACAATGTCATAAAAAATATGACAGAAATATGACACAGTCATCAGGAGTATGCACCTGGCTATACCAACCCATTATCTTTCTATTACCACGGCTCCAGGACTCTATCTGATTTTTTCTGGGTTTTTATTACCACATTATTTCATTATTAATTTAATCATAATCATTTAGTCTGTTCATTTTCCCAAGTAATTTAATTTTTCACAAATTGACTCCTACATGACTGCTATATTGGTAGTCGGCTGTGCTAACCACAAGGTCGATATGTCAAATGCTGCTAACCCTTTATTCACAAATAACTAGATTCATTTCCGGTGAAAATGATCCATTTGGAGCACTCAAAAGGATTTTAAATTTTTATGATGTAATTTATCAAACACTTCAGATGCAAATGAAACGAGGTTTTACCTCAGGGTTTCTCTGAAGAGCTACCTTTCTAATTAAATACATGATACCTGTGACAGGGTATGATATCATTTATTAAAGATCCATCCCATGGCAGTGATTTAGTGGGACTACAGGAATCTAAATGATACACCAAGTCTTTATGCCAGCTCTTTGATTTTGATAAGCGATGTCCACAAAAATTTCACAAATTTTATATCATAAATATTCATTCATTCATTTTCAACCCTTTTAACTTATAAATCATTTACAACAAAATGTCTTTAAGTTTAAAAATGCTGAATATTTGAATCTGAGTTCATATTGAGAATTTGGACAATTTCACCAATCCTTAATTACTACATGTACTGTATTAAAGTACGGTACTTACTTAAAGTGAAAATTCGTTTATTTGGAAGATTTTAACCTTGACTTGCCATTTCAAAAATAAAATTAAGACTTATAAACTGCTACTTTGCATTAAATATTAGCCCATAGTGCATTATAGTAAGCATGCAATGGTTATTTGGATCAAGACTTTGATAGTTCTATTTATAAAAGTGAAGTGTTTAAATAAAGTCTTTATCCATTTTAAATATCTTCTGACCTACTGACAACCTCAGTGTAATATTAAATCCACCTTGATGGGCTGAATTTCCTTTAGTTTTATCCTGTCCCCTTTGTAAGCTACTTAACATTCAGGCCAGTGACTCTCCCTTCAGCTAACAGCTCCCGCCAAAAACTATAAGGTGATTATTATATTCAAGTGTTTCTATTTAAGATTTAATTCACAAGTCAAACCAATTTGACTTGTACAAATTTTTGTTCAAGGAATGTAATGTTGTTATAACAAAATCAGTTATTGGGTCACCAAAAATTTCGAGGTCAAGTTTTATCAAAATAACATTAAAGCGTTTTTCATTGAAATTATGAAAATTCATTAAACCACCCGAAAAAGATTCTTACAACAATCTGTACTCCTTCAAGTTTTTTCAAATGCTAATCATTTCTTGCAATATTAAGCTAGATTTAGACCAAATATTATCCACAAGGATTGCATCATACATGGACATAATTTTTTTCTGCAATAAATGATTTTGGATGCCCTTAGGTATAGCCAAATCAGAATTCAATTCTGTTTTGTAATTTTCTCGCTCTAATCAACGTAAAGATTTCCCATAGTGCACCTTTGTACCAACACTCCTATTTCTTAATTACCTTTCAGTCAAGCTCTAAATTGATGTACATTTTTTACAAATATTCAATATTTCATTTGTTACAGAAATCAATTGGAGCCAAGTATTTCCATTCATGCCGCACCTTGCTGAGGATTGTCTAAAATGTGGGCTATGGTCAAAGAAATGGAATGTCTAACTTTAAGCAGTTTCAAATCATATCATTCATTTCTTATACAAATATGAGACCTACATGTGAATTGGATTGCTTAATATTACTACTCAAAGTTTTAAACATTAAAAAGTAGAAAAAATGGGGTTTTAAGTGATCTAAATCACATAATTAAACATAAATTGACAATAAGTAGGTAAGTAGGGGGGTGTGACAGTCCCCGCCCCCGGAATAGTGAATACCGTTTAAAAAAGGACAGAATACCGTTAAATAGACTGGAATATTGAATACTCTAAAGATCACGGTTTACGTGTACCAAAAGCCTAAAAATTCAGTACCGCGTACCACTTGTCCACACCTTGGTGTACCGAATACCCTTTAAAAAGCACGGAATACTGCATACCAAAAGGGCTGTGACACCCTCAAGTAGTTCATCATCAATGAAAAATAGGGTGAAATAGTTAACCATTGCGAGGGGTTTCCCTCAAAGTAAACTGTAGACCAGAGGGGACTGTTCCAAGTCCTTGAAAGTGGGGGGGGGGGGGGGGGGGGTTAACTTCTTTCAAGACACAGATTCAAAGAAAACTAGAATACTCTTTATTATCTCAGGTTAAAAGTACTTTGGATGTAAACTTATATAATGAATGACTTACTTTATTTGCAAAACGTATTTCAGACAATTAGAGGCTGATACAATTAGCTTAAGGAGAGTACATGTTTATGCGTTTTAAGGAGAGTACATATATATGTGTTAAAGTCTTATTCAAACATTTCCAAGTCCATTATGCTACTTTTTATTTTCCATTCCAGTTCATCTTATCTGTATTTTATGCCATTCCAAACTTTGCAGACATGAAAATCAATTCTTTTGAATGAAACTGTGCATACCAGTAGTTGATATTTGCTTCTACCTGATTAAGTCTATTGTAAACAGAAATATTGATTTGATAAGAAAAAAGGACAGAAGGCCCTTCCCTGACTTCCTGTTGATGGGTTGTTCACCTAACCAAGGTAACCTTGAAATTGTGATAAAAACACTCAAACGATTCTGATTATCACCTGCCCAAGGGGGTTACAAGGTTATGTATTATCCCCTTCAATAATTTTTCACACATTTGCATCAAATTTTCATTTTTAAACAGCAAAATAAATTGAAAGAAAGATAAAACGCCAAAATACTTCTCAATTTTCTACCTGAATGATGTTGAAATAGATCTTGGCAGGTTATAAGTTCCCCCTGGGCGCCCCTAAAGAAATATTACATAATAATCATTAATCTATTGATATTATGTGGACAGGAAATACTAGTTGATGTGTTAGACATTAAAATCTTGGTACATGTAAATAGATCTCTGAAAAGTTGAAAAATGACAGTCAAGGAATAATGCCAGTGATGAGAAATTTGAATTCAGCAAAAAACTTAATTATAAGGAATAGCATCAATAATTAATTTAAACTCTTATATAGTTCAAGACATAGGTTCTTACAAATCTCCAACCTCGAGTCTCCAACTAACATTTACCAAAAGAAAAAAACCAAACATATATATGATATAATTTATATAAAATTACACTTACAACTCAATTTTAAAAGACCATGTCTTAATATAAATCTGAATAAATGTGCGACTTGCAAACTGAAATAAAACATGCCCTTTTAACACAGGAAACAATCTATCTAGCCTGTTAGGACTTCTGGATCATTGACCACTGAACATTTATCTGGAGTGATGTCAGTGTCAAGGTAGGGTTCTATAATACGATTACAGGCCTGGGAAAGGAAGACTTAAACCTAACTAGGCCAATTATACCAGTCCACTTACACAGTACAGGAAACTGCCATTCAAGTACTCTATTGTTAGGCCAAAGGAATATTTATAAGACACCTAATTAAGGATGCATTAAATAATTCATTAATGGAAAGAAACCCAATAAAGGATGCATCTTAAAATTTCACAGCTGTCAGTTTTAGATTAAAAAGCTTAAGCTTAGTATGTGATATCAAAACTCTTGGGAAAAAATTAGGTCAATTAACCTAGTAATTATACTGAACAGGATGTTGATGTCCTACAAATCTGAAAACTCCAAGAGCTGTATAGAACATCGATACAAATTCCAAATTAAACCATTAAACTATATAACCTGCCTAACGACTTTTAAGTGAGAATTTTTCTTCAAAAGAAAAAAGGTTCATTAAAACTTAACAATTCAACTATAGTATTATGCTAATTTTTCAACAAGAGGCTCCCAGGAGCCTGAATCGCTCACCTGGTCTTGATGTCAACCCTTTGAAGACTCTTGTATAGCTAAATGAGCTGAATGTTAAAGCAAGAAAAAGCTTTTCTCTATTTGCAATAGTTTTCATTCCATAGCAAAAAACACTATTTTTCACCTTTAAAGGGCAATAACCCTTTAAAGGGGTCATCTGACAACTTAGACCCTGGAAGACTTTTGTACAGCTAATTAAGCTGAACATTTAAGCAAGCAACATCTTTTCTCTATCTGCAATAGTTTTCTTTTTATAGCCCAAAAACACAATTTTTTTGCCTTTAAGGGGCCGTAACCCCTTTAAGGGGTCATCTGACAACTTCAAGCCTATGAAGACTTTTGTTGAGGTAAATGAGCTGAACATTTCAGCAAGCAACAGCTTTTCTCTATCTGCAATAGTTTTCATTCTATGGGCCAATAACACTATTTTTTGCCTTTCAGGGGCCGTAACCCCTATAAGGGGTCATCTGACAACTTCGACCCTATGGAGACTTGTGAAGAGCTAAATGAGCTGAACATTTAAGCAAGCAACAGCTTTTCTCTATCTGCAATATTTTTCATTCTGTAGGCCAAAAACACTATTTTTTGCCTTTAAGGGGCCGTAACCCCTATAAGGGGTCATCTGACAACTTCGACCCTATAGAGACTTGTGTAGAGCTAAACGAGCTGAACATTTAAGCAAGCAACAGCTTTTCTCTATCTGCAATAGTTTTCATTCTATAGGCCAAAAACTCTATTTTTTGCCTTTAAGGGGCCATAACCCCTATAAGGGGTCATCTGACAACTTGGACCAAATGGAGACTTTTGTAGAACTTTTGATGCTGAAGCAGTAGGGTGGCATCAGATTTCATCTTTCTCTTATACTTTTTGATTTACAAGCCAATAACAGTAGTCTGACCCCCCTGGTCTATTTTTAGCAACAGTGGCCATGTTTTTCGACGAATCAAAAATCCCCACATCAGTTCTGTGGGGGATACCCTAAAGTACCACCAGACCAAATTTGGTTTGAATCTGTGCAGCCGTTTCAGAGGAGAAGAAGTTTGAAGAAAAGTTAATGACGACGACGACGGACAACGACGACGTACGCCAAGTGATGGCAATAGCTCACATGGCCTTTGGCCAGGTGAGCTAAAAAGGGAGATTAACAATATATACTCTCTATATTAGAAGTGTACTTTTATCTGCACCTAAGTTTATCATATCTACAAGGCAAAAATAACAAATTTTTTAAGTAGACCAAACCTACAGACCTACTTCATCTGTTTCCCTTAAAATGAAGCTTTTATTCAAAACCATGTTAATCTATCTTTACTTCATGATTAAATATACATGTATAATCTGTACAGCAATTTCCAAAGTTCTTATATACTAGAGGCTCCCAGGAGCCTGAATCGCTCACCTTGTATTCGATGATACTTATATGCTGGATATATATTAAAGGACTGCTACTCTGTGGAATTATCAATTTTAATGTTCTAAGGGAAACAACTCCTATCAAGAAAGGTCTTACAACTTTGACCCCATTACATAATTTTTAGATCTTTATGTGCTTAACCATATGCAATTTAAATTTTTCAAATATCTTGTATTGTTTTCAAGATATAAGCCTTAAAAGAGCAAAATTTGAATAAAAAACAAGAAAAAGGGCAATAACTCCTACAACCATTGTAAGATCTTCTTCAAAACTTCAGGGTAGGTAGATCTTTATGTGCTGATCATTATTATCCAAATAGAATTTAGATATCTATTACCATTTTTGAGTTATTTGCAAAAAACTACAATTTACCTTATGTTCTATTTTTAGCCATGGCGGCCATGTTTTTTGTCGAATCAAAATTTCGAACGATAATTTTGTAGACCACATACTATTGAACAACCCTACCAAGTTTCATTTTATTTGACTAAGCAGTTTCAGAGAAGAAGATTTTTGAAAAGTTGAACAAAAAACTGTGAAAATGGTCAATTTTTACAATCCAAGGGGTATAACTCCTAAAGGAATGATCCTACAACTTTGACTCTGTTACAACTTTTGTAGATCTTGATGTGCTTAGTCATATGCAATTTAAATTTTTGAAATATCTTGTATAGTTTTCAAGATATAGGGCTAAATAAGTAAAATTTTTGAAAAAAATCCAGAAAAAGGGCAATAACTCCTACATCGGTTGTTGGATCTACTTGAAAATTTCTGGGCAGGTAGATCTTGATGTGCTGATCACTTTAACCCTATGCCAGAATTTTGATATCTGTTACCGTTTTTGAGTAATTTGCAAAAAACTGCAATTTACCCCTATGTTCTATTTTTAGCCATGGCGGCCATGTTTTTTGTCGAATCAAAATTTCGAACGATAATTTTGTAGAGGATATACTACAGAACAACCCTACCAAGTTTCATTACATTTGGCCAAGCGGTTTCAGAGAAGAAGATTTTTGAAAAGTTGGACGACGGACGACGGACGACGGACGCCAAGTGATTGCAAAAGCTCACATTGCCTTCGGCAAGGTGAGCTAAAAAGTAAACATTTGTTCTACATATAAGGGCAAACTTTTCACCCTTTAGTACATGTACAATAAACACAGAATTTCAATACATTGGCCTGACTACCTACACAGGGTAATTGAGCTTACAAGTGACCTACATTATCAAATCTCTGTTGTATAATGGTTTAAATTACTCAATCTGTAGTAAGGATTACATCTGGTTCATATTTCATAAGTACATCCACTTAACTTCTAAAAGATTTGAACAAATTATATAAATTGGAGAGAAAAAAAAAATAAAGCCTCATATTTTGAATGAGTAAATCTTTGAGCCTATGCTCACTATTGATACCCCGACTTTTACCTTGTTTTTTTTCAGGAAACAGGAAGCAGATGTCTGATGGAAAAAAACAGAATGTCCATTTACCAAGTAAACTTTAAAGCTTGTCAACCTAGGATTCAGAGCTATAGTAGATTAGAGAACCTTTTAACACTGTTCAACTGCATTATGTGAGAAAATGATTTAAAAGTGTTTTTACATTGGTAAATCAATTGATTAAGTACCTGAGAAAGAACCTATCAATTCATTTAGTTATACAAACTAGGTTGCTAGTAACAGAAAGTATACACAACATCATCACTTCACTTTCTTGTACAAAAGCTTACAGACATTTATTCTATAAAAGTTTAAAACAGGTTACTGGTCAAAGGGGAATAACTCAAAAATAAAATATATCATTTCTGTTGTTGTTAAGCAGTCTTAATCCCATTGGTTAATCTGCCTATTAAATCTTCTTTCATACCTCGATGAAATGTCACGTGCTGTGACCAGGTTATGACCTTACTATAAATACAACTCAGATTTGTTCTTATCTAGGTAAATTCTCTGAACTTGAATTTACATTTGGATATTTATACGCATATAAAAAATACAAAAACATTCACAAAAAACAAGTCTATAAATCAGAAATAAGTTTCAAAAATAGGGCATGTAATGGGACATTATATGATACCCCGCCACGTTATAATATCAAAAGTTCATAAAATTTGATTTCAAAGTGGCCTATCTCGAAAACTGTTTTTCGGATCATGCTGGAAATTGAACTTGACCTGTATTTTATTGTACTTAATAGCTGTACAAAATATCATTTGAATCCCATGATGAGTTTTCAAGTTATAGGTCAGAAACTCTAAATTTCATGAAATTTGATTTTTCAAAGTGGCCTATCTCAAAAACTATTTTTTGGATCATGCTGAAAATCGAACTTGACCTGTATTTTATTATACTAAACAGCTGTGCAAAATATCATTCAAATCCTTTGACGTGTTTTCAAGTAATTGGTCGGAAACCTTCGGGGGACAGACAAACGGACGGACGGACACCGAAAAAACTGAGGGTATAACATAATACCCTGCCACTTCATGTGGCGGGGTATAAAGATAGGGCATCTAATGGGACATCAAATGATACCCCGCCACGATATCAATAGTTCATAAAATTAGATTTTTCAAAGTTGCCAATCTCAAAGACTATTTTTCAGATCATGCTGGAAATTGATCTTGACCTGTATGAAGTTGTACTAAACAGCTGTGCAAAATATCATTCAAATCCCTTGACATGTTTTCAAGTTATCAACCAGAAACTCAAAATTTCATGAAATCTAATTTTTCATAGAGGCCTATCTCGAAAACCATTTTTTTAATCATGCTGGAAATCGAACTTGACCTGTATTTTATTGTACTGAATAGCTGTGCAAAATATCATTTGAATCCCTTAACACGTTTTCAACTTATTGGTCGGAAACTCAAAATTTCATGAAATTTGATTTTTCAAAGCGGCATATTTCGAAAAACTATTTTTCGGATCATGCTGAAAATCAAACTTGACCTGAATTTTATTGTTCTAAACAGTTGTGCAAAATATTATCAAATCTCGTGATGTGTTTTCAAGTTATTGGTCGGAAACCTTCTGGGGACGGATGGACGGTCAGACACCGAAAAAAAACTGAGGGTATAACATAATACCTAGCCACTTCGTGTGGCGGGTATAAAAACCATTAAAATAGAACATTAATTAAAGCATATGTCGCCTGCATCTTAAAATATTTGGTAAACAGAACGTACAGGAGTTACACCAAATAGTACCAAAGAAGGAAACCACATGCAAATATCAAGTAAACTGCCTGGACACATTTATATTAACATTAACATTTAATAGAAAAAATCTTTTTTCTATGGTAATTGACATTTTTGGCCAGTTTTAGCCCCTTTCGTTCTTTTTTTTCTAAAATGGTAAGAGCCACAAACCCCAAGTGCAATAAGAAGCTTTCTTTAGTGGATATTATCATCATATTAAAACTTGATTACAATTGGCTGGCCAACTAAATTTATTTTCTTGTATTAAACGATTTGTCTTGACCAACTTTTAAAAAATGGGGTTTTTTGTCCCTTTGACCCGTTATTTCTCAAAAACAGTCATGACAGTAAGAGATGGTGCAAATCTGAATGAAAAACGCAGGCAAGGATTTTCACAAATTTCCAACGAATAAAAGATTTTGAAAATCAGACCACAAATAAACAAGAGGCTCCCAGGAGCCTAAATCGCTCACCTGGTCTTGATGTCAACCCTATGAAGACTTTTGTATAGCTAAATGAGCTGAATGTTTATAAGCATGAAAAATCTTTTCTCTATTTGCAATTGCTTTCATTCTAAATAATCAAAAAACACTAAGGGGCTGTAACCCCTATAAGGGGTTATCAGACAACTTCAACCCTATGGAGACTTTTGTAGAGCCAAATGAGCTGAACATTTAAGCAAGCAACAGCTTTTCTCTATTTACAATAGTTTTCATTCTTAAGGCCAAAAACGCTATTTTTTGCCTTTAAGGGGCTGTAACCCTTAAAAGGGGTCATCTGACAACTTTGACTTTATTGAGACTTTTGTAGAGCTAAATGAGCTGAACATTTAAGCAAGCAACAGCTTTTCTCTATCTACAATAGTTTTCATTCTATAGGCCAAAAACATGCAAAAACGCTATTTTTCACCTTTAAGGGGCTGTAACCCTAATTAGGGATCATCTGACAACTTTGACCTTATGGAGACTTTTGTAGAGCTAAATGAGCTGAACATTTAAGCAAGCAACAGCTTTTCTCTATTTGCAATAGTTTTCATTCTGTAGGCCAAAAACACTATTTTTTGCCTTTAAGGGGCTGTAACCCCTATAAGGGGTCATCTGACAACTTCGACTCTATGGAGACTTTTGTAGAGCTAAATGAGCTGAACATTTAAGCAAGCAACAGCTTTTCTCTATTTACAACAGTTTTCATTCTATAGGCCAAAAACATGCAAAAACGCTATTTTTCACCTTTAAGGGGCTGTAACTCCTATAAGGGATCATCTGACAACTTCGACCAAATGGAGACTTTTGTAGAACTTTTGATGCTGAAGCAGTAGGGTGGCATCAGATTTCATCTATCTCTTATACTTTTTGATTTACAAGCCAAAAACAGTAGTCTGACCCCCCTGGTCTATTTTTAGTAACAGTGGCCATGTTTTTTGACGGATCAAAAATTGAAACACAAGTTTGGTGCAGGACACCCTAAGGATCATTCATACCAAGTTTCATTAAATTCTGTTCAGTAGTTTCAGAGGAGAAGATTTTTGAAAAATTGTTAACAGACGACGACAGACGACAGACGACGACGGACGCCAAGTGATGGTAATAGCTCACATGGACCTTCGGCCCAGGTGAGCTAAAAAGTTGATTTTTGGGGCGCTGCCCCTCTTTTGCCCCCTGTAGCAGTGTAAAGCAATATACACCAAAACCACTGGCACATTTAGTTGACAGAATATAATGAAGATTTCAATAAAAGAAAAAGAAAGAATGTGTCCATGGGACACATATGCCCCCGCTGGCCCCAAACAGGAAGTAGATGTCCGACAGGTCTAAAAATCGCTTAGGACATACAGTTTGTCATACTGATCCATCCTACCAAGTTTCAAAACATTGTGGTATACAGTTCCTGAGAAAAGCTTGACGGAAATTTTCATATCATGTTCACATATTTTCACATTGGCCTAAGTCCCAAACAGGAAGTAGATGTCAGACAGGTCTCAAAATCGCTTAGGACGTATAGTTTGTCATACTCAACAATCCTAACAAGTTTCAAAACATTCTGGTATACAGTTCCTGAGAAAAGCTTGACGGAAATTTTCATATCATGTTCACATATTTTAACATTGGCCTAAGTCCCAAACAGAAAGTAGATATCAGACAGGTCTCAAAATCGCTTAGGACATATAGTTTGTCATACTGAACCATCCTACCAAGTTTCAAATCTTTTTCATGTAAGGTTCCTGAGAAAAGCTTGACAGAAATTTTCATAGTCATGTTCACATATTTTAACATTGGCCTAAGTCCCAAACAGGAAGTAGATGTCCGACAGGTCTCAAAATCGCTTAGGACGTATAGTTTGTCATACTCAACCATCCTACCAAGTTTCAAATCATTCTCATGTATGGTTCTTGAGAAAAGCTTGACGGAAATTCGTACGGACGGACGGACATGAGTAAAACTTAATGCCCCCCGACATGTCGTCGCGGGGGCATAAAAAAGAATATTCAAAATCAAAGACTAATAAATATTCTACAACAGTTTTGACAATACACCTGTTTTAGCCCCTTTCAGCCCTTTTTTCTAAAACAGTAGGGGCCACCAACCCCAAGTACAATAGAAACCTTCCTATCATAACAACATACCAGTTAAACAACAGCTGATCAACTGGCGGAATAAAACAATCGTAGACAAGCATTTGTCGCCCTTAGGACTTATGTCCCTTCAAGCAGAGGACATGCTTAAAGACCAATCCATAGATGTAAGGAATATTGAACCAATGTGGGAATTCAGAGGTCTTTTTAAGTGCAAATCATCACCCGAGTATTGGAGGAATTTAGGCTCTTCAAAATCCAGAACGAAAGGACAAGAAGAAATGGGGAAGAAAATAGTAAATGACATCATCAGTTCATCCTCTCGACACTCAGCCTTTGCTTTTACTGATGGGTCTTGTCTCACTAACCCAGGACCGTGTGGTGCAGGAGCAGTGATTTTGATAGAAGATAAGATTGTTGAGCTTAAACAACCAGTGTGCAAAAGAGGGTCGATTCTGCTTGGTGAACTTATAGCAATCAATCTGGTGCTAGACTTCATATCAAATCCAGCAAACAACAACATTACAGACTAGTTTATTATATTTTCTGATAGCCAACAAGCCATAGGAGTGTTAACACTTAACTGGAAGGCAGACAGTCATACAAACACTATCAGAGAAATAAAAAACAAATTGGAAAATATACAGAAAGAGGGTATCATCATTGAAATTAAATGGACTCCAGGTCATTCAGAAATCAAAGGGAAAGATGGCTGACAAGTTAGCCAAGGAGGCAGCTAAAGAGTCTGAGTCAATGGAAGGTGATGCACATATAAACGTCACAAAACAAGATATAGTAAAGGCTGCCAAAGACTTTGTCACAACTAAATGGCAAAAGAGATGGGATGAGAGTGACCGAGGTAGATTCTACTATAACTTCAATAAGAAAGTGGGAAATAAAATTACTTTTGACTTTCCAAACAGAAAAATCGCTATAATAATCAACGGTTTAAGGTCGGGATATGCTAGTCTGAATGATTATTATAGCAAGCTCGGAATCACTCAGTCACCAAATTGTCAATGTGGAGACCTTGAAACTGTAGAACACTACATTCTAAAATGTGACCGGTATGAGGAAAGCAGACAGAGACTGATAAATGAACTTTTTTTCTTATTGGGATCCATCCATATTGATTTGGAGGTGCTTCTAAATGTAGGAGAATCGGAGGAAAATATCATAACGGAATCACAGCGCCTTCGATTAATGGCGGACTACATTGAAGATACGAAGAGATTTTTTTAGTTTTTTTTATTTTTCCCGTCGTTAAAAATTTTTTTTAAGCGTCCACCTATCAAAGTACATATGTGAAATATACCTAGAGTTTTAATTAAACACGCGCGTCAATCGATAACCTACAATTACAGGAGTGAAAATCCAGTGTCCTAAATTTATGACACGTACAGACTACAGACTACTAGTGGTTACAAACAGCATATCAATTTTTTTTAAATCTCACTTACCCGAATTTAAAATTGCTAAAACTTTACTAGAAATTATGCAGAAAACTTTCGAAATCCACTTAGCCTGGGTTTAATTTCACTTTCCCCGGGTAAGAGAATATGAAAATGCCAAAACACTGATCCCAGCAGCATTAATTTGTAGCAGTCTCAAATTTGAAATTCAGGGAAGTTTTTCCCCTTTTCAAACATACAAAATTAGCATACTTCTTTAAAGTGATTAGGCCATAAAAATAACATAACAATAAATACTAAATGAACTAATCCTAAGTACATTGATCCTACCTCCATAGCTGTGGCCTGTAGCTCTTCAGAGTATGCCAATCGTTTAGCCAGTAAATAACCTAACAATAAATACTAAGTACATTGATCCTACCTCCATAGCTGTGGCCTGTAGCTCTTCAGAGTATGCCAATCGTTTAGCCAGTAAATAACCTAACAATAAAATACTTAGTGAACTAATCCTACCTCCATGGCTGTGGCCTGTAGTTCTTCAGAGTGTGCCAATCGTTTGGCCAGTAAATAACATAACAATAAAATACTTAGTGAACTAATCCTACCTCCATGGCTGTGGCCTGTAGTTCTTCAGAGTACGCCAATCGTTTGGCCAGTAAACTCTGACAGAGTTCACAGATCAATGCTATCAGGTTCCCCATACCATCTCCACTATGTGCTGAGGTAGGCACCAAGGATATATACTCCTTCTGGTTCTTATTCTCATAAAATAATGCTGTGTTTAAACCCTACAAGAAAAAATCATACACTTTCTAAAACAAAACTATTAATTTATTCTCAGTAGAGCTATTCTGGTAAAATCATATAAATTATACTTTAATATAAATTTCAGAATATAGAAAAGTTTGCTGCCTTTTTCTTTTTTTTCTTTTTTTTTCTTCTATTTTTTATTTATTTTCTAACATTTTAGTTTCACAATATCAGTGATGATCTGTTGTGACCCTTGACTGTATCTGTTCTGTAATTTGTGTGATGACCTGTTGTGATCCTTGACCTACCTGTTCTGCAATTTGTGTGATGACCTGTTGTGATCCTTGACCTTACCTGTTCTGCCATTTTTGTGATGACCTGTTGTGATCCTTGATTTACCTGTTCTGTAAATTGTGTGATGAACTATTGTGACCCTTGACCTTACCTGTTCTGCCATTTTTGTGATGACCTGTTGTGATCCTTGATTTACCTGTTCTGTAATTTGTGTGATGAACTATTGTGACCCTTGACCTTACCTGTTCTGCCATTTTTGTGATGACCTTTGACCTTACTTGTTCAGCCATTTCTGTGATGACCTTTGACCTTACCTGTTCAGCCATTTCTGTGATGACCTTTGACCTTTCCTGTTCAGCCATTTCTGTGATGACCTTTGACTTTACCTGTTCAGCCTTTCTGTGATCACCTTTGACTTTACCTGTTAATCCTTTCTGTGATGACCTTTGACCTTTCCTGTTCAGCCATTTCTGTGATGACCTTTGACTTTACCTGTTCAGCCTTTCTGTGATCACCTTTGACTTTACCTGTTAATCCTTTCTGTGATGACCTTTGACCTTACCTGTTCGGCCATTTCTGTGATGACTTGTTGGGCCCTCTGGTCATACTCCTGTTTACATTGTGGAGTTTGTTTTTTGATGGTATTCTGTACATCTGTTTGAGGCATTGGTTTCCATTGATATAATCTGTCAATCTATTCACGATAAAATGATTGTATAAGTTTTCAAAATACAGAGGTTTTCCTGCAAAAATAAATTGTCACAAGAACCGTAATCACATTGCAATGAAATTGAGCACCATCTGTTTAAAGTCATGAAAGTTATAGATGGAAATAATATATCACCTATCCACTTTAAAAGACTTTTTGGTAAAAATCATCTCACATTTTTAATGTCATGAATCATATGAAAATTTCACAGGAAACTGAAATTTAAATGCATGGGTTGCTTGGAATGATAATCCTTTTTTAAGGCACATGGATTTCACGGTCAGTTTTACTAGCAAAGAACTGGAGTACAGTGAGAAAACCAACATCATTTGGCAGGAACCATGAAGCTTCTCTTGTTCAAAATATCTATATCGTTAAGTGTGCAAAACATTATTAATGGTTTTATTTTTGCTGGTTGTGTATGAGTTTATAGTTGTTTCCATTAATTATATGGATATTTTCATGGGATTTTTCTTCATGACATATGATCAGCCACAAAAAAAAAATCTAGGTACTGTAAACCAAGTTATTTTGTGACAACTATATTTCGAGTTTCTGTGTCAAAAGGCAATTCTGTGGCTATTTACATTCACGAGTCTAAAAAAAACCAATCATATTACTATGAAAATGGGTTAATTTGCGAAGATTTATTTTAGCAAATATAAACACACACAAAAATAAGTTGGCTTACAGTAGCTGGTGACACTAATTTCTTATAGGTAACCAACCTGACAAACATGTTTTAATAATCACGAGCAAAAAAGCTGAAGTTTGTACTGGTCAACTTTATGACAGTTGTTCTTTGTCCAGAACTGTGTCTGTCTTGTTAATTTAAGGATATGTTGTGAATTAAATGTAATTCATTTTTGATTTACAACCAAATGTAAAACATTTAGCATCCAACACTGGTTCCACTGTATGCTGCTCTCTGTTTCTACTATAAAATTTTAATATTGCAAATGATTATCAAAGCTGACAAATTAACTTATTTCACATCTCGCTATCTTCTACTATCATTATAAACAATAAAACCATACCTTATTAAGGGCTATCACAAATGGTGTTTTTCTCTGTTTCAGTAAGTTTATAGATTCTATTGTTTGTGGTTCTAAGCCGTGCATAATATCAACGACCAGAATGGCCATATCACAAAGTGAGGAACCTCGGTTACGGAGATTACTGAAATAAAACAAAAATCATTGACAATATGCATTATAGATAATCCTTATTAAACAATGAAGAATATATACAAATATGCTAACACATCGATGTACTAAAAACAGATCGATGTTATCGATGAACATCAATGTTCACACACAAAAAAATATCGAGCTTGTGAATATTAAAAAATTTTAATATTTGATTTTTGTCCTTGTCATGGTTCTATCTAGTAAGATATCTCTACAGTAAATTTTGTTGACATTTTTAAACACAAATAGATTGTGACATTGACCTTTTTCTTAATCAACATCTGTGTGGTAAAATCATAATTGCAAATGTTTAAAATCAAAATAGAAACATGATTTACCATGGTAGCTGCCAATATTATTCTTTCCTGGTGCCCATAATTATAAGAATCTAAACTTGTTGTATCTATGAAAGGTTATTTTATAAATGGTATGTCCTTGCTTCTGCCTATCATTAATGAAACTTGCCTTAAAACTTTTGAATTAACAATTAATACTAATAGTAATGAGTCTGATTGTATGACCTACTGACCCAGGTGAATGATAGAAGACTCATGGTAAGGTGTTTGTTTGCAGCGGGTGGATCCAGGATTTTAGTTTTGGAGGGGGCATAAAAAACATTTATTACTGCTGAGTGCAAAACATAATTTTTTCACTGTACAAAAAAACATAACTTTTGTCAGTTTTAGCGGGGCATACACCTTTCCTTGGATCGGTGCCTGGTTTAAATGACCTACATGAATGATTTATATCCAGGTGTATGTTTAAATGACCTATATGAATGACTTACCTGAAAGACTCGTGGCCAGGTGTTTGTTTGTACAACCTACCTGAAAGACTCATGGCCAGGTGTATCAATAATTAACATGCCAGGTAACTTCAGATCAGTTTTCTGAAACTGTAATGAAAACAATTGGATTAGGAAATGTTTTGTAAAAATATGTTGACAATAATAGATTCATGTAGTGCACCACTTGAAAATCTGAGAGCCAATGTTCATTAGCCATTCCCTTTCTTTTAAAATTATGCTTTCCATTTAATAGTTTTCAGCAAAGAGGAAGTAAATGTTCAATGGATCCATACAAAGCTTGTTATCAAATATCAACAATCTAGGAATTAAAGTAGCCAAATTATTAACATATAAAGTGTTATTAAACTAAGGCACACAGGTGAAACAGTATAACTGCTCTCAGTGAGACAAATCAAGGAGAAAATATGTCTGCTTTGCAGGAGATAAAAACTACAATTAATATCTCTCAATGTTAGAAATTTCATAATTATCTCAACCACATTGTAGAAACATAATAACTAACCTCTTTACACATCTTGGTAGAGTCCTTAATAGCACTGTAGGGAACATTTGTAGCACCTATCTGTTGGGTTATCCCCCCTGCCTCTCCGTCCTGTACGTGGGTTCTTCTTAACTTGTCTAAAATCTTTGTCTTTCCAGTATCTACATGTCCCAATACACAAATAACAGGTGCTCTCAGTACATCTGTTGACTTCTTTTTCTCGGCTTCTTCCTTTCTTTTCATGATTCTATCCCTAGCTCTCTCTATTGGTGACCTATCATCTTCCTCCTCTGAAGATTCCTCGCTCTCTGTCTCACTTTCCTCTGATTCTGTTTCCTCTTCACTTTCCTCGTCTGTTCCTTCTTCCTCGGATTCATCTTCCTCCTCCTTGTCAGTCTTCACAGATACTGTGACAGCCTCAGGCTTCTTGACAGCTGATATAAAAAAAGAAAAGTAAATATGCACAAAATTGCTTTTAAATTTGAATGTAGAAATTTTCAGCTCGAGTGCCTCTGATGAGTCTTACATAGATGAAACATGTGTAAGGCTTGGCAAATGTTATTTGATCTGACTTAACTTTTCAGAACTAATTTTTGTGATTTGACACTTTAGTTAATGAGTGTAATATTTTATTGTCCTAAATATATCATAACAATAGTCTAAATATTGAAAGATGAAAATTATTTCCCAACAACCAATAGCCAAGATACTGTAAATATAAAAAGAAAAAAAATGATTTAATCCATATTCACCTAAAACTTTTGTTTAGAGCACCTCTGATGAGACTTAAATAGACAAATTTAATACTGTATGGCAGGTTATTTTTGTGCTGGTTTTATTTTCACTTACTTTAAGGGTTGGACAAAAATCTGAAAATTACCATCTAACCCAAATCATATACAAATGCACACACAAATTTGACAAACCACGAAAATACAACCCCCAAAAATTTTTCACATCCCTTGCGAAAATAACCAGCTTTACGGTAGGTCATACAGTTAGCCATTTGTAGCAAAGAGCCTAGCAAAAAAATCTACATATAATTTCTGTGAGCAATATAATCAGTAACAGTTATGGTATTTTTTTCACTACAGACAACAGACCTGTTTCTGTTTTCTTTGGCGTCTCTTCCTCTTCCTCATCACTGCTCAATGCCCAGTCATCTTTGATATCATCACCTTCCTCCTCTTCCTTCACTTCTACTGGTTCCTCTATCTCTGGTGTAACTGGTTCCTGGGTGGCTTCTTCTGTTGCCTCCTCTGTAGGGGAAGGTGTTCTTTCTTCTTCATCTTCTTTGGTACCAGAATCTGTAAGAATTCATCTATCAATTACACAAGAATAGCTGTCTTCAGGTAAAATTCTAAATCCTTTAAAAAGTTAAGACTGAAACAAATACTTTCATTGCAATTTCATTATAATAAATCTTAAATTGAGTATACATTAGTAACCAAAACAAGAGGCTCCCAGGAGCCTGAATCGCTCACCTGGTCTTGATGTCAACCCTATGAAGACTTTTGTATAGCTAAATGAGCTAAATGTTTAAGCATGAAAAATCATTTCTCTATCTGCTATAGTTTTCATTCTAAATGATTAAAAAACACTATTATTCAACTTTTAAGGGGCTGTAACCCCTATAAGGGGTTATCAGACAACTTCAACCCTATGAAGACTTTTGTAGAGCTAAATGAGTTGAACATTTAAGCAAGCAACAGCTTTTCTCTATCTGCAATATTCATTCTATAGGCCAAAAACACTATTTTTCGCCTTTAAAGGGCTGTAACCCCTGTAAGGGGTCATCTGACAATTTCAACCATATGAAGACTCTGTAGAGCTAAATGAGCTGAACATTTAAGCAAGCAACAGCTTTTCTCTATCTGCAATAGTTTTCATTCTATAGGCCAAAAACACTATTTTTCACCTATAAAGGGCTTTAACCCCTATAAAGGGTCATCTGACAACTTTGACCCCATGGAGACTTTTGTAGAGCTAAACGAGCTGAACATTTTAGCAAGCAACAGCTTTTCTTTATCTGCAATAGTTTTCATTTAATAGGCCAAAAACAATATTTTTTGCCTTTAAGGGGCTGTAACCCCTATAAGGGGTCATCTGACAACTTTGACCCTATGGAGACTTTTGTAGAGCTAAATGAGCTGAACATTTAAGCAAGCAACAGCTTTTCTCTATCTACAATAGTTTTCATTCTATAGGCCAAAAACATGCAAAATGCTATTTTTCACCATTAAGGGGCTGCAACCCCTATAAGGGATCATCTGACAACTTTAACCTTATGGAGACTTTTGTAGAGCTAAATGAGCTGAACATTTAAGCAAGCAACAGCTTTTCACTATCTGCAATAGTTTTCATTCTATAGGCAAAAAACAATATTTTTCGCCTTTAAGGGGCTGTAACCCCTATAAGGGGTCATCTGACAACTTTGACCCTATGGAGACTTTTGTAGAGCTAAATGAGCTGAACATCTAAGCAAGCAACAGCTTTTCTCTATCTACAATAATTTTCATTCTATAGGCCAAAAACATGCAAAAACGCTATTTTTCACCTTAAAGGGGCTGTAACCCCTATAAGGGATCATCTGACAACTTTGACCAAATGGAGACTTTTGTAGAACTTTTGATGCTGAAGCAGTAGGGTGGCATCAGATTTCATCTATCTCTTATACTTTTTGATTTACGAGCCAAAAACAGTAGTCTGACCCCCTGGTCTATTTTTAGTAACGGTGGCCATGTTTTTTGACGGATCAAAAATCAAAACACAAGTTTGGTGCAGGACACCCTAAGGATCATTCATACCAAGTTTCATTAAATTCTGTTCAGTAGTTTCAGAGGAGAAGATTTTTGAAAAATTGTTAACAGACGACGACGACAGACGACGACGACGACGACGGACGCCAAGTGATGGTAATAGCTCACATGGACCTTCGGTCCAGGTGAGCTAAAAATGTGAAGTATATTGCTACCATTTAAAGTAAAAGTTAACAGCCACCAGGCACACCAAATAATGGTGTAACATAACTTATCTAAAAAAAACAACCTAGGAATAAACTTAAACAAATGTGGCCGCAGCCATCATCAGAATCACCATACCCGAGTCTTACCTTTCCAGACATTCCTTGAAGGCAAGGTAAAAATTAGTTAAATGATAGACGATAAGTGACAATATTTCTTATGAAATTCAAGATAAAACTAGAGGTGGTTTTCAAACATCAGCAAGTAGAACTTTGGAGCAACATAGATCTTATACCTGATGTTGTTTGCTGTTGTTTTTTCTTCTTTTTGTTATCATACACAGGTCTTTTCTTGACTGGTGCAGCATCTTTAGACGGAACTTCAAAACCTGTACAAAGTAAAGAGGAAAGATTATTTTTTCTGTTCACAACAAAATAAACAGCGTTTACTATGGTATTTTCGTGAGAAACTAACCTAATAAAGCTTAAGGCACCCTGTTATATGTATAATTAAAAAGTGTATACTGGTTCTTAACTTAATGGACATTGTCTGCCAATATTCCAAGGGATTTGATGTGTTTATTCTAATCATTTTAACACATAACAACCATTCTAACCATTGCAAGATAAACAAAATACATACATGTAAATCATCATATGAAAAATATTTAATATATTTGGACTTGCACTATATAGACGTGAAATGCTTTGGTAAACCTCAAATTTCTACCGAAAATAACTATGCATTGTCAGTTATCAAAAATAACCAGTGGCAGATAAATCAACTAGCTTTTTGCCAAACTTCTTTAATTTACTGCCTATCCCATTAATCCTATATAAAGATTGCCAGCTAGTCACAAATATTTTGCCTGTTGTCAAAAAAGAGAAAATGCTAACTGTATGTTAATGACAACTGACCATGAGCTTTCATGGCCTCTAACATTGCCTCAGCACGTTTGTTTAAGACAACTGACCTTGACCTTTCATGGCCTCTAACATTGCCTCTGCACGTTTGTTTAAGACAACTGACCTTGAGCTTTCATGGCCTCTAACATTGCCTCTGCACGTTTGTTTAAGACAACTTACCTTGACCTTTCATGGCCTCTAACATTGCCTCTGCATGTTTGTTTAAGACAACTGACCTTGACCTTTCATGGCCTCTAACATTGCCTCTGCACGTTTGTTTAAGACAACTTACCTTGACCTTTCATGGCCTCTAACATTGCCTCTGCACATTTGTTTAAGACAACTTACCTTGACCTTTCATGGCCTCTAACATTGCCTCTGCACGTTTGTTTAAGACAACTTACCTTGACCTTTCATGGCCTCTAACATTGCCTCTGCACATTTGTTTAAGACAACTGACCTTGACCTTTCATGGCCTCTAACATTGCCTCTGCATGTTTGTTAATGACAACTGACCTTGAGCTTTCATGGCCTCTAACATTGCCTCTGCATGTTTGTTTAAGACAACTGACCTTGACCTTTCATGGCCTCTAACATTGCCTCTGCATGTTTGTTTAAGACAACTGACCTTGACCTTTTATGGCCTCTAACATTGCCTCAGCACGTTTGTTTAAGACAACTGACCTTGAGCTTTCATGGCCTCTAACATTGCCTCTGCATGTTTGTTAATGACAACTGACCTTGAGCTTTCATGGCCTCTTACATTGCCTCTGCATGTTTGTTTAAGACAACTGACCTTGAGCTTTCATGGCCTCTAACATTGCCTCTGCATGTTTGTTAATGACAACTGACCTTAAGCTTTCATGGCCTCTAACATTGCCTCTGCATGTTTGTTAATGACAACTGACCTTGAGCTTTCATGGCCTCTAACATTGCCTCTGCACGTTTGTTTAGGACAACTGACCTTGAGCTTTCATGGCCTCTAACATTGCCTCAGCATGTTGGTTCAGGACAACTGACCTTGAGCTTTCATGGCCTCTCACATTGCCTCTGCACGTTTGTTTAAGACAACTGACCTTGAGCTTTTATGGCCTCTAACATTGCCTCACCATGTTTGTTTAAGACAACTGACCTTGAGCTTTCATGGCCTCTAACATTGCCTCAGCACGTTTGTTTAAGACAACTGACCTTGAGCTTTCATGGCCTCTAACATTGCCTCTGCACGTTTGTTTAGGACAACTGACCTTGAGCTTTCATGGCCTCTAACATTGCCTCTGCATGTTTGTTTAAGACAACTGACCTTGACCTTTCATGGCCTCTAACATTGAATCTGCACATTTGTTTAAGACAACTGACCTTGAGCTTTCATGGCCTCTAACATTGCCTCTGCATGTTTGTTTAGAACAACTGACCTTGACCTTTCATGGCCTCTTACATTGCCTCTGCACGTTTGTTTAAGACAACTGACCTTGAGCTTTCATGGCCTCTAACATTGCCTCAGCACGTTTGTTTAGGACAACTGACCTTGAGCTTTCATGGCCTCTAACATTGCCTCTGCACGTTTCTTGTCTGCCTTCTGTTTGTCTGTTAACAATTTTCCTTCCTGCCTTAGTCTCTCTTTCCTTTCTTTTTCTTTTTGTTTCTTTTTCTCCTTTTTTTCTTGCTCTTTTCTTTTCTATAATAATCCAGGAATGTTAAGGAAGCATATAAAAAGTTGGACGTAAAGTTTTCTTTGTATATATTTTTTTTTTGGTTTTCTTTGTTGGAGGGGCGGTGGGAGGGGGTTGTTCCTTCTAATTATTTATTTTTATTGAATAAATAAAATATTAACAAAATATAAAGATGGATTTTTTAGTGTAAATGCTGAGATGGGTGTTTATTGCATTTAGGTTTTCTTCGTCTTGCACAGATAAGATTTTCATGCAATATTGTGTTTTGTTTTTGTTTTTTTTTTCCTGGGCATCAATCGTGGAACGATCTCATCCCAGCAGGCAAAATTGGTCGTTTTTACGTTGAAAAGACGTCTTTTTGAGACGTCAGGAAGACGTCTTTTTCTGGTTGAATATGATATAAGGAAAGACGTCTTCTTGAGACGTCTTTTCAACGTCTTCTTGAGACGTCTTTTCAACGTCTTTTTGAGACGTCTTTTCAACGTCTTTTTTGCGACGTCTTTTCAACGTACCTTTTTAGACGTCTTATCGACGTCTTTTTTAGACGTCTATTCAACATCTTTTTTATTCTGTACAATGTCCTTTTTCATGTGTGTTTTGTTTTGTTTTTTAAGTGTTTTTACAATCTTTTTAATAAGTTTGTATTACATCGAGCAGTAAAATTGGTTTTTGATTTTTTTTTTAGTGGTGAATTATCTTATATGGTTATTTATACATGATTCAACATTTCAAACTGTAATTTTAAAATTGAAAAAAGGTAAATAAAACAATTACAATTATACATTTTTATATGAGAAAATTCTACACACAAATAGGAATTTAAAATGCAGTCAGTAGTCCAGTTCTTGTTTTGTTACACTGATACACAAGTAGTCAAATATAAAATCCAATTAATGTTCTTGTAATTTTGATCCCATTTCAGTTGTCAATTCACATTCCATCAATGTATTTGTTTGTTATGTTCTTCAATTTTTCTTGATCCTGCAATAAAAACAATGTCAAGGATTTAACAATCAAACAGAATAATTTCTTTTGATATGGATAAGCACAGTTGATGCTGAAGATCAAAAAGAACTCTTTACATATAATAGTACTCAGAATTAACTATTATAACAATGACAAAAGACTATCCTTTATTTTGACAATTTCATGAATTTATAGTCGATCTTTTCTAACATACAATTATTAATTTTTATCACACATTTATTATCTATAGTCAAGTTATTTTTATGAATATGCAAAATTAATAAACGTATACTCTACCTTTTTCATGTTTCAATTCCAATTAACAAGCCAGTGGCATCCGCAATTCACATTAAATGCACAGATGTATGTCTATCTGGAAAAAAAAACATGCACAAGCTGTACATTGTATAAAAACATTTGGTAAATGTATGAAAGTTGTGCCTTCTTATCTACAGCATTATAAATACTTGTAAAATTAGTGTGCAATCAAACTGCCATGAGATAACTGATAAAGATAAAATGTTCTAAGAATAGAATTTTTTATCTTAATTAGTGTAGTTGTGTGGCGTGATGAATGAATAGAATTGTGTCTCTATTTTGTCTCAGTTTAAAACAATGTAGTGTTACAAATACAAACAAAATAATTTTATCAATGTATTCTGAGATTGTGCTGTAGCTTTACCACTGTGAGCTATACAAACACATGATGCGTACTTGTTCATTTTCTTTTCGTTTTGCAAAGATGTTTTGTCAACTGAAACATGATATTTTCTACTTTCTACTTCATTTTATATTATCAATAGCCTAAAAATCAAACATAGATTTAATTTGCTCACTTATTATGACATATATGTTTTAAAAATTATAGTTTAATTCTTACCGAAAATTGTTTATGAATCCTTGTCGGCAGTCGATATCATCACACATATAAATTTTCAAACTCTGCATGGTAGTAATTTGTTGTGCGCATGCCTATCTTTCGAAAAAACGCGTTAGAATGACGATAATCATGATATATTAGATAATTCTTTTATTTTCATATGATACATGTAAATCAAAATTAAAAGTAACACAAACTACTATTGTTAGATTGTTGTTAATAGGTAATAGATTTGAATAAGGTTTAATATCATGCAAATTAGGAGGAATAATCCCCCCCTTTTTCACGTCGTGCTTATTAGTTGCAAAATTATGAAATCGTGTGTATATACATGTATATACTAGTATAGGTATTTTCATTGCATATTATATTGTCGATTGTCACTTTAACAGTGTTTAAGAAAAACGACGAATTGAGTTAATTGTAATCATGCAGTATGTTCCGATTTTGGTCTAAAAACAGACGTATTAAAGACGTGCAATAAAAGAAGTTGAATTTTAGCTACAGATAAGACGTTACATTTATGTTGTAGTTGCGACGAAACCAGAAAAAGACGTCATAAAGACGTCTTTTAACGACGTCTTTTTCACGTCTGTAAAAAGACGTCCTTTTTAGGTCGATATTTGGTTGAATGACGTCGCGACCAAAATTCAACCAAAAAAAGACGTCAGGGTGACGTCTTTTGCCTGCTGGGATGAATCAAATGAGGAATACTCGGACAATATTTTGTTGGTAAAATAAACTTTTAAAATACTGTAGCATATGTTGGAATCTCAACATAGCAACAAGAGAAATAAATCAAGGCCACCTACCTCTTCCTCAATTTGTTTTATCCTTTCTTCCTCCTGTCGAATTCTCTCCTCTTCCTCCTTTCTTAATCTTTCTTCTTCTTCCTTCATGGCAGCCAGCTGTGCTTTGATCAATGACACCTAAAACAACCCAAATATATACAAAGATAAAGTCTTGGCAAGCTTCAAAACAATCTTTTATGTCAAATATCTTCCATTGTGAAACCAAGAATCCTCTAATTCTATACTCAATTTAAAGACCATGTAAAGTTTTACCAAGGATACAAATAATTTACTGTTAATTCTATTCATTTTTTTACGCCATAATTATATAATTCCTCTATTCTCATCTCGAATTCTTAGAAATATTGGGCGAGTGGACAAATAATTTTTTTATCCATTACGAACAAAGTTCTTCCATTTTAAAGGAAACTTACCAAAATTGTCAATTTTAAGGGGTTGAAAATATCAGACAGGAAGTGATGGAAACTAAAATACTTTAATCTATATTACTTTTAAAACATAATTTCAACAAAACACATTAAGATTTTAAAAATTTTGAAAAGTGTGAATGTCAAGTTATTTTTCTATTTTTCCATTATAATTTTACAGGTTAGTTTTTTACACCTACAGGAGCTTTTTTCTTTTTCTTGTCTTTTTCTTCCTCTCCTTTCTTCTTCTTTTTCTTCTTCTTTCCTTCACCTTCTTCCTCTGGAGCCTCATCTTCATCCTCTTTCTTCTCTTCTCCTATTATAGGAAAAAAATATCAAGTTCTTAAATGAATCTTTCTAATTCTCCTTTAGAAAAAGTCAGTTCAGACTTGAATTTCTTTGTCTGCTATTTTTGTGCCTTTAACAGGTGGTCAATATGGAAAAAATAAGGTCCATTAAACTAGTTTTACTATCATACTTCTCATTTATCTTCATCTTCTTTTAACCAGGAATCTCTGTCAAAGTTTGTTGTTGTTTTAATTTTCTATTAATAATTGTTATCCACTTCTAAGTCATCTTTCATAATCAAATGTAAAAATATTTACATTCTTTTCCATCATCATAATTTCCAAAGTTACAAAACATCACTCTATTTTCAAAATATGCATCAATTATGCATTTTCTCACAATAACAGGTATTCATTTAGACGTGCCATCAATCTCTTTTTTTCTTTTTGTATATAATATAGCATTAGTTCATAAAATACAATTTAAATCTGAACATTTATCACATATTAGTAGCCATCTCCATCAACATACCCTCTGCTTTATTCTCTTCTGTTCCAGCTTCAGATGTTGTGGCTTGGTCTTTGTTACCAGACTTGGACTTTTTCTTTTCCTTGAATAAGAAAATTTAAGCATTCGTATTAAACTGCATTAGAGAAATTACAAAGCAAATTCATTACCTATCAAAAATTGAGACAAACAGGAAAATTCACAAATATATTAACTTAAATTTACAAATAATATTTATGTACATTTTTCTTAAATATTGCTCTTTCATAAAATATTAAAAGTAAACTTAATTTCAGCAATCTAAATAATTTCCTATTTTAATACCCAACATTCATAATATTAATCAGCTTTTTCCTTCACTATAATTACCATCATCTTCTTCTGTTTTTCTCTCTCCCTTTTCTCCTTGCGTTTTTGAGCAGCTGTTTTGACTGTAGATTCCTCATCATCTCCCTCTTTCTCCTCTCCATCTTGTTCTCCTGTTTTCTCTCCTTCATCTTTTTCCTCTCCTGCTTTTCCTTTTTTCTTCTTCCGTTTCTTCTTTTTATCATCTTCATCATCATCATCTAGATCGTCAATGGTAACGACCTTGACAGCTGCCATCTTGGATTCAATATCAGCCTCAAGTTGGTTTTCTGCACTTGGTTCACCCCCTTCTTCTTGATCATCCCCTATAAATAAAAGAAATTATTGGATTGACAACTGAATACTGTTTTATTCACAACACCTTTAAGGAATTAAATAAACCTATGTTTATTTTGGGGAAAATGTTACTATAGTTTACCATCTTACTATTCAGTAAATTGTTCATAGGTAAACTTTTATTCTGTTAAACCTGAATTACAAGTTAGAAAAATGTGGGTGGATTAATAGATATTTTCTTTTAAAAATATTGGTCCACATCCAAAACACCAATGCAAGTAAAAGATACGTCTTTTTTAACCTTTGTTTTTCTTTTTCTTCTTCTTTGATTCCTTCGGTTTATCCAAGTCTGCCAGCAGGGCATCTAAATCTTCGTCTTCTTGTTCCTTCTTCTTCTTTTTGTCTTTCTTTTTACTTTTGCTTGTTTCTTTGTTTGTTTCCTCTTTTTTCTTTGTCTCTATCACTGGTGTTTCTTCCTCTTCATTCTGTAGCAAGATAAACATTATAAACTGTCATGACTGTTAAAATATTTATAGACTTTTCAAGATTATCAAGACCATATTGGTAAGGAGCAAATTTTTAGAAATGAGAACAGTAAAATGAACCAAATTGGGAAATAGACATATTTTGTTAAGCAAGGATGTATAAGGTAGTTTGATGACATTTTCTAGTATAATATCCCAATATGGCTCAGATAACGGTGATAAAGCACTACACCAGATTGCAGCAACCCAAGTTATTAAATACATAGAAATTGATGTCATCTTCATACACTGACTGTATTATCCTTTCTTATTATGTCAATAGGGTTCAAAAGATCATCACTTTTTCATGGCTTTGATTATAAATTAAGCTAGCGTTTGGAATCAAATTTTCAAGGGATATTATTATCTTTTTTTCATTTTTATCATCATGATCAAGATTATTGTATATGTTTAACAACATAGAAACATCAACATGGCATTTACATCGATTTTTTGCATCAGAGATGTGAAATGGGTACTGTTTTTTTTTATTTTGCTTTCATCTTTTTCTCCAACTACTGAAAGGTCTTAATTTACTATTTTTAGACCTGAATCTGATGGCATTTTACTTTCACTTTCCTATTTTTAGACCTACCGGGGGTACAATTACATTTTACTTTCACTTAACTTTTTCTAGACCTACATCTGATAGCATTTCTCTTTCACTTTACTATTATTAGACCAACATATGATGGTATTTCACTGAACTATATTTAGACCTACATCTGATGGCATTTGACTTTCAATTTACTATTTCTAATCCTACAACTGATGGCATTTCATTTTTACTTTACTATTTTAAGACCTACATCTGATGGCATTTCACTGTCACTTTACTATTTGAAGACATACAAGTGATAGCATTTCACTTTCACTTTTGCTATTTTAGACCTACATCTGATGGCATTTCACTTTTACTTTACTATTTTTAGACCTACATCTGATGGCATTTCACTTTTCTATATTTAGACTTACATCTGATGGCATTTCACTTTCAATTTACTATTTTTAGACCTACAACTGATGGCATTTCACTTTCACTTTACTATTTTTAGACCTACATCTGATGGCATGTCACTTTCACTTTACTATTTTTAGACCTACATCTGATGTCATTTCACTTTCACTTTACTATTTTTAGACCTACATCTGATGGCATTTCACTTTCACTTTACTATTTTTAGACCTACATCTGATGGCATTTCACTTTCACTTTACTATTTTTAGACCTACAACTGATGGCATTTCACTTTCACTTTACTATTTTTAGACCTACATCTGATGGCATTTCACTTTCACTTTACTATGTTTAGACCTACATCTGATGGCATTTCATTTCCGCTGTCATCATCCATCATCAACATATCAAATGTAGCCACAGGTTTAGTTTTTGTCTTCCCTTTCTTCTGCTGTACCATTTCTTCAGATATATCTTCTTCAAGTTCTTCTTCAGAGTCACTCTGTTGTTTCTTCTTTTTCTTCTACAAGGTTAACAAATTCTAACAATGTGATTAACAATGCTTAACCTGAATATTTAGAGAAGTACATAATGTACATGATGTACATGAAAAATTCTGTTATCAAACAAAACAATCAGAATTGAGTATGGCTGCCATATGGTTTTCATTCATGTTTATCAAAATTTTGTTGCAGCATTACACTAATGATTGAAAAACTAAAACTATTAGGCACCCAAAACTTTTTAAATCTATGGTATTTTTAAAACATATCAGGATTAGTATAAAATTTTCAACAGCAAAAACTTTCATTTTTGTCTTTGGATTCAGGATTTTCAAGTCGTGTTCAGAAATGTTGACTTTACACAATCAGGTAAACATTTTTGCTTTCTTCAGGTAAAAACATAGACAATGGACTTTCCCTTAAGGCTGTTCCAGAATTAAATGTGTGGGGGGGTCGGGAGGCATTTGTTTCTTTACCCCACCACCCATAAAAATATAATTAATTTTTATCATTGTTTCTTCACAAAATATTTTTAAAACACCCACCACCCACCATATATGTAATAGAAATTCCTCCCGACCACCACCACACGATTAATTCTGGAACAGCCCTAAAATCTTTGAACCTCAAGGCAAATTACAAATTTCTTGCTTATAACTTTTTATAAACATTTAAAAAAACAAGACCAATCGATGTCTGACCCTGCGTTCCACAGCAAATGTTGAACCCTGTACATTCTAGGCCTGATATGGACATTCAATAGTTTTTGACACTTGCATCCTATGGTGGACTGACAAAGCATTTTTGTCACATGCAACCCAATTTATGGACTGAAAATAAGAATTTAGAAAATAAAAATATTTAAGATCCTAATATCTAACAAGAATGTAAAAAAACAATTCCCCCCTTTTGACCCCCTAATTGCAAAACAGAAAAGGTGGGGTCAAGAAGAAATTTATCCTCCATTTTGTATCCAATATATGACAAGAATCAACTTGCAAAAAAAATTTCAAAATCAGACCATAATTAAAAAAAAGTGGAATTTTGGCCCTATTGGGCCCCTATCTTCTCGACAGAAAAAGGGGAAACCTAAAAAATCATGCCAATCAATCATTTAATGATAAGAACCATTATTGTAAAATTTCATAGCAATCAGTTAACCAGAACTTAAGTTATTGTGGAAAACAAATTAAAGTTTCATTTTCTAGCCCCTTTTGGACCCCTAATTTCTAAATGAAAAAGGAGGTGACACCCAAATTCAAGCCTATCCTTCCTTTTTTTGTAAGTAACATTACTGTAAAGTTTCATAGCATTTGGTCAACCAGAACAAAAGTTATTGTGGAAACAAATAAAAAAGTTGCTTTTTTTTGGCCCCTTTAGGGCCAGTTATTTCTAAAAGGAATTATGAAATGACCCCAAAAATGAAGGTGCACATCTTCAATATATCTGCAATCACTGTGTAAAATTTCAGAAAGATCTAGTGTTTTGTTTTTGAGATTCAGATTACACAAGACAGGCACCCCTATAGTGTTACGGACAGACAGACGGAGTGACCCAACTACTAGACCTGCTTTTGCCTTCGGCATTGCAAGTAAAAATATGATTTGATTTTTTTTCGGATTTTGTTGAAGCTTACTTTTATCTTTTGTGGAGCTGTATTTTCCTCTTTATTTGATTCACCATTAACTTCTGTCTTTGAATCAAGTGATAATGCCTCAATTTCTGCTGCAACATCATCCTCCCTAAAAAAAAATTACAAGATCATGCATAGAACTCAACATTACAGATAAAAAAATGAACAAAAACTGCAGTACCAATGCCAGAGATTTAACAGATACAAATATAATACAATGCAAGGTTGCATTAGCCCAGACACCAGCACTTCAATGTCCTCCTTTGTGGAAAGGTACATTAAAAGCATTTGAGAACAGATTCAAACATGAATATGGTCACTGTATCAAAAATTTTCTTTTTACAGACCTAAAGAAAGCTAGGAAGCTTTTTAGAACTAATTATCTTTTATCTAGGTTATCATATGGTAATTTCAAAGTTGTTTTTCAAAATGTCACAGTTTGCACATTTGTTTATCAAAGTGAGGAGGTACATGTTACCAAAATAAACCATACATACATGACATACATGCCCCAAGAATGGGCACTGGGATAGAGGCTCTGTGAGGTATACATAAAAGAAATATAATGCTCATGATCACTCTGAAAAGACCAAGCATTAACAAATACATTGTACATTTTTTTTGGTACATCACTAAATAATATTAATTTTTCATTAAATACTACCAATCGTCTTTCTTTTTCTTTTTCTTCTGTTTTCCTGCTGGTTTCTGTATAGACTCTGGTTCATCTAAAGTCTGATTAGCTAAGGGATCTAAATCTATTTCGTTATCATCACTAAAAAAAGAAAAAGAAAATGAATTATTGGCAAAAATTTGACACAATACTAACAGGACCTATCATTATGTATGATGTAACCTAAATCCTTTAATGCTGAAAATCCAAAGCAAATAACCCATATGTAAATTTATTCACGTCAATATAGATATTTGTTGCATTAGAGATGTGGCATATGATGGTGTAGCAACCAGATATACATTCATTTAACAAAGCTGCAGGTTCTCGGCATACTTCTAAAAAAAATTCATATTCATAAATTCATAATACAAATAATTAATACGCTTCCGAAGGGATCAATAATAGAGGGTGGTAAAGGGGGACTGTGCACGGCTGAACGGCAAATAAAAAATGGCTTTCACGATGAACCGAAAATAATTCTTGCTGATCTCCATGCACCATAAATAAAGAAACAAAATATTATTTGTTTATGAAGGAAAATCCCTGAATTTTCCTCAGTTTTTGACAGTTTTGTATTCTTGAAACAGTACAACACTGCAAGGAGTAAGCGATAATTGAGAAGTCCTCAAATTTTATGATTTCTTGGTGAACAATATTTTGTATAGCATTTTTTGTCTAAAATACCATAAACGAACAATAATCCATGCAAATCACGAAACACGAAAAATAAATTAAGGTGAAAACATTCGATGAGCCCCATATGAACAGCTAAACGAGAAATAAAAAATTCAGAAATCAATAAACGGAAAATAGATAATGTGGAACACGGTCCACAACTATAACCCTTTAACACCCTCATAATAGTAGAAATGTCAATATTTTAGTTGTACTACGAGCTGAATTTTCCTACAACATCCGTTTAGCATGCTTGGTTTCCCGAACATTCAAACATCTTTTGAACGCTTTTTTCTTTGGAAATTTCAGACCTCATTAAACGCACACATGACCAACAAGAAAAGCTAGTTTGTTGTAATTTTCTAACAAAGAAAAATGAATAAAATTAATTGTAACTTTGGGGACATCACGGGTTAAAACCTGTCTCATAATTTTTTATCACTGCAAAATGGATTAAGACCTCTAAATTAAATCACAATTAAGTCTGATTGTACTTACAAACATGTATGTTACTTGAGAATTTATGTCACTATGATGACACTGTTGTGCAATAACACTTTTATTTGCAATTAATGGACAGGGCTATTTTTATCCAATATGTAACAGAGAACCAATCAACATTCCAATTTTTATCAAACTCCTATAATTTTGAGGGACTTTAAGCAATAAATGAAGACATAATTTAATGAAAAACACTCATGAACTACGTGTATGTAAAAAAATTATAAATAATGAAGTTGAAGAAACAAAGGTTTGAAATTTCTATGTGCGTCACTTACAAGTCGTCATTTTGCCCCTTTTTGTTTTTATTTTTTGGTTTTCCCATTTTGGTGACCTATTTGTCTAATCTTTGTGTGAGAGAAGGCTATAATTCATGAACATGTGTCAAAAATAATTCTACAATTTTTTTTTCGTCGCATGGACAGCTGACTTCCGGTTTTCGTTGCCAAAAGTTAAAAGGTCACATTGTTACGGTCTTTGGTAACATGTGCTAAGTGTCTCCCCAGGTAACTTATATAGTGCAACAAGAAATTCAAAGATTCATAGAGTTTATTTCCAAGTTAAAGGACCATGACGGGGCATATAAATAGATGTACAATGATTTAAGTAATTTTCGAACATTTGTTATCTGTCTTGCCGACTTTAAATAAAGATTATCTATCTATCTATCTATAAAGACAGAATTGTTACTTCTTGATATTTTAAATTATATTTTTAAGTAGTAGTCCACCTAAGAATCTAAGCTGGTTCCGGGCTGACTACTCTCATAGGAAAGCATTGGATATAGATAGACGAGAACCAGCTTACCTAAGAATCATGCAAAATTGAAGAAAAGTGATTAAAGGTAAAGGTAAAGGTAAAGGTAAGATTTATTTAACGTCGGTGAGTACACATCATTGATGTGTACACAAGTCAAACAATTAACATAAGCTCTGAAGAGCTTTTGACCGACGGCAAGATTAACGACCGTTTGGCTAATATGAGGCCCTTGCATGGTCGCCAGGCTTGTGTGGGAGGAAAGCCCGATATTCCAAGCTGGAAAATCGGTGAAACCCACGAGCAACGGTAGGTGCCTGGAAACCTTGACACGTGTGGGGCTCGAACCCACAGAGGTGTCGACCTGTGATTTAAAGTCCAGTGCCTTAACCACTCGGCCACCGCGCTCCCTATTTTCATCGATAAAAAGGCTACAGTGGTTATTTTTAATGAAAGATAGTTCAAAGTATATAAAATAAGAAATAAATAACAATTTGCGCATAACTGCCTGGTCTTTGGAGAAATCTTGCCATTTTGTTACAATGGTTTCTATTGAAATTATTGACAATTTTAAGAGTTATCTCCCTTTCTTACCTTTTCCCAATACATTCTATATATTTTTTTCTCTCAGGACCAGGGCTAGTTTAGAAAAAGAGCACAAAAGATCAAAGCAGGGTGCTAGTAGGAGTAACACGTCATAAATAAATTGGTGTAGGCTTTCCACCCATTAATCGCTCTTTGCATGCCATGATTCTTATATATGACAAGAGTTAACACTAAAGTATGTCTCGCCTGCTGGCACCATCAGAAACAATTATTCTTTCTTACTTCCACTATATTTTGAATTTACATGGATTTTCAGTTTCTGAGATCAAAAGATGTTTATAGAACTTAAACATTGCAAATATATGCAATAAAAATAATCAAAGTCACTCAACTGGAAAATCAAGGTCAAGGTCAAAAGATGGGGATGCAACTGTGCTAAGCTACTACTGGGGCATATGTATACCAAGTTTCATCAACCTAGGACCTATAGTTCTTGAGATATGGAGGTGCTCGCAAAACTTTTCCATTGCTATTATATGTATTGAAAATTGTCAAAGTCACTCAACCGAAAAATCAAGGTCAAGGTCAAAAGATGGGGATGCAACTGTGGTAAGCTAATACTGGGGCATATGCATACCAAGTTTCATCAACCTAGGACCTATAGTTCTTGAGATATGGAGGTGCTCGCAAAACTTTAACATTGCTATTATATGTATTGAAAATTGCCAAAGTCTCTCAACCGGAAAATCAAGGTCAAGGTCAAAAGATGGGGATGCAACTGAGCTATGCTACTACTGGGGCATATGCATACCAAGTTTCATCAACCTAGGACCTATAGTTCTTGAGATATGGAGGTGCTCGCAAAACTTTTCCATTGCTATTATATGTATTGAAAATTGTCAAAGTCACTCAACCGGAAAATCAAGGTCAAGGTCAAAAGATGGGGATGCAACTGTGCTAAGCTACTACTGGGGCATATGCATACCAAGTTTCATCAACCCAGGACCTATAGTTCTTGAGATATGGAGGTGCTCATAAAACTTTTCCAAAAAGTTAACGCCGCCGCCGTCGCCGCCGCCGGTAAAGTAACACCTATGTCCCGCTCTGCTTCGCAGGCGAGACAAAAAGTGATACTTAAGAATAAAGAAAAGTTCAATTGTATCAATTTGCCGTTCTGGTTGACCCTGGTAGAGATTACTGAACTATAGCAATTTGCATAATTATTCAAGCCGAATAAACATTTATTAGTTTAGTTAGTAAATTTTTATTCACCATTTAAATGTCTACTGGGCTTTTTTCTCATTATTATTTCCAGTTATGTACAACTGAATAAGATAGTATGATAAAGTTTGAATATTTCTAAGTTCAATATTTTCTCAATTTTAATTCCTCGTTTTGCGTTTACTAATCATCTGTATTTATGACTGACTATCTAAAAGGCCTAGTATTGTAACAAAACAGAACATAACATACCTTAAGATATAAACATATGGTTTATTAGGCGGCTTCCACTTAATTACCTGGCGGCCGCCACTTATTATACGGTAACCGCAACTTAATCAAATGGCGACCACCAGATAAACTTGGTGGCGGCCGCAAAATCAGATTGTAAGGTCACACCGATGTATTTGATTAAGTAGACAGATTCTGTAAAGTTTTCTGGATGCCATCGATCAGCCAAACACTGTCCTACATGGTCACACAGAAATAAGGTCAGAATGCAAGCTTTATAACGTTGATGGTTTGCTTTTTGTTTTTGTTTGATTGTTTGTATATGGCTCTGTCATCGGTGAACAGACTGGATTTGCCAGATTTAAACCGATACCGGTGGTATAGATATCGGTGAGCGGAGATACATTTCAAGTCTTCCAAAATTCTAACCAGAACCTCCCCGTGGTGGAAGACGGGCCCTGTTCCAGCGACAACAAAGGATACTCTGGAGCAGCTAACACTGGCAGTGGTGTGTCATGGGCTGGACGACCCATGGCACATATAGTGTCTAATAGTCGCTGCAGAGGGGCATTCCCCTATAGTCACGACTATAAAAACCCATCAGTCATGTTTAAAATTGTTCAGTATTTTGACCATGTTAATGTCAAGGAGTCAAAATTACCATTTACTATGTTCACAGTGATTTAACATCATTTCAAGTTTTGAGGCATGTTCCCAAATACTATTTCAGAAAAGTATGCTGGTGAGTCGATAGTTTTTTGGTTTTTTTTTTTAATATACTGATACTAGTATACCCAGAATAGAAAAGATGCTCTTTGAAGTATCCCAGAGGTTATAAATGACATTTATGACTCCCCATCTCGACATTTTGCAATCGTGACTCTCAAAAGTTTTAATAACTCATTGACACTATAGGCTAAGTCAATATCCTGGTTTTGTTTTAGTTTTACTTTCCTTTCTTTTTGGACATATGAGAAAATGATTTTATCCCAGTTATGTGGTTTTGATAATTCCTTTATTTACCAGTTCTGTGGTTTTGATAATTCCTTTATTTACCAGTTCTATGGTTTTGATAATTCCTTTATTCACCAGTCTGTGGTTTTGTTACTTCTTATTTACCAGTTCTGTGCCGGTTTGTTAATTCCTTTATTTACCAGTTCTGTGCCGGTTTGTTAATTCCTTCATTTACCAGTTCTGTACCGGTTTGTTAATTCCTTTATTTACCAGTTCTGTGCCGGTTTGTTAATTCCTTCAGTTACCAGTTCTGTGCCGGTTTGATAATTCCTTTATTTACCAGTTCTGTGCCGGTTTGTTAATTCCTTTATTTACCAGTTCTATGGTTTTGATAATTCCTTTATTTACCAGTTCTGCGGTTTTGATAATTCCTTTATTTACCAGTTCTGTGCCGGTTTGTTAATTCCTTTATTTACCAGTTCTGTGGGTTTTTTTTAATTCCTTTATTTGCCAGTTCTGTGCCAGTTTGTTAATTCCTTTATTTACCAGTTCTGTAGTTTTGTTTAAAATTTTCCTTTATTTACTGAACAAAGAATTAATAGAAAATATGCACACCTTGTAATATACGAGGTTATAAAATCTGAATCAAGAATGTTGATGTGGTTTTTGTTTGAGGACCATGCGTCACGCAAAATTACTCCACACCCTTAAAAAAATCCCGGTTTCCTCATAATCTAGTTTATCGAACCTAATTTTCCAAAAGATTAGACTGATGACCACCAAAACAACATTAAACAATAAAGAACTAAATTAAGGCCTTTTCTAAAACTAACAAGCGAGAACTACTCGAGAATATTGTAACAAATATTTGATTTTCATTTGCTATTATCTTTTTTCTAAAACGGCTATTATGTGTGTATTACAAAAATATTTATTTCCACTTGATTGAATGGTATCCTGGTTCAAATCCGGATTAGCTAACATTTTACCCACAACTTCCTTTCTACTTTCTTTTCTCAACATACAAACACGTTTCTGATCTTCTCTCTTCTTTTACTCTTCGCTTTCACATTTACACTACAAATGCACTAAAACACATTTCTCTCTTTTGATTCTGCGATACACTTTGTTCTTATTTGATCAATTTGTCCTAAGACAAATTGAAATGATGATAACTGCAGGCTAGCATTTTGGTATATTTTGCGATGACGCCTTGCACCGTATGTTGGAAATGATGACTAATGAACGGATAAATGAAATGGGCTCCCATACTGGTGCAGCTAATTCGTGAATATCTTTGAAAACTGATCCAACACGACGTATTATACCCATACAATTTACAGTTGAGTTGATGCCCTTTGAACACATTTTATGACAATAAATAGTACGGAGTTGGTACATGTGTAGTAGGTATAGTGATTGGTTTGATGGTTCGTAACCCAGGGTGGGAGGTCCTTGTATAAACGATACCGGGGATGTTCCGATAAACGGGATTGTATTCTTAGAATATTTTACTAAAATTTTATAATTTGTCTGTCTAGAATGGGGTTTTTGACAAGTCTGATCCGAGGGTCCGTAAATTAATCAAAAAATGTCTGGAAAGGGGTCAAGGTTTTTACCTGCCAGAAGACCCCTCGTGAATTTTCAGACCAGGTGTCTTCCCACCCCGGGGTTCGTAATTACACAACGGTTATTGTTTTGTCAATTACTTAGAAACTAATCATCATAGAGGGATGATAATCAGTGGTCCATGGGTACACATCTTTGGTAGTAGTCCGCATCAGTACTAAAATTAGGTCACCTCGCCTACATTTCCCCCATGGATGACTTGGGTTTAAGTTTTGGTTAAGGTCCATATCTCGCAACTACAAATGATCATTAGAGAGGTGACATCGGGTCAGTGTATACATCTCTATTATAGCAACCAGCATCCGTGCCAAATTTAGCTTACCTTGACCTACATTTTCCGCATGAATGACTAGTTAAACCCTAATCCTAATCCTGTAGCCCTATCCTTATCTCTAACCCTTCTTTGTTTGGTTGGTTTTTCTGTTTGTTTCGCCCTTTATGGACTCCTGTGCTCTGGTTCGTCCCACTGGTTGGTCCTTTTGAATGGCTTATCCATAATTGGTTCCTTCTCTTTTATGCTCTTTGTTATACTTTCGCCCTCTGTGGGCTCTTAATTGTCTAATGATAGGGCTCATATTCTTGTGTTGTTGTATTACTTTACCCCCTTTTTTCTCTTTTCCTCTTCCTCCTCCTCCACATCTTCGCTAGCCAAGGGTTACGATCCGCTATCTCTCATCTTCACAGTGAAGATGAGAGATAGCGGATCGTAACCCTTTTGCTAGCGAAGATGCCTCCTCCACCTCCTCTTGTTTTTTTACTTGTTTCGCCAATATGGGTCCATATGGGCTCGGGTTTTTTTTGTTGGTTTTTTTTTTGGGGGGGGGGTCGTTTAATTGTCCCTTTATCTTTGTTATTGTATTGATTGCATTTTTTTTAACAACCATTGTTGACTTCCAATAAAAACTCGAAATAGGGTACACATTTTATTTACATTATATTTTACAATATGAATATCCATAGTGTCTGGTGGTTAAATCGTTCATGATCAATCTTTTGTCCAACACAATTTTATAGTCCTTTTCCTGTGTGACGGTTAACAGTTTCTGGTAGCTTCTTTGGATCTTAGAATCGTCACTGTACTGATATCGTTTCTGTTACACCTTGACGGTGTCGAAGTTAATGTCCAAAGCATTCTTATAGTTCAACGTTATTCCACGGACTTTGCAAATGGTCCCGTTTCCTCCTTTCTTGGGAATGGCTAGTTTGTATGCATAGTTCTTAGGTCCTCCAGAGACGAACTCCGTGATCGTGTTTCCTGGAACTTGAAGTCTTCGTCCGTCAAATCTCCTTAGTAGTCCTGTAGTTCTGGTTTCCAATGTCCAGGTTTCGATGTAAATACTATGGAATCTGTATCACAGTAGAATGCCATTTGTCCCAACTTCTCCAGGTAGGTATAGAGTTTAACTTTATCAGGCTGCATTCGTTTTCTTTGATGTTTTTTTTTCTTCGTCATCAGATTTTGTATCGTGTTAAGTTTTATCATTTTTCTTTGTCACGGTAAAGTTGATGTTTTTTTCGTCAACAATTTTGAAATCTTTCTTGTTTTTTTATAGTGTAATGTTGTATCTAACGTGCTATAATTAGCTCACTTAAGGTTTAAAATGTGTGTTTTGGAGGTAAAATTGGGGTGGCCTCTCCAATTAAATTGGGGAGGAGGCAAAATGGGGGGAGGGTAGATGGATGGACTGCTGCTTAAGGTACTTTTATATTGTATTGGGCATTATATAACACAATGAGAGATTAGGTATAAATATTTTATTATTATTTACATTTAGTTTTTTTTTTTTCAATTTTCAATTGCTACACATCCACCATCGTTTTCTGTTCTTCACCGGGAAAGATGTCAGTTCGTAGACGTAAAACGTCCGGAGTATCCTTTTTCATACCGATCAACATGTATCCATGTTGTTTTCTTAAAGCAGACTCGTAGGCCTCCAAAATACTTTGTTCGTCTTGGAAACATCTGTTGTCCTAAGGTCATGATTTGGGATGTATCTCTGGGGTTCTTGATAACGACCATGTAATGGGTACTCAGACTGATCATGGTTCTGTGATGTTTGTTTTTGATAAACAGGGTACGATCAGCATATTACTGATAGATCTGTGTTGACTGTATTTGGTAAACAGGTCGGCTATGGCTTGTGTGACGTTGTCCATCTGGTCGTCAATGATTATGTGGTGTCTCGTCGGGGTTCAGGGTCTCAATAACCAGTAGCCCTTAATTGGATAAATCGACCTTATTCATTCCTGAATACAGAGGCTGGTGTATATTCTATGACCACCATATTCTATCAGGTTTTGGGACCATCATATGTTAAATATTGTCAATGAACCTTCTCACAAAGGCTGAGTTTCCACTTCCGGTAGGTCCTGCAATGACGCGGGAAAACGGACACGCCATGACATGAAGTGATCGTAGAGTTTACCATCAGGTACATGAAACGTAAATAGATCGCTGATCGGGAGAATGAAATGCGGCTCTTCTTCTGTCGAACTGTAATATATCAAGAGACGCTTCCGTATTCATCTGTAGTGGTACTGGTGGTGTTGTAAGATTATCTCTCATAGTCGGTCTTGTTTGCTTTCTTGTCACTTTGTTGTGAGCTGCATCGATGTGTCTTTTCACATGGTCTTTTCGAGAAATTATCTTTTCACAAATAATTAAAGCAATCCATGTTTCCCCTTCGGTGTCTAACGTAAAACTGACCTAATATCAACATGTCACTCCTTATATCCCTTTTATCCTTACAATCAACTTTTTAAAATTTCTTAACCTAAGATTCATTGCTTATGACCATCTATACCTAATCTGTGGAATTGGTCACTTTGTGGTCAAGTACTGACTGACCACTGACCGTAACTACCGGTACCTTTTAACCCACAGCATCTGACTCTACCCATATCCTCAGTGTCTGCTATCTTTATGCTTTCAGTTCATGTTAAGTTATGGGAAGTAAAACTCGAAGCGTAGAACTGAAAACATAAAGATACGTACACCCAAATGTGGACAATTTACACCAATTCTTGTTCGATGTAATATATTTTACTTCCCCGTCAATAAAAAATTTCTTCAAGGCAAAATATGTATACATTACTAATATATTAACAAATTGTCCACATTTGGTGTATCTCTGTCTATACCCATATCCTCAGTGTCTGCTATCTTTATGCTTTCAGTTCATGTTAAGTTATGGGAAGTAAAACTCGACAGCTTACAAGATGCAAATTTCATAACGAAACGACAATAAACCACCTTTAGCTCTCTTCCCAAAACTCAAAAAATAAAATAAAACACCTCATATAAACACGATATGACAAGGACAAGGGTTCATCTAATAAAACCTGTATTACAAACTGATTGTAATGGCTTTTGCGATCATTATACAACAATCTCATATTAAGCACCAACACAAATCTAAGTCTGACACATGCGAAGGTATACATCCACTATTTCAAGTTTCTTTTCCGATCTGCACGTGAGTTTGCAAAACGAAGGGATCTCTCCTTCAAGTGTAAACAAGTTCCTGAGATTCCCTATTATTATATAGTTAGATGAAAATCATATCGGTGTGTAACATTAAAGCAAAATAAATGGAATAAAAATCATATTTACTAAAGACCAGTTTAATTCAAATACTAGTATATACCAATTTTGTAACACCTAAAGGAGAAAATCCCCTCGTATGCAACTCGCGTGAGCGAACCCACTAGGGCATCAGTGTCCCTTGAATTGCTAACGAAAGGAAATTCACAAAGAAAGCAATACCAAACAAGAATTAGGGCAATTTGTATAAAACATTTAACATGTCAACAAAGTACACATTTTAATTATCTCATTTTATTTGCCTTGAACATTCGTTTAACATGAAATAACGATCCCATAAGTTTATTGTTATAATAGATTGCTATATCATTCACATTGTCTAATTTGGCTTTCATTTCTGTCTTCCATCTCTTCCATCTCTGGCATGTCTGGGTTAATGCTTTTCCAGCGTAACGGGATCACTTCCATTCCGTACCTTATGTTACTCTGAAAGGAACAATACTATATACTGTTAACAAGCTTAGCCTATTAAGATATTTCATATATTAAACATGTTATATAATTAAATATGTCCGTTGTATAACTATTACTTCTTTTCTTAATGAGTTCTGATAATAATGTTAAGCAACTAACGAAACAGTTTTCGAAAAGAAATTACATGACGGCACTTACAAGACTAAACTGCTACATGTATTGGCCAACAGAACAAGCTTATTATGCATTAACACTACGAATATCTTTCAAAAACAATGCAAAGATCAGATAATTTGAATATTATAAATATTTCGTTGGATAAAACGCACTAACTAACCTCAATCATATATTTGAATTCCAGTATTTCCACAGAAAGTAATCCTCTTCTTTTATAACACTTTATACATCTCTGAAATCAAAATAAATACTTGTAAATTTTAACTAATAATCAAGCACATGTTCAGTGTATATTTAAATTTACTCAACCAAATCAAAACAGTCCTCGATAAAACGACACGTGAACTTCATTCAATACAACAAGGTTATATGTCCTTGAAATAGAAAATACACAATGACATTAATGTTCACAAATAAGCATTTATCTATTATTCATATGCTTGCTTAAAATTTGTTGGCATATATTTTCTTTAAAGTAATACATGTTCTAAGCTTTTCTCTACGCAACAAACGTGCACACATGTGACTCAATATTTATTTCATGAAATATCTTTTCATAGCCACCTAGGCCAATATGTGCTTGACCACCTAGGTCTATATGTTCATGGCCACCTAGGCCTATATGTGCATGACCACCTAGGTCTATATCATGGCCACCTAGGCCTTAAAGTGCATGGCCACCTAGGCCTATAAATTATCAGTGCATGGCCACCTAGGCCTTAAAATTATCAGTGCATGGCCACCTAGGCCTATAAATTATCAGTGCATGGCCACCTAGGCCTATAAAATATAAATGCATAGCCACCAAGGCAAATAAAATGGAATACTTACAGTATGACGTGTCGCACTCGACACGTCCGTTCCCTAGCATGGATATTAAAATAATGAGAATGAGTAACATGAACTTCCGCCTACGTCATCAGTCAATGAGACTATAGACTTCTTAAGCTCTCCAACGATAGACAACAACCCTATACAGGGCTAAATTTAAGTATTTGTCACTTGGTGGTCAAGCCCCGGATGACCACTGACCAACACAAAGGCAATCAGACATTGCTGACCCAAAGGCAATGGAACACACCGGAAGGAAATCGGTTAAGGAATAACAAAGATATGACCCCTTAACTATAATAGTATATATAGGTGGTGTTGAACTCGCATATCTCGATTTCGAATTTTCGCGGGAAAATGAGCTTCCAAAAGGACCGGATGTGACGTCACCGGAAGCAAAATGGCCTACGAGATCCAAGATGGCGGACTGAAAGCGGATATGACTTCACAGGCCTGCACAGGAGCCGTTAACCTCCGGAACAATAAGACTTCAACACCACCTATATACTACTCCTGAGGTGTTTGGTTAATGTAGCATTTCTTTTTATAATATGTTTTCTATTGTATGTCCCATGCAAGTAGATCCAGGCCTTTGTACTTTCTAAGCAATCCTAAATTTTGAATCTCTGTACTTTTTTAGTTTTCTTCAACCTTACTCACTCTTGGTGTTCTTTGTGATGTTTTATGTGGATGATTGCACCATTTCTATTTCTAAGAATTTGATAGGATTATCTACTAAAGATGATATATAAAGCTTCTTGGAAATGTAATTTCGAGTGTCTGTGATATAATGAATAACAAACAGAAGGGACTTTCATTTTCATGTTTCTCCTGTGCTAAAGCAAGCAGGAATTGCTTACTCTTCCGGAGCACCTGAGTTTACTCTCGTTTCGACTTGAGTTCGCGTTGCTGAATGCGGTTTTGTTGTTATGTGTGTGTGTGTGTGTTTTATGTTGTTATGTGGTTTGTTTTGTTGTGATGATTTTTTGTCTGCCGGTTTTGTCTTTGTCTTTACGGTTTTACGATACTGATTACCCCTTTGGTACACCTTTGCTTCCTTCTCTCATCAAACGGTTGTGAGTCCAATGGGCACTAAGAGTGCACTTTTGCTTGCTGATTTGTATTATTGATATAAAGGAAACTTTATGTTCAATTTCTTCTGTACGTCCTCACCTCGTCTTTTGTTTCCTTTTTTGGACATATGAGATTGATCATCCCTGTTAGGCTGCAAAAATACCTGAAACAATGCCTTTTCCAGACTTCTGTATGATAAAGCGATGTTACCTTCATGCTCAAAAACAGTATTATTCAGAAGTATAGATTAAAACCTTTTCGTTTTTATTTGAAGGAATGGTCTTTAGTTGTGACTATCATCTTGCTTGGAATTGATCCGTGTGCATAAGTAATATAACATCATACCATGGATAGGTCACCGTATCAGCTAGCCAATGACGATTGCGTGTTCTACCCCTCAAAAAATCCATGACATCATCCTTTCTGTGATGATGTCAAATTTAAATATCTTTTACTTTATATCCAGAAGTAAAATCTATCCCCTGGGAATCATTTTCTGGTGGTATGGGTTAGGCTACTCAAATCTGTAATCTTTTTTCCCCTTTTCCGTTAGTTTTTGCCTTGCTACTCTGGAATTTGTACATTTTAAAGGGGTTGCTCCGTTCACTATTTATCATCTGTTAGGGTTTTTTGGTCATCATTTTTATTTTTAAACACCATAAGCGTACTCTTTTTTAAAACATTTTTTTCTGTAAAATCATTTTCAGAACATCCTTCCACAATTACGTTATCAGTAACCAGAATTTTTTTTCCTTTTTGCTAGCATATACGTCCACTCAACTTTCCATAGGTCTTATAATTTTCCAATTACTTTTAATAAAACTTAAGGAAATTCAATGTAAAAAGTTAAGATAAGCAGCATTTGAACCAGAATAGTTTGAGGACGAAAACAAAATGTGTCTAAAGAAGATGACAAAACAGGTTCAGCCCAAGGACTTAGCTTGGTTTCCTATAGAGTATAGGAAATGTTCAAAGCTTCTGAGCAAGTTCTAGCAACTGATGAAGAGAGGTGATAAATATCATTTGACCATTACTAACTCCTAGATCACATAAAAGGAATAACAACTAAGGATAACTTTACGTAGATAATGATATGATTTTTAGCAGAAAACATATCACGATATCATTTCAAATTCTAATAAATGGAATTGTTACAGGTTGCGCAATGTTACCTATGATGTTCATAATGAACACAACCAACAGAGAAATTGAATTCTGGCATTACCAACATGCAAACAGTTTTTTTCATGGATGATTGATAATTGTTCGCTGGTCAACTTTTGATACTTTTGTCAGATTTTAGGAATCCTTGGATCAAATTAAGGAGAGATATTTTTCTCCGGTACCCTCTTTCTTTTATAGGATTTATTGAGTCATTAAGATCTGCCTTACAAAGTTTTATAATTTTTAGCTATTCTTTAAACAATAAAACAAGTTCTATGCTAAACCAATGAAAAAGTCAATGAAAGCCCTTTTCACGCAAAATTTTAAACCCTTCTCGAAAACGAGTTTGAAAACATTGTTATTTTTAAATTGAGAAGCGAACATCATTAAAAGTAACAAGTAAGTCACATGGTTAGCTCGTTGGGTTCTTCCAACACTTAAATGAAATGGATGTTCAATCAAAGGAAATCTAAGTTTGTGTCGCGTACACTTATCACACATCTCATTTTCTTCTACTAAGAATATGTCAATAATCAAATGGGAGATGTCACAGAAATTTAAACTTAGAATCAACTTAGAAAATTATTCCGGCTATAAGTAGATACGAGTAGCCCGATCAAACGCTCTGAAAAATAGTTTCATATTCACAGCAAAAAAACAGCTCCAAAACATCAAGAATTAAGTAAGTTAGAGAATGACTTAATAGCTTATCAAAACAGATAATTCAGAGTTGCCAGTTAAGTGTAAATGAGATTGTACAAAACTTGTGTGTCTGAGGTACCTTTGGCGACAGTAGAAACAATACCAGTAGTGGTTTGTCAATATGAGTTTAACAGTACTGTAACGGGGTACTACCAGGAATTTCATCGATTTACAAATACAGCAGATCATACCTACTGCAGATACTTTCAGTTGTGGAAAAGTGCAGACTCAAATGAGATTCAATATACCAGTGTTTTGCCAATAAGAAGAGACCGGAAATAGACAGAAAGTAAATTCGTCTCAGACAAAGAGTATTTGAACACTGCGAGGCATCATAAGCAACACTTGTACAATAAGACTAACTCTAAGACAGTGACTTTGCATGAGACACTGTCAGTAGTGGAAGAAGACAGAAAGTTAAGATCAAAGAGTTACAGGACTGCAAAATATAATGAAAGAGGAAGATCTTTCCAAAATGTAAGATAGATTTAAGCGGGGAAGGTATAAATGGAGAAACAAAAAAGGGAATAAAGACTTAACTTGCAGATGCATTGGAGACAGAAAGGAAAAAGAGTAAAGAAAAATCAGTAAGTATGTTTGTGAAACCAGGAAAGCAAGTTCAAACTTTACCATCAAGTCACGAAGGCCTTGCGTATGGGGCAATACTGGAAGATGAGAGTTGATCAAAAGAAGAAAATGATTTTTTTTCCATAAGTGGCCCATACAGGGAAAACGTTCCTCTTGATCGAGTTTACAGTACCATTTGAGGAAGGATTTTGAGAAAAAGAGGACAAAGTATACAAAGCTGTTTGAACTATACATGGCGACTTACTGGACTGAAGTCAGAACCAAATATGCAGCTTTGAGATGACTTTGCGAAGCTGCAGAGAGGACTGAGTGGAAGCGATGAGAACACATGAAGACTACCTAACAGTGAGTTGTGCCTGATAATAGATACTGACTGGCTAATTTGCCAAGTGATGCACGAAGTAAGTCTCCGTGCCAAGATGTCACCAGACTTAGCTGTCTGATTTAGCAAAAACATATTTTTTGTGAGTATACATTTCCTTGTAATGCACATGGTCGATATCCTCGGTGCTGGATTTGGCTTCCTTGTTCGAACGTTTTGGTTTTGAGTACTTTTCGTTTTCAACTGTTTTGGATTTTGACCTTCCAATGTTTTGGTTTAAATGCTACTGATGAGAGGTTACTCCTTGAAATATCGATATATAGCATATTCAAATTAACCGTTTATACCCGCATTTTGGTATTTGTAATTTTGAATCCACTGGGCGATAACCGCTGCTGGTGGACCAGAGGTCCCCGAGGGTAATCACAAGCCTGGTAGTCAGACTTGTCTGACACGAATTACCATAAAATTTCTAATATATTGTCTTTGAAATTTCCGATTGTTAAATTCAAAATTGATGAAAACACCAGGTTTCTTTCCTTGTAATGCACATGGTCGATATCCTCGGTGCTGGATTTGGCTTCCTTGTTCGAACGTTTTGGTTTTGAGTACTTTTCGTTTTCAACTGTTTTGGATTTTGACCTTCCAATGTTTTGGTTTAAATGCTACTGATGAGAGGTTACTCCTTGAAATATCGATATATAGCATATTCAAATTAACCGTTTATACCCGCATTTTGGTATTTGTAATACAAGTAAATCATTAGCTAAGCATCAGCGTTATATCAAGGTCTAACTTTTGGAGCCTTGGATATGCAAATAGTCATGTCAAATAACTACTAGAACGTTTATTAATCGGTAGTCTTGGATTGCTGATTATCAATGACACGAACTCCTCAATAATAATTAGTCAATTGAAAATGGACCCAGCTTATCGTTTGCGCAATTTGTTTAAAAGACATTTTTTTAAAATATTTTCATTTTATAATTGTGAAAAAAATCAATATTTATCTAAAATATATTAATTTTCATAATATCCATTTATTTTTCTTCCTCTGTGTGCACTTAAGTGTTTATCTAGATTAACAAGAGATTTAATTTTATGCCAGACTAGAAAGACTATTTTGGGAAAAGGAATGATAACAGACTAGTGTTGATTGGAAGAAACCAAGACGAGCGAGTATCAAATCGAATGGAGATAAAACACGACCGTTCTAAACGCCCACTGACGTACAAAGAATAAAAAATATTGTGTAAGTATATTTAGTCTATGTCGAAAGTAATACATGTATAATATGCCAGCAATATTGATATGTCTGTTTCTACTTTTCTGGTGATAAGCCACTTTTTGGTCTGCACTCTTCATTTTTTTTTACTTGATCAACCCCATCTTTATAAATAAACATTTCCACATCAACCCGAGTTTTTTTTTAACATAGACACTAAAATTGGTTACTGGTATATATATGTTACAGTAAATTCATGTAATCAGTAAATACGTGAATTTCCTAAAGCTATCAGTAAATTCGTGTATTTACTGGGTGATTTAGGAAATACATGTATTTCCTGGATTGATCAGTAAATACGTGTATTTACTGATTTTTCTTTAACATTTTACACGTATTTACTGAACATGGTTTGTGAAACCAAATGTAGCTGTAGGTTTCAAACCATAGATTTTTGTTTATGCATAACATTTATTGTTATTTAATTACTTAATTAAAGTTTAGAAGTTTTTGGGTAATAATCAGATAATACTGAATATATTTTTATAGTAAGCTTTGTAAAACCCTTTTATTTTTAAAATCTGTGGTGAACATCGATTATAATGCTTAGTGGCGATAAGTTTGTCATTAAAGGTCTACAATAAAGCGCTCATAACCTGATGTCAAGCCAGGTCGTTCGGCACAAAAAGCGACTGGGACGTGTGCCCAAGGCGGTAGATATTGGGTGACCTAGCTTGCCATAATCAGTTCCGGGGTGTTCAGGGTATGATGGAGAAAACCTGATCCCAAGCCATAGTATAGATTTAGTAAGGAAATATGATAGGTTTCTTGCACGTCGATAAGAGTAGGGCCCCATTGTGTTCCAAAAATCCCCCAATGCATCATCATTTCATGTTCATTTTGTCATCCCTTCCATGTTCATCTCCCCAATAGTCCAATTCATGCAGTTAGTTTCTGTATGTTTAAAAAAGCGTTTTGTTTATGAATGAAATATTGTCTTTAAAAATGAAACAAACAACAATTTACTTGATCAAAATTAGGTTGAATTAGAAACCAAAACAGAAAACTGACAACCCCTGTGGACGAAGGCAACCCTTTTCAGCCAACTAGGACACAATTGATATCTCTGTGCGCTATGCACTTACCCGATGTCAGAATACCAAGACCCTTAATTGACAAGCTAGGCTCTGCTGCAGACCTATTCGCCACCCGGGCACTGCACAGAACTAATAACCATAAAGCTATGTAGAATATGTAACAAAATTGAAAATGTTGAAAAATAAACAATTCACAAACATTTTAAATTTATGAAAAATAGTAAAATGCTCATAACATTGCTTTTGTATTGACTTTATAACAAATTTGATACAGAAAATTATAATCTACAAAGTTTTATCTTCTAAAATAAGTATCAGTAAAAACGTGTAAAATCTCTTCAAAAGATTAGGAAATTCATGTATTTACTGACCATTTTTTAGTAAATACACGTATTTACTTGGTGCCTTAGTAAATTCACGTATTTCCTAAATTTCAGTAAATACACGTATTTACTGATTACACATATTTACTGTAACATATACATAAACATAATGTCTTCAATACAACTTTCTTCTTACCCACATGTGGTATATTTGTTTTCCGTCGAATCCATAGATCGAAATGACTAGAAAGGTTTGGTGCCACATTCTAACCTTTTCGTTTGAAATCACTGTATTAAGTCGGAACCATTGCATGGCACAATTTCGCTGGTGTAAATTATTTGGTCTATTCTCCATGGACATTTGAATTTTTTTTTCTGTACGGTAATTTTGCCCGGGGGGGGGGGGGTTTACTTCCTATATATTGGCATACAGGGACGTGCGTCAAATTCGGGTATTGAAATTTCTGGTATTTATTTGGGGGGTCATTTTTATCTTATTGTATTAATTTAGGTTTGAATTTTACATATGGTATTCATTGGGGGTACCATTTCCGGTATATAAATTACTGAAAAATTAGCCCTTGACTAAACAATAAGATACATACACGGATTTAAATATATAAAACATGTTGAATATGTAGATATACAAATGACAACATGAGAACATAGTTATCAAAGTTTTAGTTGCTTTTGCCAGACTTGCTTCAAATGCCAGAATGTATGGATACTTTAATACAAAGAAATAAATAACAGCATGTGAATATTTACAAGTCGCTTTTGCTATTTATTCTGTTATGAATTTTATCCCATATATTTTTGTGGGCAGTATTGTCATTCATACTATTTATTTGGATATCAAAATCCAAAATGTCTAAGTCTTATTCAGGTACCATTTTCAGACCTGCTTCCGCACGTCCCCATACTAAATATAAGAAAGTAACCCACCCCTGGGTAATTTTTTTAATACTTATATTTAAGATTATAATGTTTACTTGTAAGAATACTATCATTCCAGACTATAATTAATGACAACTTCAGGCAAGATATTGTCTTTATTTATACAACATGTTCGATGTTTTTGTAAATAAGAATTAAAGCTTGTATTCTCATATAAAAACAACAATTTCAAATTGTAAATATCTTGATGTAAAATACAAAAAAAAACATTTATGCATCTAACATGTGTTTTGATTTGTCATTTGAATAGTTAAATATTTAAATGTTCTTTAATTCATTACATAACTTGCAAAATTAAATTCATCTTAATAGTCTAGATCTACTGAAACATTCAAATAACAGTATTTTTTGTAAAATTTCATTCAACACAATATTAAAGACATACATAATTGTAAACTAAATTTGAGCTATATGTTGATATTCTATTTTGTTTTTATAGGGTTGTAACTAACTTCATATTATAATATTCAACAGTTTCCAGGGAATTTTCAGAGATTTATTGCATGTTTTTATGGTCAAAATTTGCAGAACAAAATTCATGGATGCATTTTTTTTAATAAATTTAAAGAAATCCCAAAACACATTTCCTTATTGTTTAATACATGTTTATATAACGGAACAAATATTCAAGTGGTTTGTGAAATAGATTGTGAACCACAAAAATAAAATTTCAAGATCTAATAGCAACCCTTTTTAAAACTATGTAATGAAAACAAGGTAAAACCAATCTAGAGATTTAAGAAAACAATGAGACTATGCATAATTTACTAAAGATACTAAATATATTTTTTTCAATGAAAAGTACTGCATTCCCTTTTTATTTTTATATGAAAATGAGAAAAGGGAAAAAAAGTAAGGATCTGTGAACACAATTATTTTTATAAAAAAAAAACAACACATAATAATGACAAACTTTCAATAAAAGCCAAGACATTTATTGCATTGAAGTCTAAAATCAAAGAGGATGGTCTATTAACGGCTTATAACTTTGGAATGTATTTTTTAAGGTTATCCAACTATCAGCAATGTGCTCTGAACAAATTCTGTGTGAAGTTTGTACAATGCTCATTGTTTGATTAAAACTTTTCCAATCAAACTTTCATTGATTTAAAGGATCGATTTTTTTTTCACTTTTTAAAAATGAAAGGAACTATACATCTTACAGAATATATTAAAAATGTGCAATAGATAATATTTGTTCGACTAAAGATAACAAAAACATAAGTATAACTGAAAAATAATAAACACTGCAACAGAACCCTAAAACTGCACACAATTAAATCTTAGATTCTAAGAAAAAACAAAAGCATCCTTAAAAGATTCACTTATGAATCAAACCATAAAGTCATTTTAATAAAAACAAACTTATTGTTAAAACAAAATCCTGAATATAAAAAAAGTTAAAATTCTGATATAGTATGTTCCCAATGCATGGAAAGTTTAAAAGAATTTGTTGTCTAGTAAAAAATGTGATTCATTTAATTTACAATTTGTGAATAATGAGAAACAAGTGATTAGCTACCAAATCAGACTATATAAAATGCATGTTCATCTTTATCCACTCTTTGGGTTTAAATAAAATCAACATGTATTATATTTCAGTTATTTTATTTCCATTTAATGTGCGATTCGTTTATTAATACTGATACATAAAGTAGAACTTTTTGATTCAAATTTGTTTTTAAATGTATAAAGTTTAAAAATCAGCACCATAGAATATTATCGTTTTAAACCTTAAAGGCATATTGTCTACGGCAAACTCATTTCTTTTTAACCCTCAATTTTTTGGTGTCAATTAGAGCGAAATGCAATAAAATAAATATTGAAAAACAAATTTGCTATAAATTTTGCCTCAAAAGTAGTTTATTTTGATCAAAATAGCTCGACAATATTGATTGATATTTTATTTACCTGCACTACGTCACATTGACACAGATTTAGACTGAGTAGTTTTAACACGGACACTAATCGGAATCTCGAGTTTTGTCCCCGAATACATTGATATGTTGAAAAAATACCGATATTTTTCGTGTTTACCTTTTAAATAACATCAAAAACTTAAAATAGGCAATAACTGTCAGTTTTATTCATTAAGTAGCTCTAATATTCGGTTGCCGTTTTAATTTTCTTCCGAGCTAAAACTTCGAGAAACAGATTATGCACCACGTGCAAGAACTATTGAAGTTTTCAATCAAAGAAAGTATAGTGCGCATGCTTACAGCTCATCTACATCTCATGAATATGAATTTTTGTAAAGCTTTACAAATATTATTTATTTTTCAATTTTTGAAGTAATAAAGTACCCTAGTGGTATTTTGAAAGTTTGTATCTTTCTAAATAAACAAAACGAATAGTCTGACGACAATTTTTTGGTTTTACAAAAAAATATTTTTTCGTAGACAATATGCCTTTAAAACCATCTGCGTTGTGTTTTCTGCAATTATATACCTAATTGAAGATTACAAGTTTTCATTATATGATGACAATCTTAGTTATGCATTGTATTCAATTCAATAGTACTGTGAAGGCATGTTTTTTTTTTCTAATGACACATAATACAATGTACATGAATAGTTAGTTCTATATACACACTAAACATTCTTACAAAATCTACATGTACAAATAATCTATAAAAAGATCTATTTAGTAATAATATTTAAAAAGAACGAGCAATACCCTTTCTGATACAAAATGTTGAAGGAATGGGTAACCAATATCAATTATTATTTCATATTTCACATATTAAACTTTCAAGATTTCAATCGTGATCACTTCCATTCTTAATGTTTGTTTAGCCAATACTGAGTCTAAAATACACTTATAAACCACACAGAAAAAAAAACTTTCATAACATTGTCTTATCATTAAACTGTTTCTCTTCATGGTCTGATAGTAAAGGGTCATTTTTAGAGGTGGTAGTTGTTACTGCGTTTAATATCGTATCATCTTCCTCTACCAGATTGATGTTACTAAGATCTTCACCTTCTCGTATCTGGTGTTTGTGCAGGAATGGCTTAGTTGTGGTGGCAAATCGCTAAAAATAAAGGAAAGAAAAAATAGACTGTTCCATTTTCCCATGCTATTCTTCCTCAGCCTCAGAGCTCACACTGCTGAATCTAAAAATAACCTTAAGTCACCAATTGTAAATAACCACTGAAATACAATAAATACTCCTTCCCTCAATGCTGTCCATTGCATATGACGACATTGCCATATTTGCAATATCTTGTATGGAACCTATAGGCCCCAGTAATATTTCTATAAATGTATAAATGCTAGTCAACCTTTTATTAATTAAATAAATCTAAAATGTTTTCAAACAATTTGAAACATGTACATTCTTGTTTTATTGTTCTATGCTCTTCGATGTTTGGAATATTCAATTTTTGGGGAACAGCTTCTGTTGAATATTGAAAAATCTTAAACACTTGTCAGGCGTAGAATTTATTACCTGAAACTATGTAGTTTAAATTTTGAAATAACCAAAACAAAACCCAACAACTTATCTATTAGCATTTTAGACTAACCTCACGAAATGTCCCAGGGGTTCTAGCTAACTTGACTACAAATATAATTGGTATCCATATAACCGAGATAAGAGCTAAAGTCCATCCGATTCCAATTGCCCATTGTGGGTACTCGTACAGCAGAGTTTTCCTTTTGTATGTCAGTTCTGAGTAACTTACGGCTCCTAGTATGAATATTCCCTTTAAAAGAAAGAAGGTATGTAAATCAGTAACTACAAATTGAATCATCTATGAAATACTGTCTTATTATTTTGACATCCATCACCAATTATTAAGCCTGAGCATTATACATTGTAATTGCAGTTTTACAATTTTATCTTTAGCGTTTTCCCATTTTCATACCTAAATGTTGTTGCTAGAAATAAAATTGTTCAACTTTAACAGGTAGAGAGCCGGTTGTGTAGTGGTTAACGCGTCGGGCTACTAACACAAAGGTTCGTGGGTCGATCCTCGTCAGGGGTGAAAATTTCACGATCCGATTTTCCGACTCTCTCTTGACACCATTTGCGAGGCTGCTCTCAATAAGCGACGCTTGTCCTTCCTTCGGAAAAGACAAACAAGAGGCTCCCAGGAGCCTGAATCGCTCACCTGACAAATGTGCCTGAAGTAAAGGTTATAAGACAAAATCTATTTAACGTTGAAAGGGTCATAATAAGATTAATAAGGGGGTCATCTGACAATATGGTGGATCTAAAGGTGCTGATCACTTTTGTTCTCAATCAAAATCTAAAAATCTTTCACCCTTTTTGAGTTATTTGCAAAAAAATGCAGTTTAACCTAATGTTCTATTTTTAGCCACAGCGTCCATGTTTTACAACCAATCAAAAATCCCCACTACAGTTCTATACACCTTATAGTAATAAGCAATAATACCAAGTTTGGTTCCATTTGGACTTAAAGTGTCAGAGGAGTTAACATTTTCAATATATGGAAATGCAGTTAAAATGCTCAATTTCGACATTCCAAGGGCAATAACTCCTCAAAGGAAAGGTCAGGACTACAACGTTGACCCTATTACAAATTTTGTAGATCTTGATGAGCTAAACAAAATGCAATTTAAATTTCTCGAATATCTTGTATAGTTTTCAAGATATTGAGCTAAACAGGTGCAAAATTTGCAAAAAATCCACAAAAAGGGCAATAACTCCTACATGGGTTGTTGGATTTTCTTCAAAATTTCAGAGCTGGTAGATCTTGAGGTGCTGATCACTTTTGTTCCCATTCAAAATTTTGAAATCTGTCACCGTTTTCGAGTTATTTGCAAAAAACTGCCATTTACCCCTATGTTCTATTTTTAGCCACAGCGGCCATGTTTTACGACGAATCAAAAATCCCCACATCAGTTTTATACACCTAATGCTAATAAAGAACTATACCAAGTTTGGTTCCATTTGGAGTTACAGTGTCAGAGGAGTTAATTTTTTCAATGTAATGAGGAAATGTTGTTAAAATGCTAAATTTTGACGTTCTAGAGCAATAACTCCTAAAAGGAAAGGTCCTACAACGTTGACCCAGTACATATTTTGTAGATCTTGATGTGCTTAACAATATGCAATTTAAATTTCTCAAATATCTTGTATAGTTTTCATGATATTGAGCTAAACAGGTGCAAAATTTGCAAAAAATCCACAAAAAGGGCAATAACTCCTACATGGGTTGTTGGATTTTCTTCAAAATTTCAGAGCTGGTAGATCTTGAGGTGCTGATCACTTTTGTTCCAATTCAAAATTTTGAAATCTGTCACCGTTTTAGAGTTATTTGCAAAAAACTGCAATTTACCCCTATGTTCTATTTTTAGCCACAGCAGCCATGTTTTACAACCAATCAAAAATCCCCACATCAGTTCTATACACCTAATGCTAATAAACAACTATACAAAGTTTGGTTCCATTTGGACTTAAAGTGTCAGAGGAGTTAACGTTTTCAATGTAATGAGGAAATGCTGTTAAAATGCTAAATTTTGACGTTCTAAGGGCAATAACTCCTAAAAGGAAAGGTCCTACAACGTTGACCCTATTACATATTTTGTAGATCTTGATGTGCTCTACAATATGCAATTTAAATTTCTTAAATATCTAGTATAGTTTTCAAGATATTGAGCTAAACAGGTGCAAAATTTGCAAAAAATCAACAAAAAGGGCAATAACTCCTACATGGGTTGTTGGATTTTCTTCAAAATTTCAGGGTAGGTAGATCTTGAGGTGCTGATCACTTTTACCCTATGCCAGAATTTTGATATCTGTAGCCGTTTTTGAGTTATTTGCAAAAAACTGCATTTTACCCCTATGTTCTCTTTTTAGCCATGGCGGCCATGTTTTACGACGAATCAAAAATCCCCACATCAGTTCTAAGCATCGAATGCTAATGAACAACCATACCAAGTTTGGTTGCAATTGGACTTATGGTGTCAGAGGAGTTAACGTTTTAAAAAGTTTACGGACGACGGACGACGGACCACGGACGACAGACGACGGACGACGGACGACGGACGACGGACGGACGACGGACGCCAAGTGATGACAATAGCTCACATGACCCTTCGGGTCAGGTGAGCTAAAAAGGTTGTCCCGTGTATGGAGAGTGCAATACCCTGTGCATGTTAAAGACCCCTTTGTAGAGTTCGATAAGAGCAGACACAATGGAGCTTGTTTATGAAGACTACACTCTAAAACTGAAAACTGGATAGGGATTTATTGAATAATTAAGCTTGTTTCCCAATCCAGGATAAATAAATATGTTTAAATAAATTAACTATAACTGATGAGTCCTTTTTAAGTCTTGGCTCATGTATGTCCAAAGATAAGGTATATGGCACCAAACTTTCCTCTTCATTTTATTTATATTTAATTTAAATTTTACTTTGATATATGCATATTTCGAATTCTATTTGAAATTTGTGTAGTTTGTGTATAATACCATGCAGACTAAATGATTAATTCATTTTACCATGCTGAACAATGGCGTCACGAAACACCACATGTACTTCATGACAAACAGGACCCGGTTGAGTCTTGGGGACAGCTTGTATCCGAACATCATTTGTAAGTTGTCATAGAAACGATTTATACCTACAAAAAGGAAAACTTTATTAGTGTAAAATAAATGTGTTATAGTATTTCAATATTAGAGACGAGATAAGGCGGCAAGTGTCAAAATGTATATTTATACTGAAGATTCAAAAAAAGGACATACAGGCAATTTTTATTAACACCTCTTTAAAGATTCTGTTGAACTAATTTATCGTTTTTCACATGTAAGTCTACCGTTAAAAATCATATTACGTTAAAGATTTTCACGAATTTTAATTGTAATTTTCATGATGAAAAATGTAACGTCAAATATACAGCTTTAACGTCTTTAAAACAAATTATAACCTAAGCTTGATTAACAGATACATAACATCAATACTAACAAATATTGCCTCTTTACATTAAACAAATATTTTTCCATTTAGTTAATATTTTCATACTTTTAAATTGATTTTTAAAAATCATGGATTTTAATTCATCGAGTGCCACCTTATCCCATCACCAACATTTCGATTGTTCCTATATACATCTTTTTTGTTGTAACGTTTACCAAAAACTGTAATAAATGATTAAACATTTTTGCAAATCAAAATTCTGAATATTTTTGTTCATTTAAAAAAAGGTGATTCTTTTAAAAGAGGGAGTTAACTGTTGTCCATTGCATGGATAAGAATGAATATAAAGTCAATACTGGAATAATACTTCTGATCAGGGATAGTTAGGAACAATGAAGTAACACATGGAAGGGAAATACATGTGTAACGAAGTTAAGAAGTAATAACCCAGTTTTTTATTGCTTAGCAGTACTTGACTTACCGTCAATGATGCAATGGATAGATTGACTCGAACGGCTATATATATATATACAATATATTTAGGGTTTTTTTAATGTGCAGTGCATTTTTGAGTCTAGTTATATTATGTTTTCACGCTTTTAATTGTTATGTACATTTGTTTGACAGTGTATGTTTGTTTGTTTGTTTGGCTGTTCTTGATAAAAGTTATGAATAGTATAAATAAAAAAATCGTCAAATCCAGATTGTGCCACATAGAAATACAATCTTGATGTTGGTGTAAGAAAACTCAACTGTATATCAAATTAAGTATCAAAGGACGAAGAAAATGTGTTTGAATATTTCGTCTTTATTGATATTGCAACTTAGTGACTATTTTTTTTTAAATAATTAAATTTATTTTAAACAATAATTAAATTGGAAATACTTCGTTATTTTATGATTATTTTTGTCACATCTACATTTCTTCGTCCCATGAGAACATTTATAATTCAATAACTAAGTAAATAGATGTATAAAATGAATGTTTTGGAGAGGTATTACAGGAAAACAACTGATTTACATATTGTGTTCACTACTCCCCTCTCTATCGCTCGTTTAAAAGTAAATTTATACCAATAATACATAAGTTAAAGAAATCTGTTAGTACTTAAAACATGTTACTGTAGTTGTAACCCTTTTCCCAAAAAATGCAAGAATATTGAATATCGTTTGGCTGTGATTTTGGATCAATGTTGAAGTTTAAAGAATAAATACATAGATGATTAAACACAAGTAGAAAACAGAGAACTTTACAAAATATAAAAAAGTATATAAAAAGAAATTATATAAAGAGAGACAAAAGTATTTGGGCACTTAGTCCTTTGACAGTGACAATAGTGTGATTTTGGAACACAACCTACATGTATAAATGGCATGTGGAATAAGTGTATTTGACACAACCTACATATATTAACGGCAATTTGAAAATAAACAATCAGCCAGCTCTGACAGACGTTAAGAGTTCTTTTGTCGGCATTCGGTTTAAACATTTTCCATAGTTTTACCATTTATTTGTCGTTCATCACTGCAAAATCATAACTTCAGATGCCTTATTCAAAATAATTTATGGAGTCTAAATGTATTTTATTTTGTTCATACAAGCAACAGGAAAGTTTAAAAACACATTTATTCCTAAATAAACTTCTAAACAAAAATGCATTTCATTTACCAATTTGGCCCATTAAGCATGATGATTCTCAGCTAGTATTTGTAACATACTTAAGTACGATATTATGTTGACTATTTTAATTTTATATTCGTAAATTATATGAATGCAATGAGTTTCAAAGTTCTTAGTTAATTATGGATGTATTCTTGGTGACGATGATGATGATGACAATGATGATGATGATGATAGTGATGAAACGATGATGATTTGAACAATAGTAAAAATTCATTATGATGGTGCTATTTTCTAGAAATTACTTCACAGTTTGCAACAACTGAGTACAAAACAAGTATTTAAAATAAAAAAATCTTAATTTGATTTCTAAAATATTAATATATAAAACTATATTATTATTTGTTAGTGTAACAGTGCTAGTCCCCTTTCAACACTTTCTCTCTTCAGTATGTAATAAACAATTTGCAGAAATATCTTAGCAATCCTTTTGGCTCAGTTAAAAAACTTCATGTACGGCGAAATGGGGAACTTTTGATAATTTGCCAAACGAAGGACAACCCTTAATAAAGTTAGATATGATGTTTACATTGCAGAAATCTAATCAAAATCAATTTGGGTCTATATATTTTTCGTTTGCAAACTGTCTTTTGCGTGTAATTTGAAATAATTTGGCAATGTAAATAAAATATCTATATATTTGAACCAAAAGGATCGAATCTGTTCTATAGCACACATTTAAATACTTACTGTAGTCTTGAATACCTTTGGACCGGGGGCGGCGGGCGAAATGGGGTTTAGTTGATTGAGGAGATAAAAAAAAAATACATTGCCGCCTTACAAAGGGATCCTTCATACTACTTACAAATAAAAATTATAGGGCATTCACAATGCAAATAAAAGGTATATTTTTGCAATGAATCCCTTCCAAGATGCCTTGAAAGGTTTGAAGGATCCCTTTACGGGAAACATACCGTATATGTACGCTATCACCACACACTCGAAGAAGGTCATGACAAGAACAATTCTGCTGGCAGCATAGTAGTCGAATAACTGAAATACATACATTCCGCCCTAGGAAGGACGGATTTAGCCTTTAGTCATGACAAAAGAAATGTCTTACTAAGAAAGGCAACATTGTTGTTTAATTTTGAAATTGGTTAGGGGTACTATTTGGTGGAGATTTTTCTATGATTTAGGACATTCAATATATACGAACTTACCTTCTTCAACATTTAGGTAGTATATATACATGGCGTTGCCATAAATGTAAATGATGGGTTTATGTAATGATAAAAGGGCTGGAAATTTCACCATTTAGGAAGTATAGATAGAGAAGACTAAAATGTGCCTTTCATCTCAACAAAAAATCTATTTCTACCACTTGATTTATTAACTAGCATTTAATATGTATTACATGCTTAAAGAAACTTTCAGATTATATATTCATACATAAAAAGCAATAATAAAAATTGCATTTCTGAGTTTGTTATAAATAAGTTTAATTCTTCTAAAAAAGAAATTAATTGTTATTTGTATATAAATTCAAAATATGTAAAACAAAAAATCTTAATGCATATGAAATATCAATCTTGTTTATTTTAGGGCCATTGGGTGAGGGCTGTCATGGTGTGATTCTGAAATTATTAGCATACAGTTGATTCCTTGATTAAGAGTATATCACTCTTTCTACTGACAAAGTCAGAATCCTGTCTGCAGGACCAATAAAGGGCCAGGGACTGGTTTAAAAGTCTCAAATAAAGAATTAATTACCTCAGTAACCATTGACAACCCCACAAAAAAGCAGACGATGCAGACCAGACCAATGAAAACTTCCCGCCTTTTTCCAACTCTAAGTATATCAGGAAACAGATCTACTATTGCTGTCACGAGCCCTTCTACACCAACAAACTGTCAGGAAATAAAGTTAAATAAGTAAAGAAGAGCAAAGAATAATGTTCAATGCAAAAATATTTAAAAGGAACAAACAATCTAAAATTTTACAACAGGTAAAAAAAATAGTTTTCCATCTACACGAAAAATTGAGCACTGAGGATCTTATAACGAAGTTAACAAATGCTAAATGTGCAACAATAAACCACAACTGGATGATCGTTACTGGTGACTTCTTGACTTAAAATGTTATTACCTCCCTTTTTCAGCTTCAACTTATTACTAACCTGGCTGTCCAATCCCAAAAGTAAGATCATTATGAAGAAACAAACTGACCAAAAAGGAGCAGCTGGCATCTGCGCAACGGCCTCTGGGTACGCAATAAATGCTAGTCCTGGCCCTGTAACAAGAAACGCAAGACCTTATATACGTTCTTATAACAGATACGTCAAAGTAGAACTGCTGAAGTCAAATGGGGAATAATTTAATACATAAAATGGCAGAAAATTAAAGTTATAAAACTATAATTTAAGTTGAGAAGTCACAGTGCATGAATTCTAAAAACCCTTTTAACCAGTATAATATCTCCATGTTAAACATTTACCGCTATGTTCAGGTACGTGTCAGTAACGTGGATATAAATATTGTCACTGGGGATTACTCAGTAAAGCACATTTAAACAGTGATATTTTCAATACCTGATTCAGCAACATCACTAACATCTACGCCTTGTCTTTTAGCCATAAATCCCAGAACAGAGAAGATAACCAATCCAGCTAAAATACTTGTAAAACTGTTGATACAGGAAAATGCAATGGAATCTCTAAAGACATTATGATGGTATTTGTTGTAACTTCCCAATGCTGTCAATGTTCCAAGGGCTAGTGAGTATGTGTAAACAATCTGTGTACCAGCATCGACCCAAACCTAAAATATTAACAGTGTTAAGAAATAAAAACATAAATTTTGGATTTGCGTATTGCAGGTAAAGCAATTCAACACATGATGGTAAACTATTTCATTATGACTAAAAACTTACTTATTGAAAAATACTTTTTATGGAAAATTTTACTCTTTCTAATTTTATTAAGGACATGAAAGAACATTACACAGACGAAAAACATTTTACATGCTTTCAAAACAATGAACTAAATACCAAAATATTTTAATACCTGTGCATCTTGTAGCTTTGACCAATCAGGCATAAGATAATACTTCAACCCTAGCTCTGCTCCATCTAATGTTACCCCTCTCACCAACAGGACGAACATAAACAGGTAAGGACTCGTGGCTGTGAAATACATCACCTACAATGAAGGAAAAGATCGGGCTATAATGAGAGTTAAGTGCTGGAAATGTCTTAGATATTTTCCAAAAAAATAATCATGCTTTAACTGTGATACACATTAACAATTTAAACTTTAGTATAAAGTAAAAAGTCGCATGATGAAACGACAGATCTATTAAAATCTAACGTTACGTTCAAATGAATATTGTAAATGATTATTATTTTAATTTATATTTAAAGAAGAAAAAAGATGGAAAATTCTGTTTATGTAAGGTATACTTCAAACAGAGACAGGAGGAAGTCGCTCCACCGCTGGCTTTATCCTGTGACAATAAACATCAAATGTAAGTAAGACATGGCAGTATAATATGACCTTAGCTTCCAGCTTAAAATTGATGAATTATAAGTTTTCAAAATGATTTTCAAAGTAAAATATTTATGTTTTTGATCTATATTAATACTATGAATATCTTATTAACCGTATTTGAAAATACATGTAATGAACTATATAAATTTCTTTTTAGCATTTTAAAAAATAAATGAATAGCAGGTCAGATTATACTTTTTTTTTCAAAATACACAAAGAAACAAATTGCAATAAATATATGTTACGTTTTGATAGTATAAAGTTAATAGGGGGTAAATTCTGATTACAGATAACTATTTGAGTGCGGTTGAAATCACCTTTCCGGAGGATTTAATGCCCTTCCAAATGCAGAAATAGACGATGATCCAGGCCAGTAATAGACAGAGAGCAAGGTCCCACTTGATGGATCCAGGGTGGTCCACACCGCTGGACAAAGACAGCACTTTTCTCCTGAAGAAATGATAGACATGTAACCTTGCTCTCACCAATGAGAAGGTAGTAACTTTACGTGTAACTTAAAAATATATATACATGTAACCTTGCTCTCACCAATGAGAAGGTAGTAACTTTACGTGTAACTTAAAAATATATATACATGTAACCTTGCTCTCACCAATGAGAAGGTAGTAACTTTACGTGTAACTTAAAAATATATATACATGTAACCTTGCTCTCACCAATGAGAAGGTAGTAGCTAACTTTACTTGTAACTTAAAAAAATATATACTTGTAAGCTTGCTCTCACCAATGAGAAGGTATTGGCTAACTTTACGTGTAACTTAAAAAATATACATTTAAGCTTCCTCTTACCAATAAAAAGGTAGTTCTTAACTTTATGTGTAACTTAAAACTATACATGTAATCAACTCTCACCAATGAGAATATTTTACTTAACTACCATTGTAACTTGCTTGATATACATGTAACCTTCCTCTCACGTATGAGCAGTTACTACTGAACTATACGTGTAACTTCCCGTCTTTTACTTAAAATATAAGTTAACCTTCCTCTCACCAATGAGAAGTTATGACTTAACTATACGTGTAACTTGCCGCCTTTAACCTAAAATATACATGTCAACCTTCCTCTCACAAATGAGAAGTTATGACTAAACTATACGTGTAACGTGCTGTCTCTTACTTAAAATATACATATCAACCTTCCTCTCACCAATGAGAAGTTATTATTGAACTGTACGTGTAACTTGCAGTCTTTTACTAGTATACATGTATAAACCTTCCTTTCATGTATGGGAAGTTATCTCTGAACTGTACGTGTAACTTGCTTAAAAATATATATCCTCTTAGCAATGAGAAGTTATGACTTGACTGTACGTGCAATTTGTTCGGACTTTTTTTTTCATTTTTAGTACTGTTTTCCTTGTAATGCTATTTGTTTCAACGGAAGGTTAATTAGTATTCAGAATGTATATAACCTTCATGTTCGTTTTAATCATAGAAGTTGTTCATCACTCCAGACCGGTCTTTTACCTTTGAAACTTCTGTTTTCATGTTTCGGTGCAGACTAATTCCTTTTTGCAGATACACTAAGCAAATACCAATATTCTCTTAACGTGTCACAAATATCTATGTATCTTGACTTGATACATTACAATGTACTTTGTAATCGTAATTTATCAAATACTGCTTAATAATTACCGGGTACAGATGCACAGCAAGTTCTTATCAAGATAACCTTTACATCTTTGAGTAAATAAATTTATACATTTCTGATGAAATACGCACTCTGATAATGCTAATCAATAATTGATGAAAATGGTATTTTCTATCTGTAGCTTAATGGAAGAAAAGAATCGATGACATATGATCCTGAATAAGAGTATTCATAACAGACAATGGGGATTTACGAAAGTTACAAGTTAAAGCCAGCCCCCAAAGTGTCTAGGGCAGTTTAAACTGAATGAAACACACAAAACATGAGTCAATTTAATTCCAATTATTATTTTTATTTTATGGTACTGCCATGCTGAGCAATATAGGGGGATACTAGTATCAATAAAATATACCCATCTTCCCAAGTCAAGATTTTTTTCACCCTTTCGCTCAAATTCAACATGAACCGACACAACTTGAAAGTACTTTTGAGGGAAAATATTGGATGCTTCTCACAAATTATGAGTGGCCGTTATATTTGCTTTTATCATGACACTATCCTTATCAAATTAACCTAAAGAAAACCACGTCACGTCTCTTATTTTGAAGATGTCTTCTATCGAGACGGTTTATGTTAGAAAAATGACGAATGTAACAAAAGTTTCCATTGGTTCCAGTTATCTAATTCGTAACTTTATTTTTTTTTGTCAAGAGCTGGTATTTGTAGTTAGCCTCTAAAATTCCCAGAACCACCAAGTAGTGATAAACGGTTCCTGTTTTATTAAACGAAGGTCATTGTGTTGGATCCTTTGGGGCAGCAAACTTTGGTGGCGAGGTTTTATGGGTGAAGGACTCTAACAAACAGCTTATTAGCAGATGGAATTACCTATTATCTGGTCTCCTGACTGAAAGGGGAACAAAATCCTGACTTGGGTCAAGGTTTGGGAACTTCAAGATGATCGTTGAAATAATATATCCACAAACAATACTATTGAAATCCATAACTGTTTTAAACTTTTAAACTTAAACCAAAATACGCTGTCTAAAATTTACAGCTTTTGTGTAAACAGTTCATAAATTATTCTTCACAATGATAAAAACCAAGATCACATTACATGGTCTTTTTACTTAAAGATTATATTATTTTGTATGGAATATTATCAAATGATCTTCCATTTTTAAAGTCTAATTGCAGTAATAACTATCATATAAATTTGTTTTCAAAATCAATACCAATTTAAACCTAATTATTCCTCAAAAATGAGTCTTATATATATGAAAAAAGAAGATATATATAATGAAAAAGCAAAATGTTAAAGAATTGACACAAATACTTACTCCCAAAACTCAGTTACAGGGTCACACGTCCTTTTCAGGCTAATATTGGTAGCTACATTTTTTAACCCAGCAACAAGAGTACTCATGGAGGCATTTACTACTGATGTATTCTGTATTCCTTCTCTGTACTGGCTTGTACAGTTCTCGGAATTCCATTCGTTGTCACCGTGTGACCATGGCAACACGGAATTGAAGGATGAGAACAGATAGTACAATGACCAAGTAAGGATTATGTTGTATTCACAGTTAAGAAGGAACACGATGATGGCAGACGCTATACCGAGACCTGAAAGAAACTAGAAAAACTGTGAGCCGCAGCTCACAAATAAATACCCCCCACCCCCCAAAAAATTAATCAGATAAAATTTAGAATAGGAGATGCACATCTACATTATGTCACAAAGATTGTGTGTAGGTTTCATGAAAATCCATCAAGGGGTTTAGGAGGAGTTGCAGATAAGAGATGGGCACCCCCATGTAGTCGAATGGCTGAGTCCATGTATTGCTATGGGAAACCCCAAAATCATTCTGATCAAACTTTCTAATAGTAGGTGCACATCTATATTATGTTACAAAGATTGCGTAAAAGTTTCATGACAATCCATCAAGGGGTTTAGGATGAGTTGTGGATAAGAGATGGGTACCCCCATGTAGTCGAATGGCTAAGTCCATGTTTTACTATGGGAAGCCCAAAAATCATTCTGATCAAATTTTAAAATAGTAGATGCACATCTACATTTTGTCACAACAATTGTGTGTAAGTTTCATGAAAATCCATCAAGGGGTTTAGGAGGAGTTGCGGATAAGAGATGGGTACCCCCATGTAGTCAATGGCTAAGTCCATGTTTTGGTATAGGAAACCCCACAAATCATTCTGATCAAATTTTAAAATAGTAGGTGCACATCTACATTATGTCACAAAGTTTGTGTGTAAGTTTCATGAAAATACATCAAGGGGTTTAGGAGGAGTTGCGGATAAGAGATGGGTACCCCCATGTAGTCAATGGCTAAGTCCATGTTTTGGTATAGGAAACCCCAAAAATCATTCTGATCAAATTTTAAAATAGTAGGTGCACATCTACATTATGTCACAAAGATTGTGTGTAAGTTTCATGAAAATCCATCAAGGGGTTTAGGAGGAGTTGCGGATAAGAGATGGGTACCCCCATGTAGTCGAATGGCTAAGTCCATGTTTTGCTATGGGAAACCCCAAAAATCATTCTGATCAAATTTTAAAATAGTAGGTGCACATCTATATTATGTCACAAAGATTGTGTGTAAGTTTCATGAAAATCCATCAAGGGGTTTAGGAGGAGTTGCGGATAAGAGATGGGTACCCTGAAGTGTAACGGAAGGACGGACGGAAGGACGGACGGAAGGACGGACGGACACCCCTATCACTATATACCCCCCACTTTTGAAGTGGGGGGTATAATGAATACCACTTTTATTTTATTGCTGTTTGAGACTGCTTTGATACTGAACCGAACTTTGATAAAGAACAAGACATATACGTCCATATATAAGGACGTCAGTAAAGGCCAAAACCACCGATTTCCACGTTTATTAAATACCAATCTTGTTATACTTTTAAATAACTCTACAATTTTTAAGAACTACAAGAAATATCTTGACACTAAGAAACCCAAAGAGCTATTCATTGCTGCAGTTAGGACTCTAATAAACAAGAAAGTCAGTCAGTTGAAGGCATTTTAGAAAAAAAGTCTTTATTTTTTTTATAATAATAATTCATTTCTTATGCCCACATGTAGTAATTTTTTTTTTTCGGAAAATGCATCATTCAATCATTCGCTTAGACAAATTTACATTGAAAAAAAAAAACAATGAAATGAGATTTACATTCAAAGATTAAAGAGTATAAATCTTAAAATAACGCTTGTAGAGATTGTAAATCTACCCCTTTGACATTCATTTTAAATTCCCATCGAAAATTTCCATTCATGAACTAAATATCGGTCCCAATGTCAAACCCAATGTCAGTGTGCTATCGTAGGAAATCTACTAACATTACCCTTGTTGTCTGCTTACATTACAATAAATCTTTAAAACATGTTAAACAATGATAATATTAGAAGAGAACAATTCAATCGTTCTTTATATACTAATTGTTATTACACTGTGTTAATTGCTCTGTATCACCCCCCCCCTTTGTGGGCCCATACTTTTGATAAATAAAACATTCTTTTTTTCCTCTTCTATACTGCTGTAATGTTTTTAAGATGCTCTAGATCTTATATACACTAACTGCATTTTCTGAATCAAGTGGCGGATCCAGAAAATTCAAAAAGAGGGACCCACTGACTGGCTAAGGAGGGGGCCCCACTTTGATCATGCTTCAACGATTTCCTAATCATCCTACCAATTTATTTTTTTTTTCATTTTTTTTTTTTTTTTTTTTTGAGGGGGGGGGGGGGGGGCTTTGGAATCGCCCATGGACTCATGGTCCTAACTGTATACACATTACATGACTGCAGATAGGGAGATTGTTGGGAGGGGCAAAGAGGTACCAAAGTGGTAAGATTCGATATCAGGTGCTATTATACACAACTGAAGTTGATGACAACCCAGCTTAGAGCAGTAGATGAAGGATATATATCATCGTTGGAAATGTCGTGTACATTTTTTTAACCCAAGATTTTATACCCTACGGAATAGCACCGATTGATAACTCTACAATTATTTGCTGTTCATAGAAATAAAGCATTTTTTTCATTCCACATATTATCCACATGAGACTGAAATGTGATATGATAAGACTGTGATAGACTACTCCGGATCACGCATACCTATAATATTCTTCTTACAATTAGACATTTTATACAAGTATTTGTGATATCTGATGTTACAAATTATTGTAATTGATATTTTGAATGGAAAGATTTAACAAAAAGTTTAACCAAAATTGTTCCCGGCATGCAGAGGCACTAGTATTTTCTTAACATTTGAAGGTACTTATATTTGTCCATTAGAAAACCTTTATATGTGAAAATGATTTTGATTATCATGATTTTTATAGTTACCTTCTATAAACATGATAAAGACAAATTCAATATAGATTCTCCCACAACACCACGTGTGTTTATTTGTGCACCGGTTTGGTAATTGTGTTGTATTTGGTGTCCTATAAAGTTTTTTTTATTATTCTCTATGATCTGTGATGTGTTTGTGTGGCTGTTTGTGTGTAGGGGGATAAAAATATCTTAGAAACGTTCGTTTAATTTTCTTGACTTATTGCTAAATGTGTGCGGTACTACCTTGAAACAAAGGTGCGATCTTCCATGCACTGACACCTCCCTGGGACATGAACTGACCAAGACAAACTTCCAGGAAAAAGCAGGGTATCCCACAGAGGATCACAGCTGTAAAGTATGGAATCAAAAACGCTCCTGAAATAAAAAGAAATTTGACAAATGATGATTTATTGTATTCTATTACAGTACAATTGAACTGTTTGGTTACATAATGTTGTTTGTACTGCTTGTAACGATAGAAAGAAATAAACATATTTTATTTCCAATCATGGTCCCTCAAGGGGCAGGATCATACCAATGATTAATTATAAAAAACAAGAGGCTCCCAGGAGCCTGAATCGCTCACCTGAACTACACAGACACATATATTTTGTAGATATTATTGTGCTTAACCATATGCGATTTAAATTTCTGAAATATCTTGGTTAGTTTTCAAGATATTGGGCTCGATAAGTGCAAAATTTGGCAAAAATTGCGAAAAGGGCAATAACTCCCACATCAGCAGTCAGATCTTTTCCGAAATTTCAGGACAGGTAGATCTTAATATGCTGATCACTTTTGATTCTTGCACAATTTTATTATCTGAAACCATTTTGGAGTTATTAGCAAAAAAATGAAATTTACCCCTATGTTCTATTTTTAGCCATGGCGGCCATGTTTTTGGACGAATCAAAAATCTAAACGATAGAATTGTAGCATATAAGCTATTAAACAAGTGTACCAAGTTAAAATGCAGTTGGTTTTACGGTGTCAGACAAGTTAATCTTTGAAATTCAGGGAAAAGTAATAAAAAATGGTAAATTTTGGTGTTTTAAGGACATTAACTCCTAAAAGAAATGGTCCTACAGCTTTGACCTAAATACATGAAGTGTAGATCTTGATGTGCTCAATCATATGCAATTTTAATTTTTGAAATATCTTGTATAGTTTTCAAGATATATGGCTAAACAAGTGAAAAATTTTGAAAAAATCCAGAAAAAGGGCAATAACTCCTACATCAATTGTTGGATCTTCTTGAAACTTTCAAAGCAGGTAGATCTTGAGATGCTGATCACTTTTGTCTCCCATCAGAATTTTGATATCTAAACCATTTTTGAGTTTTTAGCAAAAAACTGCAATTGAATTTACACCTATGTTCTATTTTTAACCATGGCGCCCATATTTTTTGACAAATCAAAAATCTGAACCAAAGAATTGTAGCATTTATGCTATTAAACAACTGTGCCACGTTTGGTTGAAGTTGGATGTATGGTGTCAGACAAGTTAAAATTTTGACGCTTAAAGGGTCATAACTCCTAAAAGAAATGGTTCTACAGCTTTGACCTAATTACATGAAATGTACATCTTGATGTGCTTAATAATATGCGAATTTAATTTTTGAAATAACTTGTATAGTTTTCAAGATATATGGCTTAACAAGTGAACAATTTTGAAAAAAATCCAGAAAAAGGGCAATAACTCCTACATCAATTGTTGGATCTTCTTGAAACTTTCTAAGCAGGTAGATCTTGAGGTGCTGATCACTTTTATCCTGCCAGAATTTTGATATCTGTCACCGTTTTTGAGTTATTTGCAAAAAAATGTATTTGACCCCCCTGTTCTATTTTAGTAACAGCGGCCATGTTTTTTGACGTATCAAAAATCCCAACGCAAACTTTTTGCACAATACCCTAAGAAACAACCATATTAAGTTTGGCTAAATTTGGCTATGCAGTTTCGAGAAGAAGATGTTTGAAAAAAGCTAACGGACGACGGACAACGGACGACAGACGACGGACGGACGACGGACGCCAAGTGACGGCAATAGCTCACCTGACCCGAAGTCAGGTGAGCTTAAAAGTAAAGCAAAGAATAAAGTATACAATTGTAACAATATATAATGGATAGATGACAATGCCTGTGCTATTAACTTATAAACCTGGACATTTGACATCAAGGAGGGACCGTGGAAGGAACCGGGAGATAAAACATATTGTAGTATACTTATACTAAACGTCTCCGTGAACGGCTTATAGATGAAAACCATCTCTTAATGTAGGTCTAGTCTTTTGTAACCATTGTCCAAATGTTATCAGAGGATATCATGTATTGAGGAGTTGATCACATTACTTACCCTGGTATAGAGTCTAACAACCTCGGTTTGATGGCATCATGTGGATGGCATCATCTCTTGATTAAATACCTGTATCCTGTGTTGTCTTTTGGGGTATTTTTTACTGACCAAAGTTTCTTTTAGAAATGTTTCAAAGACTGTTCATAATTCCAGTACAGTTGTTTAGTTGTTTTCTTTAAAGTACATACAGTAACGAACTGGTGTATATTTTTTCTCAGTAAACAAAATATTGACATACTAAGAACAATAGAGTTCAAGCCATTCCTTTTGTAGTAGATCTAGAGCTCGAGGATCATTAAATTTAAAGGGCACATCAAACAAATAGTGGTGTCTCATTTTACAAATATTTAGGTGCATAGACCTATTGTTATTGAGATTTTTTATGGTATTAAAGGGATTTTGGTGTTGTAGTATACAATAGAAGCTAAAAGATAATATTATAATTTAGGTCTATAAATATTATTAATTTGGAATTGATCTTCAGTGCTTATCTAAATCAAAGGCTGATAAATCGGACACTATTGTTCTGATATATATTTGGATGAATGTATTTAGATTGTTAACCCGTATATAAACATGAACTTCAACTTGGCAGATGTTCACTGTATTATAACATATTCCATTAGTTTAGCCAAGAAAATGTTATCTGTTGTTTAGTAGACAGTCTGGTTTTTACCGCAATTCAACAATATCATAGAAATCTCGCGAGAAAAAAAAATATGTTCTTTGAATTTTTAGTCAAAACAGGACCGAAGGGTTATCAAATACAAAGTGACTTATTTAAGCATTGGGAACTCATTCAGAATTAAACTGTTGTTATTAAGAGTATTTTTACTTCATATTTATTATTACACCTGTCTGGCCAACTGTATTGATAAAATATTTCAAAAGGTTTTCTAATCTAATATTAATTGTTGTTGCTTTTTTTTCTGTGATTGCACAAGGTCCAAGGTTATTTATAGGACCAAGAAAGACAAATAAATCTTACAATGTAAAACTGATACAGCTCTTTAAAAGTGGTCTCCTTTTGTAGACGTATGTCGCCTGAGTTTCAATGTGTTCTGGGTAGTAGATGTGCTACCTGTTGGGGATAACATCGCTATGGAACTGTACAAAGTATGAGTGAGTGAGTTGGTGTTATTCCCCCGTGCAACGCTAAATAGATTATTTACAGGCGATGAATATGAATATGATGATAAAATGAACATAAATGAACATAAATGAAATATTGGGATGGGGCGGGAAACAAAGGAACGGTAAATTTTGAAGAACCACAGAAAAAGGGGAGAGATATGTAGGGGCGGAAAATTTATCCTATATGGTGCACTACTTATGACGCTAGATATAAAATATAAAGACTCCCAAAAATTTTGGCCGGACTTGGAATCCAGGAATAGTGCAACGAGGCTCCTGCATCTCGCTTCTACACGTTTAAAGTTTCTTACCTCCTCCATTTTTGTAGCAAAGAAAGGGAAACCTCCATACATTCCCCAAACCAACAGAGAAACCAACACAGGCCAGAAGGAAGTCGATTTTCTTTGCCCAGACTTCTCTAGTGTTTAATTTCGGTTTCAGATTATCCGTTCCTGTTGATGTTGTTGCTGTCGTCGATGACGTAACATCCTCCTCGTCTGGTTTGGTGGGAAGTTTGTCTGTTAACCAAGGGTGTGATTCTTTATTATCATCCATATCTGTAAGAGAATTAAATATTGAGATAGAATACTTTGTTTATAAACTTTTCCACACCTAAAAAGATCTGCCGAGAGCAGCATGGCATAACAACAAGAGGAACCATGTACGTTGAGTGACCAGTACACAAGTACATACCATAGTGAATTAACGCGTAGCCCATTATTGACTGGCAGCGAGTGTATGACTACATCTACCTATTCAGCAAAAAAATAAACACTTTTGGTCAAGAAAACTTGGAAAATAAAGCAAAATACCTAAACCGCTTTGCTTCTAGTAAGCAAAGAACATGATTTGAAAATTAAGGTGCAATATACATTGTGATATGCAAAAAAAACATAATAGAAAAAATAAACCAAAAATACTGAATCATGAAATAAAACAATATATTAATTTGAACCTTACAAATTCAGTGATGCCATACGTAAAGTTAAAGGATTAATCAAAAACTTTCATAGTATTTTGTCAATAATTATGTCTCTTCCCAATTTTGTGGGGAAACATATTGTTTTTGTCCTGGCCGTCACAAAGTTTGTCAGCGCAACTCCTCTGAAACTCTAAAAAAACGAATTCAATAAAACTTGGTATATTGGAAGGACACCATATGTAGTTGTACATTTTACATATCTGTAAATTCAAAACGGATAGGTCCACAATTTGTAAATATCGAATAAGTGCTCATTCTCTTGAAATTGAGAAAGGGCGTTATAAAAATATCCCCCAAAGTGCAAGACTGTGCACTAAATGTGAAAGTGGGCAAGTTGAAGATGAATTACATTTTTTCATCAAGTGTCCCAAGTACAACATATACAGGCAAGAGTTGAACAATAAATTAAAATGTTAACTTAAAAATTTTAATTATTTAACTGAAAACAAACTCTGTCTTATATTAAATAGTAGTTCTTTAGTAGTGCTCAAGGCAATTATTGAATTTATCAACAAATGCCAGATAAATACAATGTAAGTTAACTATATAAGTAATACATGTAGATAACCCCCTTCTCATTTACAAATTGTTTTACATGTACATTACATACACATTTTAGTCACTGCCACCCCGGGTTTCAACAATTATATACCCATCCATTTTCATTTATTAAGTCATATTGTTTCTTTGTATTTAATGTTATTAATTCTTTAGTTGTGTCATAACCATTTATTGAAATGTGTTAGTACAAATAAATTTATCTTATCTTATCTTTTACCAGAAAATTTTGATCCTCAAATTTTTGTGAGAGTTATGGCTCTTAGAACTTAGAAATTTGCTGAAAATCCTCATTTATCATCTTTTCAGCGCAACTCCTCTAAAGCTACAGAACCGAATTTAATGAAACTTTGTATATAGAAAGGACATCATATGTAGTTGTGCATATTACCAGGAAATAGTTATCCTCAAATTTTTGTGGGAGTTAGGGCCCTTTGAACTTAGAAATAACTGAAAATCCTCATTTATCATCTTGTCAGCGCAACTTCTCTGAAACTACTGAACCGAATTCAATGAAACTGGGTTTATAGGAAGGACACCATATGTAGTTGTGCATGTTACCAGGAAATTTAATTTTGATCCTCAATTTTTTGTGGGAGTTATGACCTTTTGAACTTAGAACTTTTGGGGGGAAACAGGGGGAGACCGATTTTTCCAGGCAAAAACAAACTTTAATTGAGAGTTAAAATGTGGGACTGTTGAATTTTGAATTTTCCTGCTGTTGAATGAGGACAGAATTTACATGACAGAACATAATATTGGAATCGGAGTCGGATGTTCTAAATTGGCGTATGAGGCAAGTCCGAAAAGCCAAGTATGCCAAAAGACTTAACAGGAAAGGACTAGACCGATAAAAATAGGGGATAAATATCATTTTCATATTGATATAACGCGTTGCACCTGATCGATTACTTTGACTTAAAATTGTAAGAAGAGAGCAGCATTATTATTCTTAGAAGCAACTAAATTACCATTTGAGCAATAAGCTGAAAAATTTTACACTGCAAGTAATGAGCCAAGTTTGGTTTACTTACCTTTTGGGTAATATTCCGCCAACGAAGTAGTTCCTCACAATATTAATTGTACATACGCTTGTACTAAAGTTGTATTTTCAAATGAATTCAAATGGTGTGTTAAGGTTAAAAAGTTAAACCCTTGAAAAATATTTCTTGTTCATTTGTAAGACACGTGGACCGTTAATTAATGTTTTCGGTCTAGAACATAAACTATAATAGTTGACAGCTATAAGCAGTCTTAATCAATCATGTCTGCTATTTCAGGTCAAACTTTGGTCATTTATGTTCTTTTTGACCTAAGATCTGACCCACCCATCGATTTATCATAAAACCCTTTTGTTTACTTTGCTTTTAATATGAAATGTTTACTCAAATTTCCTGTGTAAGATATCGACGAGAAACGGTCAGTTGGTCCTATTTTATTTGGGTCGCTCGTTGTCCACCAAAAATTAAGCTAGCTATCAGCTTTCTGCTTTTTATAACTCTATTCAAATACTATATAGCTTTACTAGGGCTGAATACATCTAGCACACATAATATAATACCAAACAAAATCACACAGTACATGTAAAAAAAAATTAAAAAGATCTATTAAAAGATCAAAGGGCAGCTTGAAGTTGTGTTCAGTTCATTTATACGTATATTTTAGAATGCTTCACCCCTAGTAAGGTGAGAGAAGCAAAGAGGCACCAATGGGGCATTCGAGCGCCAAACGTCCGAAAGGGCAACTACGAAACTGGTAAACACGAACAAGAACAACACGAAGAAACACAAAACACAAAATCAACCGAATGGAAATCAACTACGCGAACAAGTCGTAACAAGAGTGAACTCGGGTGCTCCAGGAGAGTAAGCGGTTCCAGCTAAATGGTTGGAGTAAATATTTGTGTTTCGATACAAAATAAGAATACCTATTTATTTTTTTTATAACCGAACAAAACATACTTTACGTGAAGTCATGGTATGTTCTGTTCATCTCTCGTGAACTCCTTTAACTGAGGCTTACCAAGTGTGATCATGAATAAACTTCAAGATAGTTTAATGCCGTAATAGGTTCAAGTAAATTTAAAAATCATCTGCAAGCTTAAAGTACATGGGCTATGATATAACCTAAGTATTGATAAACGGAATGGGAATGTCTTTGGTGGAGACGGTTTACTTTTGTTTTTAAGGGTCCTAAATGGGGACGAAATGACAATATAAAAAATATAACTATATGAATACATAAATATTACATAAACTACTAATCTATTTAAAAGAGGAGGCCTTAATTGGTGTTCCTGTCATTTTTTTTTCTCTTCTCGAGCACTTGGAATTCTTTTTAAAATGTATGAGTCCAGTCGCCACAAAGTATTTTTATCAAAATAAGCATTATTTTCAATAGCAGATATCATTTTCTAAAATATTTTTTCTGTGTCATGATGATACAAAACCCTTTATTAAAAGTGTTTTTATGTCAAATGTCATGTTTTCTTATTAAAATGTCTTGATGTCATAATTTCTTACGCACAAACATTTGGAGAATAAATAAATTATATCATTTTCAAACTACAACGCATGTTGTTATATTCAGATGTTAAAATGTATCTAAGTTGTTTTAATCTCGGTCTTTTGACTTATATTTAGATATTACAACTTGCTTGTATCCTGAAGATGGCTGCAATATCGCCAACATGACATTTAGCAAACAACAATCAAAGGACTGTACCAGCAAATATCTCACATACACAATTAGAGTTTTGTAGAGCTATTGGTGCTAAAGAACGATAGTTGCTTCGGATTTCCTCTATCACTAATAGTTTCCGAGCTACTGTGACCTGACCCCCCTTTTTCTATTAAAAAAAAAACGGAAGGAGATTTTGAAATCCGATCAGGTGCAAAATGCAGACAGGAATTTCCACAAGAATTTCAATGAAAGAATTTTCAAAAATTGAAAATCGGACCACAAATAAAAAAGTTAACTGTTTGGGCGCGGCCCAACTTTTTGACGTTTCATTGTTTTGACGTGGGGTGTCGGATTTAGAACTGATGTATTTGATACTTTTAGATCAATCGATAAATGTTTCTAAGCTAGTTGACAGTAACTTCGAGTGTTCTCAAGAGAGTTCCTCCTCGTCTTGTTGTTTTCGTACAGTATTTTGTCTAGGTTTGTCTTAGGTTCTCTCTTGTTGAATTGAACTTTTGTCGATTGAGTTTTACAGTGTGTTTTATATGTATGCTTTGTGCAAGCTTAAATCAATAGGGGGAAGGTTGGATCCAAAAAACTAGTTTAACCCCGCCACATTTTATATGTGCCTGTCCTAAGCCAGGAAACTTTGCCAAAGCCTTTGTTTGTCCTTGTCATTCTGTGTTAACTGTTTTATGTCAAGAATTTGGTCTTTCGTTGATGATTTAGCCAATTAGGGATTGGTTTTGAAACTTTTGTATTGTATTATAAGTCTTGGGCCAATGCAAGACGGTAAGCAGTGACCTATGGTCATGTTGAAGACTGCTTGCTGTTTTCCGTTGTGATTTTTTGAATTGCTGTTTGTTTATAAATGTTTGTTGTGACGCGTACACTTATTCCACATCTCACGGCGGCCTGCATTATATTCAAAAAGCTGGAAAAAGACATTCTAAAGGTCAAGTGTGCAAAGTATGAAAACAGTCCCTCCAGTGGTTTCAGAGAAGATCATTGAAGAAAAGTTTACGGTCGTCGGACGCCTAGTGATGAAAATACCTCAACTGACCCTTATGGTGAGGTAATTACTAGTAAGCTGAAAAGTTCATTAAAAATTCACATGCGGTTAGGGATCAGGATAATCTCGTTTCGTCTATATAGAGGGGGCGATGGGTTTATTTCGTTCTCCGTTATTGGCAATTTTTATTTTCCGTGAATTGTGATTTGTTGAAATATTTTACCGTGCATCGTGATTGGATATTGCACGTGAGCCGTTCTCAGCAAAGCATTTTGTCCGTGATTCGTTTTAGGCATGCTTTACAGTAATACACAGTCAAACTTTTACCAATGAACAAAAATTTAGCCATATTTCCGTGTTTCGTTATTAGCATTTTTATTCTTTCGTGATTCGTGATCAGGACCCCCCATCAGGACCCCTTATATACGCTAAAACAAAAGTATTTTAGGTCATTTTCTGGGGCACAGATGTGCGACCCAGAAATTATATACCCACCCCAGTCATCTTAAGCCGTTAGATTGCTATTGGGGGGGGGGTCAAAAAGGGGCCCACCTGCTTAAAAAAGACACCCATTCATATATTTTTAAATCAAAGTTTGACACAAGGAGACCGGCAAACATGGATATGGAGTCACTTTTTTCTATGACATTTGTGAAAATTACACCTTACAAGTTAACAGCATCTGAAATTTTCACCTTTACACTTTTATGTTAATCTCACCTATTTAAGTTTTGATGTAAACAAACAATCTTTTCTAAGCGACGTCCCATATTTAGAACCAGAATGTAACGTCAGTCTGATTTTATGACGTCATTATCCAGACCATGAACGGTAAAGGGGCACTATCGTACATTGATGACAGTTGTTTATCTCACGTTTACCTTTAAAGTGACTCCCTCTTCTTGCTTGTTTAAACGACTAGGGGCACAAATAAGGTATTTGAAACTTTTGATTTGTAGTTTAAAAATTAGTTCTTTGAGAGATATTTTTCGCATCGAACATAGGTGGGGGGAGGAGGGGGTCCCGTCCCAAATTCCCGTCAAAATAATTTTGTAATCCCGGATAATAAAAACAACCGATCCCGCTTCCCGAAAAATAAAATGCATGTTCCCCGGCGTGTCCCGCTAGTCGCTTTTCCCAAATTCCCGTTGAATAATATGGCCAATCCCGGCGTCCCGGAAAAGGTCTTCCCGACCCTCATAGGTCAACATAGGCATGACCTGATGACAGGGTGTTCATTTATATTCTCTTCAATTTTCCATAGAGCGAGACAAATTCTTCAGACTATGAAACCGGCCCTTCAGCTGGTATGGGGACCTACGGCTGTTACACCTGAATACACTGCCTAAATCCGTTCATATGCAACATAAATGGTACTAAGGGAGCAACCATTTCATTTTTATGGGGGGCTATAAGGATATTTTCTTCGTCCTGCATTATTTTCGGAAAAAGTAGAGCCTTTTTTTTTTTTTTTGCGCGCTTGTGTGCGCAATTTTATTATTTTTAAAGCAACTTTGATTTTTTTCAGCCAAAAATACCATCCTGCCTTTTTTTTTATAACCCAAAGCACTGTCCCTCCTTTTCATATTTCTGGATTTTCAAATTTCACCATAACATCCCCCCCCCATAAAAATCAAATGGTCGCTCCCTAAGAATGATGATCTGTATCATTCTTTACAACTTGGGTATTAAACAATTTTTTGTTTTAAGGACACTAAATACTTATTTTTCGGTCAAAAGGCAAACATTTACATTCAATTTGAACCGTTCTTACTAGACGGTAAAAAGCTCTATTATTAATTTGGAAATAAAACACTTCTTAAGATATCATCACGACAGATCAACTAAGGGTAAACAAAAGCTCATGATCTAAAATGAAACACGATATTCAGATATTGTTCCGAAATGACAATTGAACTAGGGTAACCAATGTTGGTTTAGGTGCCTGCAGTAAATTCCTTACAATTCATTAACAAAATATCATTTGTTTACCATTTTTACTGTACTTTGCAAAAAACAAACAAACAAACAAAGACGATTGAAAACAAAAATAAAAACCTAACGAATCGTTCTATTGTTTTTTTCAACACAGTACTTTAGAGAAGATAGACGATATTGAGATGTGGAATAAGTGTACGCGACACAACAAACATAAACAGACAGCAATTCAAAAAATCACAACGATAAACAGCAAGCAGTCTTCAACATGACCATAGGTCACTGCTTACCGTCTTGCATTGGCCCAAGACTTATAATACAATACAAAAGTATCAAAACCAATCCCTAAATCATCAACGAAAGACCCAATTCTTGACATAAAACAGTTAACATCACAGTGTATAACCGGACAGTACGCGATCACGGAAGTTGATCACTGTCCGGTGGAAAAATCCTAGTTGTATGTTATTTTTCCCCCAGATTTTTGTGGTTTTTAGGCTGTATGAACATTCTACAATATCGATTAGGAACAAATGTAAGTTTATTTTATACCTTGCTCATTTATAAAACTTTTTAACGTTTCTTTTTGTATTCTGGACAATTTAGAATGTTAAAAATTTTCGATTGATCATCAGTGTGTGAACATTTTTTCCTTTACCACTTAGCACATATTTGGAATTTACTCACAAACTGCAATATTTTAATTACTATTTTTATTATTATCTCAAAGGGCGATTGATAGACTCTCTACATTGACAATGAAAGCTTAAGATAAAATAAACAATTTTGTTTAAAACATCAAGTTTTGTAGTTTTGGCATAATCGTTTACTGTCCGATTAATTGGTCGTTTATTTTTTGTGGGTGTCCGATTAATTGCCTGCTTTTAATCATCAAGGTTTGAATATAAAAAAATATAATTTTAAATTGCATGTATTCCTCATTCCTTTACAGCTTAGGTTTTCATATTCTTCAAGTTGCTTATTAAAAGGCTTATGAATAGATTTTCATATTTTTATGATAATTTATGTTGTTGTGTAATTGGTTCATTTATTTATTTTACAGAATAAATGTGAGAGCTCAAAATAGTCTCTACTGTTGGATTCGGGGGAAAAACCATGCAGCAGTGTTCATCTTATTACATTTGATAACAAAATGGAATACATCCAACAAGATAATAAAAGGAATGGCTCTCTGGGCACTCTGGGCCTGCTTTTTGCATGTCACTTGTGTATGACTTACTAAAGCAAATGTCAAAATGGTTCATAAGGAGTTTTCCATTGACTTTGGAATCTTTTGAAACAAATCTTCTTATCACATGGACAGCCAGTGTACTGAGATATCTGAGTCATTGAAATTTCACTGACTTGTATTCATTTCAAAAAACATGCTCAACACAGTAAAGGCCCCGTAATGGCCCTATCACACTATAACGTTTTAGCCAACGTGTGCCGAACGTTCGAATAATTTTCTAAAACGTTGGAACATGTTGGCAGTCGCTGTTAAAAGTTTCACAAAATATCTGGGTGAACGACCACAAAGCGTGAGACTAACTACCTGCAACGCACGACAAACTTATTCAAAACTTATCTATAGCGTTTGTCCGGCGTACTTGACGATTGTTTAGCGAATGTGTGACGACTGCAGAACGCAATTCATAACGTTCGTCCAACTTATGATTTGTGCTCTTGGTGAGGAGACCCAGGAATTCTGTTTTTTTACTTTAGTATTATTTCACAATAGCCCAAATAGATCTATTATCTGTCTAAAATGTATTGATGGATTAATTAAGAAATATAGATACACCAAAATTTAGTTTCTTTATAAAAATATTGGTTTTTGGTGTTCTGTTAATATGAATGTATAATTACAGTGATGATTTTGCACTCAGTCTAAAAGAATAAAAAGATATTATAAATTTTACATTTTGATATGTCCATAATATATTGAGAGGAATGCATGCGCTTGTTAGCAAACTGTTAAAATTTCAAATGAATACATATATGTAAGAAATACCGGTCTGAAAAGTTTGCCTAGCATCCTTTTTACTGCACTTAACTTATCCTAAATGATCGCCGACAGCATGATGGATGTCCTTAATAGAGAAGAACACGTGCGCTTAATGAACATTAAAAATACACGTTATTTCAAACGTTGTATTTGAGTATTTTGTTTACCAAGAAATATTAACCGACAACACGACGGGTGTATTACAATTTGCAAAAATTACTTTCCATTCCAGGCCATCTAAGTTATCCTCGTTACAGTATATTTTTTATTTCTTGGCTTTGGTCATTGTTTGTTTTTGTAAATAGATTTTTTCAGGTTTGACTAATTATTTTAAGCTTGGAAAATTGATTTTCCCCTTTGTAATTCAGTTTTACTTATAAAATTCTGGGGTTGATGCGCTACTCGTTCGTTACAATGGCGCTCTGTGCGCTCTGTACACATTTTAAACACGTTAAATAAGTTTCTTGGTCGTTAGACTGACGCTAGACGTTCGTTTCATTTTTGTTCGGCGTTCAAGAAACGCATTTCGCATGTGCAAAACTACTTCAAAGCGTTCGTCAGCGTGAGTCTTCTGACTTATGTCTATGCTAACGTTCGAATAACTTATAAAACACGTTGGCGAACGTCGGAAATTTTTAAGGATGTTCATTGCAAATTTTGCAACCCACTTGACGTTCACCAACGCACGCTGACGTTCGCTAACGTGTTTGTAACATGTCCATAACTTATACAAAACTTACGCAACGCACACCAGCGTGTTAAAAATAGAAAACGTCGGCACACGTTGGATAAGTAGATGAAGATCATGGACGTAATGGAGCTGTCATCTGTTGGTAAACAAAGGCGGATCTAGAACCGGCGTACAGGGCGCCCCCCCCCCCCCCCCCGTTTGACAAAAAAAATGGTTAGGAACTGTATGAAACAAGAGGTCCCAGAAGGTATTTTTTATAATTGCGCCCCCCCCCCCCCCCCCCCCCCCCGTTTGAAAATTTCTGGATCCGCCACAGGTAAATCCATGTCTCATAGTTTAGTTTAATAATATTTTGTTGCAGAAAAATAGCAAATGGATTGGACGTTAAGTTATACTAACTTCTTTATTGCCCTCTCCATGAATATACATCACAGAAATTTGACAACGACATGCAGTGTACATAAATAACAAAACATTTTTGTATTGATATAGACTCTATTGACATGTCGGAAATCTATTGGTTCGGCCTATATATGCTCGGACTTTTCTAAATAATACAGAATTTGCTTCCAATGTGGCATTACCATTTCCAACAAGAATATATTCGATATTCAAATCCTGAACATAAAAAATTGAATACCTTTGGAGTACATAAATAGGACACTCAAGAAAAAAATGATTTGCATTTTCATACGTAGCACTACAAGTGCACATGGGATTTCCAGTTACATTTATTCTATACAAATCATAATTTAAAGACATGCATCGGTGACATAGTCTTGTGTGGATAATATTTAGCTTTCTTGGCCCTTCGCTGAAATATTTAGGTGGCTTCAGAAAAGGGTTTTTAAGTTTTAATATGTCTCATATTAATAATCATAATAATAAAAAGCTTAACTATGATTTGAATTAGTTTAAGAAATTTGGTTAGCCTTAGCGACTGTGATTGCAGGTTATCACGAAAGGTTTCTTTTACAGCCTCGAATCTATAAACTCCCTCATAAACGGAATTATGCCGGCTATGGTTAATGCTGGAAATCGGATGGCAGTATTTTTTCCCTGTTTTCTTTATTAAAAATCGTACACCGTATATTTATTGGACTGCCTTAATATGCGTTAATCATTGCTGGTTAGTTGTATGCACATAGTCCATTAAAAATAAAAATAACAACAAAGTTCCAGACACTACATTTTTCTACGTCACGCGCGTTTCATATATTCAAGCCTCATCAGGGGAGCTCTGTGATGCGTAGTTACAGAGCTCTACAAAAAAATTTTGAAATGACAAACACTGTATGAAAGTTAAGAGTGTGACCAAAAATACCGAACTGGATTAAAATTCACGATTATTTAACGAGCAAACTATGTTTGTGCTAGGAAGAACTTTAGGGTATAGACAATTTTAAACTTTAAACGCATGAAGCTTTAAACTCATGAAACGGATAATTTATAGATTTGATGTGTTCTAAACGTATAACAACAAGAAAAATATCAAAGCAGAGTGGCATACAAGCCGGAAATTTGGCAACGCTGTAAATATGCATAGTTCAACGAGTAACCGCTCACCAGCAATGTTTAAATAAACAAATTGAAAGATAGACAAACCATAAGTATTGAAAGTAAAGTACTTAAAACTTTAAAACGTTCCAGATTTTTTAAAATCATTTTGTTCTAGCTGTATAATGGCTTGTAAGAATATTTGTCGTGTAATTGCTATATTCAACCCAACAATTAATCGGACAGATAGATATTACTTTCTAACAATTAATGATTGTGTACAGTGGCAATTAGTCGGACAGAGACGGAGTGAGCAGTGCTCTTACAAATTCGATTATTATAAACTATCAAAACCATTTTCATCAAATAGTTTGACACCAACGGATTTCCTATTTAAACAGCTTTAAATGGAGATGCAGTGCACTATTTCAATGTAAGTGGTTCACTAATAATTTGTTGTTTCTTTCTTCGCAATGAGTTTACATTGTCAAAAATTCCAATGATTAAACCACTTTTTTCTAAAATTTAAATCATCTACGTTATATATTGATAATTTGAATAGTGATAAATAACAATGTAAACTAATTGTACGCTTCAATTTTTCTTAAAATGTAGTTTCGGGTGAATAAGGGCTTAAATTCATGGCCAAATCATACATTTTTATTAAATCAACTAGGATTTTACCACCGGACAGTGATCAACTTCCGTGATAGCTTACTGTCCGGTTATACACTGTGAACATAGAATGACAAGGACGAACATAGTAGACTTACTGTGATCTTTGTATATTCTGTAGTTTTCTAGTTAAAGTCTTATAACATGTATATAAATATTAGCAAAAGGCAAAACAATATGGGAGACTTACCGTATGGTTTTAGCGTATACAAACGTGCGAATAAAAAATGGAGAAGATTTTCTGCAGCTTTTAAGTACTTAAATCAGTACTGTCCAATAACTTATATTATGCTTCTTGTTTTACTCTCTCCATAAACAAAATTCTATTTATAATAGACCATATTAGCCTTGACCACTGAAAAGTACAAGACGCGTGATGGATCATACATTCTCTTCATTCTACTATCAAACGACGCAGAATGAACTGTTTACTAGTACTTATAACGTGTCCTTGGTTCAAACTTCAAATCCTTTTATACATATGTTCATTTTTAAAATTATGATTACTTATTCTAAAAAAAAGGGTTCGGTTGTTTTAATGATTCAGAATTATCAAACCATTATAATATTCTGTAAGAATGTACGGTAACTGACAATACGTTCGTGCTCAGTTTAAACCAACTCGACTATTTGATTAACAGGAAAGTACCAGGTTAAGACATGGAAAGGAGAGGAAAGGTATAAGTTGTGCTCATTACTGCATTGCCGTGTATTTGATTTGAAATCGACCCCTTTTAAAGATGACTAGTAGAAATCAGTCATTGATACCAGAAGTATTTTAACAGCACGCGTCATATTTTTCTGGATGGAAGTTCGTCATCTGCCCCTTCAAGATGAATTGTATTTCCTTTTAAGCTCATCTGATCCAAAGGGTCATGTGAGCCATAGCCATCACTTGGCGTCCGTCGTCTGTCGTTCGTAAACTTTTTAAAACGTTACATTTAGTCCAATTGCAACCGAACTTGGTATAGTTGTTTATTAGCATTCGGTGCTTAGAATTGATGTGGGGATTTTTGATTCGTCGTAAAACATGGCCGCCATGGCTAAAAATAGAACATAGGGGTTAATTGCATTTTTTGCAAATAACTCAAAAACGGCTACAGATAGCAAACTTCTGGCTAGAGTTAAAGTGATCAGCACCTCAAGATCTACCCACCCTGAAATTTTGAAGAAGATCCAACAACCCATGTAGAAGTTATTTTAGGTTTACGTCTTCGCTATCCCAAGAGGTGACCCGAAAAAAACTTAGATTAGAACATATGCTTCTTCATAATCTTCTTACAAAACGGCATAATTATCCAGATAAACAAACCCAGGTGTTCAAAGCTGGCTCACAAGATATATATTGTGTGATTTACAGCCATTATCAAGATGTAATATCATAAAATCTTATCATAATCCGGTAATTTTATGCCGGATGAAATCATTGTCTATACCAGGTGTTTGAACAACAAACAGCTCTTCTTTTTTTCATAATCCTTATATACTACAATATTGTCATACATGACATAGGATTTGGTATAATGAAGATATATCTCGTGCAAAAAATCGGCAATGGAAATTATTGCAACAGAAAAAATTCTTACTAAGATTAGTTTAAGTGCAAGAGATGGAGGTGTTCCAGAATAAATGTTTGAGACAGATAATGGGGAATATTCTGGCCACAAAAGATAAAAAATGAAGACCTGCCAAAGAGCTGAAAAGGCGACGCTTCATATGGCTGGGACATGTGCTTAGGATGACACAAGACCGCACCCCTAAAGCAGCCTTACGCTGGACACTACCTGGCAAGAGAAAACCTGGCAGACCTTGGGCCACATGGAGGAGAACCATCCAATCTGAATTACAGAACCAGGGATACAGTATAGGACAATCCCAGCATATAGCACAGGACAGAGGGAAATGGAGGGAACTGGTTATGGCCTTATGTCCCACTGGGGATGAAGATGGATAGGTGAGGAGGTGAAGTGCAAGAGTATCAAAACATGACTGAAAGATGACAAAATACTGCATCTGTGAACGTTAAGTTACCACCTAATAAAAACAACATGTGCAGTTAATGCAATATGTAGTGTTGACCTGGCTATTTCTGGTATGTGGTATACAATGATATAGGGAATAACACTTATTGCTGGATGTTTAGTATCGGCATTAGTATGTTTATTCTATTATATCCAATTATAGAACAGTTTCTTAAAATGCATGAAATGTCCATTATTTTACATTTATTTATTTATCATACATAAAATTGCAATTATTAATTGTAGAATATAATATGATGTAGAACAAGCTTCTAGGAGTATTACAAAACAATACATAGTCCCCTACCAGCCTCATATTCCAATCACTGGTTAAAATTTGAAACAGATTAAAACCTAAACTTGATCAGTTCATTATTTACAAGGGATAATAAAAAAGTGCAGAAAATTTCAAAGCTGAAAGGGCCATAACGCATGCAAAAATTTGCGGATGGAAACGAAACATGAACTTGATCTATGAAAAGGTGTGGTAACTCATCATGGTAGACTCACATAGAAAATATCAGTTCAGTATCTACAAGCATTTAGACAAAAAGTGTGAAAAACTGAAATTTGAGTGAATTTTCAAACTTCAAAGGGCCATAACTCCCGTAAAAAGTTGTAGGCCGGCATGAAACTCGAACTTGATCTGTAACTCATTATGGTTAAGTCACATGAAAACCAGTTCATTATCTATCAACGTTTAGATAAAAAAAATGCGGAAAACTGAAATTTCAATGAATTTTTAAAGTTCAAAGGGCCATATCTCCCGTAAAAGTTTGCGGACCGGCACGAAACTTGAACTTGATCTGTAACTCATAAAAAATCAGCATTTAGAAAATAATTGTGGAAAACTGAAGCGTGACAGACGGACGGACAGAGAGCAAACCTATAGTCCCCTTCGGCTTTCTCCGGTAGGGACCAATAGGTGTATGATAAAACATAATGAGATGTGGAATTTGTGTACTAGAGACATGCTTCATAAATCAACGGCAAAATTGAAGCTGTTATAAAGAAGATTTAATTTTAACTAGTTCAAATTGTTCATTACTTTTAAATGCATTTAATCTAAATGAACTGCAGCAAGCTATTGAAAATATCATTTCAATAGCAAACCAACACGAGAGCGTAATAGAAAATATCATTTCAATAGCAAACCCACGCCAGAGCGTAATGGGTCGTGCAAAGATAGATAGAAATTATACCAATGATACTACACCTATAACATATGATTTAGCAATACATTTTATATTCTTCATACATGTATATTCGTATAATATTATATGAAAATACTTTCCATGCCATCCTTAAAGAAGTTTTTCTTTCGTTATCAGCCACTGGTGGAAAAAAATAAATTTTATTAGACAAAATGGTTAGTGATTGTATTGATTTAATTTTGGCTGGTTGTTGTGCCCAGATGATCGAATCTATATCCCTACTGTGTCTCACAGCTGTGTCGTGTTTTGTGTTACAACCAAACCATGAGATCGCAAATGGAAGAGGAAGGTTTGGCACCATATCACTTAATATAACCCACATGGCCCATGCACCATTTCTTCTGAAATGTCTATACCAACAAACGATAATGTGATGTGAAGCAAGTGTACACGACACTACCAACAAAACCAAACGGCAATTTAAAAAATCACAAAGGAAAACAGCGAAAAGTCTTCAACATGACCAGAGGTCGCTGCTCAGGCTTGGATCTTTAATTACTCCAATTTGTCTTTCTCTATTTTTTTCTTTTTAGCTGGACATTTGAGATCGATCCTCCAGGTTCGGTGGTTTTGTTATTACCCTTATTTTTTTATCACATTGATAATTAGAAAAGGTACTGCCCCCGCTGCCCAGTATACAATGTTTTAAGGAAAAGTCCCATTTATCGTCGCCATAAAACTATATGAGGCTATGTTGTTTATGTCTGTAAGACACAAATGATGTTCCCGCCATGTTTGGAAAAAGGTATCACAATTGATTCGTTACTCCAATAACACGTCACGTCTGACACAAAAATTGTAAACACATGCAGGGTTGTGTTGCTCCTCGGTTGCTCCTCGGTTAACTCAAGAAATTTTTCGGCAGACATCATAAGCTCATAGACAAATATGTTTTTTTTTCTATCTAGTTTTGGTTTGTCATAGGGTTTGGTTGTCTTCCTTTACCGGAATTGGAAATTGGCAGCTCGACCGATATGCTATAGCAAGCAGGAACTATTTATAATCCTTGGAGCACACGAGTTGACTCTCGTTAGGACTTGAGTTCGCGTTGTTGATTTCTGTTCGGTGGATTTTGTGTTTTATGTTTCTTCGTGGTGTTTGTTCTGTCGTTGCCCATTCGGATTTTTTTTACATTCGAATGCCCCTTTGGTGCCTCTTGTAAAAAAAAGTCAGGAAAACTGTTATTTCCTAAAATTGTCTAAAGGGCCATAATTTCGGTAAAATTAACAGACCGGAACAAAAAGTGATCTCCATCTGTAACTCATCAGCTCAATATCTGAAAGCATGTGTGGGGGGAAGTTCAAGTCCAAGGGCAACAATTTTCGTAAAAATCAACGGATCGAAACGAAATGCAAACTCGATCTGTAACTCATAGTAATAGACTCACATACAAAAAATCTCAATTTCTGCAAGCATGTGGAAAAATGTCCGTTAAACTGTTATTTTCATAAAATTTTCTAAGAGCCAAGGGCCGTAATTTCAGAACGAAACGCGAACTCAATCTGTAACTCACATCTGAGATAGACTCACACACCAAAAATCAGCTCAATATCTCAAAGCATGTGAAAAAAGTCCGGACAATTTGCGGGAAGGACGGACAGAAAGACGAGGGTTAAACAACTTACCCCACAAATGTATAGTTAAACATAAAAGTAAAAGTAAAATGAAAAATGGAAATGACAATAATAACAAAGATACAAACCAATTATAAAATAGAATTTGTGTGGGACTTGACTGAAAAGCCCACTTAAAAAAAACACCTCAGGGGGATAACTCATAAAAATAAGTTAAACGTTTTAGTCGGTCACATTTTGAATGAAATCCAAGCCTCTCAGTGATCAAAATCAATCCCTACAAAGTGCGACACGACAAAAATGTTTTTGCGTGACAACAGTAAGGTTTTTGCGGACAAAGGATAATTTTACATACGACAAAAATGATTTAACGTATCAATTATCAGTGTATAAATTAATGAAATTGGTCATGAAAATGTTTTCACATTTCACCCTGTATTATAACGAATCGCTAGGTAAATATTTTTCAATAAAAAATAAATAATAAAGCAGACAAAAAATGTCACATATCCATCTTGAAAGCCTTGTTTTTCTACCCTCCGACGATTTTACTTCTGTCACAAAGCAGAAAAACATATTTGCCAGCCAAAATATTTTATTATGGTAAGGTTTGTTCGTGTGTTACTTTTTGCTATAAAAGTTTTTTTTCGTGTATAGGCGACGGTTTTTGATGAACGAAGCAATGCTTTTTTCGCGTTAAGTTTATTTATTTTTATTTAATTGGCCTTTAAGAATACAAAGACAGATATCAAAATTCTGATAGGAAGCAAATGTGTTCGGCACCTCAGGATTTACCTGCCATGAAATTTTGCTCTTTTTCTTGATTTTTTTTCGAGTTTTTTACTTATTAAGCTTAATATCTCGAAAACTTTAATAGATATCTGAGAAATTTAAATTGCACGTTGTTAAGCACATAAATTAAGAATTTTTTATTGCTTTTTTATCAAAAATACATGACTTACAGACCGATAAATGGGTATTTACAGTTAGTTTTATAACATTTATAACGAAATCGTGCAACAAATATGAATCATTTTCCATACAAGAATTATACACTACCAAAAATTTGCATACGTAATTATGGTAATAAAAATGCAGGCACCAAAAACATGCACATTAGTGGTAATGAAGATACCAGTCAAATACTTGTACTTAGATTAAAAGTCAAATAATAGTATACTACAAATAGCAGTAGAATAACAGTACTGTAAATAAGCGTAGAAAACCGTCGCATTCTTAGGCTGCGTCACTCAAAAACCGTCAAAGGTTCCCGAACAAACCTTAAGTATTCACCAAAGAACCGTAATGTTTTTGGAGAAAATGTAAATTACTTCAACGTATCCTTATTACTATGGATAAGAAAAATCTAAAACATTACAGATTTGACAAACGAAGCACAGAAATCGTCTTGGGTGCATTTCTACTGTTATTGTGTAAAGAAATTACGATATTTTTGAATTTGATAACAAACTTTATTTTGTACACTTAAACATCATTCAACTGTGCTAATATTGACTAGGTACATTTCTGGTATATTTTAAAAATCAATTGACGTTTTTTCCACGAACCAATTATGCTATAAACTAAATTGACCGGGGAAAAGCCAGAATCGTCTTCATTTTCTTCTGCTTTTCCCACAATGCATTTAGGCGTGTCGCACTTTGTAGGGATTGAGAATAAAAAATATTAAGACTCCCGGTTTTAGTCAAAAAGAAGATTTCCCAAAACATCGTTGGTTCGATTTTCTTTGAATTTGGCAAACATTTCAAGAAAATTAAGCGACACATTTGATCTGATGCAAACTTTTGGGCTTCTATCTTGGGGTCCCATGGGTTTTGACGTATTTAGCGATTCGATCGACAAACAAACGGACTGACAAAATATTATATCGCATTCACCATGTGTGTTCACCATGGCAGACAGTAAACAAGAAACGGGTAAAAGATCAGTCTTATTCAATTGCTTGAATTTCAAGCAGACAAATGTTACGCCACCACTGAAATTGAGCCCACATCATCAGAGTGTTTCGATAAATTGAGGTACATGTTTAAGAAAGCGTTCTTGTTCCATTTTAGAAAGTAGCGAGAATTTATTGTAAAATTCCATGACATATTATCTTTCCAACATGTATCTCGGGGTAGGTAATAACACAACATTGGAGCGGGCCTGCAATAACTCTAATACCACCTTCATCATTTATTAATCTATTCCAATCCATTGTTTTTCCACCAGAAGAAAAACATAATAACAAACAAAAATGAAGCACATACTAAATATATATATTCTTGTCTCAAATAAATATACCCGCTCAACCCCCCTCCCCAACGAAAAATTTGAATAGAATCCTTCAAGGGATATAGCATGTATATGAGGAGTAGAGAATAAAGAAAAGTGTGACGAATTAACAGAACGGATGGACCTTACAAACAAACGCTAATTACCGCCGCTTATAAAGGGGAGTAAAAATTATTAAATCCGAGCTGAAGGGTCATTCTCAATCAGTGATTTATATAAATTTGGGGGAAATGAAACTGATACAAAATCAATACTTTTTTTACCTTATAATTGTTTTCCTCCGGTATTATTCCAGCACAATATAGACTGATTTTTAAAAAATAAAATAATTCCGATCACAAAGAAACTAACGTGTGTAGTGTTTCACAGAACCGACTTGTATGAATGAAATAATCCGAGTGACAATGATAACACCCGTATTTTATTGGTTACAAGGTGGCATGGAGTAAAACGTGGACAGGAATGTAGTTTTTATTAAACGATAAGCTAATCGTACGGTTCCTATACTAACAGTGCTTTCCTGATACACAGATTCTGGCAATGTAAAATCAATAATCTTCTTAAATAGTTGAGATATTGATTTTTACATCTCTGACTGTTTACAGCGGCGATATATCATTTGTCTTGAGTTTCCTCCTATTTCCAACCATTTCCTAAAATAATTAGATATTCTTAACATATCGTTTGACCTTTAAGATAAAACTGCATATTGCTAATCTTATCCACTTTCCACTTGGTGGTTTTTATTATACCTCTATTTTTGAGACCATTTCATCCTTTATGAATTTTGAGGGCTATAATTTACTGTGTTCGTTTCGACTATAGGTCTGTAAAAGAATTAAAAATGTCGATACCCTTTGCTCTTGGAGATGAGATCGCAATTAAACATTGAGGTTTGATGCCATCAAATCTGGTTCAACCGGCTTAGCCTGTATCAACAATTAAGGGCCATAGTAGTTTGTGAATTCCTGCAAGGTTTGTTGTATGTGCGTGGATTGTCTGTAAATCTGATATATTGGTTATTTCCATTCGATGGGTTTGTTATTTTACACACGCGTTTAACAGTCTGAGAGAAAAAAAATCTTTATAAGTGTTCTTAGACTTGTGTTGGGTAATTTACGCATAAAGTTATCGATGAATTGGGCACTTTTTGTCGTATGGTGTCAGATATATAAAGGCTTAATTGTTAGCTGGAGTGGGACATCTCCAGCATACTGACAGCAAAATATGCCGCCAAAATTTAATAATCTTTTTTTTTTCACTTACACCAGTCCGTGTCCATTCTGTATGGATATATGCAAGACATTTAGTAATTCGGGATGGACCGTAGTTTACACTGAATATGTTTAACAGTTCTGGTTTAAGCTCAAGCTTAGAAAATAGAGAGAAAACGGTGTTTTGGCCGACCATTGATAACAGTACAAGATAAACCATTGAATTGAGCACATCAAAAATATCTTGAATATACCTTTCCAAAATGCCTCCATCCCAATTCTGATGTGCACGATCGGGCGCTAAAAATAATAGCTTTTCGGCATGCGAGTAGTAGATTTATCCTATAATAAATAAATAATTAGAAAAGCATGGAGTAAATAAGATAGCTGACCTGAATGATTGTAATTGCAAGTGGTATGTAGAAATAATGACTTGGGTTGTCGGAGATAAAAAAAAAAAGCAACGAAAAGCATAAAAATTGGCCTTTGAGTGTTCCATGTCTACCCCTCTCCGCTTTTCCAAGACGAGTAATACATCGGTGTAAAATCTAGCTTCAAGAAGATTAACAAGCAAACAGGTTCAGGTAAAATTCGAATAAGATATGAAAAAAGGGTAAAACAAGATTAACAAACATATAGATGAAACAAATAAATGTACATGTATATATATGTATTATGACTAAAATTTTTAAAACTTCATTTCAAAAATGTTTTTAGACTATATTATGTTTTTCGTGAGGCTTTCTGAAATACATTAAATGTTGATACTATTTGACGATTATTGGCCGCTATTTTACCGTAACCATACGAATTTTACAAAAATCTACAAAACCAAAATTCAATCAATGTTTCACACAAAGGTCAATGTACACAAATCGAAGCGAAAAACTATAAAGTAATTCAGCAACAAACAATACAAGGGAAGTATCCATATCTTAAACAAACAATTTTTTACTCAATATCGATATCATAATATGCAGAATATATATGATATTACTTCTTAAATAATGGTCGTTAGACTGGAACGGATGCGATACACGGTAAACCAAATGATTCACGATGTACATATGCACACCTGGTAAGCCTCACCTGGAGGAGTTCACGAGAGTTGAACAAAACTTACCACGATTCACGTAAAGTTGGCCTTGGTAAGGCAATTGAATAGAATTTATGTTCTGTCCAGTAAAGAAAAAATTAAACAAGTTTGGATTATGTTTTGAATTGTGATTTAAGATATCTAATCGAAACACAAATATTTACCCAAACCAGCGAGTGACAGTTTGTAAACTATATATAGAACTATTCTTCTACAAGGGTTATTTTATTTTTTTTCCAAAAATCTCCTTTTAAAGAAGCAAATAGGCACGAATGGGGCATTCGAGTGTCAAAAGTCCGAAAGGGCAATGACGAAACCGATAAATACGAACATAATTTACAACCATGAGTTCTATGCCAATAGTTCTATAGCATATTGTTCGAAATGACTGCAGAGTTACAAAATATGTTGACCAGTTATCTGTACTTTTGTGTTTGATGAATCAGCTGTTGTAGACAGACAGTGCTTGCTGGCCACACACTATAAATCGTTTGGCATGGAAGTATGGTGTAATTTTGATACATATTTGACAGAATATAATCACTTGTTTTCTGTTAGATACAACAATTTACTGAGACATGCCAGACAGGGAGATGTGTAATTGACAGGTTTCGCTGAACGAGCCAGATAAATGTACGGGCATTTCTTTGTAACCAATCCATCATTGGAATATTATCACATACTAATTCATATTACTCTGTTAATATTTGACAAGGAATCGAAAAGGCAGAATTCAATTAGTGGTCACAGACAGTTCAGACGCTGTGTTACAGACCAATATTGATCTTTGGTTAAAGGCTGAGCATTGATCCAAATATCTCCAGTTATAAACAAGCAGTAACAAGCCCATGCTGAGCCAAGTTAGAATAAAAGCCTTTTTGAGGCAGCAAGATTATATATTTCTGGTAAATTTGAAATACACTTTCTGAGAAAAATGACTTTCAATTGATCTTTAGGGAGAAGTCATATGAAATTGTGTTAGTTAATTTGAATTTGAAATCAAGCAACGCAGAGCGGGGACATAGAAATGCCGATGTCCGTCCGTACGGCAGTCACACTATTTTTCGTAACAGTTTTCTAAGCAACTATTAATAATAGGCTTTCGATATTAGATATGCTGCTTCCTTCAGGTAGGGTTCCAATATGGTGGGGTGCGTTTTCGGATCTGTCGCTCATCTACTTCCTGTTTAATGAGCCAACTAGGATTTTTTCCCACTCAACGGACGGGGGACCTAGAATCTGTTCTTGTAAGCTTTGTGTCCTCCCTGAGTGCCGAATTGGCGATGTCAATCCACATAGGAAACAGACTTCTTAGAATCTGTTAACCTTAAGCCATAAAGCTCCTGAGGATATATAGGTTGGAAAAAGTCACCAATCCGATAAAACACATCATTTTGATAGTTTGGTGAAAGGAATTGACAGGGTTGTGTTCTTTTTTGCCTAAAGTCACTTTTCTCAACATGAATGTAGAAAAAATCAAAAAGAAATGGCACTATATATTAAAAGGGGCCATTTGAATTTCAATCAACAAGTATGTTGCCAATCCAGAGTTTCTTGGTCACCTATAATGCATACAACCTTTGTTTATCATTAACGTAAAATATATAATTAAAAGTGCTTTCATCATGTACTAGTTATATTAATAACTGTCATATCTGCCAGTTTTGACTGACGTCCTGCGGAAAACAAATGAATTATATCGACGGATACTGCTTGTACAGCACACGTTTACGTAAAGGCGAGAACAGGTCATCGTCTTGTTTTTAACTATTAACCATGAATGATGGCGACAGAGCTACTATGTGCATAAAAATAATAAAGATATGTTTTAAGAATAAACATATTACTGTCAACTGTCAAAGGATGCTATATTTCAAAATGAAATATTTACATTCTTTTCTGCATATATTATCATTCCTCCTTGAGAGTAAAAATGGAAAAAAAATAAAAATAATTCTTTAAGTCCCCACAGAATGAGATGATGTCAGTGGACTACCTGAACAGATCTGAACAGACTGAACTTCTTTTCTATTGTGAGGGGTCTACTGCACTTTTATCTTAATTTGATGCAAGTTTTCATTGCAACTAATACTTTCCTTCTTCAGTATTAAAAGCTCTACAAAAGTCTGGATTCGTTCCAATTCGGTCTATTGCTTATAGGGGTTATGACCCTTTATAAAAAGGTAAGAAATAGTTGTTTTTTATGATTCTGGCCTATAGAATGAAAACTAAAGAAGATGTTTCATCTAATTGAGCTCTACAGAGGCCACGTGACAAAGGCTCTCCATTGGGTTGAAGATGTCAGATGACCTCTTATAGGTGTTATGGCCCTATAAGGTCAAAAGTAGCGTTTTTCATCTTTTGCCCTCTACAATGAAAACTATGAAGGATAGAGAAAAGCTGTTGCTTGCTTAAACCTTCAGTTAATTCAGCTCTACAAAAGTCTCGATTGGATAGGAGGTGCCAGATTACCCCTAATGGTCGTTATGACCCTATAAAGGTTAAAATTAACGTGTTTTATTCATAGGGCCATAATTTTCAGGCTCATCAAAAGTCCAGCAAATTCTCCATTGGTTGGAAGTTGTTAGATGACACCTTATAGGGGTAATAGCTTATAGAAGAGTCTCTTATAGCTTGAGGACCAGTAGAGCTATCTAGGCTCCTGTGAGTCTCTTGTTTTTAACATCGAGAAAATACATATGCGAGTCAGACACAAAAACAACCACCAGTATACACAGATTTTGACTTTAATGAGAGCTATGATGATGGTATTCTTTTTTAAGTTTATGTCTACAAAAAGCTATACCAATGCGTAGCCGTGCTCAGAAATAAGTTGATTTGCTGTAATCTACTCGGAAGTTATTAAAGTGTGATGAAACTTGTTCTTTCAAAGTAACACTGTATAGAACCACAAAAGACGAAAATTTGCGAAGGCAAACTGGCTACGCGTAGCGAAGGCAAACTGGCTATAGGCTAGGCGTAGCGAAGGCAAACTGGCTATAGGCTAGGGGTAGCGAAGGCTGGCTAGGCTAGGCGTAGCGAAGAAAATTTGGCAAAAAAATGTGTTTATGAAGATAAAGTATATTCAGAGCTAAAATACCAAGTTTTATCCAATAGATACGTTTAACTCCGAATAGGCACATGCACTGCTCATATCTGTATCAGACTGTACAAACACATATATTTAAAGCTGCTATAGAAAATTGTCAAAAGCTCTTATGTACAGTGGGCGTGCTCTGCAAAAGACTAGTAAAAAAGATGCTTGGAAATTTTGGAAAAGCAGGAATACTTATTGGAAAACCTTTTAAAATGATACAAGAGTAAATAAACAAACAAAAGACACAAATTTCGTCCTTTTTGTCATGTTTGAACTTCATTTGTTCCGGAGGTCAAAATATATTTTATGTTTTTGTTACCTAACTGTACTATTATATGTTTTAAATGCCGATATTGATCCTCATTAATGCAGAAGAATAGACGAGGGATATGTAAGATGTGTTATTGCAGACAAAACATATCTTATCAAGTCACGATGCATTAGATACCATGAATAAATTCTATACCTTACTAATAACATTATGGGTAACGGATAAACGTACCGACATTTAAAACATGTTTGATGGTTCCCCGTCGAAAAACGTTACTTTAGTCAGCTTATCCTAGTTCAATAAGCCATAAAGGAACGGTTTAGAACAATGGATCAATAAGATTAGTTTTTACATAAAAGAATAGATGAAACTTAAGATACCTTCAAAGATAAATCGCTTGTTTGACAGTTTTTAGACAGAAGTAACAAGGTGATCAAGTTCTGGGAGTTCGCTGAATGCTACACAGAGCGAATTATGTTTCACTATATTTAGTCAGCTTGATTACATTTGAACTTTTTGTTCGTTTCCTAACCGTAAGTTGAACCCGTATAGAGCATCTATGGCAACACAATGCACCTGCACTAATAGGGACCGACCATTTAACTTGAAGCGGGGCCTTGTTATTTTATAAATCTGGTCAAATATTTTTTTTTTTTTATTAATAGCATTTTCTCATATGACAGGAATATTTCATTTTCTTAGCCTCTAGTTCCAGAATATTTTTTTCATCACAAATCAGATTCAGAATATTCTAGGAAAAAAACCAAGACACCCCTTTAAGTTATAAGGTCAATCCCTTAATAGGCTTTCGCCAAACGATTTCCGTAGATTTAGTACATGATGTTCGTGGTGAAGTCCGGTAAATTCAACAATGATTTCACACATACATGTATATACGTAGAGAGATATTGGGAAACTACATGTGCCCAAACTGGAGCTCCTGAGTTCCTTCCTTGTTTACCCTTCGCTGTACCGTTTTATGACCATTGTTTTTGAATTTGTTTCCAGACAGAGATCCAAATCGACTTTATATTGGCACCACGATTGACACTTAAGAAATGAAATTGTTCACCGCACAGCCAAAACAGAACCGTTAAGAGGCTGTCCATGTAGAAATCAGGCTAAAGCCTACAGAATCCGGCACATGAAGAATTTTATCCCAGCAAATTTATTGTTTTAATGTATTGTTGGACTCAAATGTGAAACAAAAATCACTAGGATTCGTTTGAAAGCAGCATGGATGACTTGTGATTCAGCCTTAAAGTTCATGAACAAAGCAACCAAAATTTTGCAAATATGCAAGAGTTGTCTCCCTTTTCTGCATATTTTCAAAACAATCTATGGGAAATCTATATAAATTTTATATAAGTTATCTCTTCAATAAACCAAAAATCTGCATTTGTTTTTGGGAAAGGATGTTGACCTGGTATGAAATCAATGACAATTTTTGAAAAACAAAATTTGTCATGCGCCAGCTATTGCCTGGGTTTTGCTTGGACAGTCTCTTAATTTGATTCAGGCGGTGAGATTTCAACATGGATTCGGATTAGTGCTGTGCTTGTATTGTTTGAAAATGCGTTTGCAAGATTCATTGCATGGCGTTGATTATGTTTATCTTATAGACATAGCACGTCGACATGTATACAAAACTCATCACAGATAAATAAGCAATTATAAGAATAAATAGTTCGTTGGTCGCTAACTCTCTTAAAACTCACAGAACATGTCATATCTGTATACTTAAGAATATGATTGTCGACTGGCAGCACGTGTATAGTAGCAAAACAGAGTATTTAATCTGTTGTTAGAAAAAAAAACATAAGACAACGTTCAACAACATAAACAAGTCAATCTCTCTAATTCTGTATGTTTCTCACCTTCCAAAATAAATTAAGCTTACGTTCCAATTTTACAACATGTACAAAGAAGAAATATAAATATAAATATTCGTGACCACCAATGGGACGAGAAAATAAAACGCGTGAAATATCATATTTTAATTTATCATATAAAATAAAATCTAATAAACCACAAAAATGACATTATGCGAAGATATTGTTTTGCTCCTTTTTTCAACATGCGAAAAAAAACAACACTTTAATAAACTATTATAATATTACTAGGATATTTATACAGCCATCAGAACTGAGAGTGCTATTGCATTAACTTACTTAGTCCGTGTATAGCCTTATTTCTAAAGGTACAAATATTTAATGATTATTGCAAATTTTACATCATCTGAGAAAAGGTACGATTTGAAAATAAATATGTAGAAACTTGTTTTTGCCTGCAAATGTAGGTGACTTTTCTTTGCACATTTTTATGATATAAAAGGGATAAATATTTCAATTAATAATGTTTTTCATCAAATGTCTGTCAAGTACGCTAGCATATTAATTAGTTCATGTATTAGCCAGTGCACACACACAAACACTCTTTTTTTTTTAAAATGAAGGAAGCTTGTCACTATTACATCCAGGCGCGGATCCAAGCCTTCGGCCCTCTCAAACTGACAAAAATTATGTTCCATTACATGCAGGCGCGGATCCAAGGAAAGGCGTCCCGGCTTCGGCCCTCTCAAACTGACAAAAATTATGATTTTTTCCACAAAAACCACGCAAAAAAACCCAAAAAAATCGAAAAACAACAAAATCATTTTTCGCCCCCAAACTAAAACCTTGATCTGACCTGCATTAAAACCACATTCTTATAAAAGTTCATGCATGCTTACTTATCCCGCATATCGCCATTAATATGTAAGGGGATTCTTTGTAAATTGGACTAGTAATTCCTTACACGTTCAGTTATTTCTTTGTTCATTGTAAATTCGTCAATTATTTATTTGAGAAATACATTTCCAAACGTTTTTATTTGTTAAATGTAGCTTCTTTCATTGGTACTTTGTTGCTTCAGTAGTGTTAAATTTGTTCTTTGCATATTTTGCAAATATTCATTTTATTCGTTTAAATTTCGAAATTGTCTAAACCCTAAGGTTCTGCCTACCCAAGAAATAGGTTGTTCTGCGTCATAATTTGGTTTTCCTGATCAGTATTTTTGGTTTTATTGTTCAAAAGTCTTCAAATTCTGGATATAGTGTTTGGCTTTTTCAGTGTTTTGAGTAGAGCGCCTTTGATAAGTCTTGAAAAGACGAAACTTATTGTCTGGAACTTGGTTGTAATTTTTATTTCATAGCCAGTTAACGATATTATCTTTGTTCGCTCATTGTTAGTCTTATACCGACAAAAGCCAAAAGGGGACTATAGGTTACCGCTCTGTCCGTCTGTCCGTCCGGCTGTCTGTCTGTCCGTCTGTCCGTCTGTCACGCCTCAGTTTTCCGCATTTTTATTTCTAAACGCTTATAGATAATGAGCGGATTTTTGGTATGTGAGTTTACCTTGATTAGTTACAGATCAAGTTTGAGTTTCGTGCCGGTCCAAAATTTTTACGGGAGTTATGGCCCTTTGAACATTGAAAATTCACTGAAATTTCAGTTTTCCGCACTTTTTTTTCAAAATGTTTATAGATAATGAGCTGATTTTTAGTATGTGAGTTTACCTTGATAAGTTACAGATCAAGTTTGAGTTTCGTTTCGTGCCGGTCCAAATTTTTTTACAGGAGTTATGGCCCTTTGAACATAAAAAATTCACTGAAATTTCTGTTTTCCGCACTTTTTTTCTAAACGTTTATAGATAATGAACTGATTTTTGGTATGGGTGTTTACCTTGTTGAGTTGAAGGCTGCTGATGGTTGTCCATTATGGTTTTTCTGAATTGCCGCTTCATTGTGGGCTGTGTCGCGTACACTTATTCCACATCTCATTATTTTCTATATTACAGATCAAGATTGAGTTACATGCTGGTCCACAAAGTTTTACGGGAATTATGGCCCTTTGAAGGTTGAAAATCTACTGAAATTTTATTTTCTGAAGTTTTTATTATCCCTTGTAGATCATGAACTGATCAAGTTTGGGTTTTGATTTGTTTAACACATTTTTACCAGTGACTGAAATATGAGGCTGGTAGGGGACTATGTATATTGTTTTGCAATACTCTCAGAATGCTTGTTATTCATAAATTTAGGAGAAAAACAGGACAAAAGAAACCTTGGAATACCCGAAATTTTGTGTTCAATCCATCTGATTTTGTAAAGAAATGCAGTCAATACTGTTTAGCCCCATAGGTGGGTCATTTGAAAATTCCCGGGGGGGGGGAATAAGTCTTCATGAAGGTATTTCCGTTGACCCACCTCTTTTGATAATACATGTATATACGGAACAAAATATTGGAATTTTCACGGTTTTCTGGTAGTTTGGATGCTTAGCAACAAACATTTCATCGAGTAACGTTGGATTTCAGTGAACAATAAATTTAAGAAAAAAAGGAAACAATAGGAAACAATTCTAAATGTTCAAGAGGAAAAGTAATTTATAGAAGAAAAAAATGCATAATCTTGAGGACACACATCGGGAAACAAAGTTTAATATCATCAATAATCAATTCATCTTGAGATTACATCAGAACTGTGAGCTTTTCTTGTCCATGTATGTAACCTTATTCACATGGTACAAAAAGAAAACAGCATCAAATATTGTTGTAACGTCATCAATATTTTATGATTATTCAAAATTTAACATCATCGGTGAAAACTACGGCTTAAAAACTTGTAGAAACGTGTTGATGCCTACGTATTGACTGTACATTATTTATATTAAAGGGAATATAAATATGAATTTATAACAAATGTTCTTCATCAAAATTCGGATAAGCTGACATTTTCTTTCAAGTATATTTGCCAGTGCATGGGAATACAACCACACGCACACACACACTCTCTCTCTTTGTGAAAATAGAAAAAAAATGTGAAATAAGATATTGTACTTGGATGAGACTGTTAGGAAGCTTGCCTTTAGAGAAACTAGGATGATCATTCTCCCTTTACCCGCACAGAGGTCAATTGCCGTAGCTTTAGAAAAAAAACTCAGATTGCTAAAAAATGTAACTCATCATCATTACTAGACTAACATACTAGTTAATCGACGAAAGCTTTTTGCTATGAGGACCGGTTTAACTTTTCCCCTCCCTGGTTTCATCTTTAGCATCAAACCCCCAGAAAATTAAAATTTCTGTAAAAAAAAAAAACGAATGTAGTGTATCAAACAAAAGAGCTATTGAAGTTTAAAGGTGAATCAAAGAAGTAATTGTCGAACTAAAACACGCACCCTTTTTCGAGCAAAGAAACGAATTATCAGTTTTCCAGGAAACTTTAATAATGGACCATGAGCATATTTTTTTTCTCATTCAACGGCGGGCTAACCGTGCGACATGTGGGCGATGAATGAACGGACAGACGAACAAATTTTTGTTTCTGTTATCTGCTCTGTGGGTGTCAAAAATGGAGTTTGTAATACACGGGCGTCATTGATATACAAATTCACATCAGGAAAAAACCTGCATGGATATGAAAATAGTACAAAAAAAACGAAAAATCGAATGTGATAAATAAAGATCTGCTTACAGATCTAGCAAATCAATGGAACAATTAATCTGTTATGTCAGTATAAACAAAATGGTTTTTTTGACAGATGAGTGCCTACTTCGTGCTAAAAATAAACTCCATATGCTTTGTATTACCAATTAATCTCTACGGTTATGTAATCTTGTAAAAATACTTCTCAGAAGCCAAATATACTGACATCTAAATCAATTATCAAATGTCATCATCGATTTTCACATGTACATATACCCTGCCTTCTACATCGCATTCCTGATTCTGGCGAAAAGCTTGTCATTCTTTGTATCCGCCACCTCTCTAATAAATATTTGCCCCACTTATTTTTCAAACTTTCTTCCATGTTTTAAAAATATATTTCTAGAAGCGATATTATTATTATTCACGGCGGGCCTGTAAATTTTTGAGAAGTATATCCGGACGAAAAAAATCGATATCAGCATTAGGCAAATTTTTTAGGCGGGAAATTGCTGTAGAGCTTCGCTATTATAATTCTATTTTATTGATTTTTGGGAAGTTCTGCGGGGGCATTTATTTTCATGTTGCCACTCACAGTTTTTCTGGTTTTAAATCAATTTAGAAAACGTTTTTATCAACTGTAACTCTGACCCCAAACGCACGTTAGACTTTACGTGTAAATATAAATAACCATTACATGATACATTGTGTAATAATCATCCCTTCGATGCAAGGAACCAATTAAGGAATCTTACTACATCTCGCCATGGTATAATAAACGCGGGGAAATGCAATTTATGGGCAAGGAAATGTTCTCTGAAGTAGTTATTAGGCCTGACGCTTTTCAAACTTATCCACCTCCCAAAGGAAAACCCAGGTCAACACATTCATCGCTCTGTCATTGACTCTTCTAGAATAAGGAAACAAATACAAAAACTCTACGTGACTAGTCATTATCTTTACTTATTAATAGATCGTAATCCTATTTTTTTTCTATTTTTTCTACAACCAAATTGTGTCTCCTTTGTTTCTTTGTATATTAATATCCATCTTCATATATATAAGATTTTAGTTCTGCAATATAATAGATAAGTAATGACATCGAGAACACCTGGTTCTAACAAGAATCAGCTGTACAGACCAGGTGTGCTAGGTAGGTAAGTATACCTAATACATTATGAAGATATAATATGCAACCTGCTTCTTGTTCAGTATACCTCATTGATCAGCTACCGGTAGAGATCTCTCATAGATAAAGTTACTAAATATTTCAAGATTTCGTGTCTTAGCCAAGACCAAGAATAGCACGAAAAAGTTAATAATTAAATGTAAAAAGAAACTCTCCTGATCTTATTCGATTGAGGCGTCGGCTGGTCTAGTGCACCAAATCAGTCCACCAGAGGTTTCCTTATTTGAAAAAAAAACGGCGCCGTGTTCGATAACACGTTTGATAATTTAGATCTGTCTTTGGAAAACATAATATAGCTGCTTCTACTTGCAAGCAAAGATAGAGATCACCACCACACGTGAACGCAAAAAGACCCAAAACATTCAAGTGGTTTATGTTATGCCTAGTTTAATTAATGTTTTGTGTCAATTATTTTTATTCCGGTGGCATTCATTATATTGATGATGTTTTTTCACTTAACAATGTTCTTATCGGTGATTTTCTGCATCTCGTATATCCCCTGGTACTTGAGATAAAGGACACTTCAGATTCCTGGAAAATGTCACCCGAGAAAGCCGTTCCACAAATGTGATGGCTTCAACTTTTCTATCAGCAACTTTCCCTTTTTGTGAAGCAACATTCCGCCGCTCCAGCTTGCAGATTCATTGTTCCAGAAATTGCGGGGTATATATTTCATGTATGATTTTTGTGATAGTCACGTCTGCATGGATTGCCTTTTTGCAGTTGATGTCATCTCTGGAAAATGTGCTTATAGAAAAACACGGGATTTCTGTCTCATAGATAATTGCTAGAATTGCTATGCTATGTCTGTTATGTACTGTTAAAAATCATAAATGTAAATTGTCATTGCCTGCAAAGGTCCTTGATTGGCTGAAATAAAATAATGTCTATTGTCTAATGTCATAGATAAGTAAAGATGTTGGACTGAGTTGTCACAGTGTCTGTATTGTCGGATTTAACACACACTAAATTGAATTGCTATAGTAGGCACATTGACGGGTGACAGGAACTGTCCCCTTTAAGAACATCTGAGTTCACGTTGGTGTCAACTTGCATGCTGTGCGCATTGTTTTCGTGTTTTTGTTTTTGTTTTTTTTTTATTTCTGTTTACTCTACTGACTTTTTTCCTGGCATGTTCGGACTTGCCACATCTATAATCCCATTGCTTCTCATTTGCTTCTATTATAAACCTTGGTTACTGTCATCGCATATGCATATGTCCTTAGAACAATACTTAGTTATTAACACTGATGATAAAATGTGATGTCCATGACACTTCTATGAACTTTAAGGTGAAGGAGACCGCATATTTTAACCCCTTTTTCAATTCATCTTACAAACACTGCATAATTTATAATCTTGTTTTGACCAAATAATGATTTTAGAGCGGAACACGCAAGCCTGAACTAGTATTTGTTTTGACATAAATTTCAATCAATGTCGGCAATAAAATATATTGGACCACAATTATTAAAGATACCAATACAAATAAAAATGAAAAATCAAGATACTAAAATGGTGAATGTCGAACGGTAGACAGACTTTCGTATCAACTTTTTTCAGCATTTTCTAACCATAGCCTCTTTTTGGTATACAGCGTTAGCATGGGGTCCCATACTGTATTTTCAAGTCTTTAAAGAAATACTATGGGGTTCGATTTCAAGTATGTCACTCATCTACAGTATTTCCTCTTTAACGAAATCCGGCCATATATGAGTTAAACAGTTTTTGTGAACAGTGACAGTGGCTGATTAAAATAAAATGAAAATGGGTGTGCTTAACTCGAATAATTGAGGCCCTGTCCGTCTTCGTATCCTTCGGCGGAACATCGACTGCAAGCAGCGAAATATAACGACTTTATCACCTATGTCCCGCTTTACAATTAAACGATAAACTAAACCATGTAAACAGCAGATTCCAATATTCAGCAACAAATTTATTCAACATTATAAGGAAATCAGTATTTAATGTAAATGCAACTTATTTTTACCTTAATTTAACGCAAAACCTCAACTTCGAAAAACACTCTCAAGTGTATTCATGTGTTTGCCATCTTTGATAAAGATAAAGGACCATGTGAAACATACTCCAATAACTTGATTTAGAATGAACAAGGAATCTGTGAGCCACTGCTCACTCAGTATACCTTCGCTACTCCCCAAATTGAGTAAGTCAGTAAACAGGAAGTTGATATTCGTCAGACCTTATTTCAGTAATCGCAATAGAGGGCTTTTTACAGAAGTCATATACCAAATATCAAGTCCCTGTGATGATTAGTTTACAAGAAAACTGTTACGAAAATTTCACAATTGACCAGTCATGTTTAAATTGACGAAATCGGTAAACAGGTAGTAGATATCCAACGTACCTAATTTCAGGTACTCGCAATAAAGGACCTCAAACTGAAGCCTTATACTCAATTTCAACTGACTTTAATAAGAAGTTGCTGAGAAAACTGTTGCAAAAGTTACGTTGCGGACAGACGGACGGACAGATGTAAACCAGTATCATAATACCCATCTCTTCGAAAGCGGGGGTATAAAATACATAAATACACTAAACCAAATTTACTCTTAAACGAAGTTATATATATTTTGTTTTAGGCAAACCAAGTAAATTTGTGATAACCCCGCTAGCCTACCAAACAAGGAATCCGTGTGTGTGTGTGTTTAACGCCTTTTATCGACGCACCTGGGCCATGTAGGGCGGTCAGTTTTAATGGTGGAGGAAACCACCTAGTTTAGGCAGGTAAAGTTCTGGCAAACCTAATCACATAAAGTTGGGGAATTCCCTTTTTTTGTTTAATACAAGACTTGAGCACCAGCTGAGAGGTGATCGGCATGAACAGTGTGGTCTTTAACCCAGCGCCTTAGGCAACTCGGCCACCCAGGCCCCCAGGAATCTGTGAACTGCTGCTCATATAGTATTACCCCCTATTACCCCCAAAATTAACTAAATCGGTAAACAAGAAGTAGATATCCGACAGACCTAATTTTGATACTCACAATAAAAGACCTCATATTAAAGCCATGACCATGCACCAAGTCACTGTGACCTGTAATTGCTGACAAAATATTAGGAAATTTTCAACAATTGACCAGTAATGGTCAAAATTCACTTAGTCTGTAAACAGGAAGTAAATATCCGACAGACCTAATTTCGATACTCGTAATAAAAGACAAGATACTAAAGCCATATACCAAATTTTAAGTCACTGTGATGTGTTGTTGCTGAGAAAACTGTTACGAAAATTATGTTGCGGACAGACAGATGTAAACCAGTATACACCCTGTTCTTCGAAGCGGGGTATGATAACGCCTTGCAAAAAACCTAAATATTCGGAAAACAGGAAGTAGATGATATGGGAGTATAATATGGCCATACACCATATGGTACTAAAGGATGAAGCTGCATGCAAGATATCAGACCTCTGCACCATGCAGTGTGAGGGAACTTTTGCATAGTTGTACATTATGTGTAAAAACCTAAGCATTTGGTGAACAGGAATAAATGACCAAGGAGCTTGAAATCAGTATACACCACATAGGATAAAGCTATATGCATAATGTAGTTGCTGAGAAAAACGTGACAGAAATTTTAATACAAACGGACGGACGGACGGACGGACGGACGGACGAAGGAACGAAGTGTGAGAGCAGTTTGATAATAAATTTTGCTACATAAGTACGTCTGACACAGGAATCATCTATTGAAGACTCAGCAGAGGGGCTCTTCCTAAAATGCCAAATGCAAATGACAAAATGAATTGTACCTTGTACAGGGTTCCCACTATTTTTTTTACACAAAATTCAAGAGTTTTTCAAGGACTTTTCAAGGGTATTGAGGTCATTTTTAAGGATTAAAATAGTCTGCAAAAATTTAAAAAATCCAATAATTTTCGGCCTTTTTTATCAAACGGTCAACAAATCTGCATATTACAAAATTCCAGGGTTTTTCAAGGATATTTGATAAAATTCAAGGATTTTTCCAGGTTTTTGAACATTGAAATGAAATTCAAGGACTTTTCCAGTGTTTCCTTGATTTCAAGGATGGCGTGGGAACCCTGCTTGTAACATATTTGAATATGCACATAAATCCTTATGCTTTAGGAGCTCCTTCATAATATGGGGTTAACTTATTTGAAATTGACTACATGTATGATTATGATGGAGTTATTGATAATAGTTGGTTAAAGGGAATAAACCCATAGTTGACAAAAGACATCAAACAAATCATAAATCTTGGTATCAAATTTTATTTCATCACAGACTTTAAGCCTTGATAATAAAAAACAATCAATATTAACAATAACATACAAAGTATTTACATCCATATACTGGAGATTCATCATTGATCATGGGGTCCAATTGTGAATGGGGCTTTCAAAAGTCAGGTATGGAAATAAGATTCAAATGAAGGGTAAACTTTATATTTATTACTTCTTGCATCTTGTGCAATCCATAAAAATTAAATCCAAGAAGAACAAATTCTACGTCCCCTGCCTGTTGAGTGGGAAAAAGTCTAGGTCAGCTCGTTAAACAGGAAGTATATGAGCAACAGATCTGAAAACGCATCCCACCTTATGGGTCTCTGAGAAGCTGCATACCAAATATAGGTAGCCTACGAATAAAAGTTGCTGAGAAAACCATTACAAAAAAAGTGTGATGGACAGAGGGACGGACAGACACTGGCATTTCTATATCCCACTCCACATTGTGGCCAGGGACAACAAAATGAGTGTTTTGAATGGAAATCATGAAAATTGATGTACCAAAAAAAAAAAATGAATTCCACCATCCCATCAATATGAACATCGTGATATTTTCTTTAAGGATAAATTACAAAGGGAAAACAATTTTGTGCTATAACTATTAGCTTAGGAATATTTTTCCTAAATAGTTCATAATCTGGAAAGAAACAGAAATAACCCCCATCCATAATACAACAAATTTGTATGACTAATCAATAATGCTTCAATTACAATTGTTTTACAAAATTCTATCATGCAAAAGTAATTCTTCATTTAAAAGATATCTGAAAAGATTTTCTAATATCAATACAAATAAACAAAATATCACTTATTAAAGATCTTATAAGACATGTTAACTCAAAATATGCATAGCTACAATAGAATAGATCTAATTACAAAATAATATCTTAAGGACTATTGTTTTATACGATTTTTTAAACAATACCAATTGAAATGGATGCTATTAAATTTCAACAGGTTATTGTATTGAAAATGAATCAGATTACAAAAGTCAATAACCAGCTGGTATGTAGGACAGATTGGTTCATGATCAAATGGTAGAGTACTTTAATGGAAAATAAAACAAAGAATACATAAATTATTTTAAAACAGAAGCTGTAATGATATGGATGTCAAAAGTGTCATGGACATTTAGTTTATGATCTTTGGTAGGTTGAGGGAAATTATTGATATTTTTTTTAAAAGTTGAATGCATATGTAAGGTTGGTATAGAAGTGGAATAGGTCATATCCCCAGCCTAATATTCAATAAGGTGGGGACACTTAGCGAAATAGCTAAAGTATGTCACATTCTAATGTGTTCTGGTTTGTACAATTAAGTCTGAAGTCTAGACAAAAACAACAAGAGTTTTTCATAAAGTGAAACGATCAACAAAGGACAAAAATAAACTTTGTTTTGACCAACTGGTGGGACTTAAATTTTCTTAGGATTGTTTTTAACCCTCTTGTTAAAGCTCAATTCTCAAATGTGTCTTCCACTGTGTACAACTGAAATCAAAATTATGCTAAATTCAGTACCACTGATCCTGATAAATATGAGTATTTCTCAAATTTCTCACAACCTGTTGGTCTCACAAATAGTTCCTTAAGAGCATTTGCATCTTTGTTTTAATGTCTTCACAAAACAGTATCAATAATTATTAGAAAATTGATAGATTACTGAAACATAAATGTAAATTATTTAAGAGATTCTGCACAAATGTTTGAAAGAATGACAGAAATTCTATGAATTAATAATACTGTTTTGTGTCAAGTATTTTTATGAGATCCAAATGCACTAAAGGTACTCCTTGTGAAAACAACAGGTTACCAGACATAGGAGAATACACAAATTTATCGCAATTGGTCATATTGAATTTAGCATTATTTTGATTTCGGTTGTACGCGATCTCTTCGGTGACCTTTATGTGGTGGGTAAACATTCCTGCTTGGAATTTTGCTGTATTGGAAATTTTTACCTCCCCTTTGATTAGCATGTAAAACATTCTAAATGTCAAGGTCTTTTTGTAATGCAACATGTCCGGACTTAAGTGATGATGTTAAAAACAAGGAACAGCTTTAAAGCTTATAATTGCCATAAATGACTAAAGCTTGAAGGATAAATACCCCACAAATTTCCTCTATACTCCAGGAAAGATGACTTTTTACTCTCAGATATAAAGTTTCATTGGGTGACATCAACTGCTAAATATCAGAAATTAAATGACATTTCAGAAATTAATGTTGAAATGGGTGATATCAGGGATGGTAACATCTACTGTTAATGTAAGGTATGGATACCATCCACTGTTAATGTCAGGTATTGGTAACATCCACTGTTAATGTCAGGTATGGATACCATTCACTATTAATTTCAGATATTGGTGACATTCACTGATAATTTCATACATTGGTGACATCAAGTTGTTGTCAGATATTGGTAACAGCCACTGTTAATGTCTGATATGGGTAACATCCACTGTTAATGTCTGATATGGGTAACATCCACTGTTAATATCCGATATGGGTAACATCTACTGTTAATGTAAGGTATCAGTAACAGCCACTGATAATGTCAGAATGGATGGCATTAACTGTTAATTTCAAATATAATGACATCAACAGTTAATGTCAAGTATGAGTAACATCCATTATTTATGTCAGAAATGGGTAACATTCACTGTTAATTTCAGATATGGGTAACATCCACTTTTAATGTCAGATATGAGTAACATTCACTGTTAATTTCAGACATTGGGGACTTCAATAGTTAATGTCAGATATGGGTGACATCCACTGTCAATGTCAGAAAAAGGTGGCATTCACTAGTTAACTTATGTCAGAAATTGGTGGCATCCACTGTTAAAGTCAAAACTGGGTGGCATCCACTGTTAATGCCAGAAATGGTTGACATCTACTGTTTATACTAGAAATGTGAAACATCCAATGTTAATATTAGAAATATTTGCCACCCATTGTTTGTCAGAAATGGGTGACATCTACTTGTAATACAGCTGGGCTGTCACAGGACTGTTCCTTATCTATTATTTGGTCTTCTTCCTCGTTAAAAACTTCTTTTACTGAGGGAATGTTCATCTTCTAAAACAAAATTATAAAGAGATAAATGAAAAATGCTTTAAATATAACAGATGAAGTAATATGTAAGAGGTTAGACAGAGCTACCACAAATTGTACAAATTACTTCTTTTTTGTGCAACATGTGTGCAAAAAAACAAAATAAAAGAAATACAAAAAAGTTTACAACATTAAAATACATGTGGAGATTATTTCATTTGGGATCATAAACCATCAACTGTATTCCTTTCAACCATTTGCTCCATGCTGATGGCCTTCTGTGACTTTGGGATAAAGAACAGATATAGTTTCTTTCTTATGATAAATATATTTTGTTTATATTCATATACTAATGGAAAAAAGAAACCGTGCATCACTTTGAAAAATCACAAATTCAAAATTTTATTTAGTATTTGATATATTTTATCACAAAAGTATTGAAATATCATTTTTCTAAATCACACTTAAGAAACAATGCACATTTTTGAAATTAAGTTTTGTCAGCTGATTTTCACCAAAAGCGTTTCTCCTTTTAGTGGTTGAAAGTTAACAGGTTAAATTTTGAGTGAAAATTTTGATTTTTTATTTTTGGGTTAAAAAGTGTTTTTTTGAATCTCAGAAACCAGAATTAAATTTTTTTTCGGATCTTTACCCAAAAATGATGTGCATGGTCCACTCGACATTCAGTGAAAATTTCAACATGATAACTGTATTTTTTACGTTTTTCTGATTATGAGAAATATGGGTACAATTGATTTCTAATAGACATGCACAGTTTCGTTTTTCCATGAGTATATTTTGAGTGTGTCATGCATTAGTTGACTGTGAGAGGAAAAATCTCCTTCTGTGATTATGCTACCATATATCATTTTCTTTTATGCCTATCAGATTTTTCTTTGCCTGTTTTTTGACTACATAGTTCTAGGGCCCAATTGTTTCTTCTTTACTCCTTCTATAATAGGAGTACCAAATCCTCAATATGTATTTATAACAAGAGTTAACAATATGTATGTCTTGCCTGCCGGTACCATCAGAAACAATAATTCTTTCTTACTTCCACTATATTTTGAATTTATAAGGATTTTCAATTTCTGAGATCAAAAAGTGTTTATACCAACAAAGTTACTACTTCCGATAGCATCAGGAATACTTTCTGCAGTAGACTGTCGTGAACGCGATCCTCTAGATTATGTTAATATATCTTCCAACATGGTAACTCTGTTGGTCAAGGAGCAAAGCCGATAGAAGTGGTAGGGAACAGCTTTGGTGCTATGTCAATTGGAGTGAGTGATTTACCAACTTGAAGGATCTTTCATATTTATAAACATTTATTTGTTTACAGTAACATAAGTTTACAATAACGTCATTTTTTGTTTCCAGTAATGTCATAATTGCTAAATCATGCGACTTTAAAGTAGCAGTTTTTGTACTTCAGTGAGATTTATTTTGTATATTTTGTCCTGATGACGCCCTTCTTTGGGCGAAACATGTCAACTATGAAATAAATAAACATTGCAGTTGCCTGATAGTGTTGTTGTCAATATGTTTGAGAATTATCTTACCATTATATAATTAGTTTTAAAAAATGAACAATTTATTATTATATGATCATTTCCGTTCCATATTACTATACAACAATTCAACCCTTTCCTTTTAACGAAAATATATATGTTTCACATTGAGTACTTTTAATTTAATTATTTTTTTGTTGAAGCCTTTTTTTAAATTCTGAAATGCCTTTGTATTAGATAATGGATTTAATAATTGAAGGACGCAATTAGTTAAGCTTGACATTGTAAGTAGAACTTGCTGGGTGTACCAAAAAATTGACAACTTTCAACTCGAAATAAAATTCAAATAATTCATTTTTGTTTAGAAATAATAGATGTTATACATTTTTCAAAGTATGATATTTCATATTACACATTTATTTGAAAAGAATGTGTGTTCTTTTGTTTAAAATTAATACTTTTCATTTGGTCAATATCTAGGTCAAAATGGTGTTATGAACCACCTTAATTGTACAATGATTATGAAAGAAATGATTAAGTTGATAGGTTACATTCCTGCTTTAATTCAATGGCACACGTAATACTAGAGGCTCCCAGGAGCCTGATCTCTCACCTTGTATTTGATGATACTTATAAGCTGGATAGTTTTTACAAAGGACTGCTACTCTGTGAAATGATCAATTTTAACAATCAAAGGGAAACAAATCCTATCAAGAAAGGTCTTACAACTTTGGCCCCATTACATAATTTTTAGATCTTTATCTGCTTATTAAGCATATGCAATTTTAATTTTTCAAATATCTTGTATAGTTTTTAAGATATTGGTCTAAAATAGAGAAAATTTGAAAAAAAAAACAAGAAAAAGGGTGATAACTCCTACAACCATTGTCAGATGTTCTTCAAAAGTTCAGGGCAGTTAGATCTTGATGTGCTGATCACTATTATTTGAAAAAGAATTTTGATATCTGTTACCATTTTTGAGCAATTTGCATAAAACTGCAATTTACCCTCATGTTTTATTTTTAGCCATGGCAGCCATGTTTTTTGTTGAATCAAAATTTTGAACAATAGTATTGTAAAGGAGATACTACAGAACAGCCCTCCTACTTACAGAACAACCCTCCTAAAATTCATTAAATTTGACCAAGGGGTTTCAGAGAATAAGACTTTTGAAAAGTTAAACAAAATCTGTGAAAATGATCAATTTTTACAATCTAAGACGTATAACTCCTAAGGGAATGGACCTACAACTTTGTTACAACTTTTGTAGATCTTGATGTGCTTAACCATATACAATTTAAAATTTTAAAATATCTTGTATAGTTTTCAAAATATTGATCTAAAAAATTGCAAAATTTGGAAAAAAATTAAGAAAAAAGACAATAACTCCTACAACAATTGTTGGATATCCTTCAAAATTTCAGAGAATGTAGATCTTGATGTGCTGATCACTTACACCCTTGCCAGAATTTTGATATCTGTTATGGTTTTTGAGTAATTTGCCAAAAACTGCCATTTACCCTTATGCTCTATTTTTAGCCATCGGCCATGTTTTTGTCGAATCAAAATTTCAACAATAGTTTTGTAGAGGACATACTACAGAACAATCCTACAAAGTTTCATTACATTTGGCTAAGTGGTTTTAGAGAAGAAGATTATTGAAAAGTTGAACGATGGATGCCAAGTGATGGCAAAGGTGAGCTAAAAACCTTGGTGTATAATCAAAGAAGAGAAAAAGCAGAGAGATTGTAAACCTCCTAACATTGTTACATACCTTGGTCTTATCTTGATGTTTTGGACTTTTCAGTGGAGAATCTGTCTGTGTGCTTGCCTCCTTTGTGGCTACCATAAGTGGCTTCTTTACAATGAAGTAGTCAGTATCTTCTACAAACACACAGTCTTCAGGTGTGAAGGTCGATTTGTCTATTGACACTGAAACGATACAACCAAACCAAAGTTATTAGGGATTTTCAAAAGAAATAAATGAATTGTTTGAGAAAAAAACTTGAGGAAGCTAGCTCACAAAGAGGTCAATACATACCCCTGCTTCATATTGAACTTTATAGTGAAATTAATTTTAAAGTCTAATTATCTCGAGCTCCCCTGAATGATATCTGTGGGCAATGAAATTTTGTTATGTATATCTACAATGAGGTATTCCTGTATGAGTTAAGTTTCATCAAAATCAAAATAGCTGGTTAGGAGGAACTGTGCTTAGCAGTAAAGAAGAGTATTAAGAAAATATAAAGTTAACTTTTTTCATTTTTCCATTAAGATATTGATGTTGAAAGCAATCATAATGTACTACTAAAAATCCTGTTGAAGAAAGTAATCATGAAATTTAAAATTACCAAAATAGTAAACAAAATAATTTAAACAAATTATAAAGAGATTCAAACATGGAAACACCTACATAAGTGCTTTTTAATAGGAAGCAAAACTATAAATCAGTTTAATTCATTTATTTCTTTTAATAACCTACATATCTAAAAATTAATTTAAAAAGTATGTCAAAAAGTTTCAGTATATTTGAACTAATTAGGGGGGAAAAAAAAGAGAAACTCTATAAATATTGGTGATAAATACAAATGCCCTTTTATCTTATTAAATCATACGCCTACATTGCTTTTAGATGAAGGCAAAACTATAAATCAAATTAAATCTATTTTGTGTGAAATTACTTAATTTGCAGGAGTCAATTTATATACATTTGGAAATATAGCAGTACATTTGTTGATTTACGAAATCATTGTTTTGACGAACTGATTAAAAAACAAGTGGGACCACTAAATGTACGGTTTGCATGTCTACATAACTGCACTTAACAGGCCTTAAGTTCTTAAGATAAAAAAAAATAAGGTCAAGGTCATGTGACAGGTGACAGAAGAATAATCTGTGGACCAATGTTGATTATTCAAGATATCATACATGTAGTTATTGATAAGATAAGATAAGATAAGATAAGATATGATTTTTTTTTTATAATCAAATCACCCTTTCAGGCTGATTAACATGAATGGTATGGTGGCATACATACAGACCATCACCTAATGTATGAATGGTGACGTACACATAGACCATCGTCTAATGTATGAACGGTGACATACATATAAACCATCGCCTAATGTATGAATGGTGACATACACATAGACCACCTCCTAATGTATGAACGGTGAAATACATATAGACCATCACCTAATGTATGAATGGTGACATACATATAAACCATCGCCTAATGTATGAATGGTGACATGCATATAGACCATCACCTAATGTATGAATGGTGACATGCATATAGACCATCGCCTAATGTATGAATGGTGTCATACATATAGACCATCTCCTAATGTATGAATAGTGACATACACATAGACCATCGCCTAATGTATGAATGGTGACATACATATAAACCATCGCCTAATGTATGGATGGTGACATACATATAAACCATTGCCTAATGTATGAATGGTGACATACACATAGACCACCTCCTAATGTATGAATAGTGACATACACATAGACCATCGCCTAATGTATGAATGGTGACATACATATAAACCATCGCCTAATGTATGGATGGTGACATACATATAGACAATTGTCTAATGTATGAATGGTGACATACATATAAACCATCGCCTAATGTATGGATGATGACATACATATAGACCATTGTCTAATGTATGAATGGTGACGTACACATAGACCATCACCTAATGTATGGATGGTGACATACATATAGACCATTGCCTAATGTATGAATGGTGGCATATACATAGACCATCTCCTCATGTATGAATGTGGCCATCACCTTATGTATGAATGGTGACATACACATAGACCATCGTCTAATGTATGAATGGTGACATACACATAGACCATCACCTAATGTATGAATGGTGACATACACTTAGACCATCATCTGATGTATGAATGGTGACAAACACATAGACCACCTCCTTATGTATGAATGGTGACATACACATAGACCACCTCCTTATGTATGAATGGTGACATACATATAGACCATTGCCTAATGTATGAATGGTGACATACACATAGACCACCTCCTAATGTATGAACGGTGACATACATATAGACCATTGCCTAATGTATGAATGGTGACATACACATAGACCATCGTCTAATGTATGAATGGTGACATACACATAGACCATCACCTAATATATGGATGGTGGCATACACATAGACCATCGTCTAATGTATGAATGGTGACATACACATAGACCATCGTCTAATGTATGAATGGTGACATACACATAGACCATCGTCTAATGTATGAATGGTGGCATACACATAGACCATCACCTAATGTATGAATGGTGGCATATACATAGACCATTTCCTCATGTATGAATGTGGCCATCACCTTATGTATGAATGGTGACATACACATAGACCATCGTCTAATGTATGAATGGTGACATACACATAGACCATCGTCTAATGTATGAATGGTGACATACACATAGACCATCACCTAATGTATGAATGGTGACATACACTTAGACCATCATCTGATGTATGAATGGTGGCATACACATAGACCACCTCCTTAGGTATGAATGGTGACATACATATAAACCCTTATCTAATGTATGACCCTGTCTAACCTGTGGAGCGATAAAACTGTGGGTTGGCATAGGCATGGCTAGATATGGCTTTCTCTTATTTACCTGTGGAGTGGTGAAACTGTGGGTTGGTATAGGCATGGTTAAGTATGACTCTCTCTTACCTGTGGAGTGATGAAACTGGGGGATGGCATAGGCATGGCTAAGTATCACTCTCTCTTACCTGTGGACTGATGAAACTGTGGGTTGGTATAGGCATGGCTAAGTATGGCTCTCTCTTACCTGTGGAGTGATGAAACTGTGGGTTGGTAAAGGCATGGTTAAGTATTGATCTCTCTCTTACCTGTGGAATGATGAAACTGTGGGTTGGTATAGGCATGGTTAAGCATGGCTCTCTCTCTTACCTGTGGAGTGATGAAACTTGGGGATGGCATAGGCATGGTTAAGTATGGCTCTCTCTCTCATATCCCTGGGTTTCTTTTGGGACATTGGAGGTTTAGGGATCAAGCTGGTCTGTGATGAAACTGTGGGTTGGTATAGTCATGGCTTAATATGCCTCTCTCTTACCTGTGGAGTGATGAAACTGTGGGTTGGTATAGGCATGGCTAAGTATGGCTCTCTTACCTGTGGAGTGATGAAACTGTGGGTTAGTATAGGCATGGCTTAATATGCCTCTCTCTTACCTGTGGAGTGGTGAAACTGTGGGCTGGTATAGGCATGGTTAAGTATGGCTCTCTCTTACCTGTGGAGTGATGAAACTGTGGATTGGTATAGGCATGGTTAAGCATGGCTCTCTCTCACCTGTGGAGTGATGAAACTGTAGGTTGGTATAGGCATGGTTAAGTATGCCTCTCTCTTACCTGTGGAGTGATGAAACTGTAGGTTGGTATAGGCATGGCTAAGTATGGCTCTCTTACCAGTGGAGTGATGAAACTGTGGGATGGTATAGGCATGGCTAAGTATGGCTCTCTTACCTGTGGAGTGGTGAAACTTTGGGTTGGTATAGGTATGGCTTAAGTATGGCTCTCTCTTACCTGTGGAGTGATAAAACTGTGGATTGGTATAGGCATGGTTAAGTATGGCTTTCTCTTACCTGTTGAGTGTTGAAATTGTGGGTTGGTAAAGGCATGTTTAGGTATGACTTTCTCTTACCTGTTGAGTGGTGAAACTGTGGGTTGGTATAGGCATGGTTAAGTATGGCTCTCTCTCTCATATCCCTGGGTTTCTTTGGGGACATTGGAGGTTTAGGGATCAAGCTGGTCTGAGACAAACTAGGAACACGAACACCAACTGTTGTAAAATGGACATGATCTGTAAACAGGAAAACATGCAAGTTAATAGCAAGCAAAGGGGGATAAGTCAAACATGCTTCTTACTGGATACAAACAAATCTGGTGGTCAGGTTAATAGAATCGCCTTGACATTATAAAAATTTCTGGCTTAAAATACAGGACACTTATTCACAAAAGTTCGTAAGCGTAACTTAGGTCGTACTTCCCCTTGTTGTCTATGTTAGTTACGCCTGACTTTACGTCTACGAACTTTTGTGAATATGGCTTCAGGCTTATATATGATTTCAGGTATATTTAAAATCTGTGACAAGTTTTACATGGAGTGACATTCTCTGATTCTTGCAAATGTACCTGTTTTTTTAACTAGTTTTGGTTTTCATTTTTCTAGTAAATATTTTTGCAATTTCTTTACATTTAGCTTTCTTATCATTTTTTTTCCACATAAAATGCTGACAGGAATGACAAGACAGAAAATTTGAAAAAAAATATAGGTTCATATCTTATGCACATCCCTCCCATGCTGCCTACCTGACACTGTGTAATTGAGAATGATCTATATCAATAGCTAATGTATTGGTGTTGACAGCTGGGAAATATTCAACATCCCACCTAACACCCCTCCCCCCTTGGCTACATACCTGAAACTGTGTGTAATGGAGTATGATCTATATCAACAGCTAAAGTATTGGTGTTGACAGCTGGGAAATATTCAACACCCCACCTAACACCCCTCCCCCCCCCCCCCCCCCCCCGTGGCTAAATACCTGAAACTGTGTGTAATGGAGTATGATCTATATCAACAGCTAGTGTATTGGTATTGACAGCTGGGAAATATTCAACACCCCACCTATTCAACATCCCACCTAACACCCCTCCCCCCTGGCTACATACCTGAAACTGTGTGTAATGGAGTATGATCTATATCAACAGCTAGTGTATTGGTGTTAACAGCTGGGAAATATTCAACATCCCACCTAACACCCCTCCCCCCATGGCTACATACCTGAAACTGTGTGTAATGGAGTATGATCTATATCAACAACTAGTGTATTGGTGTTGACAGCTGGGAAATATTCAACACCCCACCTAACACCCCTCCCCCCCATGGCTACATACCTGAAACTGTGTGTAATGGAGTATGATCTATATCAACAGTTAGTGTATTGGTGTTGACAGCTGGGAAATATTCAACACCCCCTCCCCCCCCATGGCTACATACCTGAAACTGTGTGTAATGGAGTATGATCTATATCAACAGCTAGTGTATTGGTGTTGTCGGCTGGGAAATATTCAACACCCCACCTAACACCCCTCCCCCCGTGGCTACATACCTGAAACTGTGTGTAATGGAGTATGATCTATATCAACAGCTAGTGTATTGGTGTTGACAGCTGGGAAATATTCAACACCCCACCTAACACCCCTCCCCCCCGTGGCTACATACCTGAAACTGTGTGTAATGGAGTATGATCTATATCAACAGCTAGTGTATTGGTGTTGACAGCATGGAAATATTCAACACCCCACCTAAAACCCCTCCCCCCCTGGCTACATACCTGAAACTGTGTGTAATGGAGTATGATCTATATCAATAGCTAGTGTATCGGTGTTGACAGCTGGGAAATATTCAACACCCCACCTAACACCCCTCCCCCCCTTGGCTACATACCTGAAACTGTGTGTAATGGAGTATGATCTATATCAACAGCTAGTGTATTGGTGTTGACAGCATGGAAATATTCAACACCCCACCTAACACCCCTCCCCCCCCATGGCTACATACCTGAAACTGTGTGTAATGGAGTATGATCTATATCAACAGCTAGTGTATTGGTGTTGTCGGCTGGGAAATATTCAACACCCCACCTAACACCCCTCCCCCCGTGGCTACATACCTGAAACTGTGTGTAATGGAGTATGATCTATATCAACAGCTAAAGTATTGGTATTGACAGCTGGGAAATATTCAACACCCCACCTAACACCCCTCCCCCCCCTGGCTACATACCTGAAACTGTGTAATGGAGTATGATCTATATCAACAGCTAGTGTATTGGTGTTGACAGCATGGAAATATTCAACACCCCACCTAACACCCCCCCCCCCCCCCATGTGGCTACATACCTGAAACTGTGTGTAATGGAGTATGATCTATATCAACAGCTAGTGTATTGGTGTTGACAGCATGGAAATATTCAACACCCCACCTAACACCCCTCCCCCCGTGGCTACATACCTGAAACTGTGTGTAATGGAGTATGATCTATATCAACAGCTAATGTATTGGTGTTGACAGCTGGGAAATATTCAACACCCCACCTAACACCCCTCCCCCCGTGGCTACATACCTGAAACTGTGTGTAATGGAGTATGATCTATATCAACAGCTAGTGTATTGGTGTTGACAGCTGGGAAATATTCAACACCCCACCTAACACCCCTCCCCCCGTGGCTACATACCTGAAACTGTGTGTAATGGAGTATGATCTATATCAACAGCTAAAGTATTGGTGTTGACAGCTGGGAAATATTCAACACCCCACCTAACACCCCCCCCCCATGGCTACATACCTGAAACTGTGTGTAATGGAGTATGATCTATATCAACAGCTAGTGTATTGGTGTTAACAGCTGGGAAATATTCAACACCCCACCTAACACCCCTCCCCCCCCCCCCCGTGGCTACATACCTGAAACTGTGTGTAATGGAGTATGATCTATATCAACAGCTAGTGTATTGGTGTTGACAGCTGGGAAATATTCAACACCCCACCTAACACCCCTCCCCCCGTGGCTACATACCTGAAACTGTGTGTAATGGAGTGTGATCTATATCAACAGCTAGTGTATTGGTGTTGACAGCTGGGAAATATTGAACACCCCACCTAACACCCCTCCCCCCCCTGGCTACATACCTGAAACTGTGTAATGGAGTATGATCTATATCAACAGCTAATGTATTGGTGTTGACAGCTGGGAAATATTCAACACCCCACCTAACACCCCTCCCCCCCCCTGGCTACATACCTGAAACTGTGTGTTATGGAGTATGATCTATATCAACAGCTAGTGTATTGGTGTTGACAGCATGGAAATATTCAACACCCCACCTAACACCCCTCCCCCCGTGGCTACATACCTGAAACTGTGTGTAATGGAGTATGATCTATATCAACAGCTAAAGTATTGGTATTGACAGCTGGGAAATATTCAACACCCCACCTAACACCCCTCCCCCCGTGGCTACATACCTGAAACTGTGTGTAATGGAGTATGATCTATATCAACAGCTAGTGTATTGGTGTTGACAGCTGGGAAATATTCAACACCCCACCTAACACCCCTCCCCCCATGGCTACATACCTGAAACTGTGTGTAATGGAGTATGATCTATATCAACAGCTAGTGTATTGGTGTTGACAGCTGGGAAATATTCAACACCCCACCTAACACCCCTCCCCCCCCTGGCTACATACCTGAAACTGTGTGTAATGGAGTATGATCTATATCAACAGCTAGTGTATTGGTGTTGACAGCTGGGAAATATTCAACTCCCCACCTAACACCCCTCCCCCCTTGGCTACATACCTGAAACTGTGTGTAATGGAGTATGATCTATATCAACAGCTAGTGTATTGGTGTTGACAGCTGGGAAATATTCAACTCCCCACCTAACACCCCCCCCCCCCCCCCCCCATGGCTACATACCTGAAACTGTGTGTAATGGAGTATGATCTATATCAATAGCTAGTGTATTGGTGTTGTCAGCTGGGAAATATTCAACACCCCACCTAATACCCCTCCCCCCTTGGCTACATACCTGAAACTGTGTGTAATGGAGTATGATCTATATCAACAGTTAGTGTATTGGTGTTGACAGCTGGGAAATATTCAACACCCCACCTAACACACACCCCCCCCCCATGGCTATATACCTGAAACTGTGTGTAATGGAGTATGATCTATATCAACAGCTAGTGTATTGGTGTTGACAGCTGGGAAATATTCAACTCCCAACCTAACACCCCTCCCCCCCTGGCTACATACCTGAAACTGTGTGTAATGGAGTATGATCTATATCAACAGCTAGTGTATTGGTGTTGACAGCTGGGAAATATTCAACTCCCCACCTAACACCCCCCCCCCCCTTGGCTACATACCTGAAACTGTGTGTAATGGAGTATGATCTATATCTACAGTTAGTGTATTGGTGTTGACAGCTGGGAAATATTCAACACCCCACCTAACACACACCCCCCCCCATGGCTATATACCTGAAACTGTGTGTAATGGAGTATGATCTATATCAAAAGCTAGTGTATTGGTGTTGACAGCTGGGAAATATTCTACACCCCACCTAATACCCCCCCCCCTGGCTACATACCTGAAACTGTGTGTAATGGAGTATGATCTATATCAACAGTTAGTGTATTGGTGTTGACAGCTGGGAAATATTCAACACCCCACCTAACACACCCCCCCCCCATGGCTACATACCTGAAACTGTGTGTAATGGAGTATGATCTATATCAACAGCTAGTGTATTGGTGTTGACAGCTGGGAAATATTCTACGTTTTTCCAATGTCTCTCTAAAGCTGGTCCCCAGTTATGCTCAGATTGGCAAGCTTTATGAAATCTCTACATAATGATATATAAAATTAAATACTAATGGGACATTATTGATCAATTGACGTAAAAATCTGTTCAAGTCAAAACTTGACATATTTCGTTAAAACAGGAAGTATGTCCCATTGATCAAAATCAAATGAGACCCAATGCAGACCCTGTATACCAAATATCTGTGATAAGTAGTTGCTGAGGAAACTGTAACAAAAATGTTTTCCCAGCCTGAATACCACCCAACATTCACCATTTTATAACCTGAAATTTTCATTCTATGAAAACCCAGACAAAAATCTTAAAACAATAAAACATAGGAAACATTTAGGGGTCATCCAAAATTCTCAAGTATTCTGCACCAGTCATTTTTTAAAAAGGTTTGAAGCTAAAAATTAACTTGGACAAGTTGTTAATACTCTCTTCTAGGAGTTAAAAAAAGTTATTAATATTACACTTAAGAAAAGTAATATGAATAAAAATAACTTAATTTCAATTATAAAAGCACTTTAAAATGCATTAAAAACTGTAAATATTTTGTACTTTAAAAATTTTGACAATTTATTCCTCTGTATGCCAGGATCATGTGCTTGTTGACATACAAGATTTTTATGTCTCTAAATTTTGTCTAATTGTCTACAAATTTATGGTATCTGACTGTCTGATTGGTACATATTTGCTACTTACATAAAATTGTTGTACATTTTTTTTAGGGAGGTAGTTTTTTTTTAAGCAATGTGTTCTTTTTGTACATTTTGGATAAAGATTGACACTTATGGATGACTGCTTATTTGCTTACAATGATGCACATTTTAGTATACCATTTTCAATATTTTCATTTTTTTTTAAATGATGAAAGGTTTTATTATCAAAAAAATATTGTATCTCCTAATTTTACCTATTGTAATAATAGCTCCTTAAAAATTACTCAATGGAACATACTGTGTTGACAAAAGAAAATAATATTTCGAAGAAAAAAAACCTTTACACTGGAAAAAAACCACCCACTATTTTGAAATAATATTTAGACTATTAACACACCTGTTTAAAACGACCTTGACCTTTACATAGTTTGTAAATAGAGAAACACGGAATGGGTAAGACTGGAATGGCGAGGATTAAAAAGCCGACAGCTTCTGTCCACGAGGGGTAGATAATAATACTGTACTTCTCATACAAAGGGGAATAACCAACTGCTGAAAACACCAGGATAAACTGAAAAATAGAAAACAATTAAAAAGCTATTTGAGATTTGTCACAACAGCCATTAAATGTCATTCATTAAACAAGTTAAACCATTAATGTTTTTTTTAAAGTTTTGAAATATCAAACCTACATTTCTTCCACTTCAAAAAACTGTTTGTTATGTGAGTTGTGTTCCACATCTCATTATCATCTGATTTACACTGCAACCTGCTACTTTCAAAGACGAAATTAATAAGAAATTTGCAAGCCACTGCTTTCTCAGTACACCCCTGCTACACCCAAAATTGACTATGTTGGTATACTGGAAGTAGATATCTAACCGACCTTATATTGGTATTTGCCATAAAAGACAACATACATGTGATTCTCCCGTCGGGAGACAAAATCTCCTGACTTTTTTATCCATCTCCCGTTCTCCCGACTTTTTGTGTAATCTCCCGCTTTTTCAGGACATGACAAAACATTAATTCTATAGACATTTTAATTGGTTAATCATATAACATTTCCGGTGTTTTAGGGGTTTGTCAATAAGGTAGACGTTAATTTAACAGGTAAAGGTGTTAATTGAAGGTTTATTGCCATGATTGACCTGATGATTGTATAAACAGTTTGAGATTAATCAGTGACGCCATGTATATTTGGCACACGCTAGTGCCTTCAATTGACATTAAAATGCAATTTTAATGAGCGTTGAAAATCTCCCGCTTTTTTGTCCAATCTCCAGTCAAAAAAATCAAAATCTCCAGCTTTGTCATGACGGATCCGTCACATGTATGAGACAACATACTGAAGTCATACATCAAATATCAAATCCCTGTGATTAGTAGTTGCTGGGAAAATTGTTATGAAAATTTCAACCATTGACCAGGATTGTTGAAAATTGACTATGTCGTTAAACAGGAAGTAGATATCTGACATACCTTATTTCAGTTTTTTGGAGTGAGTGAGTGAGTGAGTTGGTGTTTTACGCCCGTGCAACGCTTTATAGGTTATTTACAGGCGATGAACATGAAAAGGATGATAAAATGAACATGAAATGATGATGATGATAAATGAAATATGGAGATGGGGTGGGAAACAAAGGACCGGTAAATTTTGAAGAACCACAGGAAAAAGGGGAGAGGTGGGTAGGGGCGGAAAATTTAGCCTATGTGGTGCACTACTGGGCGGTCCACAAAGGGGTCTTTTACGTGCATGAAGCGTGGCACTCTCCACACACGTTGGCCCACTATGGTCGGCGGTCAGGGTTTCCGTATTATAGACCTGACAACCCCCGCGGACGAGGGCTACCCTATTCAGCCACCTAGGGTACACACTTGGTCGCTCTGTGGGCTGAGCACTGACCCGACGTCAGAATCCCAAGACCCTTAGTCGCCTCTTACGACAAGCTAGGCTCTGCTGCGGGCCTATTCGCCACCCGGGCCCCGCACGGGACCAGTTTTTTTGGATAAAGGACTTCAACCTGAAGTCATATAACAAATTTCAAGTCGCTGTGATTTGCATTTGGTGAGAAAACTTTTAAGAAATTTATGTTGCGTAAAGTAGGACGGACAAAAAGAGATAAACCAGTATATCCCCCTGCTTCAGAGAATAAAGACTTGTAATAATTGTTTAAATTCAATAGAACTGTATGCAAATTAATCTCTTCAATAGTTTCCAGTGATGAAGATTTTTTTATCAGTTAAAATGGGTAAAATAAATAATCAAAGAGGGATTTTTTTAAAAATGATTGGCAATACAAAGGAGTATTTCAGAAAATGTGAAAACAGCCCAAATTTTCAAACTTGAAATAGTTATAAGATATTGCTGCTAGATTAATGTTCATTAAACTATTATTCATATCAATCTTATGAGCCTGAAATGTTTGTTATTGCAATCTACAAACTTTAAAGATAGTTATTTCAAAATTAATGTTATTTTCAAAGAAATTGAAATGTTACCTTGCATTAGTTCAATAAAAAGATAACTTCAGATCTGTTCTCCCACTTATATCTAGTAAGCTTGCCACTAGAGATGCCCATCATATGACTTACCAAAATAATAACAGGTGTAACCACACACCATAAAGCTTGCCGCTAGTAGCCTGTGTGATGGCCTATTATGTGACTTACCAAAATAATAACAGGTGTTACCACACACCATAAAGCTTGCCACCAGTAGCCTGTGTGGTGGCCTATCATGTGACTTACCAAAATAATAACAGGTGTAACCACACACCATAGAGCTTGCCACCAGTAGCCTGTGTGGTGGCCTATCATGTGCTTGATGTTGGCAGAAAACTGTCTGATACCATAGAACCATCCTACAGCAATACACATAAATATACCAGTCACCATCACAGGGAACCCTGCCACATACTCATCCATCACCCGTAGTATGTATAATCCACCCTGAAAGAGAAAAGAAAAACACACAATAATTAATTCATCAGGGAAACCTGCGACATACTCATCCATCACCCGTAGTATGTATAATCCACCCTGAAAAGAGAACAGAAAAGCACACAATAAATAATTCATCAGGGAAACCTGCGACATACTCATCCATTAACCATAATATGTATAATCCACACTGAAAACAGAATAGAAAAAAACACAATAAGTAATTAAAGTTTGTTTTTTGCCTGCAAAAATTATGTCTCTCCCTGTTTCCCCCTAAATATTTAATTTCAAAAGGTCTATAAATCCAAGAAAAATTTGAGGACCAAAATTTCCTGGTAATATGCTTTACTACATATGGTCCTCTTTCTTCATACCAAATTTCATTGAAATCGGTATAGTAGTTACAGAAGAGTTGCGCTGACAAGGTAATAATGAGGATTTCTATGTTCAAAGGGCCATAACTTGGACAAAATCTTAAGGATTAAACTTTCCTGGTGATATGCAGAGCTACATATGGTCCTCTTCCTACATACCAAGTTTGGGTGAATTCAGTTCATTAATTTCAAAGGAGTTGCACTGACAAGGTTATAAGAGAGGATTATCAGCAAATTTCTAAGTTCAAATGGCAAAAACACCAACAAAAATTTCCTGGTAATGTGCACAACTACATATGGTGTCCTTCCTACATACCAAGTTTTGGTGAAACCGTTTCGCTAGTTTTTGAGTTGTGCTGACAAGTTTATAAGAGAGGACTTTCAGCAAATTTCTAAGCTCAAAGGGCCATAACTCCTACAAAAATTTGAGTAATTCCCATTAACATGCACAACTGCATATGGTGTCCTTCCTACATATGATACCAAGATGCTCATGACTTGTGTCTCAAAGTATTCCATTTACATCCATTAGATGAGTTACGGGCATAAAAAATACAGCCTTGGTCAATGTGTCTAACGGGCTTGACATCACTTGACCTATTCTTTACCAATGATTACCTATTACTAAAGAAATCTTTGTCAAAGCTTAGATTTTATATGTTAGTTTAATTTTCAGAAGGGGGTCTCTCTTCATTATTTTTGGATTGGTTTTGAATCTATGCATAGTGTTCATAATCTAGGGTCAATTGCAAATCCAGTGTCTGGTCACACTGAATGCTGTTGGGTGTTTTTCTTCATGGATCTATTAAAAGTTGTCACTAATGCATAGGTTGTGTTGCTTACACTAATTCTTATCTCATTTTCTTCTAACCTACCTGTGTACACAATGGAAGACCAAGAAGGTATAAACACAAACATATAACAAACAAAACAGCAATCCTTCGTCGCCTTAGGAACATGATGTTTTCATCAATGATGGCCGTGATGATGACTTCTACATTGACAAACTGTGTACTGATACCTAACATGATGATCATTAGGAAGAATAGTATGGCCCACAATGGAGATATGGGGAAGTAAGACATCGCCTCAGGATTCACGATAAATGCAAGACCTATATCTGAAATAAAAAGAGAAAACATTTTAAAATACTTGAATAGAATGGCCCACAATGGAGATATGGGAAAGTAAGACATTGCCTCAGGATTCACGATAAAAGCAAGACCTATATCTGAAATAAAAAGAGAAAACATCTTAAAATACTTGAATAGAATGGCCCACAATTGATATATGCGGAAGTAAGACATCGCCTCAGGATTCACAATAAATGAAAGACCTATATCTGAAGTAAAAAGAGAAAACATCTTAAAATACTTGAATAGAATGGCCCACAATGGAGATATGGGGAAATAAGACATCGCCTCAGGATTCACGATAAAAGCAAGACCTATATCTGAAGTAAAAAAGAGAAAACATCTAAAAATACTTGAATACTGATAAAGTCAACTTGTTGATAGCTGTAATTGTGGTTTTATCTATGTAACCTTAACAAATATTCTAATGAAAATAGATATTCAAAATTGAACCACAAACATAACAGTTGATTTTTAGGGCTTGATCCCTTGGTCAACCTACTAAGTACTAACATAAAATTTAACAATATCAAGATTTTTGCATGGATGATGTTCACTAACCTGACTGGATGACATCCTCTATACTGGTACCCAGTTCATGACTCAGGACCCCCAGCATAGCAAACATCGAGAAACCAGCCAGTATACTGACAAGTGTGTCACCTATACACACAAGTATTGCATCACTGAAATGACAAAATATAATAGTTCATGACTCAGGACCCCCAGCATAGCAAACATCGAGAAACCAGCCAGAATACTGACGACTGTGTCACCTATACACACAAGTATTGCATCACTGAAATGACAAAATATATCATGGCTCAGGACCCCCAGCATAGCAAACATAGAGAAACCAGCCAGTATACTGACAAGTGTGTCACCTATACACACAAGTATTGCATCACTGAAATGACAAAATATAATAGTTCATGACTCAGGACCCCCAGCATAGCAAACATCGAGAAACCAGCCAGAATACTGACGACTGTGTCACCTATACACACAAGTATTGCATCACTGAAATGACAAAATATATCATGGCTCAGGACCCCCAGCATAGCAAACATAGAGAAACCAGCCAGTATACTGACAAGTGTGTCACCTATACACACAAGTATTGCATCACTGAAATGACAAAATATAACAGTTCATGACTCAGGACCCCCAGCATAGCAAACATCGAGAAACCAGCCGGTATACTGATCACTGTGTCACCTATACACACAAGTATTGCATCACTGAAATGTGAAAATGTAATAGTTCATGACTCAGGACCCCAAGCATAGCAAACACCGAGAAACCAGCCGGTATACTGATCACTGTGTCACCTATACACACAAGTATTGCATCACTGAAATGTGAAAATGTAATAGTTCATGACTCAGGACCCCAAGCATAGCAAACACCGAGAAACCAGCCGGTATACTGATCACTGTGTCACCTATACACACAAGTATTGCATCACTGAAATGAGAAAATATAACAGTTCATGACTCAGGACCCCCAGCATAGCAAACATCGAGAAACCAGCCTGTATACTGACAACTGTGTCACCTATACACACAAGTATTGCATCACTGAAATGTGAAAATGTAATAGTTCATGACTCAGGACCCCAAGCATAGCAAACACCGAGAAACCAGCCGGTATACTGATCACTGTGTCACCTATACACACAAGTATTGCATCACTGAAATGACAAAATATATCATGGCTCAGGACCCCCAGCATAGCAAACATCGAGAAACCAGCCAGAATACTGACGACTGTGTCACCTATACACACAAGTATTGCATCACTGAAATGACAAAATATAACAGTTCAACACTCAGGACCCCCAGCATAGCAAACATTGAGAAACCAGCCAGTATACTGACAACTGTGTCACCTATACACACAAGTATTGCATCACTGAAATGACAAAATATAATAGTTCATGACTCAAGACCCCCAGCATAGCAAACACTTTGAAATGGTCAATTTTAAAGTTTGAAGGAGAATAACTCCAATAAACAAGGAATCTGTGAGCTACTGCTCACTCAGTATACACCCCCTACCCCAAAAATGAACTATGTCGGTAAACAGGAAGTAGATATTATTCAGACCTTATTTGCTTCCTCACAATAAAGGACCTCAAACTAATCTCATATATTCCAAATTTCTAGTCACTGTGATAATATGTAGTTGCTGAGAAAAATGTTACGAAAATTTTCAACAATTGACTAGTAATGTTGAATATTGACTAAGTCGGTCAACAGGAAGTAGATATCTGACAAACCTTATTTGAGTTCTTGCAATAAAGGACCTCATACTGAACTCATATACCAAATTTCAAGTCACTGTGATATGTAGTTGCTAAGAAAAATGTTACGAAAATATTCAGCAATTGACTAGTAATGTTTAAAATTGACTAAGTCGGTAAACAGGAAGTAGATAATTGACAAACCTTATTTCCGTACTCACAATAAAAGACCTCATACTGAACTCATATACCAAATTTCAAGTCACTGTGATATGTAGTTGCTGAGAAAACTGTAATGAAAGATATGTTGTAGACGGACTGAATGAAGGACGGACGGACAGAGGTAAACCAGTATACCCATTCTCTTCTTCGAAGCAGGGGTATAATATACAATTATCACCCTAGCTGGTGTGTGACCCGGTGGTTTCTTTCCCCGAGAAAGGAAGGTCACCTAAGGGTGACCTTACTTTTCGAGGGGAAAGAAATGCCGGGTCACATATCATCTAGGGTGATAACTGTTATATTATATCGAATATTTAAATGAAACAAATTCAATATTAAATTTTGAAACATATTTCGGACATTTTAACCCTTTTCCATTGAAAAAAAATACAGCCCATACAATGTTGAAGTAAAAACATGGGGTTCACATGCGAAATCTCACGAGAGGGTGACCTTACCATGCGACCCAACGATTACCGGTTGACCCAGGGAAATATCACATGTCACGTGACCACGTCTAAGCGAATCACAATAAAGATTTTTATATGAGTATATAATATTAAAGATTTAACAACTTTAACTCCATATTTTTTGTCAAATCAAAAATTTGAATGATGGTTTTGTAGAGGACTTACTACAGAACATTAATTACATTTGGTACACATTTTTTTGTCAATTTTACTCATGCTATTAATTTCTGTATAAATCCATAATGATTTGGGTTCAAAAATGTATAAAACTACAGTGGTAGACAATGAACAATTCTCCAACTTGTTACTTACCTATAAATGTTATTATGGAATTTATTATAACTGGCAAGTGTAGTCAGACCTCCCATACAGGCAGACAGCGAGAAAAAGACCTGAACTGCAGCATCGGCCCATACTTTGGGCTCCTGTAACTTCTCCCACTTTGGTGTGACAAAGAATTTGATTCCTCGGATATTCCCCTCCATCATTAAAGCTCTAATAAGAAGGACCAACATTATCACAGTTGGGAAAATCACCACAAAATAGGCTATCTGTAATAGAAATAGATTGTATAAATTCATATTAACACAGAGAAACTTTAAAGATGGACAAAGTTTAAACATAAAAACCTTAAACATGGAAATTATGTTTATATGAAAATCATGTTAAAATCATTTGAAAAATTACATGAATTTTACCTTATCATTTAATATAAGTTTTACAAGCCAAGTCTAAAACTGGGAGCTTTTTGGTAATAATTCAAAGATTTGTATGAAATTTAAAAAAAGCTACACCGAGCGCAGCATGATACGACCGCAACAATTTGAACACTGTATGTTGGAGGCCCAATATGGATAGTCTATTGATTTGGTCACATGAAGCCCATGGTGGACTTACAAAGCTTTTTGACACATGCATCCAGTGGTGGACTTAAAAATGCATTTTTGACACATATATATTTACATCAACATGTAATACATAAAGCCTCATTTATATACATGTATTAATTGACATTATTGGCCCTTTGACCCCTAATTTCTCAAAATCATTAAAAGATATTGCAAATCTGATTAACAATTAAGGCAGGGATTTTTACAAGGAATCCAATGAAAAAAGGATTTGAAAAATTGGACAAAGAATAAAAAAAATGATTTAATGGGCGTGGCCTATCATAAGCCCCCTGTAGCAATGTAATGGTGAAATACGTATCAAAATCATTGAAACATATAGTAGACAGATTTTTTTTTAGCAATTCAACAAAAAAAGAATTTTCAAAATTGAATGAATAATAAACATTCTACAACAGTTTTGTCAATACACCTGTTTAAGCCTCTTTTGGCCCTTTTTTCAAAACAGTAGGGGCCAAAAACCCAAAATATAAAACCAACATTCTTTTAGTGGATATAATCATCATATTAAAACTTCATAACAATTGGTTGGCCCACTACAACTTAATTTTTGGTATAAAACTATTTGCCTTGACAAACTTAAAAAGATTGCGTTTTTGGCCCCTTCAGCCCCTAATTTCTCAAAAACGGTAAGAGATATTGCAAATCTGATTGAAAAACGCAGGCAGGGAATTTCACAAAGATTCCAATAAAAAAAAAATTTTGAAAATCGGACCACAAATAAAAAAGTCGATTTTTTGGGTGTGGCCCCTTTTTGACCCCTCATAGCAATGTAACGGTGCAACATACATCAAAACTGTTGTTAAATTTTGTTGACAGAATTTATTGAGCAATACAATGAAAAAAGAATGCTCAAAATTGGATGGAAAATAAACGTTATATAGCAGTTTTGATAAAACACCCATTTTGCCCCTTTTGGCCCCTTTTTTCTAAAACAGTAGGAGCCACAAACCCCAAAGACAATACCAACCTTCCTTTAGTGGTAACAAACATCATATCAAAATTTCATAACATTCGGTCAACATTTACTCAAGTTATCGCACGGAAACCAAAGTGTCCACAGACAACAACAACAACGACGACGACGACGACGACGACATCGCCATAACATAATACGATCGCAAAAAATTTGCGGTCGTATAAAAACCACATAAAATGATGCGAACATTTTTTTTTCACATGAATGCTCCTTTGTCCTGTAAGAAAAGTAAAAAATTTCATATTAAAACTAACTTGGCATCACCTATTAAATTTTCATGGTCAAAGGGATATAACCCCAAGGAAACAATGGCAGGGTTGTCCAAGATATTTTTGTACATATATTATACATTAATTAAAAAACTAGAGGCTCCCAGGAGCCTGAATCGCTCACCTTGTATTCGATGATACTTATAAGCTGGATATTTTAACAAAGGACTGCTACTCTGTGGAATTATCAATTTTAATGTTCTAAAGGAAACAACATCTTACAACTTTGACCCCATTACATAATTTTTATATCTTTATGTGCTTAACCATATGCAATTTAAATTTTTCAAATATCTTGTATTGTTTTCAAGATATTAGTCTTAAAAGAGCAAAATTTGAAGAAACAAGAGGCTCCCAGGAGCCTGAATCGCTCACCTGTCTTCATGTCGACCCTATAAAGACTTTTCTAGAGATAAATGAGCTGAACATTTAAGCAAGTAACAGCTTTTCTCTTTCTACTATAGTTTTCATTCTGTAGCCGAAGGTCCAAATCATGAAAAAAAAACACGTTATTTTAAGGGCCATAACCCCTATTAAGGATCATCTGACAATTTTGACCCTATGAAAACTTTTGTAGAGCTAAATAAACTGAACAATTAAGCAAGCAACAGCTTCTCTCTATCTGCTCTATTTTTCATTCTATGGGGCAAAAACATGAAAGAACGTTATTTTAGGGGCTGTAACCCCTATAAGGGGTCATCTGACAACTTTGACCCTATGAAAACTTTTGTAGAGCTAAATGAACTGAACATTTAAGCAAGCAATAGCTTCTCTCTATCTGTTATAGTTTTCATTCCATAGGCCAAAACATGAAAAAACGTTATTTTAGGGGCCGTAACCCCTATAAGGGGACATCTGACAACTTCGACCCTATGGAGACTTTTGAAGAGCTAAATGAGCTGAACATTTAAGCAAACACAACTTTTCTCTATCTGTAATAGTTTTCATTCTATAATCCAAAAACATGAAACTAGAGGCTCCCAGGAGCCTGAATCGCTCACCTGATCTCTTATGCCAAAGTTTGAATAAATTTCACAAACTTTCAAGTATACAAAGTTGCAAAACAATCCTTTCAGTGGTTTCAGAGAAGATTTTTGGAAATCAGTTTAAATTAATAGAAAAAATAGGGCATGTAATGGGACATTAAATGATACCCCGCCACGTTATAATATCAAAAGTTCATAAAATTTGATTTCAAAGTGGCCTTTCTCGAAAACTATTTTTCATATCAAGCTGGAAATTGAACTTGACCTGTATTTTATTGTACTCAATAGCTGTACAATATATCATTTGAATCCCATGAAGCGTTTTCAAGTTATTGGTCGGAAACTCAAAATTTCATGAAATTTGATTTTTCATAGTTGCCTATCTCGAAAATTATTTATTGGATCATGCTGGAAATCAAACTTGACCTGTATTTTATTGTACTAAACAGCTGTGCAAAATATCATTCAAATCCTTTGACGCGTTTTCAAGTTATTGGTCGGAAACTCAAAATTTCATGAAATTTGATTTTTCAAAGTGGCCTATCTCGAAAACTATTTTTTGGATCATGCTGGAAATCGAACTTGACCTGTATTTTATTGTACTAAACAGCTGTGCAAAATATCATTCAAATCCTTTGACGCGTTTTCAAGTTATTGGTCGGAAACCTTCGGGGGACGGACAGACAGACGGACGGACGGACAGACACCGAAAAAAACTGAGGGTATAACATAATACCCTGCCACTTCGTGTGGCGGGGTATAAAAACAGTTAAAGGGCAATAATTACTGTAAGGACCTTTTGATGCTGAACAAGAAAATTTGCTTCCGATTTTCTTTATCTCTTTTACTTTTTGAGTTATAAGCCAAAAACAATGGTTTGACCCCCCTATTCTATTTTTAGCAAAGGCCGCCATGTTGGTTGGTCGACATGTATGTAATTCACAAACTTGGTAGAGGACATCCTAAAGATCATGTATACCAAGTATCAATGCAATCCCTTCAGTGGTTTTAGAGAAGAAGATTTTTGAAATCAGTGTAAATTAATGGAAAAAAACAGTTAAAGGGGAATAACTCTTAAACGGCTGATCTGACAATTTAGACCCTGAAAATCACTTTTGTAGATCTCAATGAGCTAAACAATTCTGCAATGCTAACTTTTCCTCTGGCTCTAACGGTTTTCAAGATATTGTCCAAAAACTGCAAAAATGGTCAATTTTGATGATTAAAGGGCAATAACTCCTATAAGGAGTCGTTTCACAACTTCGACTCAACGAAGAGATTTGTAGAGCTTTTGATGCAGAACAAGGAAGGTTGCTTTCAGATTTTCTCTATCTCTTATACTTTTTGAGTTATAAGCCAAAAATAATTGTCTGACCCCCCTGTTCTATTTTTAGCAACGGCGGCCATGTTGGTTGGTCGACATGTATATAATTCACAAACTTGGTAGAGGACATCCTAAAGTTCATGTATACCAAGTATCAATGCAACCCCTTCAGTAGTTTTAGAGAACAAGATTTTTGAAAATCAGTGTAAATTAATGGAAAAAACAGTTAAAGGGGAATAACTCTTAAACGGCTGATCTGACAATTTAGACCCTGAATCATTTTCGTAAATCTCTATCAGCTAAACAATTCTGCAATGCTAACTTTTCCTCTAGCTCTAACGGTTTTCAAGATATTGTCCAAAAACTGCAAAAATGGTCAAATTTGATGATTAAAGGGCAATGACTCCTATAAGGAGTCGGTTCACAAATTCAACTCAATGGAGAGATTCGTAGAGCTTTTGATGCTGAACAAGGTAGGTTGCTTCGGATTTTCTCTATCTTTCATACTTTTTGAGTTAAAAGCCAAAAACAATGGTCTGACCCCCCTATTCTATTTTTAGCAACAGCGGCCATGTTTATATTATTCACAAACTTGGTAGAGGACATCCTAAAGATCATGTATATCAAGTATCAATGCAATCCCTTCAGTAGTTTTAGAGAAGAAGATTTTTGAAAATCAGTGTAAATTAATGGAAAAAACAGTTAAAGGGGAATAACTCTTAAACGGCTGATCTGACAATTTAGACCCTGAAATCATTTTTGTAAATCTCAATGAGCTAAACAATTTTGCAATGCTAACTTTTCCTCTAGCTCTAACGGTTTTCAAGATATTGTCCAAAAACTGCAAAAATGGTCAAATTTGATGATTAAAGGGCAATAACTCCTATAAGGAGTCGTTTCACAACTTCGACTCAATGGAGAGATTCGTAGAGCTTTTGATGCTGAACAAGGAAGGTTGCTTCGGATTTTCTCTATCTCTTATACTTTTTGAGTTATAAGCCAAAAACAATTGTCTGACCCCCTGTTCTATTTTTAGCAACGGCGGCCATGTTGGTTGGTCGACATGGATATAATTCACAAACTTGGTAGAGGACATCCTAAAGATCATGTATACCAAGTATCGATGCAATCCCTTCAGTGGTTTCAGAGAAGAAGATCTTTGAAGAAAAGTTAACGGACGGACGGACGACGGACGACAGACGACGGACGACGGACGCTTAACGATGACAATAACTCACATGACCCTTCGGGTCAGGTGAGCTAAAAATGCTATTTTTCACCTTTAAGGGGCCGTAACTCCTATAAGGGGTCATCTGACAACTTTGACTCAATGGAGACATTGGTAGAGCTTTTGATGCTGAAGCAGTAGCGTGACATCAGATTTCATCTATCTCTTATACTTTTTGATTTACAAGTCAAAAACAGTAATATGACCCCCTTGGTCTATTTTTAGTAACGGCGGCCATGTTGTTTGGAGGGCAGTCACCGTTTGTGCAATCTTGGTAGAGGACATCCCATAGATGAAGTGTGCAAAGTTTCAAAGCAATCCCTTCAGTTGTTTTGGAGGAGAAAATTTTCAAAGAAAAGTTAACGACGACTACGACGACGACGACGACGGACGCCAAGTGATGGCAATAGCTCACATGGACCTTCGGTCCAGGTGAGCTAAAAACTGTGAAAATGGTCAATTTTTACAATCAAAGGGGTATAACTCCTAAAGGAAAGATCCTACAACTTTGACTCTGTTACGACTTTTGTAGATCTTGATGTGCTTAGTCATATGCAATTTAAATTTTTGAAATATCTTGTATAGTTTTCAAGATATAGGGCTAAATAAGTTAATTTTTTGAAAAAATCCAGAAAAAGGACAATAACTCCTACATCGGTTGTTGGATCTTCTTGAAAATTTCTGGGCAGGTAGATCTTGAGGTGCTGATCACTATTACCTTTATGCCAGAATTTTGATATCTGTTACGGTTTTTGAGTAATTTGCAAAAAACTGCAATTTACCCCTATGTTCTATTTTTAGCCATGGCGGCCATGTTTTTTGTCAAATCAAAATTTCGAACGATAGTTCTGTAGAGGACATACTACAGAACAACCCTACTAAGTTTCATTACATTTGGCCAAGCGGTTTCAGAGAAGAAGATTTTTGAAAAGTTGAACGACGGACGACAGACGACGGACGACGGACGCCAAGTGATGGCAAAAGCTCATATTGCCTTCGGCAAGGTGAGCTAAAAAGTAATCATTTGAGTATTGTAGGTAAGGCTGTAATACATGAACAGAAGCCCAACATCAATGTCTTGTTTAAATATTGTGACAGCTATTTACAAACGGCTTTGGGACGATAAACTTACTTTCCCTGAAGTCCGGATTCCCCTCAATAAGCAGACAAAGACAATGATCCAACAGAACAACAGACAAAGGGCTAATTCCCACTGGATGTCACCAATACTTCCAAGGCTGTCTGATACATTTAATACACGCTTACTGAAAAATAAAGTACTGTTAGTTTTCCAATTTTCATGGTTTTCATGTGGTCTGGACCCACGAAATTAAATACCCCATGAAAAGGAAATTTAACATTAATATGCATGCTGCAGACCACAGAACCACAAATTCAAGAATCCACAAACTGGTCTTTTATTCAAACCATGAAAATTGATATCCATTGAAATAATTAAATCTACAGTCAACTAGAGTCTCCTAGGAATCACTTATCTGGTGTGCAACATGGTCTTCATGCTCCTGGTAAGTAACATTACAGAAACTTAAGTTTGACACTTAAGTGAACAAAGTTACAAAGCTTTCAAAAAAAAATTCAAACGGTTTAAATTGATTTAGCAAAGGGAGATAATAACCCAAAACGATAAAGAAAAAAATATAATATTCTAGACAAACTGTTTCCCATTGCTAAGTTTTAAATTGAAGTTGATTTATGAAAGTTGAGCCCATGTACTTATTCCCCATTTCATTGTTTTCTACCTATCAAGATATAGTTTTATATTTTCTTAATTTTCTACCAACTTACTAAAAATACTCCTCGCTAGGTGTGGACATTTGGACATCGTTTTCACGTGTAATAACTACTGACCCAAACTGCCGACGTAATTCAGTAATACATTCTGTTACCAGATCTGTCTCATTGTAGCTATAGAGAGAGCAGTTAGCCAGGACAGGGACACAGGAGTGGTTAACAAACGATTGATGATAGATGTAAGAAGCATTCACCTCTGAACAGTTACTGGTGGCAAATCTGTTTTTACTACAACCTGTAAAATAGTAAACCTTTGGAATAAACGTAACGCAAGAAAACTTCCCTAAAGACTCCTTATCCCCCAAAACACACCCCAGATTGCTTATCATTTTGTTCTAACTAAAGTTTCAATGACTAATTGCATTTTAAATCTCATTCTAAAGTATGCTTGCAACAGATGCAATAATGCCCCCCCAAAATTAAAACTCATTATATTGCTAACATTAGAAATATCCTTTAAACACTCTTGACATAACAAGAGGCTCCCAGGAGCCTGAATCACTCACCTGAACTACACAGACACATATATTTTGTAGATATTATTGTGCATAACCATATGCCATTTAAATTTTTAAAATATCTTGGTTAGTTTTCAAGAAATTGGGCTTAATAAGTGAAAAATTTGACAAAAATTAGGAAAAAGGGCAATAACTCCCACATCAGCAGTCAGATCTTTTCCAAAATTTCAGCACAGATAGATCTTAATATGCTGATCTTTTTTTATTCTTGCACAATTTTGATATCTGAAACCATTTTTGAGTTATTAGCCAAAAAATGCAATTTACCCCTATGTTCTATTTTTAGCCATGGCAGCCATGTTTTTTGACGAATCAAAAATCTGAACGATAGAATTGTAGCATATATGCTATTAAATAACTGTGCCAAGTTTGGTTGAAGTTGGATATATGGTGTCAGACAAGTTAATCTTTGAAATTCAGGTGAAAAGTAATGAAAAACGGTAAATGTTGACACTTTAAGGGCCATAACTCCTAAAAAAATGGTTCTACAGCTTAGACCTAATTACATGAAATGTAGATCTTGATGTGCTCAATCATATGCAATTTGAATTTTTAAAATATCTTGTATAGTTTTCAAGATATAGGGCTAAATAAGTGCAAAATTTTGAAAAAAATCCAGAAAAAGGGCAATAACTCCTACATCGGTTGTTGGATCTTCTTGAAAATTTCTAGACAGGTAGATCTTGAGGTGCTGATCACTTTTACCCTTGCCAGAATTTTGATATCTGTAACCGTTTTTTAGTTATTTGCAAAAAACAGCAATTTACCCCTATGTTCTATTTTTAGCAACAGCGGCCATGTTGTTCATCCAATCAAAAATCCGAACGATGGTTTTGTAAAGGATATACTATAGAACAACCCTACTAAGTTTAGATACATTTGGCCATGTGGTTTCAGAAAAGAAGATTTTTGAAAAGTTGGACGACGGACAGACGACAGACGAAAGACGACGGACGACAGACGACAGACGCCAAGTGATGGCAATAGCTCACATGACCCTTCGGGTCAGGTGAGCTAAAAAGTTCAGATCAATGATTTCAATAGAGATCTTCCATTTACATTGATTTGAAACTGATAGTGTCAATGAAGTAGCCTAAAACCCCAGGCCAATCTTTCAATAAATGTTTAATTCAAATGGCATTTGGTACAAGATCTTAAGTAATTGTCTTCTTGTAAATTCTTTACAGTGCAGAACTGTTTTTAAGCTTTTTTCATTATAGAGAAATTGATAAAAACATATAAAGGCTTCACAAATAATATAACTGCAATATTATCAACAAGAGTTAACACTAAAGTATGTCTCGCCTGTTAGCACCATCTGAATACCTAGTTATTTAAGTATACATTCATTAATTCTTGACATTTTCCTGTGGATCAACTAAAATGATTCTAGATATCATAGTCACTGAGAAACAGACTTAACATATAAGACTGAACACAAAAAAAAAACACTATCAACAGTAATTTAGTGTAAAAATCAGGTCAAGGTCAGATGACATTGTGACAGACACAAAAACCTTAATTTGATTCACCAATATCCTAAATATCAGATGTCTAGCTATTATACTTTTCAAAAATTCATTTTCCACAAATTAAGTCTTACAAAAAAGTTTGAAAAAGACAAAAGTTCACAGTCACTGAAGCGTGAAAATGGGATCAGGGTCACAAGGCATTGTGACAGTTGTGTAGACCATAACCTCAACTGTCTGTATACCATATATCAGATGCCTAGCTATTATACTTTTCAAGAAATTCATTTTCCAAAAAAGTCTTACAAAGAAATTTTCAGCCTGAAAAAGACCTAAGTTCACAAAAACACTGGAGCATTAAAATTGGGTCGGGATCACAAGGCGTGGTAACAGTTGCCTAGACCATAGCCTAAACTGTCTGTATACCAAATATCAGATGTCTAGCTATTATACTTTTCAAGAAATTCATTTTCCAAAAGTCTTACAAAGAAGTTTTTGGCCTGAAAAAAGATCTAAGTTCACATAGTCACTGGAGCATGAAAATGGGGTCAAGGTCACACGGCATGGTGACAGTTGCATAGACCATAACCTGAACTGTCTGTATACTAGATATCAGATGCCTAGCTATTATACTTTTCAAGTAATTCATTTTCCACAAAAGTCTTACAAAGAAGTTTTTGGCCTAAAAAAAGATCTAAGTTCACAGAGTCACCTGAGTGTCAAAATGGGGTCCAGGTCACATGGCATTGTGACAGTTGCGTAGACCATAACCTGAACTGTCTGTATACCAAATATCAGATGCCTAGCTATTATACTTTTCAAGTAATTCATTTTCCACAAAAGTCTTACAACAAAGTTTATGCCACCGCTGTCGCCGCCGGGATTATACCATTGTCTCACTACTGCGACAATTCGTCGCAGGCCAGACAAAAATGGGACCAGATTTCATTTAACAGAAAGTAGGTAACATTTTGCGACTTCATGTGATGCTGCACACCCAATTTCAAAAGCATGTGATAAGTTGTTGCTGAGAAAGTTAACAAAATGTTTTCCCACCTGCCCAACAATCAAAATTCTATAAACCATATTTCAAGTATGTGAAATCTGGTCAATCAATGTACTATAATACAGCATCATTTAATTTGTGTTATAATATTTGTTGGATATACTTGCCAGATAGGTATGTAATATTTTGTTCCATGTTGAAAGCCTGACCCTATGACTTCAGGAAAAATATTTCAGCATAAAAGCAGTTCTTTAGCTTTGAGTTATTCCAATGTTTTTTTCTGAGCTTGTGTTAGACTGCCTTTCATTTCTCTTTTGGTTGTTCCATTCATTTCAAGGTAAGACAACTTACTGTTTGGGCTACTCCATTCATTTAAAGGTAAAACAACTTACATTTGGGTCATTCCATTCATTGAAAGGTAAGAAAACTTACTGTTTGGGCCACTCCATACATTTAAAAGTAAAACAACTTACATTTGGGTCATTCCATTCATTGAAAGGTAAGACAACTTACTGTTTGGGTCATTCCATTCATTCTGACAGTTAAGCCAGGGTAGTGTAGCAGTCATGGAAGAGAAGAGATAATGTACAGCCCAGGCATTCACCATATTGTAATAGATAGATACTACCAAGCTTGACAGGACCATGGCTATACCAATTCCTGTGAAGTAGAGATGGTACAAACAACAATTAGATATGTATTAGAGGCGATGAGTGGTACAGTCAGGTCAATGTTCCACATCAATTCTGTAACAGATATTATTAATCAAAAAAGACTTTTCTCATTGTTATTTTCAACAAAAAAACTGTCAAAGGATATCAAATAATTGGTTAATTACCCTACATTTCTGTATCAAAAGGGCACTTCTAGATAGTAACCTAAAACAATTGTGAGCTGAAGCTTACAAACAAGCATGTGCTTACTGCAGAGATCTATCTTATCAAGTGTGTTAAAAATATTTTATTTCAAAGTTTCATGAATATTCATAGATTCAGAAGTTTGTGCAGCTAAGAGATAAGTACTGTTAGGTGTAACAGATGACAGAGGTTTGTGTAGATATGAGATGGTGTACCCTAAGGTCAGGTGTCACAGATGACCACACAGACTACATTATAACTTTATACCCACCTCCTTTTAATTAAAATAGGAGGTATAAATAACATACCTTTAAAGAGTGGAACAGACCTCCAGACTGTAATTGGCCCCAGACTGGCATATTGTCCAAAGGCCAGCTCCATAAACAGCAGAGGCAAGCCACAGAATACTAACATTATGATGTAAGGAATGAAGAAGGCACCTACAATCAAACAGATACTTCTTTAAACTAGAATGGCTGTCAATGGAGGAAGCATGTCACCTGGGTCTTAAAATAAGGAATGAAGAAGCCACCTACAATCAAACAGATACTTCTTTAAACTAGAATGGCTGTCAATGGAGGAAGCAAGTCACCTGGGTCTTAAAATAAGGAATGAAGAAGCCACCTACAACCAAACAGATAATTCTTAAAACTAGAATGGTGGTCTTCAATGGAAGATGTATGATACCTGTGTCTTAAAATATTTGGTAAACAGGAAGTAGATGAATTACAGGCATAAAATCACTTTACACCATGAAGTAGTATAGTAGGAAGCAACTATGCCAAATATCAAGAGGCTGTGACATGTAGTTGCCCAGAAAAATGTGACAATAGTTTTTGTGACACCACAGGACTATGATTCAAGACAACAAATGGTGTCGACGTAACCCTTATATGTGGCTTTGCAACACGTTGCAAGCGACATAAAAAATATAAAGTCAAATTACTGTATAGCAGGTTTATTTTTTGGGGGTGGATTTTCACTGTATTTCAGTCCTTTCCTTTGAAAATTTCCAGGAGTAGCCCTAACACTGAAAACTTTACAACAGTGAACTAGCCGAAACAATGGACAGCTCACATAAAGTCACTAGCCAAAATGAATTTTAGTAGCCCTGGGCATAGTGCTATCTGTAAAGGCAAGCACTGGTTATTATGTCATAAGATATGAAAAACAAAAATACTTTTGAAATTACTTTCGACCGGCAAAAATAATCAAAACTAATACCACTATGAAAATAATCCCCTATACAGTATTTCCCCTAAATATTTGAGAAAAAAATTATGTCTTTGTGAAAAATCTTAACATTCAAGTGATGTACTACCTTTAGGTGCTTACTCTTCCGGAGCACCTGAGTTCGCTCTCGTTTTGACTTGAGTTCGTGTTGCTGAATGCGGTTTTGTTGTTATGTGTGTGTGTGTTTTATGTTGTTATGTGGTTTGTTTTGATGTGATGATTTTTTGTCTACCGGTTTTGTCTTTGTCTTTACGGCTTTATGATACTGATTACCCCTTTGGTACACCTTTGCTTCTTATGTACTACCTTTATGTTAAGTTTCATAAAAATTTATCATATTGTTTAAGAAAAGTTGGTCTAAAAAATGTGTGAACAGACAGGGTGATCTGTCTTTCTTAGTAAAAAAAATCTCAATATTCATGTCATGTACTGCCTATCATATAAACTTTCATCAAAATCCATCAGATATTTAGACAGACAGAGTGATTCCTATGTATACTCCTCCATTAACTACCGGTACATGTGTCTTTGAAACAAGAGATAACCCTCTTACACTGCAAATAATACCAAAATACATGTACTTAATATCAAAAGTTAACAATAAGGTGACATTAGGCTACAGGCTAGAGCATCTCTACATTGTCTATAATTCTAATATTGTGGTTTCATTATCATTTGTCGGGTATTAATTTTTGTGGTTTCTGTGGGTGGCCTTCACCCATGATATTTAATACCCAACAAAAAGGAAATTAAACTATATTCTGTAGACATCACATCCATGAAATAGTTATTTTTTTATCAAACCACCAAAATTGGTACCAACGAATATAAATTATCCCACAGTACGTGTACATGGTTGCGTCATAAAATCTATACAACATTTAGGGATGTATTGTTCTGAGGGGTCAATTTTTTTCTTAATCAAGTTTTTTCCCAAACCTACATTTTTGAAATGCTAAGACCCTGAGAAAATCTAATTTACTAAGAAAACAATATTTCCGTGTGCATTTTAGTTCGCTACAGCCATTTAAAAAGGGCCTATTTTGACAATTCTCCCAAAATTTCATCATTTTTGGCCTATTTTGAGGTAATTTTCTTTAAAATATCAAGTATATGTACGTGATGGTATAAGAAAGTTTTGTCCCAAAAATGTGCCTTTTTAGGTCATTTTCAAGACACCATAAAACCGGTAAAATCAAGATTTTTCAAATTCTCTATCATACCAAAACCTCAAAACTCTCCATTTTTGTTTAAAATAATTGGACAAATATATCTTTTTGAATTTAGAAAAGAAATGATATGAATTGTATGAATATTTTGTTGGAAAAATGAATTTTACTACCCCTACCCTGAAATTGGCTAAATTCAGATTGAGATCAATGGTCAAATTTGGTCAAAAATTATAATGTTGCAAATCTCAAAAACTACTAATCATATCTTCATAATTTTTTGACAAAATTTAGATGGATCATCATTTGATATATATCCACCATAAGTTTTCAATTATAAGGCAATGTTTAAAAATTATTCACAAACGAGATTTCAAGGAGACTGAAACCTCAGAAGAATACCCCCTTAATAAGGTTTCATTGGAATCAAATAAAAGAAAACATCAAAAGATTATTGGTTTAATGTTCATGAGACAGTAAAATAAAAGCAACTAAGTAAAAGGAGAAATATAGTTAACACAAAATCTTAAATAAATAAACTGTTAACACAGAGACATGTCTCGCCTGTCGCAACTGGACACAACTGGACCATGCTGGCATGGCTAATGGTTTGGGTTAGTGATGTAACAATTTACATGAAAAACTAACTAACCCCCTTAGCCATGCCGGCATGACTAACCCCTTAGTAAGGGTTAGTCAATCTCAATTTTTTTTAATTTATTTTCTTATGTCCAAAATAATTCCAGATTCAAATAATACTTTGTTAATAGACATATAGGGCCAGATAAATTATATACATGATATTTTATTTACTGAGATGATCACATTAATACATGTACACTTAACGTGTCTCACAACTGTGTTGTGTTTTGTGTTACTACCGGACCCCGAGACCAAGATAGAAGAGGGAGGTTTAGCGCCTTTAAACCACCATTTCTTAAAATGCCTGTACTAAGTCAGGACCATTGCGATCTTCAATTTCTTTGGTGTGTCTTTCTTGTTCACGCAGTGAAATTTTGCTATTATACATTTAATAGATCATTTCAATATGTGGACCGTGTCTTTCTTTTCTAGCACATATTCCATATTCTTTCGTTTTTAATATTATTTCAGAGTTTGACTTTAGTGCCGTGTGGAGGTCGTAGAAAGCTTCCCCGTGCTTTAGTTGTATGCTCTTATATATTTTTTATATATGTGTTGGAAAGACACACTTTACATATTTCCAAAATTTTACAAACTTTGGTTATTTCTTTAAAAAATGATAAATTTATTTGTTTGGATTGTTGTAATATTTTTTGGCTTCTGTTTTTGTTTTATCAAATCTAATATTCAACCGGTTTTCCAAGTTTTTTACACCTAGCGTGTCTGATGAAGGTTAATCCAGAAAAGCGCTTCACACGCAGTGAAATTTTGCTATTGTACATTTATTAAATCATTTCAATATGTGGACCGTGTCTTTCTGGCACATATTCCATATTCTTTTGTTTTTAATTTTATCTTTTCTCTTGCACATTTGAGATAGATCCTCCAAGCTTGGTTGTTCTGTCATTACCTTTATTTACTATGCACAAATTCCAATAAAATTAAAAAATAATAAAAGCATAAAAGCATTCATTGTGACTCTAAAAAACTATTTATTTAAATTTTAGTTATCTTTACTTGTGTACTTTGAATTATTAATTTAATATTAAACCATGAAATATTGACAAAAAATTGTTCAAATATATTTGTCTTTTGATTCACAAAGCAGGAGATAAGATAACATTATTATAACAATAAGAATGATTTTATCGTCTAAGTTTGTATTTATAATTCAATATTGTGATGTAATTTTTTCATAAAAGTTACAAAAAATCTTTCTTTTTATAACACTTTTTATTCTGTATTTACAGTTAGATACATAATCTTTTACACATGAAACCACACATAAAAAGATCTGATTGTTTTCTCTCCTAAGTTAGGCCACACCAAGTTAACTTTGATTTTCATCCACCTTTGTTAAATCTATAGGAGTGGATGGGAACCTTTTATTTTTTCTATTTTTTATTACTTTCATTAAATTGAAAGAATTTTGTAAAATTTTCGAAGTTAGGTTTGGATGAGAATCTACATATTAAATTAATATGGCCTGGCTGACTAAATTCCAAGTCATCAGCAGAACATTTTTCACTATAGACAAGCCAAGCAAATCTCTCGTCTATTGAGACACTTGGTACTAAATTTCCAGCCCTCGTTGAATCGTTTCACCACCAACTGATCAGCACGAATCAGTTCACACTGTTTAGTCTCGTCTTTATAATTTGTCCCTAAACATTCATTCGTCTGTGCACACATCGCAGCACATACGATCCTCGGTTGGCTAGTTGTTGTTAGAATTTTCATTGCTGCATACGTCTGGTCTATCACGCAAAACCACCCAGTGAAAATACCTAAAATTAAAAAATGGTAATATGCTTAGTTTAAACATATTTATTCATTCTGGATTGGGAAACAAGCTTGATGCTAATGTTAATTTCTTTTAGTCAGTGTGGCCTTTGTATCAGACCATATTGAGCCTTCTCTTATGAATCTCTACAAAGGGGGTGTTAAAGTGGAAACAAGTATTTGTGACCACAACCAACAAAGAAACAGCAATTTAAAAATTAACCATGGAAAACAGGCAGCAGTCTTCAAAATGACCAGAGGTCGCAGCTCGTCGTCTTGCATTGACCCAAGACTAAAAATACAATACATAAGATTCAAACATATCCCTAAATTATCAACAAAAGACCCATTTCTGGACATAGAACAAACACAGATAGTTGACAGGGGCTAACAAAAACTTTAACAAGGATTCCTAGCTTGGGACAGGCACATATACAAGTTTATGTCATATCATACTTACCAGAATGTCTGATTTTCCACAACCCCTGGTCACCAAACCCAGTTTTAACCCCTAAGCCTTGGACTTCAAATGGTAAGAAACGGTCAGAAAAGGTTACAGACGTAGAACTGTATACATTGAAAATCGTAACATTGCCATGGTTATCCCATTCAAGTCTGAATTCCCTGAACTCCTCACAGCCTTCTTTTATAGTGCCAGAATGGAAGATATAGTCACCATTATTGCTACCTCCAATAGAAGTGTAAATTCCTCCTCTCCTTACTGCTAGACTTTCCTGGGCCAAAAATATTTCATAATAATTCTCTGTCTGCAGATCATATGCCTCAGATAATAAAACAAAACTGTATGCACATTGTCCTCCATACGGTAGAACACTAAAGTTCATACACTTGTCATGATGAAGATTAAGCTGGAAACTGCTAACACTGGTATAGTAGGAATAAGATAATGGGGTCCAATGGGAATTATGTCCGTCATCTGGGGTCCAAAGCCAAACAGATTGGAGAGGATTTCCTGTTAAATTGAAAAACAAAATAGTGTCAGAAAACTCAAATACTTATACTTGAGGATGCTTGTTATTTATGCCCTTTTCCAGAATCCTCAAGTTTTTTGGGACTTGCTATGAGTTCTCTTTACAAGTGCAGTACTGTAAACATATTAATTTTTGCAGTTTCTTGAACTATGACGTATTCAGGGGTGTCAATTTTGGTGGTTTTTTTATGCAGCTTATAATTATTAGTATCATATTTATTTATGTTTTTTATTTATAAGGTGGTCTAAGAAATACCTAGCAGTAAAAGATTTACAAGTTTTTTTGCTCACACCAAGACGGCCCTTCTATTCATCATGTGAATAATTAATCATTTATAATTTATAATCATTTTCATTTAATACCACATTCAAAAGGTCAACAATATACTAGTACTGATTTCATGCACACATTTACAATTTTTTTTATAAGAGATATTTACAGGTACTTATTTTCAGCCTTTTGCAACTGTGAAAATAGAGAAAATTAGTACATTGTGAAAATTTCCTATGTTTACAGTCTAAATTCATTAACACTAGAAGATTTGTCATCCCAAAAAATCATCCCTCAATTTGACCATACACTATCTTTATATGCACAAGGGAGATAATAAAGATTTAAAGTGAACAAATTTTATGGTTTCAAAAACCAGTTTCAGAGCCGTATGGTTCAAAAAGTGGGAATATGTTATTCCTCGTAAATGACTCTTTTCGGTGTGAGATGACCAGGTTGAGATGCGAGCACGTGCAGCGATCTCACACTGCACTCATGATAGAATTTTTTGGGTCTTTTGACTCGTTCTGCTGCGCTCCACTCGCAAAAAGACTGAAAAATTCTTCTATCACTCATGAAAGATCAGCCAGTCTTTTCCAAGAATTTATGTAAGAACCTATAAAGCTTTATGCCTTCATTCATAAAAAAAAACCATCTGAGTAACTGTAAGATATTGTCAACTGCAGAGTAATCATAGCAGTTACCAAAGTTTTGACCTTCAAAATAAGTAAAAAAATTGGCCACCCCACCTTAATTCATTTAATATATAATTAAGAAATGATTTATAAGTTTTTATGAAATTCTATTAATGTTGTCAATGGTTTAACAGTTAAATAATGCTAACCTATGAAAAGGGCAGGGAAAACCTTCTCCCCCCCCCCAAAAAAAAAGTAAAATTGTATCATTAATATTCTTAAAAACAAGGTCACAAATCTCCCAATTTTTTTCTTTTTTCTTTAGACCTTGATACCAGTAATCTTTTAAATTATGGCATCAATGATAAAACTATTTATTCTCATTCATCATAGTGAACAACTTTAGATAACATCACTTTAGGTAGTACTCCACAATTAATTTATTAAGCCCATTTTTGCATGTGCTCGACGTTAACTATTTTGTCCCGGGTTCTTGTAATCGCTTAAACCGCTATTTGCACTTTAAACTAGGTGGTGTTCCAAACTCCGGGCATGTTTAGTCGTGTTTAGTGCCGTATTTGGTTTCTTTGTTGTACTCGTTGCCCCTAGCAACTCTTAACATTTGTCAAAAATTTGGGGACAAAAATACGCAAAAATCGGGGTTTTGTCCTCTTTTTGAACGTTGCCCGTAGTCAAGCTTTCGGTTCAGGTGAAACGTAACATGTATGAAATGAAAGCCCGAAAACAGTCCTTTCTTTTAAGACCAAATAAACCTATCCGACTTCGGCTCTTTTTTCTGCTAAAATTGTTCAAACTTAAAAATCTAAAAATAGCACATTTAAATTTAAGCCCATCCGCTGGTCACCATGCACAGCCGGAAGCGACGCTTTATGATCATTGGTATTGATTTTTTCGAAATTATTCTTTAAAACAATAACCGTGGATCGTATTTTTTATATAACGGGTCCAGATTTTTTATTTGTCTTGTTTTAAGACCAAAACGAATCAATATTTTCATTTAACAAAAAAGTTCACAGGGGCCACATACGAAAACAATACTGTGAAAAAATCCTAATTGTGGAGTACTACCATAATGCTTTTGCATTTTTTGAAAATTTAACATGAGTTGCATTTTTCTCTTCTTGAGTATGTAACCACTTGAGGAATACCAGATATTATGATTTTTGTTATGTTTTACCATAGTAACGCACGCTCAAAGACGGAAGCCCTTTTCTGATCAAGCTCTTTTTTGGACATTTTCCTTCAATAACGCTAGATTCTTTCCCCGTTTGTTTCGAATCAAATTTTGTATTTTCGTAACAAAATTGGTATTCTGGTGTGCTTAAGTCATTTTCTAGCCTATTTCAAACATAGTTGTGAAAATTTGGAAGATTTCCGTGAAAAAATCTACCATAATGGCGTCCATGGAAACACATCATCAAAATGTGCTTAACATTTGCATAGCAAGCTATAATGCCTTGCGTTTCTATTCAAGCCGACTAAAAATTACAATTTTATGATTTACATACGGGGAAATATACTATATTGTGTAATTTTTATTTCTTCCGGGGAAATTATTAACGTTGTTAGCGTTATATACAGCATAACCAGCTGTACAGAATATAACGTTATTGACGATATTTCCAAAAATAAGCATGTTTGGTTGCTATGGGCATTTATGCTTAATAACTGATATTTTCCCCAAAATTTTTGAAACAAGTAATTCTCAACTATGTTAGCTTCATTTTCAACAATTAAACCAAGGACTAAAATCAAGATATACTCTTAAATTTAAATGAGAATAATGCCATATGGCAGTACTCCACAATTAATTTATTAAGCCCATTTTTGCATGTGCTCGACGTTGACTATTTTGTCCCGGGTTCTTGTAATCGCTTAAACCGCTATTTGCACTTTAAACTAGGTGGTGTTCCAAACTCCGGGCATGTTTAGTCGTGTTTAGTGCCGTATTTGGTTTCTTTGTTGTACTCGTTGCCCCTAGCAACTCTTAACATTTGTCAAAAATTTGGGGACAAAAATACGCAAAAATCGGGGTTTTGTCCTCTTTTTGAACGTTGCCCGTAGTCAAGCTTTCGGTTCAGGTGAAACGTAACATGTATGAAATGAAAGCCCGAAAACAGTCCTTTCTTTTAAGACCAAATAAACCTATCCGACTTCGGCTCTTTTTTCCGCTAAAATTGTTCAAACTTAAAAATCTAAAAATAGCACATTTAAATTTAAGCCCATCCGCTGGTCACCATGCACAGCCGGAAGCGACGCTTTATGATCATTGGTATTGATTTTTTCGAAATTATTCTTTAAAACAATAACCGTGGATCGTATTTTTTATATAACGGGTCCAGATTTTTTATTTGTCTTGTTTTAAGACCAAAACGAATCAATATTTTCATTTAACAAAAAAGTTCAAAGGGGCCACATACGAAAACAATACTGTGAAAAAATCCTAATTGTGGAGTACTACCTTACAACAAAACTATAAGGTCCATTTATCTAACTCACCTTTAGCAGCAGTCAGCCAAAGCATCACCCATAATTTACAGAGGAAGTAAACTGTTCTTTGTTTCATCATTTTCAGTTAGTCATCATTTTCACCATTTATTGTGAAGTACAGTAAGTCCTGCCGAATGCCACCAGAATCCTGTGATGATCTCTACTCGTCAGGCTCATACTTCTATTTTTAAATGTTCATCTGTCTTCCAATGAAATTTTATATTTATTCTTCCAATCACCTTTTCGTGCACATTAATACTTTATAAACTTTAAACTATTTTGACAACAAATAGGACCTTCAAAACTGTTTAAAAATGAAAAAAAAAATGTTGTATTATTTCCTTTCCACTAATATGAATAGTTTATTAATTTCTGTAAACTGAACTTATTTGTCACACATATGCAACAGAAGCAAAGAAATAATCTTTGAGGCAAAAAAAACCAAAATCAATCAACACCAAGGACAAAACGAATCAAGAGGCTCCCAGGAGCCTGAATAGCTCACCTGACTTCAATTACTATTTTGCCTTGAAAGGGCTACAAGATTAATAAGAGGTCATCTGACAACATCCATTAACTTAATGCATTTTAGTGTAAAGTTCAATTAGTTAAACATTTTAGCAATCAAAAGCTTTTTTATTTTTCAACAGTTTGCCAGCTATAAGGCTTAAATAATGTTATTTAAACATTCATAGGACCATAATTTCTATATAGGGTCATTAAAAAACTCCCAAAATATTGAATTTTTGTAGGGCTTAACTTACTGAACAGTATAGCAACTTAAAGTAGCTTTATAACAGTGTGCAATACAATGGGGTAAGGTTGTGAAAATTGACAATTTGGACGCTCTAAGGGGAATAACTCCTAAAAATAAGGGTCCTGCAACTCGGACCTTATGACAGATTTTGTAGATGTGCTTAACAACATGCAATTTAAATTTCTCAAATATCTTTAATAGTTTTTCAAGATATTGAGCTTAATTCTAAAAAACAAGAAAAAGGGCAACAACTCCTACATGGGTGGTTTCATCTTTTTCAAACTTTCAGGGCAGGTAGATCTCGAGGTCCTAAAAACTTTTGCTTACCATTAGAATTTTGATATCTGTCACCATTTTTGAGTTATTTGCAAAAAAAACTTCAATATACACCTATGTTCTATTTTTAGCCAAGGCAGCCATGCTTTTTTTTTAAATCAAAAATGAAAATGACAGTTTTGTTGCACTCATGCCAAGGAACAATATAATAAGTTTGGTTGCAATAAAACAGAAATCTTGTATATCTTTGTTGCTGTTTCTTTGTTTTAATTTTATCATGATATAATACTTTTAACATTGAAATTTTTAACCGTGTGATAATTTCATGTTATTGTAAAGTGAAGCTTTCGTTCAACATGTTTAAGGGACAATGTTGCATGCAGTTCTTCCGATTATCAATATTCATGATCCATTTGCATGGGAGATTATTATTTTTTACAAATTATCAATATTTTGTGATCGCAGATTGAAAGAAAATAACACCCATGTGAAAATTTCCATGTTTAAAGTAATACAATACTAAACTAGCAGGAAACACTTCAGTTTTGAGGAATTTTAAAAACTAAATTGGGAAATAAAAAAAATATGCATCATTTGCAATATTTCTATTTCATAGCCATGAATAATTAATAAAAATCATTTTATTTTTGGTATTTTTACTTTTTAATTTTTGTTTAAATGCTTAAATTTAAATATGCTATATACTGATATTTCAAGGAGTAACCTCTCATCAATAGCATTTAAATCAAAACAATTTGGAAGGTCAATTCCAAAACTGTTGAAAACCGATAGTTCTCAAAACCAAGGATATCGACCATCTGCATTACACTAAATTTAAAAATCGTAAATAAAACTGATAATTTTCTGTGACTAGCACTGTAGCAAATAAAACTAGAATACTGGCAAAGTCAGAAAGGGCCCGCGGCAAAATATCTAAGTGTTTTCAAAATCATACGAACTTTAATTATAACCATTAAGGCATGTTCCATGGAATGCATATGAAACTATAGATCTGTATTGTTAATAGCCTTTGAGTTTTATTGTTCACAAAGTCCAATTCTCAAAATCTGTGATTTTCGATAAAAAATGAAGTTTTTTCCAAAAATATAAATCAGATTTGCACGAAATTTTAATATGCAAATCAGGACATGCTACTTAGCAGCTGAACAAAGTTTCAGAACTGTTTTGTTAACAGTTTTTGAGTTTTAGTGTTCACAAAGTCCAATTCTCAAAATCTGTGATTTTCGATAAAAATTAAGTTTTTTCCAAAAATATTAAACAGATTTGCACGAAATTTTAATATGCAAATCAGGACATGCTACTTAGCAGCTGAACAAAGTTTCAGAACTGTTTCGTTAACAGTTTTTGAGTTTTAGTGTTCACAAAATCCAATTCTCAAAATCTGTGATTTTCGATAAAAATTAAGTTTTTTCCAAAAATATTAAACAGATTTGCATGAAATTTTAATATGCACATCATGTCATGCTACTTAGCAGCTGTGCAAAGTTTCAGAACTGTATTGTTAACAGTTTTTGAGTTTTAGTGTTCACAAAGTCCAATTCTCAAAATCTGATTTTCAATAAAAAATGAAGATTTTTTACAAAAATTTTAATCAGATTTGCACAAAATTTTAATATGCACATCATGACATGCTACTTAGCAGCTGTGCAAAGTTTCAGAACTGTAGTGTTTATAGTTTTTGAGTTTTAGTGTTCACAAGAATTGTTGACGGACGGACGGACAAAGTGAAAACTATAGGGCGTCCGCATCTTCGATGCGGGGCCCTAATAAACAACCATCAAAGATGCAGGCACAGATATAAAGGATTTAACTTTCATATTTTTCAGATTTTGACCTAAATGACAGGTCTATTTTTTAAGCAACTTCAAAAGTGGGTTTGTGTTGACACTCAGTGTAGGAACCCAGTATAAACATTCTTAATGGTCTGACTCTCAAAATTACTACTTTGTCATGTCCTAACTTTTGAGAGGGTACCAAGCACTTCAAATTAGATAAAATCATGTGGTTTAATTTAAAGCAAATTTTGCAGAAAGAAGTATTTTGTAATGTGGAAATTAAATACACCTGTAAATTTGACGACAATCAAATAACAGTATTCTGAAAAAATGAATTTCTTTAAAAAGGGCTCTAAACATATTCTTCTTGAAACCAAACAAGCTTTAATCATTTGAATACATTGACTTCAATGAGAGGGCTACCTCAATATAAAAAAAAAAACAAGCTGAAACCTTGTGATGTGTGATCAGTGATGTGTACACACGTCAAACAATTAACAAACAAAAGCGACCTTGTCACCTTTTATCCTGAGGGGATTCACAAAAGGAGTGACCTTGTCACAATGTGAGGGGATTCACATAAGGAGTGACCTTGTCACCTTGTAACCTGAGGGAATTCACTAAAGGAGTGACCTTGTCACCTTTTATCCTGAGGGGATTCACTAAAGGAGTGACCTTGTCACCTTTTATCCTGAGGGGATTCACAAAAGGAGTGACCTTGTCACAATGTGAGGGGATTCACATAAGGAGTGACCTTGTCACCTTGTAACCTGAAGGGATTCACAAAAGGAGTGACCTTGTCACCTTGTAACCTGAAGGGATTCACAAAAGGAGTGACCTTGTCACCTTGTAACCTGAGGGGATTCACAAAAGGAGTGACCTTTTCACCTTGTACCCTGAAAGGATTCACAAAAGGAGTGACCTTGTAACCTGAGGGGATTCACTAAAGGAGTGACCTTGTCACCTTGTAACCTGAGGGATTTCACTAAAGGAGTGACCTTGTCACCTTGTAACCTGAGGGATTTCACTAAAGGAGTGACCTGTCACCTTGTAACCTGAGGGGATTCACTAAAGGGGTGACCTTGTCACCTTGAAACATGAGGGGATTCACTAAAGGAGTGACCTTGTAACCTTGTAACCTGAGGGGATTCACTAAAGGAGTGACCTGTTACCTTGTAACCTGAGGGGATTCACATAAGGAGTGACCTTGTCATCTTGTAACCTGAGGAGATTCACTAAAGGAGTGACCTTGTCACTTTGTAACCTGTTGGGATTCACTAAAGGAGTGACCTGTCACCTTGTAACCTGAGGGGATTCACTAAAGGAGTGACCTGTCACCTTGTAACCCAAGGGGATTCACATAAGGAGTGACCTTGTCACCTTGTAACCTGAGGGGATTCACTAAAGGAGTGATCTTGTCACTTTGTAACCTGTTGGGATTCACTAAAGGAGTGACCTTGTCACCTAGTAACCTGTTGGGATTCACTAAAGGAGTGACCTGTCACCTTGTAACCTGAGGGGATTCACTAAAGGAGTGACCTGTTACCTTGTAACCTGAGGGGATTCACTAAAGGAGTGACCTGTCACTTTGTAACCTGTTGGGATTCCCTAAAGGAGTGACCTTGTCACCTTGTAACCTGTTGGGATTCACTAAAGGAGTGACCTGTCACCTTGTAACCTGAGGGGATTCACTAAAAGAGTGACCTGTTACCTTGTAACCTGTGGGGATTCACTAAAGGAGTGACCTGTTACCTTGTAACCTGTGGGATTCACTAAAGGAGTGACATTGTCACCTTGTAACCTGAGGGGATTTACTAAAGGAGTGACCTTGTCACCTTGTTACCTGAAGGGATTTACTAAAGGAGTGACATTGTCACCTTGTTACCTAAAGGGATTCAATAAAAGAGTGACATTGTCACCTTGTTACCTGAAGGGATTTACTAAAGGAGTGACCTGTTACCTTGTAACCTGTGGGATTCACTAAAGGAGTGACATTGTCACCTTGTAACCTGAGGAGATTCACTAAAGGAGTGACCTGTCACCTTGTAACCTGAGGGGATTCACTAAAGGAGTGACCTGTCACCTTGTAACCCAAGGGGATTCACATAAGGAGTGACCTTGTCACCATGTTACCTGAGGGGATTTACTAAAGGAGTGATCTTGTCACCTAGTAACCTGTTGGGATTCACTAAAGGAGTGACCTGTCACCTTGTAACCTGAGGGGATTCACTAAAGGAGTGACCTGTTACCTTGTAACCTGAGGGGATTCACTAAAGGAGTGACCTGTCACTTTGTAACCTGTTGGGATTCCCTAAAGGAGTGATCTTGTCACCTAGTAACCTGTTGGGATTCACTAAAGGAGTGATCTTGTCACCTTGTAACCTGAGGGGATTCACTAAAGGAGTGACCTGTTACCTTGTAACCTGAGGGGATTCACTAAAGGAGTGACCTGTTACCTTGTAACCTGTGGGATTCACTAAAGGAGTGACCTGTCACCTTGTAACCTGTTGGGATTCCCTAAAGGAGTGACCTTGTCACCTTGTAACCTGTTGGGATTCACTAAAGGAGTGACCTGTCACCTTGTAACCTGAGGGGATTCACTAAAGGAGTGACCTGTCACCTTGTAACCTGTGGGGATTCACTAAAGGAGTGACCTGTTACCTTGTAACCTGTGGGATTCACTAAAGGAGTGACATTGTCACCTTGTAACCTGAGGGGATTTACTAAAGGAGTGACCTTGTCACCTTGTTACCTGAAGGGATTTACTAAAGGAGTGACATTGTCACCTTGTTACCTAAAGGGATTCAATAAAAGAGTGACATTGTCACCTTGTTACCTAAAGGGATTTACTAAAGGAGTGACATTGTCACCTTGTAACCTGAGGGGATTCATTAAAGGAGTGACCTTGTCACCTTGTAACCTGTGGGGATTTACTAAAGGGGTGACCTTGTCACCATGTTACCTGAGGGGATTTACTAAAGGAGTGACCTTGTCACCTTGTAACCTGAGGGGATTTACTAAAGGAGTGACCTTGTCACCATGTTACCTGAGGGGATTTACTAAAGGAGTGACCTTGTCACCTTGTAACCTGAGGGGATTTACTAAAGGAGTGACCTTGTCACCATGTTACCTGTTGAGATTCACTAAAGGAGTGACCTTGTCACCTTGTAACCTGAAAGGATTCACAAAAAGAGTGACCTTGTCACCTTGTAACCTGTTGGGATTCACTAAAGGAGTGACCTTGTTACCTGAGGGGATTCACTAAAGGAGTGACCTTGTCACCTTGTAACCTGTGGGGATTTACTAAAGGAGTGACCTTGTCACCATGTAACCTGTTGGGATTCACTAAAGGAGTGACCTTGTCACCTTGTAACCTGTGGGGATTCACGAAATGAGTGACCTTGTCACCTTGAAACCTGTGGGGATTCATTAAAGGAGTGACCTTGTCACCTTGTAACCTGTTGGGATTCACTAAAGGAGTGACATTGTCACCTTGTAACCTGAGGGGATTCACTAAAGGAGTGACCTGTCACCTTGTAACCTGACAGGAATCACTAAAGGAGTGACCTTGTCACCTTGTAACCTGAGGGGATTCACTAAAGGAGTGACCTTGTCACCTTGTTACCTGGTGGGATACCCCAAAGGAGACTCAAAAAGACATTTGTTACTGACCTCCTCCATTTCTGTACACCAGGTACGGGAATCTCCAGACATTGCCAAGTCCTACAACGTAGCCCAGACACGATATGACAAAGTCTAAACGATTACTCCAGTTACCACGGTGACCATTGTCATCATCAGAACTCTCAGTGTCACCACTGTCTACTGTCATCATGTCCGATAGATAGCAGGGTCCGGCTAGTTCAGCATCCTCCTGGGCTTCCTGTGTAAATACAATACAAAATCTTACTAAAAGCAAGGCATATATGACACAAAGGTTGCAATATACATATATTCCAGTGTTCATAAAAAGGTCTACTAATAATGCCTGTGAAGCATTGTGTCAAACATTTGTAAAAGTTATGTCACCTAAGTTTCCACTATCCGTTTTTAAATCCCTTTTTTTTAATAGATTATTTCAATTTAATCTATGTATAAATTGAATCCTGACAAATTATGTGATCTAAGTTCATATGTACACGGCAGATTGCTTGACTCAATATTACCTGAATTTTACAGCATCATTAAGTTATATAACACTATGATAATGGTCACGAATCACTGATAGTTTGTGGTGTCATACATAGTATTGTTTAAAGACTTTAAAAGTGAAAAGTTAAGCCTAAAAATCCATAGAGATCTAAAATATTCATAAGAGCTGAATGGGCTGTTTTTATGATTGGATAATATCCATTCAGTAAAACAGAAAACAATGTCCAGAGAATATATCTCAAAGCAAATTGTTTTAAAAACTAAACTAAAGTTTCTGTAACCATATTTGCTTTGTTTTCAAATAAGCAATTATTTGTCTTTTTCTATAGTTCATTATTTTTTTGCATTGATAAGAAATATTTTGTTAAATAGGTCACAACTTAGTATTAAAGTTCACAGTATGTGGTCAAAAACAGGCCAAAGATTAAACACATTATTCAATAACTACTTTTATTTGAGTTTTTAATTAAGCTCAAATACTTCTGATTTAAAAAAAAGTTGTCAATACTCAATACAGGTTTGGAGTTTGAAAAAAAAAGAAAATTTTAAGCAAAAATATGATCAAAAGAGACATGAGCCCCACCCCCCACCCCTTTGCAACATGTCCTTTTTTTCTGGTGGTCTCAGGGGTAATATTCTATGATGTTTTTGTGAGCTCATTCCGTGATGAATATGTGTATAAAGTTTCATAATCATACTTCATTAATGAAAGAGTAAATTACACCTGATTTGGAAAACGACAAACTGACAGAGAGACCAAAACACTATAGGCCCCTTCTTTTGTTAGTAAGGCATAACAATACATTTCAGTCACTTTCTTCACAATATTTATCCTCCTATGATAATCTATCAGTAACAATTGCTGCTCATAAGCAGGAGAATATTATACAAATTACTATATATAAATCAATATCAGTTTTTATTTCCCATCTTACTATTGTCCTTGGGGAATAAAAACAATATAAAATGTGGTCATAACAAATGTGGCAGAAAATTGAGGCGGAGATTATAAAGCCACTTTTCAACGCTGACTTTTTAAATTTTAATTAAGGAATGACTTTAAAAGTTGGTCATTTTATACGGGTATAAAATGGGTAGGGTCATTTTACGCTTAATTAAGCACGAAGCGCTTTATGTAGAGCGTAAAACAACCCTACCCATTTTATATCCCTATAAAATGACCAACCATTAAAGTCATTCCTTATAATTTAATCTCGTAAGATTAATATTAACTATCGAATATTCAACAACAAAAAATCATATGGACTATTACGAAAATGCCGTGACGGATGAAGATGTTAGTGACGTCACAAGACCAAACCATATTATACAAAATAACATGGGTTGGTGCAACCAATCAAGTTGAGCATTACATACCAAATTAAATTATATTGTTATAAAGGAAAAAAATATTTTTCAACTTTATTTAAGCAGAAGAAAAATGTTCTTTTTTTCTATCTATCAATACAGTTCTTCTTTTCATATAATCTTACAATTTGTTTTATAGCTAAAATTTCAAAAATATTTAATATGGATAAAGGTCACAATAACGTTTCACTTTTTTTTTAAAAGAAATCATAGATGTATAACCCATACATCTATGAAGAAATGAACCATTTATTTTAGACATTTAAATTAAGAATTGTCAAAATCTCAAAGCTATTGAAAATGATAAACAAAAAGTGGAGCTCTTCAAATTGTTAATGACTAGTGGAAGCCATATAAAAGATGCTATTGACAAAATATCAGTCCTTTTAAAAATTGCTGTAAAATTAGACTTGAATAGTAAATTGTAAAATCAAAATCAATCTATTTGAGAAAAAACATAATTACCTGATAGAAATGCATCTTATTCAGTTAGAATTGATAGCCATCAGGACATTGTTCACAAAATCTATCATATTCCACCCAAATGCAATATTTTAAAAAATCTGCCATATTCCAACGAATAGCATTAATCATAGGAATATTTATATAAAAAAAACTCTCTGCAAGTAAATCATCGATACATTCTCACTGACAGGTATATCATTGACCTGATTTTTCCCAGGTGTCTGATGATAGATTCAGGTGTCCATCGATTGTCTCATGTAACAACAATGTTCTGATGATGACAATGAATTAAAGTTTAATTAACAATTCATTTTACATTAATAAAATTTTTATCAGATCAATATATATTATCAGATTATATATAAAAGTGATGCCAATTTAAAAGGTACATTTGCTGTTCTGTAATAACAGGCATGGTAAATTTATACTGATATTGGTAATATTTCCTATTGCTACGGAAATGCTGTGACCAAGTTCAGAAGACACCTAGTTATTATCCTATTTTGGTTTGATTGTATATATTGTCAAATGTTTTCACTGACAATCTGCATGATTTTCTCTGTGATATTTATTGAATTAAAAAAAAATCTAATGCTGAATTGAAATATAAACATGTCATTTAATTTTTTGCTAAAATCAAAAGGTTCTTTTGGCCTGCAAAAATGATGTCTTTTCATGTTTCCCCAAAACTTTTAAATTCAAAGGCCCATAACTCCCACAAAATTTTGAGCATTATGATTGCCTGGTAATATGCACAATAACATAATGTGTTCTTGCTTAGATATCAAGTTTCATTAATTCTGTTGAGTAGTTTCAAAAGAGTTTAGCAAAATAAGTTGTGACAAACAGATTAACCAATGGATGGACGGAAGGACAGACAGGACAAAATTAATATGTCTCCTCACCTTAAGTAAGGGATACATAATCTATTGTTTTCCTTATAGTTCAAGCCCAACCATTCAACTTCATTGCATTGTTATCTCAAAATACATGGTAAAAACTGTCAAAATGGTAGCAATCAATGTAATACATGTAAGATGATTAATACAACAGAATAAATACTTTATTAATATTCATAACCAATAATCTGACTGGTCTATTATTATCATTTTATGAATAAAAACGTGAATGTCTTTTTAACACCCACAAAAATCAATTTAAAACTTTTTTCTTAAGTAATCCATGCACTTCTTTCAAAATTTAAAGTAATCCATCCCCTGTTTTTTTATATTACTGAAATGATCTGACATAGTCTCAATGACTACAACTAGTATTACGTAACAGAAAATCTTATTAATTCAAACACCCTCAGTGTTATTACTTTGTTATTGAAATGTCTAACCACTAAACCTCCACAACATCACGAGGGATAAAACAGTTTATGCAAAGTAAAACTAGAATGGCGGTCTTCCATTGAAGATGCAAATCGCCTGCATCTTAAAATATTCAGTAAACAGGAAGTAGATGAGTTACAGGTATAAAATCACTTTACACCAGATAGTACTATAGGAGGAAGCTATACATACCAAATATCAAGAGGTTGTGACATGAGGTTGCCAAGAAAACTGTGACTGAAATTTTTGTGATGCAGCAGAACGAAGGACAATGAAAGACGATGGATAGTATCAAAGTGACTCCTAAATTTCACTTTGCAACACATTGCAGGGGCATTCAATTTTTGGGGGGAAATCCCCCCAGATTTCTGGCTTAGGACAGGCACATTTAAAATGAGGCAGGGTTAAACTAGTTTTTGGGGCCCAACCTTCCCCCTATTGATAATCAATAAAAAAGTACAAACTAATACACAGTAAAAATCAAATCGATAGAAGTTCACTTTAACAAGAGGGAACCTGAGACAAAAGGACAACTAGAAAACAACAGGATGCAGAAACAATTTTAAACTCGAATTAAAATCAGTGGCTAAGGCCATTATAAAAAAACCTAGATTCTTATCCCCTCCCACCCCAATTTTTTCACCCACCTACTATTTTGATTTTTTAAACATACAGTTTTCATTTTTGGTCAATGTCCTTTAAAATGGCAGAACATTTTATCAAAATGAATAGAAAATAAAATTCACCCACCCTCCTTATTTTCAAAAATTTTTATGAGAATCTAGGAATTATTTTATTATGGCCAAAACTAAAATTCAACAAGCTATAAAACTGAAATGATTTCTAAAACCTGAAAGCACCTAACATCAAAGGTAGTGAATTTGATTTGTTTAGATTTCATTGCCTATAACAGAGTGAGATTATGCTTGGTTTAAGTACAATTCCATTTTCATTTCCGACTGTTAAAGGATGATAACTTTATCCACACAGTGCATAAAATTCAAATATGAAAGATTTGATGGAAAATCAATTAAATTGAACATAACAGCCAACAGTGCAAGAATTGTTAGCTTAACTTTTGTTGGAACTAGGGTAAAATGTGATTGTATAAATTTCATAGTCATGAGAGAAGCAGAAATATAAATCAATAGTCACTGTCTGATAACATGTTTGGGGGGGTCCCATCTTACAGTTTCAATAATGTTAACAGATCATCCCTATCATGTCTTTTTTCTACGTTGATAACTAGCAAAATTAAATCCCCTCAATGCTAGCTTTCACTTTATTCAAATCCTACATTTTGAGAATAAAAAGCTACACTAAGCGCAGCATGATACAACCGCAACAAGTTGAACCCTGTACATTGGAGGCCCAATATGGATAGTCTATTGCTTTGGTCACATGCAGCCCATGGTGGACTTACAAAGATTTTTTACACATGCAACCTATGGTGGACTTTAAAATGCATATTTGACACATATATATTTACAATAACATTTAATAGAAAAAGAATTATTTCTATATTCATTGACGTTTTTGACACGTTTAAGCCCCTTTTGGCCCTTTTTTAAAAAAAGGTTAGGACCACAAAATGCAATAAAAAGCTTCCTTCAGTGTATATAATCATCATATTTAAACTTCACAACAATTGGCTGGCCCACTACAGCTAAATTTCTTGTGTAAAACCATTTGCCTGGTCCAACTTTTAAAAATGGCGTTTTTTGCCCCTTCGACCCCTTATATCATAAACAGTAAGAGATATTTCAAATCTGATTGTAAAATGCAGGCAGGGATTTTCACAAGGATTCCAATGAAAAAAAAAAATTGAAAATCGGACCACAAATAAAAAAGTTGATTTTTTGGGTGTGGCCCGTCTTTGGCCCCCTGTAGCAATGTAACGGTTCAATATACATCAAAACCATTGACACATTTTGTTGACAGAATTTAATAAGGAATTCAATAAAAAAAGAATTTTCAAAATCAAATGAATAATAAACATTCTACAACAGTTTTGTCAATACACCCGTATTAGCCCCTTTTGGCCCTTTTTTCCAAAACGGTAAGGGCCACCAACCCCAAATACAATAGGAACCTTCCTCTAGTGGTTACAAACATCATATAAAAATTTCATAAAATTGGTCAATATTTACTCAAGTTATCGCACGGAAACCAAATGTCCCCAGACGACGACGACGACAACGACAACGACAACGACAACGACAACGACAACGACGACGACAGCGTCATACCATTATACGTCCGCAAATTTTTTGCGGTCGTATAAAAAGTAAGTGGCATAAACTCTACAGTCATGTAAAAGACTTTAACAACCCACTAAAAATGGAAGGAATATATATTCATAAAGTTTGATACTGAAAGCTTACTTCCTTCATGGAAAATTTAACTTTAACAAGATGGTAATTAAACCATGTATTCAATTCTTATAAGTAACTATTTATTGAAGCAAGGGGTATTATTTTAGGAAATTTTTATTAATACCCTTATGTATTTCTATTAAAGCTTCACAAGTATAGCATAGTTTCTCAATAGAAAAAAACTAACCCAATAAGGGACAGATAGACAGACAGAAACACACCCAAACTTTATCTGTCCTATACTTTGTTATAGTGAGGCATGGACAATTTCTTTAAAATTTCGTATTAACATAAAGATTACTGTTAGTTAATATATTGGAGAGTTAAGTATTCTTTTAGATCTTAATTGTATGTGCACAGAATTTAGAGGAGATATGCCACTAGAAAATCTATGACATGCTACAGAATTTAAAGTAGGTACACCACTATAAAAACCCTGACATGTTATCAAACCTTGAACTTCAAATAAGAAAATGAACTTTTAAATTTCTATATTGTTATTCTACAATCTTGAACACATCAACCAAAGTGATATTTATAAGGCTGTATATCAAAGGTGTGCTTGCATTATAGACCTAGTGTTTGCTTTACCAATATATTTAAATTCTATACAGTAGCGATAAGACTCAAAACACTATTTATTCAAAGAAGTACAAATTCTTTCTATTTCTTTTTAAAAATCTCAGTAGAATGTCGAAGAAGCTATTTTAGTAATTAGCTGTTGGAAAAAGCAAAATACTGTAAAGGATCTTATACTTGCGGATATTTATTTTCTTAAATTTATGATTAACCAAAGTTCATGGGTACCAGTTCTTTAAATTTGGCAGTTTCTGTTTGTCATTCTATTCATTTCATACATATTTATTTCATTTTGCGGGAATTAAATTTCCCCAAAAATGCATGACCACAAAATTTGTAAAAATAAATACCTCATGAAAACAAGTAATACTACGAGCGAGCTCGCAAAAGGATACCCCCGCTTCATATTGGACTCTGTTCTGTAAAAAAAATCTCAAGTCCAGTTATCTCCCCTCAATGATAACCAAGAGCAATACAAAGTCTTCATGCACATCTTTAGATGATGTACTTCCTTCATGTAAAGTTTCATCAAAATCCATCAAGTGGTTTAGGAGGAGTTGCGCTTACAGGTTTCCCATTGAATAATGTATTCAAAAAGTCTAAGTCCAATTATCTCCCCTGAATGATGTCTGATTGTGATGAAAATTCTTCATGCACATCTACATATGATGAACTTCCTTCATGTAAAGTTTTATCAAAATCTTTCAAGCGATTAAGGAGGAGTTGCGCTTACGAGGTCTCCCATTGAATAATGTACTTAAAAAGTCCGTCCAATTATCTCCCCTGAATGATGTCCGAGTGCGATGAAAATTTTTCATGCACATCTACATATGATGTACTTCCTTCATGTTAAGTTTCAACAAAATCCTTTAAGGGGTTTAGGAGGAAGAGCGCTTACGAGTTATGTGGACAGACGTACCGACAGACGGACAGACAGACAGACAGGGTGTTTCTTATATACCCCCCCCCCCCAAACTTTGTTTGCGGGGGGTATAATAACTATGTTTACAGTATTTATTACATACTGTTTTTTGTTTCTTTTTATATACTTGCCAACATGCATCATATTATTTGACACAGTATTTAGTCTTCTTGAATAAACTTCTCTCTTTTTTAGCTTTTATTGAAACATTGGAACACTAGGGATAAAAAATATGGACATTAACCAGGAACAAATTCCAAATTGGACAGACAAAGGAGCTGTTCCATTAATCATTGTAAAAGGGGTAGGATGTTCAGATGAGAACTACAGACTAGTCTTAGGGGGGATATCCCATGCAAATTTTGTCAAAAGTCTGACCAACAGTAAGCAAATTTTCTAATGAAAGGGAGGATTACTGGATCTGTTACTATGGAGGCCATTAAACAAATACAATGGCTAACAAACAAAATGCTTAAGCAATGAATCATACCTTATACTGCAAGCGTACATATTTTCGTGAGGTATTTATTTTCATGGATTTCATGGTCAAGCAATTTTTGCAAAATTAAATAAATTGTATGAAATGAATGGACTAGTGAGCGGAATTGGTGAAATTAAGTACCTGCAAACTTGGATGAAATCGTAAAATTGTGAAAATAAGTGCCCACAAAAATAAATATGTTTACAGTACTTAGTTGAAAAATCCTAATAATGATGACATAACTTTAGAATATATTAATAGTATGGGAGATGGACACAATGAACTAGTTTTGAAACCCCTATATATTTTATTTTACTTAAACAAATATGACTTAACTAGCATATACCTATGTGTAAAGATCTTGCAAAGGCAATTTTACAAATATAAAAACTTTGTTATCAATATTGTTCAAATTTCTAAGGCTCATTTTTTTACAAACTTACCCTGTAATTATCAGAACAATTATTCAAATTTTATCTGAATAAGCAGCCAAATCAAACCTTACTTTACTTTAAATCCAAATACAATATCCCTACCTTTTGAAGTACAGTTATAAAATTCTGGTGTCTTTTCAAATGTGGAAAAATTTAGCCAAATAAATATTTACAAATGGTTCACTGCACATCTAATGTTGGACAAAAAGTTTAAATTATTTGACAAAACACTCAAGAGTTGAATGGGACATGATATGGATGAAAATATCTTTTGATTGTGTTTTTAAAAATAAATTTTGACCTAGGATCTAAACTCTGACTACAAGAACAAGGAAATAAAAAGCATCATATATGTTCATGGTAAATTAAACAGTAATTGAATGCTTTGTTACCTATTGAATTAAAACTTTGAATATTAGAAAAGCTGTTGAATAACCGTAAGAAAATCAAAGACATAAATTTTTATAGATATCATAAATATAATTTTTTTTTTTCAAATTTGCATTCTCATTATAGTGTTGATATATGTGCTTTATTCACTCACTATATTCACATTTTTCAAATGAAAAGTAAAAGTACCTACACAAAAGGAACAACTTTCTCCAATAAACAAGTTTTGAAACTAAAAGTATGCATGTCTTAATTGCCTGTCAGCACCATCAATGTTAATGTTAAGTATGTCTTCAATTCTAAAGGAATGTGAAAGAAGGTACCAGAAAAATATTAACCTTGCTAGTATGTAAAATATCAAAGACAATGTTTAATGATTTTCAAAGTGACCTTCAGAAGTGAAGTCTAAAATGAGGTCATTAGGTTACATGCTATTGTTGCAGATGCCTAAACCAATCCCAATATATTTGTTAAGCCAACAGCACGGATCCAGAATTTTTTTTAAAAAGGGAGCTGGCTATAGTGTACTGAGACAAAAGAGGGTGTTCCAAGGCGATTTTGTCAAAATTTATGTGTAAATTACAAAAGAGATGATCTAAGTTGAGTTAGGAATAAAAAATCTGAGTTTAGTGAAAAAGTCTAAGTTGGATCGTTTTACAGGAAGTAGATGATCAACAGATCTGAAAATGCAACCCAACATATTGGACCCCTACCTGAAGCCACAAACCAAATATCAACAGCCTAGAAAGTTGGAAATTTTGATCATTGACAGACTCTTAGACAAACGAATGGAGGGATTGACCAGTCAAAAACATTTTACCCTTCACATCTTTGTTGCATGGGATACATATAATATGAATAGATACTATACTTTTCAAGTATTTCTTTTTTCACAAAAAGTCTTACAAAAAAGTTTATACCTTCCAAAAAGACTTAAGTTCACAGAGTCATTGAAAGAAGCAAAGAGGCACCAACGGGGCATTGGAGTGTCAAAAGTCCGAAAGGGAAACGACAAAACCGGTAAACACGAACAAGAACAGCACGAAGTAACACTAAACACAAAATCAACCTAAAGGTCATCAACAACGCGAACTCAAGTCGTAACAAGAGTAACCTCAGCTGCTCCGGAAAAGTAGGTGGTTCCTGCCTGCTATAGCACACCCGTCGTGTTGCTAATTTCCAATTCAGTGTGTCAAATCCAGTAAAGGAAGACAAAACAAATTTTGAAGGATGAAAATTAGGTCAGAGTCACACTACATGTTGACATTTGTTTACACAATTACCCCAAGTGTATGCATACCAAATGTTAGGTGCCTAGGTATTATACTTTCTCAGAAATTCATTACAAAAATGTTTAATACCCCCAAATAGACCTAAGTTCAAATGCATAAAATTCCAATATACAAATCCTTAGATAGTACTTTATCCATGTTTTATATTTTAGACGTGTACCCTTTATAGTTGTTCACCATGAACTTAATTGTGGACAGACATACAATGTATGGACAAGGTCAGAACTACCACATTGTCAATACAGGGTCCTCATATTCAAGCTCTATTTACCTGTAAATCTATCAGCTGTTTGAGGTTTGGTATGTAGAGGTTAGCAGTAATCAGCGCCAGGCCAGTCTCAGGTTTGTAAACATCAGGACTACAAATAACATAATCTGGGGGCTCAGTCCCAGGCTCCTGGTTACCTAGGGGTCCTGGTCCCCAATCAAATGGGGTCTTCTTTAGGTCCAAATATTTCTGAAATATAAAAGTTCATATTGTTTTATTTCAGCCGAAGTCCATGTGTGATCATCATTAAGTTTTTAACTAATTTCAAAGGTTTTTTTGTTGTGTAAGCTGTGTCATGTACAATTCCAAATCTTATTATTTTCTATTGTTCGTTTTTTCTATCAAGAGACTTTCAATTTCATTATAATGCATTATGAATGAACATTTTATTTATACAACCACAGATTGTCTCCCTTTGAACATATTATACCTTATTTACAAAAATAATTCTTCGATAAATCTCTTAACTTAGATTGGAGTATTTTCTAGGATTGAAAGCTGAAAACAGCTATACAGGGGTCGACATTAACTTTTAAATCTGCTAGTCCCTTCGGACAAGTGACAGCTAAGTTTTACTTGTCAGAAAGTACAAAGTACTTGTCCAAATTTTTACTTGATGATGTGCCATACTAGCCGCACACGAGAATAATTTTTATTTTATTTCAGAACATAGAACATATTTTATTTTCCAATCAAGGGCCCAACAAGGGGCAGCATGAGTATACATATAACATTTAAAGAGAAAAGAACAATAATTAAAGAGTTACAAGCACACATCAGAGTAGCAAGACATATTTCATAATATTTATGATGATTCTAATATTATGAAGTACTTTTTACGGGATTTTAATGATACTGGAACCTTGAAGGGTGAGGTGCATGGCATTGTTCATGGATTACAAGATTCGCGACCGCGGACATTTAGGGAAATACATGTACAACATATGCATACAACCATCGTGACAACCTGGAATAAAATTGTCAGAAACCTTTCAACAATGTATAAATATCAAAAGATTGGACACCTTAACAAACTTTACTGTAATTTTGTTTTCAATTTTCTATGAAGAAATTGTCCTCTTTTGATTACGACTCCAATACACATTACTTTCTGTTTACAGCATTATTGATCTATTTATATAACTATATATCAATCAACGATCTGATTGGCCGATAGTAATATGGTCATAAAAGGAATGCGTAATCATCACTTCGTAATTCTTGTCTTATATATGTTATGCAAAAGAAGTTTCGAAAAGCTGATCTCTGATTGGATATGATAAATTCAATTGACCAATAGCAACAGGGTTTTAAATAGAATGATCTATAATTATACTTGGGTTTTCCTTTTTGAGAAAATAAATACAAAATGGTGATCGATTAATAAAGAATGGCAAACAAAGAAGTTTCAAATTACAGTTTTAAAGAAATCAACTTCGGACATGTGGGAAATGACGAAACTAGCAAATCAAAAATATTTTTCACTTGCCCAATGGGACAAGCTGGATTTAAGTTTTAGTTGTCAGACTTTGCATTTGACTTGTCCCTGGCAATCGGACAACTGTTAATGTCGAACCCTGCTATAAAACTGCTGGCCCTTAAATTTGCTTCAATTTTCTTAGTGTCAGTGTATTCTGATTTTAATACCATATTGAGAAACTCTGAAGAAGATTACTTCTTTTAAACCTAATACTGACCTGTTTAAATGACGAGAAATCATTCTTGTAGCAGAGAACCACAGCATAGAACATAGGAATCAGTGGCAATGTGGTCAATAACCAAGAAAAATCCCGGGTCAAGGGGGAGAACTCATACCATTTATATGACAAAACATCATCCGTAGCCATGGTAAGGGAAATAAGAACCTGGAAAGAAAAACATGAAATTTATAGATAAAATCAAGGAAACTGTTGTCATTTTTCATAGTGTCTATCAGGCATATGTTACATTTTAAAATAGGTTCCTACTACACACTTATTTTTTTAACTTTGGAGCCATTTCAGTGTCTATAAGTCTAAATGTAGCATATTTACTATGATTTAATACTAACAATAGTGTAACGACCCGCCGAGGTGCGTTACGACAGAACTTGGATAGCTGGATGCAAATGAAGTCCAAGACTCAAAACTCTCGAGTCGTGCTAAAATCGAGACTCAAGAGACCCCTATACGTGACTTCATTCAAATGGCTTTTAAAGTACAATAATCCGTAAAAGTTCATGATTTATTAAATGTAATTATTCAAACAATACACAATTAATTCACAATTGAACAAACAATGTTAATACCAAAGTTCTAATATTTTCAACTAATAATAATGTAAAAAAAATCGTATAATTTTGATATATAATTTCTAAATGATACTAATAAACTCCGTGCCGTGAGTTATTTGAACGAGATTCAGTCCCTATACATAGTTTTGAGAGACTTATTTGAGTCTACATGCATATTGGACCATATTGTGTACAAGGACTTCATAGACTTTTGTTATTATGAGTCCTCTACTAGAGGGAGTCTTTAAAACTCCAAGAGGCTCTGTTTATGTATAAATCTTCTGATGAAGTCTTGTAAACACTGAAACTTTGTTAATTATTTTGAGTCTTTTCAATGTTTTTGTTTGTATTGAGTCTCTTTGTTTTGTATCGTTTCTTAGTCCTTTTAGGACTTCTAGTTCGTTGTTTGTTTGTAAATTCTTTAACGACCATTTCAGGTCGGAGTTGGCCTAGGGTCACAACTGAGGGAACTCGTCATTGACACCGCTATTTATAGTATGACGTCGTTTCTGATTGGTCAATTGAAAATCTCATTCACGGCAGTGTTTACAAATGGCGTCGGATTAGCAATTTGTGTTTTTCTAACACCCGAAAATCGTAATTTACAACGAAATAAAAGCATCTACAACAAAAGTGATAATTCTAACATTATGTACCAATCTTGGATAATATTCTAACAAAGTGCTAGGATTTTACATTCAGTAGAAATATACAACAAGTGTGGCCACTAAAAGTATGTCTCGCCTGCCGGCACCATCGCTAAAATCAACTACCTAAGCTTTCATTTCTTGATATACACACAAAAAGTGTCTGTATACCTAAAAACAGATGCCTAGTTATTATACTATTCAAGCAATCCATTGTCCACACAAGTATTACAAAAAGTTTTCTGTCTGAAAAAAGACCTAAGTTCACAGAGTCACTGGAGCGTTAAAATGGGGTCATGGTCACATGGCATGGTGACAGTTGCGTTGTCCATAACCGCAACTGTCTGTTTACCCAATATCAGATGCCTAGCTATTATAACTTTCCAGCAATTCATCTTCCATAAAAGTCTTACAAAAAAGTTTTTCGGCCTGAAAAAGACCTAAGTTCACAGAGTCACTGGAGCGTGAAAATGGGGTCAGGGTCACACGGCATGGTGACAGTTGCATGGACCATAACCTGAACTGTCTGTATACCAAATATCAGATGCCTAGCTATTATACTTTTCAAGCAATTCATCGTCCACAAAAGTCTTACAAAATAGTTTACGGCCTGAAAAAAGACCTAAGTTCACAGAGTCACTGGAGCGTGAAAATGGGGTCAGGGTCAAACGGCATGGGGACAGTTGCGTAGACCATAACCTGAACTGTCTGTATACTAAATATCAGATGCCTAGCTATTATACTTTTTAAGCAATTCATCGTCCACAAAAGTCTTACAAAAAAGTTTATGGCCTGAAAAAAGACCTAAGTTCACAGAGTCACTGGAGCGTGAAAATGGGGTCAGGGTCAAACGGCATGGTGACAGTTGCGTAGACCATAACCTGAACTGTCTGTATACCAAATATCAGATGCCTAGCTATTATACTTTTCAAGCAATTCATCGTCCACAAAAGTCTTACAAAAAAGTTTACGGCCTGAAAAAAGACCTAAGTTCACAGAGTCACTGGAGCGTGAAAATGGGGTCAGGGTCAAACGGCATGGTGACAGTTGCGTAGACCATAACCTGAACTGTCTGTATACCAAATATCAGATGCCTAGCTATTATACTTTTCAAGCAATTCATTGTCCACAAAAGTCTTACAAAAAAGTTTACGACGCCGCCGACGCCACCGGAAAGTAATACCTATGTCTCGCCTTCCGCGACTATTCGTCGCAGGCGAGACAAAAAGGTAAGATGAAGCCTGACTCGCTGTAAAAATGTGATCGTAAAAATGACGTTTTCTGTTTTTAAATTGCTGTACAATTTATTCAAATATCTAAAACCTTTTACATAGTTAGAAATGCATAACAGCAGTTACATTTTGAGACCAAAACGATCTAAATGTGTGAAATATTGTAAAAATAAAACCTAGTTTATGGTACAAGAAAAACACACATTGAAAACGTAAACAAAATGTAAGCGAATTGTACGCTGTTCAAGTTAACATAGTTTCCTATAAATTGTTAACCAGTTGACAAATAAATAATGAATAAAACAACTATTCATTAATATACCCCAAAAGTAGTTAAACTTTATGTAAATATACCAATATTCTGAAATACAGAAAATGAAAGTATAGTCTAAAAATAGAATGACGTCAAATGTAAACAATAGGTCTGACGTAGAATTAGACAAGTGCGTGAAAACATATAAAACCTTTGAACATTGACAGCTAAAACCGTCACAATAGTATACAATTATTGCAGCATATAAAAATGCAATTAAATTGATATCACATGAGGACTTTGACTGAGTGTCAATATCAGATTTAAGTGTTCATTAAAAGCAGAGAGATGCCATAACTGTTATATAACATTTCATTAGAATAAGTTTTTTTCTCAAATTAATATTACTTAGATCTGCAGGGTATTTTTTTACTTTGCTTCCTTACTTTCTTGTTAGATGTTGTTGCATTTAACTGACTGCTGTTTTATAATTGAGTTTAAAATGGTTTGTCTTTTCTAAATGAGCCAACTTCTTAATTCATCCAGGATGTTGCCTCATTGAATCTTTTCCATGTTGCCATCACAAAAGTCTTACATAGAAGTTTTAGGTTTGAAAAAAATCTAAGCTCACAGAGTCACAAAGTCACTGGATCGTGAAAATGGGGTCCGAGTCACATAGCATTGTGACAGTTGTGTAGACCATTACTTGAACTGTCTGTATACCAAATATCAGATGCCTAGCTATTATACTTTTCAAGTAATTCATTTTCCACAAAAGTCTTACAAAAAAGTTTACGACGCCGCCGCCACCGAAAAGTTATGCCTATGTCTCGCTTTCGCGACTATTGGTCACAGGCGAGACAAAAACTGTTTCATATGTGACAGAACCCATGACAAAAGACAATGAGAAGTACCAAAATGACAAGCAACAAGTTAAAGTAGACTTAAAAGAAGCGACAGTGTACCAAAGAGGTATTCTAACATCATTAAAATTCACAAATGCATCATAATACGGGGCTTTGTTGATTCCATGAAGAATATATAGAAATACTGTTCTATCTTACTATAATTATAACAGGAGTTAAAAACTGCCAAGTTATCTTCCACCAGGGGGAGTCTGTACTTCCTGTCATGTCAGCTATGTTATTCCAGACATGTTGGGCTCCATACATCCATGATAAGACTATACACTCGACCAATGTTATGACGAACAGAGAACATTTAGTGAAGCTGTCCATCCAATAATATGATATATATAAACCAGCCTGCAATGAAAAGGTTGACTTTCATGTTGGAAATTATAATATGGCTTCATAGGAAAATTGTTAAATATAGTACTTCAATTAATGACCAATCCTTGAATGTCAAAAACAGAATAAAACTTTAAAGTACCATCTTGGTTTCATATATTTCTTTGCATTTCTTTTATCATGACCAAGCTTTTGCTTTTAGGTTTAGCACTTCAGGGGATACAACTCAAAATTATATTTTAATCTGTCATTTCATGAAATCCTCAATTTTGCACACCAAGAAAAATCTTCGTAAAGGAACATATGAGAACAGGAAGTTTGAGAAACAGACCAACATGAAAGAAATCACTATAAATATTAGACAATTCACTGTTGACTTTTCAGATATAATGCACTGTTCATTTAATTTACTTTATTTCAACATTTACAAAGTGACAAAGCGTTGCTTGTTATTCAATGGAATTTACCTGAGTTACTGTAACAATACTAGAGAACATGACAACAAGACAAACACAGCCTGCCGTGATGTACTTAAACTTCCACCTAAACCTCCATTTCTCTGGCAGCAGATGTAGAAAAGCGGATACAACATTCTGGACGTGGATGGCATGTGTATCTAGACCAATCAAAGCCAACATTACAAAGAATAACGACAGCCAAAGCTGTGGTGAAGTGAAGCTGTTCAGAACTGTGGGTACAATGATAAAACCCAGGTCTATAGCTGTAAAAAGAAAACCAAGAACTCTATAAAAAGCTTTCTAATGGGTTTCAAATTTCATGGCTTGGAAGAAAAAAATGGTTTTAGAAGTATTCAGACATGTTTTTAGTTTTGACTTCATTTAATTCAGATTTTTTTTAAATTAAAGTTTGTTTTTGCCTGCAAACACATGTCTCCCCCATTCCCCCCCCCCCCAAATTTCTTAGTTCAAAAGGTCTATAAAACCAAACAAAAATTTGAGGATCAAAATTTCCTGGTAATATGCAGTACTAAATAAGGTGTCCTTTCTTCATTCCAAGTTTCATTGATAATAAATGAGGATTTTCAACAATTTCTAAATTCAAAGGGCAATAACTCCCACAAAAAGTTAAGGATCTAAATTTCCTGGTAACATGCACACCTTCATATAGTGTCCTTCCTACATACCAAGTTTCATTATAATTAGTTCAGTAGTTTCAGAGGAGTTGCGCTGACAAGCTTTGTGACTGACAGACGGACCCACAGGACAAAAACAGTGGGGGGGATTTGTTGTTTTGTGTTCTGGTTTGCAACAATTTAAAAAAATAATAATAATTTGGAAGGGGAGGGGGTACTGTTTTTGTCCTTTTTTGGACCTATGAAATTTGGCATCTCCATTGGTATTCCTTTGCTTATTTGGCTATTTCTATGGTCAGTTTGTAGGAGATTTGAAAATTGAATTTATGTTTGTATAACAAAAAAGGTAAGATATTGAATCTTATCTAAACAAGAATTATAGGTTCTTACATAAGTTCTTGGAAAAGACCGACTGATCTTTCACGAGTGATAGAATTTTTCAGTCTTTTTGCGAGTGGAGCGCAGCGGAACGAGTCAAAAGACCCTAAAAATTCTATCACGAGTGAAAGATCATTGCCGGTTTTCCAAGAACGCGTGTAAGTACCTATTTCTTCCGTAAGAAATTAAATTTTATATTCTGAAACCTTAGAGGACTTCATTCTAAAAACCGAAAGTATAAAATAACAGTGCATTTCATTGGTCGACATCATCGATCAATATCAGTACCGGCGGTTATTATTGGATAATTGACCAGTGTGAGATCGCTGCACGTGCTAGCATCTCAACTTGGTCATCTCACACTGAAAAGAGTCATTTACGGAAGAATTAGTCTGCTTCATATTTAGATCTACATCTCGAAATTGACTCTCAAGGAAGACTTTCAGACAAATGTGATGACTTCAACTTTCTTATCGACAACTTTCCCTTCTGGTGTAGTAACATTTCATCCTCTCCGATTTATGGAGATTTTGTATCACAATTGATTCTACACTCCAGAGCTTGCGGGAATTACATGGATTTCCTTGGCAGAGCATCACAGTTGACACAGAAGTATCTTACATAGGGTTATGATGCTCCATGGTTGCTGTCTTTACTCAAAAAATTTTACGGAGACACTGTGCACTCATAGACAAATATGGGATTTCTATTCCCCAAATGAGTGCATATGTTGATTTGTTGTAGTTTTGTTTTGTTTCCTTTACCAGATTTGACACACTGAATTGGAAATTAGCAGCACAACAGGTGTACTAAAGCAGACAGGCATCGCTTACTCTTCCGGAGCACCTGAGTTCACTCTGGTTACGACTTGAGTTCCTGTTGTTGATTTCCATTTGGTTGATTTTGTGTTTTGTGTTTCATCATGCTGTTCTTGTTTGTGTTTACTGGTTTTGTCGTTGTCATTTGAACTTTTGACGCTCGAATGCCCCATCGGTGCCTCTTTGCTTCTTTACACTTAAAAATGTCTTGCCTGCCGGCACCATCGATCCTAGTTATACATTTGTAGAATTTAAGTTCTTGAAATATGGAGGTACTCCTAAAGCTTTAACATTGCTATTATATGTATCGAAAACTGTCGAAGTCACTCAACCAGAAAATCTAGGTCAAAAGATGGGGATGCCCCTATGCTAAGCTACTACTGGGTCATATGCATACCAAGTTTCATCAACCTAGGACTTTTATAGTTCTTGAGATATGGAGGTGCTCACAAAACCTTTCCATAAAAGTTAATGTCTTTACCACCAAAAAAGTAACACCTTTGTCTCACTCCACTTTGACAGGCAAAACAAAATCAATGTGGTCAAAGGAGTAACACTTATATGTCAATCTTGCTCCTTTGACCACATTAAGACAAAAAATTGTTTTGACATTTAATGACAGCTTTAAAAGTACATGTACCCTCAATCTCATAATACCTGTAAAGTTAACATCACTGTCAATCAAACTGTGTCCAACCTTGACACTGTACACACCAACCAATGAAAACAATGTAAATCCAGCAAGGACCATCCCACATATGTGTGCTAATGTTGTCAGCAAGGTATTTCTGAAATTAAAACAATTACTTTTTGTTTAAAACCCAATACCTAATAAGCATACTACATGGGCAGTTACTATAAGCATAGTATATGGGCAGGTTATTGGTTACCAACTCACAAGGAAGAAGTCCGAACGGTAAAAAAAAAGTTGTTTACGTGTAATTGATGTTCATCTTTGTAATTATCAATAAAAAGCTACGCCGAGCGCAGCATGATACGACCGCAACAAGATGAACCCTGTACATTGGAGGCCCAATATGGATAGTCTAATGCTTTGGTCACATTCAGCCCATGGTGGACTTACAAAGCTTTTTTACACATGCATCCTATGGTGGACTTTAAAATGCATATTTGACACATATATATTTACAATAACATTTAATAGAAAAAAAATCTTATTTCTAAATTCATTGACATTTTTGACACAATTTAGCCCCTTTTGGCCCCTTTTTTAAAAAAGGTTAGGACCACAAACCCCAAATGCAATAAAAGGCTACCTTCAGTGTATATAATCATCATATTCAAACTTCATAACAATTGGCTGGCCCACTGCAGCTAAATTTCTTGTGTAAAACCATTTGCCTTGACCAACTTTTAAAAATGGCATTTTTTGCCCCTTCGACCCCTTTTATCTCAAAAACAGTAAGATATATTGCAAATCTGATTGAAAAATGCAGGCAGGGATTTTCACAAGGATTCCAATGAAAAAAAGATTTTGAAAATCGGATCACAAATAAAAAAGTTGATTTTTTGGGTGTGGCCCGTCTTTGGCCCCCTGTAGTAATGTAACGGTTCAATATACATCCAAACCATTGACACATTTTGTTGACAGAATTTAATGAGGAATTCAATAAAAAAAGAATTTTCAAAATCTATTGAATAACAAACATTCTACAACAGTTTTGTCAATACACCCGTTTTAGCCCCTTTTGGCCCTTTTTTCCAAAACGGTAAGGGCCACCAACCCCAAATACAATAGGAACCTTCCTCTAGTGGTTACAAACATCATATTAAAATTTCATAACAATTGGTCAATATTTACTTAAGTTATCGCACGGAAATCAAATGTCCCCAGACGACGACGACGACGACGACGACGACATCGCCATAACATTATACGATCGCAAAAATTTTGCGGTCGTATAAAAATATAAAACTCATACTTAAAACACTTTAGGTCAAGCTGTTCTTTACAACAAGATCATAACAAGAAAGATAAAACTTTCAAAACAAACATAAAACAACGGAAACAATATGTCAGACTTAACTAACCAATGTGGAAATGGTAGGAAGAATCCAATACAATTGTCTGGATATCAGTCACATGATTTCCTGATAACAGAACAATGTCAAGCTTCCCATCGACAAACACAATATAAGGTCAGCCTGCACTTCTCCTTAAAGGATACCTTAACATTACAGTGAAACATGCATTGAAAAACACAATATAAGGTCAACTTGCACTTCTCCTCCAAGGATACACTAACTCGCCTTACAGTAAAACCTGTATATAATGATTATCTATATACGGCAATCCTCGTCAGTGAGACCAAAATTTTAAGATTCCTATAAGTACAAAACCTCTAAAATTTAACTTGTATATAAAAACACCTTTCCATAGTAACCTTAAATTTATTCTTCCTTTAAAAGCCTTTATCTACAGGTTTTGTAGCATAAGATCTTTAGCCATTGCACTTTTCAAGAATTTCTTACTAGGTTACACAAATATTTCTAAGGTTTCAGCCAATAATTAAACTCTATTCTGGTCCACCTTGATTGACATGTTGGATAACATAACTTCCTGTTTACATCAAGTTGGCTGTTCAGGAATAATGTAACTTAGTTTTTGTTTTGAGATACCAAGTATGGATTTTCATGACAAAGGTAATTTTTATTTGCTAAGGAGTAAAAACTATTTTCTAAAACGTGTCTTGCAATACTGGTGTCCAATTTTAGACACATGACACTAGGGACGATATGATGATTAGTAAATGTGCTTCACCATTTTTTTTTAGACACATGGGTAAGAATGGAAAGGGTGGTAAAATGAATGAAATTAAATATATATTAATAAGGTGTAAAATCATGACATCCCAAAGAATGAAATTAAATATATATTAATAAGGTGTAAAATCATGACATCCCAAAGAATGAAATTAAATATATATTAATAAGGTGTAAAATCATGACATCCCAAAGAATGAAATTAAATATATATTAATAAGGTGTAAAATCATGACATCCCAAAGAATGAAATTAAATATATATTAATAAGGTGTAAAATCATGACATCCCAAAGAATGAAATTAAATATATATTAATAAGGTGTAAAATCATGACATCCCAAAGCCTGAAATTAAAGAAAGAAGTGAAAAAGTGCTTCCTAAAATTTGAAAGCACATCAACATTCTTATGTTTACTCTTCTTCAAAAGCAGGAGGGGTATAATGGGATATAACCAAGGATTCCTCAGGTGGCAAGGTCACTTTTAAAGTATTTACAGGATTAATACAAGGCATGTTTTAACTAAAGTTGCTGATAATTTTTTAAGAATTTAAATTGAAGTTGTTTAAACCATAAAGAGGTTGGAAGATTCCCCCAACAGGTTGCATTAAATCATGCTAAGCATACCCCCACTAGACCATTCAGAAAACAGGAAGTAGATGACCAACTAACCTGAAAAAGAGGAGGCACATTATGCTGAAGCTGTGTACCAAATTTGAAATCAGCAAAGGCTTTTGGTAACTGCTGAGAAATCTTTCTACATTTTATTTCAATTTTTTATCCTTAAAACAGTCTGAGTCAGCTTGGAAATGAGGAAGTAGATAAATGACTGACCTTGAAAGGAAAGACACTGTACTATGAATTCTTCATGATAAAGCTGTGTACGAAATTTGAAAAATACAAGCGGAGAAATCTGTTACCAAAAATTGTATTTATGACTTTCAAGTCAGTCACCTCATAAAACAGAAGTAGATACCCCACTGACTTGGAAAGGGGAGGTGTGGTACAAAATATGATGCTAAAGATGTGTACCAAATCCCTTTAGTAGAAGCTGGGAAATCTGTTGTAACTAGAAAATATGCCTATGAGCCACAGGATGGCCCTCCTGTTCTTGAAATATCATTGACCCCCAATGGGTATTACCTAGGTTATGGACCTTTACCGAGAACTTAACCAAAGTCGTTCATGCATAAAATATAAGTCACAGTGACGTAATTTGTAGTGGGTGGTGTTGTCCTACCCAAGACCCATCTAGTAGTGAAATATTGTGACCTCGCACAACTAGTAACCAAGTAATGGACCTTAAACCAAGAACTTAACCAAAGTCATTCATGCGTAAAACTAGATAATGTGTCTATGAGCCACAGGATGGCCCTCCTGTTCTTGAAATATCATTGATCCTCAATGTGTATTTACTGGGATATGGACCTTTACCAAGAAATTAATTAAAAGTGTTCATGTGTAAAATAAAGGTCGCTGTGACCTTATTTCTGGTGGGTGGTGCCATGTTACCAAGACTCATCAAGTAGTGAAATATTATTGACCCCTTACATGTAGTATTCAAGATATGGACCTGAACCAAGAACTTAACCAGTCATTCATGCGTAAAATATAGGTCACAGTGACCTCATTACTAGTGAATGGTGTCACCTTACCCAAGACACATCTAGTGGTGAAATATCATTGACCCCCAACATCTAGTATCCAAGTTATGGACCTTAACCAAGAACTTAACCGAAGTCGTTCATGCATAAAATATAGATCACAGTGACCTAATTTCTAGTGGGTGGTGTCATGTTACCCAAGACACATCAAGTGGTGAAATACCATTGACCATCAACATGTAGTATCTGAGATATGGACCTTAACCAAGAACTTAACCAAAGTCATTCATGCGTAAAATATAGGTCACAGTGACCTAATTTCTAGTGGGTGGTGTCACCTTACCTAAGACCCATCTGGTGGTGAAATATCATTGACCCCCAACATCTAGTATCCGAGTAATGGACCTTAACCAAGAACTTAACCAAAGTGTTACGGACGGACGGACGGACGGACGGACAAGGGTAAAACTATATGTCCGATCCACATACGTGGTCGGGCCATAAAAAGGTCACAGTGACCAAATTTCTAGTGGTTGGTGTCACATCACCCAAGACACATCTAGTGGTGAAATATAATTGACCTAAAACATCTAATATCAAGGTTATGGACTTTAACCAAGAACCTAACCAAAGTTGTTCATACATAAAAAATAGGTCAAAGTGACCTAATTTCTAGTGGTTGGTGTAGCCCTATCCAAGACCCATCTAGCGGTGAAATATCATTGACCCCCAACATCTAGTATCCCAGTAATGGACCTTAACCAAAGTGTTACGAACAGACATATATGGACGATCCACATACGTGGTCAGGCCATAAAAAGTTTGTGACAGACAGACAAGGTGATTGCAATATCCCCATTTTCAAGAGAAGGGGGTGTTAAAAGCCTTTATACTACAATAAAATAAATAATGGAAAGTAACTCTTACCTGAAAGAGTGACTGTGGAAATGTGCATACCCTGACATTAAAGTTATACTTCCTGTCCAAGGGAAATAACTCTTACCTGAAACAGTGGCTGTGGAAATGTGTATACCCTGACATTAAAGTTATACATCCTGTCCAAGGGAAATAACTCTTACCTGAAACAGTGACTGTGGAAATGTGTATACCCTAACATTTAAGTTATACAGCCTGTCCAAGGGAAATATCTCTTACCTGAAACAGTGGCTGTGGAAATGTGTATACCCTGACATTAAAGTTATACAGCCTGTCCAAGGGAAATATCTCTTACCTGAAACAGTGGCTGTGGAAATGTGTATACCCTGACATTAAAGTTATACATCCTGTACAAGGGAAATAACTCTTACCTGAAACAGTGGCTGTGGAAACGTGTATACCCTGACATTAAAGTTATACTTCCTGTCCAAGGGAAATAACTCTTACCTGAAACAGTGGCTGTGGAAATGTGTATACCCTGACATTAAAGTTATACATCCTGTCCAAGGGAAATAACTCTTACCTGAAACAGTGGCTGTGGAAATGTGTATACCCTGACATTAAAGTTATACAGCCTGTCCCTATACCTAGTGATGTCACCATTAACTGGCCTCCTTCTACCCAAATCTAAAAATAGACAAAATCTAAAAATAGACAAAATCATGTTTGATTAGCCTTTAAATGTTATGCAATGAGAATGTGATTAAACCTAGTCACCTGTACCAAGTGACATCATAAATTGAGAGTAGACCCTAATATATCCAAATAAGTCAGGGAACATGGAATATCTGTTTCGTTTCTTTCTTTCTTTTCTTTTGCTAGTTTCTTTTTTTTTTCATTCATTTTTCAATGACATTATATTCAAATTGTGGAATAGTATTAAAACTAGACTTTATAGATTGATTAGACTTCTTTTTCAAAGACACATATACAATTCTATGAACCCCCGCCTAACCTTTTACACTTGTAACCATCTGTCACAAACATCGTCAAGAAATCAATTCAAGGTCGTGATTGACTTAAATTAATCTTGTGTTTTTTTCACATCAAAAGGTTACATTATACATCAATGATATGTTACCAGGAATTTCCACTTTTAATAAAGAATGTACTTTGTACATAAGTGATTAAGATTTATAAACAAGTGTGGCCACTAAAAGTATGTCTCGCCTGCCCGCACCATCGCTAAAATCAACTACCTAAGCTTTCATTTCTTGATATAAACATAAAAAAGTGTCAGTATACCTAATAACAGATGCCTAGTTATTATACTATTCAAGCAATCCATTGTCCACACAAGTATTACAAAAAGTTTTCTGTCTGAAAAAAGACCTAAGTTCACAGAGTCACTGGAGCGTAAAAATGGGGTCATGGTCACATGGCATGGTGACAGTTGCGTTGTCCATAACCGCAACTGTCTGTTTACCCAATATCAGATGCCTAGCTATTATAACTTTCCAGCAATTCATTGTCCATAAAAGACTTACAAAAAAGTTTTTCGGCCTGAAAAAGACCTAAGTTCACAGTCACTGGAGCGTGAAAATGGGGTCAGGGTCACACGGCATGGTGACAGTTGCATAGACCATAACCTGAACTGTCTGTATACTAAATATCAGATGCCTAGCTATTATACTTTTCAAGCAATTCATCGTCAACAAAAGTCTTACAAAAGTTTACAGCCTGAAAAAAGACCAAAGTTCACAGAGTCACTGGAGCGTGAAAATGAGGTCAGGGTCACACGGCATGGTGACAGTTGCGTAAACCATAACCTGAACTGTCTGTATACTAAATATCAGATGCCTAGCTATTATACTTTTCAATCAATTCATCGTCCACAAAAGTCTTACAAAAAAGTTTACAGCCTGAAAAAAGACCTAAGTTCACAGAGTCACTGGAGCGTGAAAATGAGGTCAGGGTCACATGGCATGGTGACAGTTGCGTAGACCATAACATGAACTGTCTGTATACTAAATATCAGATGCCTAGCTATTATACTTTTCAAGCAATTCATCGTCCACAAAAGTCTTACAAAAAAGTTTACGGCCTGAAAAAAGATCTAAGTTCACAGAGTCACTGGAGCGTGAAAATGGGGTCAGGGTCACACGGCATGGTGACAGTTGCATAAACCATAACCTGAACTGTCTGTATACCAAATATCAGATGCCTAGCTATTATACTTTTCAAGCAATTCATCGTCCACAAAAGTCTTACAAAAAAGTTTACGGCCTGAAAAAAGATCTAAGTTCACAGAGTCACTGGAGCGTGAAAATGGGGTCAGGGTCACATGGCATGGTGACAGTTGCGTAGACCATAACCTGAACTGTCTGTATACCAAATATCAGATGCCTAGCTATTATACTTTTCAAGCAATTCATCGTCCACAAAAGTCTTACAAAAAAGTTTACGCCGCCGCCGTCGCCGCCGCCGTCGCCGGAAAGTAATACCTATGTCTCGCCTTCCGCGACTATTCGTCGCAGGCGAGACAAAAATGATGTTGGATCCAATGACTGACAAAGAAGACATCAAAGCTTTAAATTATCCGTCTAAATTTCAAAATTGTCTAAACCCTAAGGTTCTTCCTACCCCAGACATAGGTTGAATATCTTAGTAATAATTTGGTTCCCCAGTTTGGTAGTTTTGGTTATACTGTTCTATGCTCTTCATATTCATACAGTGTTTGGCATTTTCAATATTTTTGGTAGAGCGCCTCTGATGAGTCTTGAATAAACGAAACGCGCGTCAGGCGTAGCAAAATTTATTGTCTGGAACTTTGTTGTCATTTGTATTTCTTATCCTACTTTTGTTTCTATGAAAGTAATAGTTTAAAAAATTTCTGGTTAATGCACTTAAGACAATTAATATATAGGATGGGTATCAATTTACTTAGCAAACATGATAAACAATGTGAAAATAGCAGTTTTTTATCGTCTCATCTATTATTTTTGTTCTAGAACAAAAACAAAAGATTTAAGAAAACATTTATAGTAGCATTGCATATGAAACTGTCACGATTTGTCTACACACATGCAGCTGTCAAACATTTATCTGATATTATTTAATCCTAATGTATATATAAAAGGGAAAAAACTGGTATTAAAATCAACTAGAAAATATGTCAAAAGTAAAGAATTGCTGGATTTCATCAAACAGGAAGTAGGTGAGCGACAGACCTTAAATCCAATCCCACAGTATGGTTACCCAAGCTGATTGAACATTAAAAGTAGTTGCTGAGAAAACTGTTATAAAACAAGAGGCTCCCAGGAGCCTGAATCACTCACCTGGTCTTGAGTCAACCCTAAACATGTAAACACTTTTCTAGAGCTAAATGAGCTGAACATTTAAGCAAGCAACAGCTTTTCTCTGTCTACTATAGTATCATTCTATAGGCCAAAAACATGAAAAAACGTTATTTTAGGGGCCGTAACCCCTATAAGGGGTTATCTGACAACTCTGACCCAATGAAAACTTTTGTAGAGCTTTATGAACTGAACATTTAAGCAAGCAAGAGCTTCTCTCTTTCTGCTATAGTTTTCATTCACTAAGCCAAAAACATGAAAAACGTTATTTTAGGGGCCGTAACCCCTACAAAAGGTCATCTGACAACTTTGACCCTATGAAGACTTTTGTATTGCCAAATGAACTAAACATTTAAGCAAGCAACAGCTTTTCTCTATTTGCTATAGTTTTCATTCTATAGGCCAAAAACATGGAAAAATGTCATTTTACGGGGCGTTACCCCTATTAGGGGTCATCTGACAACTTCGATCCTATGGAGACTTTTGTAGAGCTTAATGAGCTGAACATTTAAACAAGCAACAGCTTCTCTCTATCTGCTATGGTTTTCATTCCATAGGCCAAAAATATGAAAAAACGTTATTTTAGGGGCTGTAACCCCTATAAGGATTCATCTGACAACTTCGACCCTATGGAGACTTTTGTAGAGCTAAATGAGCTGAACATTTAAGCATGCAACAACTTTTCTCTATCTGTAATAGTTTTCATTCTATAGGCCAAAAACATGAAAAAATGCTATTTTTCACCTTTCAGGGGCCGTAACTCCTATTAGGGGTCATCTGACAACCTCGACTCAATAAAGACTTTTGTAGAGCTTTTGATGCTGAAGAAGTAGTGTGGCATCAGATTTCATCTATCTCTTATACTTTTTGATTTACAAGCCAAAAACAGTAGGCTGACCCCCCTAGTCTATTTTTAGTAACAGCGGCCATGTTGTTTAGACGGCGGTCACCATTTGTGCAATCTTGGTAGAGGAAATCCCATAGATGAAGTGCGCAAAGTTTCAAAGCAATCCCTTCAGTCGTTTCGGAGGAGAAGATTTTCAAAGAAAAGTTAACGACGACGACGGACGACAGACGACGACGACGGACGCCAAGTGATGGCAATAGCTCACATGGACCTTCGGTCCAGGTGAGCTAAAAGTTATTACCCGGCCTGCCCAAAGCTCACCATTTTATAACCCTGAATTATCACTCAATGAAATCAAACCAAAAATCTGTCAAAGCCAAAAATGATTTAGTTTTGTTAAACAGGAAGTAAATGAGCAACAGACCTGAAATCAAACAAGAGGCTCTCGGGAGCCTGAATCGCTCACCTGAGATACAAAGATACACATATTTTGTAGATATTATTGTCCTTATTCATATGCAATTTAAATTTTTTGAAATATCTTGTATAGTTTTCAAGCTATAGGGCTAAATAAGTGCAAAATTTTGAAAGAAAAATTCAAAAAGGGCAATAACTCCCACATCAGCGGTTAGATCTTTTTCAAAATTTCAGGACAGGTAGATCTTAATATGCTGATCACTTTTGATTCTTGCACAATCTTGATATCTGTCACCATTTTTGAGTTATTAGCAAAAAACTACAAGTTACCCCTATATTCTATTTTTAGCCATGGCGGCCATGTTTTTTGACTAATCTAAAATCCAAATGATAGACTTGTAGCATATATGCTGTAATACAAGTGTGCCAAGTTTAAATGCAGTTAGTCTTATGGTGTAAGACAATTTAATCTTTGAAATTCAGGGGAAAAGTAATGAAAAATGGTAAATTATGATGTTTTAAGGGCAATAACTCCTAAAAGGAATGGTCCTACAGCTTTGACCTAATTAAATGAAATATAGATCTTGATGTGCTTAATCACAGGCAATTTGAATTTTTGAAATATTGTGAATAGTTTTTAAGATATTGGGCTAAATAAGTGCAAAGTTTTGAGAAAAACCAGAAAAAGGGCCATAACTCCTACATCCATTGTTGGATCTTTTTGAAAATTTCCGGGCAGGTAGATCTTGAGGTGCTGATCACTTATACCCTCTGCCATAATTTTGATATTTGTTACTGTTTTGAGTTATTTGCAAAGAACTGTATTTTGACCCCTATGTTCTATTTTTAGCCATGGCGGCCATGTTTTTTTTTACGAATCTAAAATCCGAACATTAGTTTTGTACACATTATGCCATTAAACAACTGTACCAAGTTTGGTTGCAATTGGACTTATGGTGTCGGACAAGTTAATGTTTGAAAAATTGTTTACAGACGACAAAAGACGACGACAGACGCCAAGTGATGATAAAAGCTCACATGGACCTTCGGTCCAGGTGAGCTAATCAAACAGTATGGGACCCTGAACTGATGATGTATACTTAATATTAACAGGCTGTGATTAGTAGTTGCTGACAAATCAATTATGAAAATTATTTGAATACATTCTTCATTTAATAACACATATTTTTTACTTCATGAAATCTGGCTTAAAATGTGTCTATGAGCCATGGATAGCCAAAAATGTGTTTGTGAGAATGCCTGCTCTTAGAATACCATTGACCCCCAACATGTAGTACCAGTAAGATATGGAGTTTAAACAAGAAATCAACCACCAGAGTTGTTCATGCCTAAAATATAGGTTACAGTGCCCTTATTTCTAAGTGGATGGTGTAGCGCTATGAAATCACATCTAGTGATGAAATATCATTGAAATCAATGTACACAACACAGTCAAATCAGTTGTAATTTTTAAAAAAGCAAGTCTAATCAAATAAATACAACATTCAAGTCATTACATTTGAACTACGAAGGATTTTTTACTATCAAGCTATGATTCCCAATGCTTCAATGATATTAAACTAAAACTCCCATTAAAGACATTTAAGGACAGTAATTCAAGTAAGAGGATTAGCCTAAATATGTAATCTGTATACTATGCTTAAGCATTATAGGTTAAATCCTAAAGCAAAATGATAATATCTGATTAGCTGTTGATTATTCCTTTATAAAACAGAGTGAACCTAAAACCTATGTAAAGTTCTTGATACAAAAGCAAGATGTCATTGTGAACTGTGTCAACTGAACCTGGCAGATAGTAACCACTTAGACACAACAAACAGACAATGAAACGAAGTGGATCTGAAAGCTACAACATCTTCAAAAGCAAAACTGTTCTCTGATTATAACACTTCTACATATCTATGGAGGAGATTGATTCTTCAGTTTATTAAAGTTACTGCTATGATACATAAGATAAATGATTTCTCTAATTTTCATCCAATTTATCAACCTCTCAACCAGTTTTGGACAAATATTTCTCAGCATAAAATGCATTTTTTTACTCTTAGACATTTAGAGAAAAACCTTCTACAACTTAATTCTTGAACATTAAGGAATTTCTAACATCTCAGGAAATAAATTTGATGTTTTAATCCCTCGGCAAGCCTCGGCATTAAAATAATCAAATTTATTTCCATTGATGAAAGAAATTCCATAACCAAGTCTGGATCGCATTGTAGAAGTTATAATGTGGCTGCATATAGAAAATGTATAAAGTCCTTAAAATGGCTATGTACATGTATATTTGTACATTTGACTCCTATGCTTTTGGGCCTAAAAATTACATTTCACTTTTTTTTTAATGATTTGTTTTAATTTCTAAAAATGTCTGACTATTTCTGACATACCTTTATATTGATATCATATGTTTAGAACCCTATTTCACAAGGTAAAAAAATATAATAAAAAATTTTAAATTAATTTGATTTTGATTTAAAAAATCCTCACGAGACCCAGGCATAACATATTTGGCAGACACCAAACTCAGATGAACTGAAACAAATGGCAATGGATGTGTCCAAAGTTTATGATCCTTTCTAGACAATATAGTGTACTCATGGGTAATAATATAAGATATTGTAGAATTGTGGAGAAAATAGACTGGGATTGTAAACGACAGCAGCCACACAAACACTCCCCAAACTCATCACACTCTGATACAATGCGCAAGTGGGACTTCAAGAGCCTAATACCTGACACTGAACTTACAAGGCAGGATAGACACATGTCAAATGTTGAAGGGTAAAACTTATGTTACCACCTTCATCATTGTCACTTGTGTGCAATCAAGTGGGGTATATTGCCTGATGGCAACCTCATGTTTAAATGATTCCAAATTATTTTCGTGGGAACCAATTTTCGTGGTTTACACATAAAAGACATTTTGTTGGATTCCTAATTTTGTGGTTTGTTCATAACGCTTAAAGTAATCAATGTAAAAATAACACTTAATTGGATTCTTTATTTCCTTGTTGACTGTTATCCACGAAAATTAGTACCCAATAAATAATAATGAAACCACAGTAATCAAATCATTATAGGGCAAGCCTCTTGGTCACTTCTAAATCTGTTACTGAAAAATTAACATTGACTTAGGTCCCAATCAGGCAATGCCTAGTTTATATTAATGCTTGTGCTTCAAATCATCTTGCTGTTGTCATTTCAAATATTTCAATTCAGATTTAAATTTAAAGCCACACTCCAACAATTCAAACTGGACAGAGATTCACACCTAAATGTTTCCTAATTGCTATCGAACTCAAATTTCTGATAAATTGCTACAGAAATCACATCACTGACAAAATACAAAAGTTAACTTAGTTCAAAAGAAATACATGTACATGTAGGCAGTTAATGTGTTTTTTTTTATTGAAAATCTATTACATACCAGGAAATCTTATATCATTTTCAGATCTTATAACATTATTGTAATGCAATTCTTGATGTACAATCAATCTACTTGTAATATAAGTTACTGTACTACATCTAACTGAATTTTTCAGGTTGCATTTATAAAACATAATCTTAAAAATCTGCACCCAGAAAATATGTATAATTTCTGATGCAAGAAAACTTGTATAATATTTCAAATTACTTTGATTTTTTTTTTTTTCGAATCTATTACAAACCAGGAAATCTTACATCATTTTCAGATCTAATATCATTGTAAACAATCTGATACACCATTGAAATGTAATGCTAGGTGTGCAATATTATCTCTCAGTAATAAGATTCATGCACTATACTAACTGAATTCTTCTGCATAAAAACAAAATCTAAGGAAATTTGCACCTAAAAATTATCTTCCTGGTACATGAGAGTTGTATAATTCTTAATATTGTTGTTGTCTTCGATGTTAACTTTTTTTTCTTCTTCTTTCCAATTGATATTTTATCATTTTTCCACGACAAAAGCTTTTATACATATTTCATATTTCATTTAAAAGTGAAAACATTGAAATAATAGGTTAATAATAGATAGAATGAGCATGTGCGTATGTATTTATCAAGTGTAAAAGTAGGTCACATTGACCTTATGACTGTAAACAATGTAGGTTTATCCAAAAGTGCCAAGCTATACATGACATTTTTGTACAATGAGTTATGCACTTTAGATTTATATTTGGCTCCAAATTATCATTAATGTACAAACACAGAAGGACAAACAAAGTTCAAAATTTTTAAATTAAAATTCTACATCCTGTATATAGATAGTACATTGCTACAAATGAAGTGAAGGAACTATAAAAAAAGTTCCTTTTCCTTTTTTTAATTAAATGGATTCTTTCCTGAGGCACTTTAATTCTCCACATATGTTAAAATGAAAAAAATCAATTGTTTCTGCTAGGCATGTTACTAAAAATGTTTTACAGGAGGAACCTTAAAATAGATCACTAATTGACTCTTGTGTTGAAAAGTTTAATACAAATACAATAAATCTTTCAACACAAATGACTTAAGTGAATAAATACTACATAAATTGCTTTATTCATTGACAGACTTATATCAAGCTGTTGCAAGCTGAAGGAGGAGTTGGTTGGGTTAATATCTTATGGAAGAACTAACACTATAGTATGTCTTGACTGCCAGCACCATAGAAATACCATTTTATTCAACTAATCATTCATTAATTCTTGCTTGTTGTCACAATCACAAAATGCTTTAATAGTGTACCAAGTACTTGAATTCTGGAAAACAGGGGTTAAATTAAAGTGACTAAATGACATTTTCCTGTGCACCAACTAAAGTGAATCTAGACAGAAAAGACTTTACACAAAAAAAATCAATGCTAACAGTATTTAGTGAAAAAAGAGGTCTAGATCAGATGATAATATGGTGACGGGTCCAAAAATCCTAATCTCATAGAATTCCTAATTATTAGATGCCTATTTTTTAAGAAATTCATTTTCAACAAAACTCTTACAAAGAAGTCTACAGTCTGTAAAAAGTTCAAAAAGTCACTGGAGTGTGAGAATGGGGTCAAGGTCTCAAATCACAGTGACATTTGCATAGACCATAACTCTTAATGTCTGTATATTATAAATCAGATTCCTAGCTTTTATAATTTTCAAGAAATTCATTCTACACAGGTCTTAGAAAGAAGTTTATTCCCTTTAAGACCTAAGTTCACAGAGTCACTGGACCATGAAGATGGGGTCAGGGTCAAATGGCATGGTGACAGTTGTGTAGACTATAACCTCAACTGTCTGTAAACCAAATATCAGATGCCTTCCGGTAGCTTTTATACTTTTCAAGTGATTCATTTTCCATAGAAGTATTATAAACAAGAGGCTCCCAGGAGCCTGAATCGCTCACCTGACATATGTGCCTGAAGTAAAGGCTATTAGGCAAAATCTATTTGACATTGAAAGGGTTATAAGTTTAATAAGGGGGTCATCTGACATTATGGTGGATCTTAAGGTGCTGATCACTTTTATCTCAATTAAAATTCAAAAATCTGTCACCCTTTTTGAGTTATTAGCAAAAAAATGCAGTTTAACCCAATGTTCTATTTTTAGCCACAGCGGCCATGTTTTACGACCAATCAAAAATCCCCACATCAGTTCTATACACCTAATGCTAATAAACAACTATACCAAATTTGGTTCCATTTGGACTTAAAGTGTCAGAGGAGTTAACGTTTTCAATGTAATGAGGAAATGCTGTTAAAATGCTAAATTTTGACGTTCTAAGGGCAATAACTCCTAAAAGAAAAGGTCCTACAACGTTGACCCTGTTTCATTATTGGTAGATCTTGATGTGCTTAACAATATGCAATTTAAATTTCTCAAATATCTAGTATAGTTTTCAAGATATTGAGCTAAACAGGTGCAAAATTTGCAAAAAATCCACAGAAAGGGCAATAACTCCTACATGGGTTGTTGCATTTTCTTCAAAATTTCAGAGCTGGTAGATCTTGAGGTGCTGATCACTTTTGTTCCCAATCAAAATTTTGAAATCTGTCACCGTTTTAGAGTTATTTGCAAAAAACTGCCATTTACCTCTATGTTCTATTTTTAGCCACAGCGGCCATGTTTTACGACCAATCAAAAATCCCCACATCAGTTCTATACACCTAATGCTAATAAACAGTTATACCAAGTTTGGTTCCATTTGGACTTAAAGTGTCAGAGGAGTTAACGTTTTCAATGTAATGAGGAAATGCTGTTAAAATGCTAAATTTTGACGTTCTAAGGGCAATAACTCCTAAAAGAAAAGGTCCTACAACGTTGACCCTGTTATATAATTTGTAGATCTTGATGTGCTTAACAATATGCAATTTAAATTTCTCAAATATCTAGTATAGTTTTCAAGATATTGAGCTAAACAGGTGCAAAATTTGCAAAAACTCCACAAAAAGGGCAATAACTCCTACATGGGTCGTTGGATTTTCTTCAAAATTTCAGGGTAGGTAGATCTTGAGGTGCTGATCACTTTTACCCTATGCCAGAATTATGATATCTGTAGCCGTTTTTGAGTTATTTGCAAACTAGAGGCTCCCAGGAGCCTGAATCGCTCACCTTGTATTCGATGATACTTATATGCTGGATATTTTATTAAAGGACTGCTACTCTGTGGAATTATCAATTTTAATGTTCTAAGGGAAACAACTCCTATCAAGAAAGGTCTTACAACTTTGACCCCATTACATAATTTTTAGATCTTTATGTGCTTAACCATATGCAATTTAAATTTTTCAAATATCTTGTATTGTTTTCAAGATATAAGCCTTAAAAGAGCAAAATTTGAAGAAAAAAAAAACAAGAAAAAGGGCAATAACTCCTACAACCATTGTAAGATCTTCTTCAAAACTTCAGGGCAGGTAGATCTTTATGTGCTGATCATTATTATCCAAATAGAATTTTAATATCTATTACCATTTTTGAGTTATTTGCAAAAAACTGCAATTTACCTTATGTTCTATTTTTAGCCATGGCGGCCATGTTTTTTGTCGAATCGAAATTTCGAACGATAATTTTGTAGCCCACATACTATTGAACAACCCTACCAAGTTTCATTTCATTTGACTAAGCAGTTTCAGAGAAGAAGATTTTTGAAAAGTTGAACAAAAAACTGTGAAAATGGTCAATTTTTACAATCCAAGGGGTATAACTCCTAAAGGAATGATCCTACAACTTTGACTCTGTTACAACTTTTGTAGATCTTGATGTGCTTAGTCATATGCAATTTAAATTTTTGAAATATCTTGTATAGTTTTCAAGATATAGGGCTAAATAAGTAAAATTTTTGAAAAAAATCCAGAAAAAGGGCAATAACTCCTACATCGGTTGTTGGATCTACATGAAAATTTCTGGGCAGGTAGATCTTGAGGTGCTGATCACTTTAACCCTATGCCAGAATTTTGATATCTGTTACCGTTTTTGAGTAATTTGCAAAAAACTGCAATTTACCCCTATGTTCTATTTTTAGCCATGGCGGCCATGTTTTTTGTCGAATCGATATTTATATATCGAATTTCGAACGATAATTTTGTAGAGGACATACTACAGAACAACCCTACCAAGTTTCATTACATTTGGCCAAGCGGTTTCAGAGAAGAAGATTTTTGAAAAGTTGGACGACGGACGACGGACGACGGACGACGGACGACAAGTGATTGCAAAAGCTCACATTGCCTTCGGCAAGGTGAGCTAAAAACTGCATTTTACCCCTATGTTCTATTTTTAGCCATGGCGGCCATGTTTTACGACGAATCAAAAATCCCCACATCAGTTCCAAGCACCGAATGCTAATCAACAACCATACCAAGTTTGGTTGCAATTGGACTTATGGTGTCAGAGGAGTTAACGTTTTAAAAAGTTTACGGACGACGGACGACGGACGACGGACGACGGACGGACGCCAAGTGATGACAATAGCTCACATGACCCTTCGGATCAGGTGAGCTAAAAAGCAAAAGCTGCTGCCACAGCCAGAAAATAATAAAACAAGAGTTGACACTAAAGTATGTCTCGCCTGTCGGCACCATCACAGAACTCATTGAAGGTCTAGCTGGGCCTACAGAAAAGTTAAGGTCAAGGTCATGTGACAGATGACAGAATTCAATTTAACCATCACAAAAATGTCTGAAGTGTGTTCTAGATACCATAGTTATTGAGAAACTATGAAAAAAGACCAACATTCAATAATAGACGATATTGAGATGTGGAATAAGTGTACGTGACACAACAAACATAAACAAACAGCAATTCAAAAAATCACAACGGAAAACAGCAAGCAGTCTTCAACATGACCATAGGTCACTGCTTACCGTCTTGCATTGGCCCAAGACTTATAATACAATACAAAAGTTTCAAAACCAATCCCTAAATCATCATCGAAAGACCCAATTCTTGACATAAAACAGTTAACACAGAATGACAAGGACAAACAAAGGCTTTGGCAAGTTTCCTGGCTTAGGACAGGCACATATAAAATGCGGCGGGGTTAAACTAGTTTTTTGGATCCAACCTTCCCCCTATTGATAAGCTTGCACAAAGCATACATATAAAACACACTGTAAAACTCAATCGACAAAAATTCAATTCAACAAGAGAGAACCTAATACAAAATATTGTACGAAAACAACAAGACAAGGAGGAACTCTCTTGAGAACACTCAAAGTTACTGACAACTAGCTAAGAAACATTTATCGATTGATGTAAAAGAATCAAGTACATCAGTTCTAAATCCGACACCCAACGTCAAAACAATGAATGATTTAGAGTTGTATCACCACACAGAACCGACATACTTGATCGCTGTGGTGCTTATAAATAATACAGTGGATACAAAGTGAAAATTTAACGTTTTAAAGTTACTATCAAGCTATCAATATTTCTGCCAAAACATACCAAATGCAAAGATTTTACTAAAACATTGAATTTGTATCCTTTTTTCAAAAGGTTTTTAAGCCAGTTTTTAATTTCTATAAGGTTGTTTTTGAATTTTTGTGCTTTATAAACTACATTGCTATAAAAATCAGGATGAGATATTCCTTTAAGTCATTCAACCATGAAAATGGGGTCAAGGTCACATTACAAGGTGACGTCAGTTGTGTATACCATAATCCCCAAATATCAGATGCCTGAGCTATAATATTATAATTTTCACTTAACTCATTTTCCATCTAAAAATCATCTCCATTCACAAAGTCATTGAACCGTGAAAATTGGGTCAGGGTAACACAACATGGTTTCAATTGTGTAGACCAAAACCCCAAATGTCTGTATACCAAATATCAGATGCCTAGCTATTATATTTTTAACTTAATTTATTTTCCACAAAAGTTTTAATTGTTCCAAAAATCATCCACAGAGTCAATGAACCATCAAAATTGTGTCAAGGTCACAGGACATGGTGTCAGTTGCATAGACCATAACTCCAGGTATATCAGATGCCTAGCTATTATACTTTTCACTTAAATCATATTCCACAAAAGTCTTACAAAGTTTCTTTTTGCCAGAAAAAAACATCTAAGTTCACATAGTTGCTGAACCATGAAATTGGGGTCAGTGTCAAACGACATGGTGCCAGTTGTGTAGACCATAACCCCAACTGTATACCAAATATCAGATGCTTAGCTATTATACTTTTCTTGTTATTCATTTTGCACACAAGTCTTACAAAAAAGTTTACGCCGTAGTCGCCGCGCCCAGAAAGTAATACCTATGTCTCGCCTTCAGCAACTATAGTCGCAGGCGAGACAAAAAACTGTGACAAAAACTTTTGTGAGACCACAGGACGCTTGAGGCATTGCTTAAGTGACCCCACCTTGTAGTTTTGCAAAATTTGAAAGAAAGAAAAAGTTACAATTAAAGAGAGATAACTTTTTAAATGTTGTTCTGACAATTTTGATGTTAAAGTCATTTTGAACTAATCAATTTTATGATGCTAACCTTTTTTTTTGCAGTTTTAAAGATAAAGTGCAAAAACTATTCTATAAATGTTGAAGAGGAAATAATTCAAATGAGGAGTCACTGTACAACTTCAACTTAACAAAAGCAACTAAAGAAACTAGAGGCTCCCAGGAGCCTGAATCGCTCACCTGATCTCTTATGCCAAAGTTTGAATTAATTTCACAAACTTTCAAGAATACAAAGTTGCAAAACAATCCTTTCAGTAGTTTCAGAGAAGATTTTTGGAAATCAGTTTAAATAAATAGAAAAAAAACAGTTAAAGGGCAATAACTCCTATAAGGACCATAGCAATGGTGGCCATGTTGGTTGGACGACATGTATATAATTCACAAACTTGGTAGAGGACATCCTAAAGATCAAGTGTACCAAGTTTCAAAGCAATCCCTTCAGTGGTTTCAGAGAAGAAGATTTTTGAAAATCAGTTAAAATTAATGGAAAAAAAAAACAGTTAAAGGGGAATAACTCTTAAATGGCTGATCTGACCATTTTGACCCAGAATCATTTTAGTAGATCTGAATGAGCTTAACAATTCTGCAATGCTAACTTTTCCTCTAGCTCTTACGGTTTTCAAGATATTGTCCAAAAACTGCAAAAATGGTCAATTTTGACGATTAAAGGGCAATAACTCCTACAAGGAGTGGTTTCACAATTTTGACTCAATGGAGAGATTTGTAGATCTTTTAATGCTGAACTTGAATGGTTGCTTCGGATTTTCTCTATCTCTTATACTTTTCGAGTTATTAGCCAAAAACAATGGTCTGACCCCCCTGTTCTATTTTTAGCAACGGCAGCCATGTTGGTCGGTCGACGTGTATATAATTCACAAACTTGGTAGAGGACATCCTAAAGATCAAGTATACCAAGTATCAATGCAATCCCTTCAGTGGTTTCAGAGAAGAAGATTTTTGAAAATCAGTGTAAATTAATGGAAAAAAACAGTTAAAGGGAAACAACTCTTAAACGGGTGATCTGACTATTTTGACCCTGAAATCATTTTTGTAGATCTCAATGAGCTTAACAATTCTGCAATGCTAACTTTTCCTCTAGCTCTAACGGTTTTCAAGATATAGTCCAAAAACTGAAAAAATGGTCAATTTTGATGATTAAAGGGCAATTACTCCTATAAGGAGTCGTTTCACAACTTCGACTCAATGGAGAGATTTGTAGAGCTTTTGATGCTGAACAAGGAAGGTTGCTTCGGATTTTCTCTATCTCTTATACTTTTCGAGTTATAAGCCAAAAACAATGGTCTGACCCCTCTGTTCTATTTTTAGCAACGGCGGCCATGTTGGTTTGTCGACATGTATATAATTCACAAACTTGGTAGAGGACATCCTAAAGATCAAGTATACCAAGTTTCAATGCAATCCCTTCAGTGGTTTCAGAGAAGAAGATCTTTGAAGAAAAGTTAACGGACGGACAGACGGACGGACGGACGACGGACGACGGACGCTTAACGATGACAATAGCTCACATGACCCTTCGGGTCAGGTGAGCTAAAAACTTCAGGTAAGGTGAGCTAAAAAAATATACAAGCAAATATTGAACATCCAGTATACGTTAAATAAACTTCAATTCTGTCCTGACAACACAAATCTAAGAAATATAAAATAGTCACCTTGAGATTACCTAGAGATTTCCAGTTTAGGTTCAGGAAGATTTTTATACCCGTAATGGCACCATCTTCAAAACATGTCCGCACCAGGATGGAAATCAGGAATATCATTGGTAATGGATATGATATGTAAACAACCTGAAAATATATATAGAATATAACAAGAGTTAACACTAAAGTATGTCTCGCCTGCCGGCACCATCAGAAACAATTATTCTTTCTTACTTCTACTATATTTTGAATTTACATGGATTTTCAGTTCCTGAGATCAAAAGATGTTTATAGAACTTAAACATTGCAAATATACGCAATAAAAATAATCAAAGTCACTCAACCGGAAAATCAAGGTCAAGGTCAAAAGATGGGGATGCAACTGTGCTAAGCTACTACTGGGGCATATGTATACCAAGTTTTATCAACCTAGGACCTATAGTTCTTGAGATATGGATGTGCTCGCAAAACTTTTCAATTGCTATTATATGTATTGAAAATTGTCAAAGTCACTCAACCAAAAAATCAAGGTCAAGGTCAAAAGATGGGGATGCAACTGTGGTAAGCTACAACTGGGGCATATGCATACCAAGTTTCATCAACCTAGGATCTATAGTTCTTGAGATATGGAGGTGCTCGCAAAACTTTTCCATTGCTATTATATGTATTGAAAATTGCCAAAGTCACTGAACCGGAAAATCAAGGTCAATGTCAAAAGATGGGGATGCAACTGAGCTAAGCTACTACTGGGGCATATGCATACCATGTTTCATCAACCTAGGACCTTTAGTTCTTGAGATATGGAGGTGCTCGCAAAACTTTTTCATTGCTATTATATGTATTGAAAATTGTCAAAGTCATTCAACCGGAAAATCAAGGTCAAGGTCAAAAGATGGGGATGCAACTGTGCTAAGCTACTACTGGGGCATATGCATACCAAGTTTCATCAACACAGGACCTATAGTTCTTGAGATATGGAGGTGCTCATAAAACTTTTCCAAAAAGTTAACGCCGCCGCCGCCGCCGCCGGTAAAGTAACACCTATGTCCCGCTCTGCTTCGCAGGCGAGACAAAAACTAGAATGGGGTCTTCCATGGAAGAAATATGTCGCTTACATTTACAACTAATTGGTAAACAGGAAGTAGATGAGTTACCGGCATATAAATCGCTTTACTCCATATAGAACTATAGGAGGAAGCTACATACCAAATATCAAGAGGTTGTAACATGGAGTTGCCCTGCAGGAAAACTGTGACAGTAATTTTTGTGACGCGACAGGACGCAGGATGCAAGACGACAGATAGCTACAAGAATGTAGCTCCTTTGTCTATTTTGATTTGGCGGAGCTACAATGCGGTCCCATTACTCGTAATGGAGCAAATCAAATTTCTTTCTCCAACTCAAACATACATGTAGCTTCAAGATGGTTTGAAATGACCAATAACACTTTCATTTATATTGAATCTTAAATATTTTGGTCGAAAGTCATAGGGAACTAATAATTTGTTAGAAAATCAACATTTTCAAAATTCTGATCCTGAACTTCATTATAAAGTTCAGGATCAATCTACTTCAAAATTTGATATTTTTACTAAAGACTTATATAATGCGCTCAAAGTCGGAAAATTTAAACTGAATTCGTCATTTAAATACTACAAGCGATATTTTAATACCAAATTTGATGTCTAATGGATTGAATTGCGCCCGGTGTGATTTCGCTTTCGGCGTTGCTCCGTTACGAGTAATGGGACCGCATTGTAGCTCTGCCCAATCAAAGAAGTCAAAGGAGCTACATTATTGTAGCTAGACGACAGATAGTGTCAAAGTGACTTCTATATGTTGCTTTGCAACAAGTTTCAGGCGACATAATAACATACTGTAAATTGAATTGCTATGAACTTTGCACATGAAAACAACTATTACAATTAGAATACAAAACTGTTAACATAAAATGTTGAAAGAATCTATTGTTTACCTAAATTTAATGAGATTCTTGTTTATTCTACATATGTGTATAAAGTTACATGATGATTTTATACTTCTTTCTTAATAGAGACCTTGAGAGATGAAATTGAAGGTTACCATAATTTTGGGACAGGCAGACAGACAAAAAGAGACCTTCATGCTCTTTTATTGAGGCATAAATATAAAGGTTTCAGCCAAGTCATTTCCCTAAAAGATTAGCTCAGGCCCAAAATAATATAATCAAACTTTCTAATAGTGTTCAATGATTCAAATCAATATAGTACAACTTATTTCTTTTTAATAGGACTGAAATCATAACCAATCTCTTAAGAACTAATATATCTTTTTTTTTAATTTAGATGAATTATTTATGGTCTGCAGACATGATTCTTTTTCAGTTTTATAACTAAAAGATTAAAATTATGGCAACTTTTCACCATAACAAGTGTGGCCACTAAAAGTATGTCTCGCCTGCCGGCACCATCGCTAAAATCAACTACCTAAGCTTTCATTTCTTGATATAAACACAAAAAGTGTCAGTTTACCTAATAACAGATGCCTAGTTATTATACTATTCAAGCAATCCATTGTCCACACAAGTATTACAAAAAGTTTTCTGTCTGAAAAAAGACCTAAGTTCACAGAGTCACTGGAGCGTAAAAATGGGGTCATGGTCACATGGCATGGTGACAGTTGCGTTGTCCATAACCGCAACTGTCTGTTTACCCAATATCAGATGCCTAGCTATTATAACTTTCCAGCAATTCATCTTCCACAAAAGTCTTACAAAAAAGTTTTTCGGCCTGAAAAAGACCTAAGTTCACAGAGTCACTAGAGCGTGAAATAAGGTCAGGGTCACACGGCATGGTGACAGTTGCATGGACCATAACCTAAACTGTCTGTATACTAAATATCAGATGCCTAACTATTATACTTTTCAAGCAATTCATCGTCCACAAAAGTCTTACAAAAAAGTTTACGGCCTGAAAAAAGACCTAAGTTCACAGAGTTACTGGAGCGTGAAAATGGGGTCAGGGTCAAACGGCATGGGGACAGTTGCGTAGACCATAACCTGAACTGTCTGTATTCGAAATATCAGATGCCTAGCTATTATACTTTTCAAGCAATTCATCGTCCACAAAAGTCTTACAAAAAAGTTTACGGCCTGAAAAAAGACCTAAGTTCACAGAGTCACTGGAGCGTAAAAATGGGGTCAGGGTCAAACGGCATGGTGACAGTTGCGTAGACCATAACCTGAACTGTCTGTATACCAAATATCAGATGCCTAGCTATTATACTTTTCAAGCAATTCATCGTCCACAAAAGTCTTACAAAAAAGTTTACGGCCTGAAAAAAGACCTAAGTTCACAGAATCACTGGAGCGTGAAAATGGGGTCAGGGTCAAACGGCATGGCGACAGTTGCGTAGACCATACCCTCAACTGTCTGTATACCAAATATCAGATGCCTAGCTATTATACTTTTCAAGCAATTGATCGTCCACAAAAGTCTTACAAAAATGTTTATGGCCTGAAAAAAGACCTAAGTTCACAGAATCACTGGAGCGTGAAAATGGGGTCAGGGTCAAACGGCATGGCGACAGTTGCGTAGACCATACCCTCAACTGTCTGTATACCAAATATCAGATGCCTAGCTATTATACTTTTCAAGCAATTCATCGTCCATAAAAGTCTTACAAAAAAGTTTACGCCGCCGCCGTCGCCGCCGCCGCCGTCGCCGCCGCCGTCGCCGGAAAGTAATACCTATGTCTCGCCTTCCGCGACTATTCGTCGCAGGCGAGACAAAAACTGAAAGCGGAACACATCTTTATATTAAGTCAAAGATTTAAGGTCTAGCTACATCCTTATCATTAACAACAGTGACAAAATAAATCATCTACACAAAGAACAGATTAAAACTGATCCATAATGGGTAAAAAAAATGGCAATAAATTCCTAGAGGTTGGAGACAGCTAAGGCCAATAAATAGACTAACAATAGCTATTTTTATATTGATTATGAATGGAATGTCTAATCTATCTCAAGGAGAGGCTTTTTATATGTATAGGACTTTTATAATGAACTTTTGATGAAATAGGTTGCAAACAATATGACCTATTTTCCTAACTGAAATAAAAATGTTGAAGAAAAATGCTAAATGCATCACATTTATAATTTGATTTAATAGACATTTTATTATTGTTCAGTTGTTAAATCGTAAAAAATCTTTATTGTTAAATTAAACAAAACAACACTCTTGCATAATACTTAATCAGGTGCGGGAGAATGGGAGATCATGGGTAAAGAAGGGAATTTTGAATCAGCCCGGGAGATTAACATGAAGAGTACAAGTATTTGAAAACAAGAGGCTCACAGGAGCCTGAATCACTTACCTGGTTTCAATGATTTAATGTAACAATATTTCACTTTACCAACACCCCATCATGACAATGAAAACATTGGAAAGCTCTATCAAGCTAAGCATTTAAGCAAGAAAATGGGTGGCACAATCTTCTATGAAACACAATCTATATTGTATTTAGGCCTAATGGATATTTGTAGATCTCAATTAGCTGAGCATTTAAGCAAGCAATAGCTTTTCTCTATCTGCAAAAGTTTCATTCTAAAGGCAAACTAGAGGCTCCCAGGAGCCTGAATCGCTCACCTGATTTCTTATGCCAAAGTTTGAATAAATTTCACAAACTTCCAAGTATACAAAGTTGCAAAACAATCCTTTCAGTGGTTTCAGAGAAGATTTATGGAAATCAGTTTAAATTAATAGAAAAATACAGTTAAAAGGGAATAACTCCTATTTATAAGGATCTTTTGATGCTGAACATAAAAAGTTGCTTCGGATTTTCTCTATCTCTTATACTTTCGAGTTATAAGCAAAAAACAATGGTCTGACCCCCCTGTTCTATTTTTAGCAATGGCAGCCATGTTGGTTGGTCTAACGATTTACAAGATATTGTCCAAAAACTGCAAAAATGATCAATTTGACGATTAAAGGGCAATAACTCCTATAAGGAGTCGTTTCACAATTTTGACTCAATGGGGAAGATTTGTAGAGCTTTTAATGCTGAACATGAAAGGTAGCTTCAGATTTTCTCTATCTCTTATACTTTTTTAGTTATTAGCCAAAAACAATGGTCTGACCACCTGTTCTATTTTTAGCAATGGCAGCCATGTTGGTTGGTCGACGTGTATATAATTCACAAACTTGGTAGAGGACATCCTAAAGATCAAGTATACCAAGTATCAATGCAATCCCTTCAGTGGTTTCAGAGAAGAAGATTTTTAAAAATCAGTTAAAATTAATGGAAAAAACAGTTAAAGGGGAATAACTCTTAAACGGCTGATCTGACAATTTTGACCCTGAAGTCATTTTTGTAGATCTCAATCAGCTTAACAATTCTGCAATGCTAACTTTTCCTCTAGCTATAACTGTTTCAAGATATAGTCCAAAAACTGCAAAAATGGTCAATTTTGTTGATTAAAGGGCAATAACTCCTATAAGGAGTGGTTTCACAACTTCGACTCAATGAAGAGATTTGTACAGCTTTTGATGCTGAACAAGGGAAGTTGCTTCAGATTTTCTCTTTCTCTTATACTTTTCGAGTTATAAGCCAAAAACAATGGTCTGACCCCCTTGTTCTATTTTTAGCATTGGCGACCATGTTGGTTGGTGGACGTGTATATAATTCACAAACTTGGTAGAGGACATCCTAAAGATCAAGTATACCAAGTATCAATGCAATCCCTTCAGTGGTTTCAGAGAAAAAGATTTTTGAAAATCAGTGTAAATTAATGGAAACTAGAGGCTCCCAGGAGCCTGAATCGCTCACCTGATCTCTTATGCCAAAGTTTGAATAAATTTCACAAATTTTCAAGTATACAAAGTTGCAAAACAATCCTTTCAGTGGTTTCAGAGAAGATTTTTGGAAATCAGTTTAAATTAATAGAAAAAAACAGTTAAAGGGCAATAACTCCTGTAAGAACGTTTTGATGCTGAACATGAAAAGTTGTTTCGGATTTTCTCTATCTCTTATACTTTTCGAGTTATAAGCCAAAAACAATGGTCTAACCCCCTATTCTATTTTTAGCAATGGCGGCCATGTTGGTTGGTTGACATGTACATTATTCACAAACTTGGTAGAGGACATCCTAAAGATCAAGTATACCAAGTATCAATGCAATCCCTTCAGTGGTTTCAGAGAAGAAGATTTTTGAAAATCAGTTAAAATTAATGGAAAAAACAGTTAAAGGGGAATAACTCTTAAATGGCTGATCTGACAATATTGACCCTGAAATCATTTTTGTAGATCTGAATGAGCTTTACAATTCTGCAATGCAAACTTTTCCTCTAGCTCTAACAGTTTTCAAGATATTGTCCAAAAACTGCAAAAATGGTCAATTTTGACGATTAAAGGGCAATAACTCCTATAAGGAGTTGTTTCACAACTTCGACTCAATGGAGAGTTTTGTAGAGCTTTTGATGCTGAACATGAGAGGTTGCTTCGGATTTTCTCTATCTTTTATACTTTTCGAGTTATAAGCCAAAAACAATGGTCTGACCCCCCTGTTCTATTTTTAGCAACAGCCGCCATGTTGGTTGGTCGATGTACATATAATTCACAAACTTGGTAGAGGACATCCTAAAGATCATGTATACCAAGTATCAATGCAATCCCTTCAGGGGTTACAGAGAAGAAGATTTTTGAATATCAGTGTAAATTAATGGAAAAAAACAGTTAAAGGGGAGTAACTCTTAAACGGCTGATCTGACAATTTAGACCCTGAAATCATTTTTGTAGATCTCAATGAGCTTAACAATTCTGCAATGCTAACTTTTCCTCTAGCTCTTACGGTTTTCCAGATATAGTTCAAAAACTGCAAAAATGGTCAATTTTGATGATTAAAGGGCAATAACTCCTATAAGGAGTCGTTTCACAACTTCGACTCAATGGAGAGATTTGTAGAGCTTTTGATGCTGAACACGGAAGGTTGCTTCGGATTTTCTCTATCTCTTATACTTTTCGAGTTATAAGCCAAAAACAATGGTCTAACCCCCTATTCTATTTTTAGCAATGGCGGCCATGTTGGTTGGTTGACATGTACATTATTCACAAACTTGGTAGAGGACATCCTAAAGATCAAGTATACCAAGTATCAATGCAATCCCTTCAGTGGTTTCAGAAAGGAAGATTTTTGAAAATCATTTAAAATTAATGGAAAAAACAGTTAAAGGGGAATAACTCTTAAATGGCTGATCTGACAATATTGACCCTGAAATCATTTTTGTAGATCTGAATGAGCTTTACAATTCTGCAATGCAAACTTTTCCTCTAGCTCTAACAGTTTTCAAGATATTGTCCAAAAACTGCAAAAATGGTCAATTTTGACGATTAAAGGGCAATAACTCCTATAAGGAGTTGTTTCACAACTTCGACTCAATGGAGAGTTTTGTAGAGCTTTTGATGCTGAACATGTGAGGTTGCTTCGGATTTTCTCTATCTTTTATACTTTTCGAGTTATAAGCCAAAAACAATGGTCTGACCCCCCTGTTCTATTTTTAGCAACGGCCGCCATGTTGGTTGGTCGATGTACATATAATTCACAAACTTGGTAGAGGACATCCTAAAGATCATGTATACCAAGTATCAATGCAATCCCTTCAGGGGTTACAGAGAAGAAGATTTTTGAATATCAGTGTAAATTAATGGAAACTAGAGGCTCCCAGGAGCCTGAATCGCTCACCTGATCTCTTATGCCAAAGTTTGAATAAATTTCACAACATAAGAATACAAAGTTGCAAAACAATCCTTTGAGTGGTTTCAGAGAAGATTTTTGGAAATCAGTTTAAATTAATAGAAAAAACAGTTAAAGGGCAATAACTCCTGCAAGGACCTTTTGATGCTGAACAAGGTAAGTTGCTTCGGATTTTCTCTATCTTTTTGAGTTATAAGCCAAAAACAATGGTCTGACCCCCCTGTTCTATTTTTAGCAACGGCGGCCATGTTGGTTGGTCGACATGTATATAATTCACAAACTTCGTAGAGGACATCCTAAAGATCATGTATACCAAGTATCAATGCAATCCCTTCAGTGGTTTAAGAGAAAAAGATTTTTGAAAATCAGTGTAAATTAATGGAAAAAAACAGTTAAAGGGGAATAACTCTTTAACGGCTGATCTGACAATTTAGACCCTGAAATCATTAATGTAGATCTCAATGAGCTTAACAATTCTGCAATGCTAACTTTTCCTCTAGCTCTAACGGTTTTCAAGATATAGTCCAAAAACTGCAAAAATAGTCAATTTTGATAATTAAAGGGCATTAACTCCTATAAGGAGTCATTTAACAACTTCGACTCAATGGAGAGATTCATAGAGCTTTTGATGCTGAACAAGGTAAGTTGCTTCGGATTTTCTCTATCTTTTATACTATTTGAGTTATAAGCCAAAAACAATGGTCTGACCCCCCTGTTCTATTTTTAGCAACGGCGGCCATGTTGGTTGGTCGACATATATATAATTTACAAACTTGGTAAAGGACATCCTAAAGATCATGTATACCAAGTATCAATGCAATCCCTTCAGTGGTTTTAGAGAAGAAGATTTTTGAAAATCAGTGTAAATTAATGGAAAAAAACAGTTAAAGGGGAATAACTCTTAAATGGGTGATCTGACAATTAAGACCCTGAAATCAATTTTGAAGATCTCAATGAGCTAAACAATTCTTCAATGCTAACTTTTCCTCTAGCTCTAACGGTTTTCAAGATATTGTCCAAAAACTGCAAAAATGGTCTATTTTGATGATTAAAGGGCAATAACTCCTATAAGGAGTCGTTTCACAACTTCGACCCAATGGAGAGATTCGTAGAGCTTTTGATGCTGAACAAGGTAGGTTGCTTCGGATTTTCTCTATCTCTTATACTTTTTGAGTTATAAGCCAAAAACAATGGTCTGACCCCCCTGTTCTATTTTTAGCAACGGCGGCCATGTTGGTTGGTCGACATGTATATAATTCACAAACTTGGTAGAGGACATCCTAAAGATCATGTATACCAAGTATCAATGCAATCCCTTCAGTGATTTCAGAGAAGAAGATCTTTGAAGAAAAGTTAACGGACGGACGACGGACGGACGACGGACGGACGACGGACGGACGGACGACGGACGCTTAACGATGACAATAGCTCACATGACCCTTCGGGTCAGGTGAGCTAAAAAACAGTTAAAGGGGAGTAACTCTTAAACGGCTGATCTGACAATTTAGACCCTGAAATCATTTTTGTAGATCTCAATGAGCTTAACAATTCTGCATTGCTAACTTTTCCTCTAGCTCTTACGGTTTTCCAAATATAGTTCAAAAACTGCAAAAATGGTCAATTTTGATGATTAAAGGGCAATAACTCCTATAAGGAGTCGTTTCACAACTTCGACTCAATGGAGAGATTTGTAGAGCTTTTGATGCTGAACACGGAAGGTTGCTTCGGATTTTCTCTATCTCTTATACTTTTCGAGTTATAAGCCAAAAACAATGGTCTGACCCCCCTGTTCTATTTTTAGCAACGGCTGCCATGTTGGTTGGTCGACATGTATATAATTCACAAACTTGGTAGAGGACATCCTAAAGATCATGTATACCAAGTATCAATGCAATCCCTTCAGTGGTTTCAGAGAAGAAGATCTTTGAAGAAAAGTTAACGGACGGACGGACGGACGACGGACGGACGGACGACGGACGCTTAACGATGACAATAGCTCACATGACCCTTCGGGTCAGGTGAGCTAAAAACAGTTAAAGGGGAATAACTCTTAAACAGCTGATCTGACAATTTTGACCCTGAAGTCAATTTTGTAGATCTCAATCAGCTTAACAGTTCTGCAATGCTAACTTTTCCTCTAGGTATAATGGTTTTCAAGATATAGTCCAACTAGAGGCTCCCAGGAGCCTGAATCACTAACCTGATCTCTTATGCCAAAGTTTGAATAAATTTTACAAACTTTCAAGTATACAAAGTTGCGAAACAATCCTTTCAGTGGTTTCAAAGAAGATTTTTGGAAATCAGTTTAAATTAATAGAAGAAAAAAACCAGTTAAAGGGCAATGGCTCCTGTAAGGGCCTTTTGATGCTGAACAAGAAAAGTTGCTTCTAATTTCCTCTATCTCTTATACTTTTCGAGTTATAAGCCAAAAACATTGGTCTGACCCCCCTGTTCTATTTTTAGCAATGGCGACCATGTTGGTTGGTCAACATGTATATAATTCACAAACTTGGTAGAGGACATCCTACAGATCAAGTGTACCAAGTTTCAAAGCAATCCCTTCAATGGTTTCAGAGAAGAAGATTTTTAAAAATCAGTTAAAATTAATGGGAAACAAGAGGCTCCCAGGAGCCTGAATCGCTCACCTGGTCTTGATGTTGACCCTATACTTTTGTAGAGCTAAATGAGCTGAACATTTAAGCAAGCAACAGCTTTTCTCTACCTGCAATAGTTTTCATTCTATAGGCCAAAAACACCATTTTTCACCTATAAGGGGCCATAACCCCTATAAGGAGTCATCTGACAACTTCGACCCTATGGAGACTTTTGTAGAGCTAAATGAGCTGAACATTTAAGCAAGCAACAGCAATCTCTATCTGCAATAGTTTTCATTCTGTAGGCCAAACACATGAAAAATCGCTTTTTTTCAGAGGCCGTAACCCCTATAAGGGGTCACCTGACAACTTCGACCCTATGGAAAATTTTGTAGAGCTAAATGAGCTGAACATTTAAGCAAGCAACAGCTAATCTCTATCTGCAACAGTTTTCATTCTGTAGGCCAAAAACATGCAAAATCGCTATTTTTCAGGGGCCATAACCCCTATAAGGGGTTTTCTGACAACTTCGACCCTATGGAGAATTTTGTAGAGCTAAATGAGCTGAACATTTAAGCAAGCAACAACTATGTGCCACAGTTTTCATTCTGTAGATCAAAAATATGAAAAAACGCTATTTTTCAGGGGCCGTAACCCCTATAAGGGGTTATCTGACAACTTCGACCCTATAAAGACTTTCCTAGAGCTAAATGAGCTGAACATTTAAGCAAGCAACAGCTAATCTTCTATCTGCAATAGTTTTCATTCTGTAGGCCAAAAACATGAAAAATCTTTATTTTTCAGGGGCAGTAACCCCTATAAGGGGTCATCTGACAACTTCGACCCTTTGGAGAATTTTGTAGAGCTAAATGAGCTGAACATTTAAGCAAGCAACAGCTAATCTCTATCTGCAATAGTTTTCATTCTGTAGGCCAAAAACATGAAAAATCTTTATTTTTCAGGGGCCGTAACCCCTATCAGGGGTCATCTGACTACTTCAACCCTATGGAGAATTTTGTAAAGCTAAATGAGCTGAACATTTAAGCAAGCAACAGCTAATCTCTATCTGCAATAGTTTTCATTCTGTAGGCCAAAAACATGAAAAATCGCTATTTTTCAAGGGCTGTAACCCCTATAAGGGGTCATCTGACAACTTCGACCCTATGGAAAATTTTGTAGAGCTAAATGAGCTGAACATTTAAGCAAGCAACAGCTAATCTCTATCTGCAACAGTTTTCATTCTGTAGGACAAAAACATGAAAAATCGCTATTTTTCAGGGGCCGTAACCCCTAAAAGGGATCATCTGACAACTTCGACCCTATGGAGACTTTTGTAGAGCTAAATGAGCTAAACATTTAAGCAAGCAACAGTTAATCTCTATCTGCAATAGTTTTCATTCTGTAGGCCAAAAACATGAAAAATGGCTATTTTTCACCTTTAAGGGGCCGTAACCCCTATAAGAGGTAATCTGACAACTTCGACCCTATAGAGACTTTTGTAGAGTTAAATGAGCTGAACATTTAAGCAAGCAACAGCTAATCTCTATCTGCAATAGTTTTCATTCTGTAGGCCAAAAACATGAAAAAATGCTATTTTTCACCTTCAAGGGGCCGTAACCCCTATAAGGGGTCATCTGACAACTTTGACCAAATGGAGACTTTTGTAGAGATTTTGATGCTAAATCTGTAGCGTGGCCTCAGATTTCCTCTATCTCTTATACTTTTTGATTTATAAGCCAAAAACAGTAGTCTGACCCCCCTAGTCTATTTTTAGTAACGGCGGCCATGTTTTTTACCGTATCATAAATCAAAACACAAGTTTGGTGCAGGATACCCTAAGGATCATTCATACCAAGTTTCATTAAATTCTGTTTGGTAGTTTCAGAGGAGAAGATTTTTGAAAAATTGTTAACAGACGACGACGACAGACGACAACAGACGACGACGACAACGACGACGACGGACGCCAAGTGATGGTAATAGCTCACATGGACCTTCGGTCCAGGTGAGCTAAAAAAACAGTTAAAGGGGAATAACTCTTAAATTGCTAATCTGACAATTTTGACCCTGAATCATGTTTGTAGATCTGAATGAGCTTAACAATTCTGCAATGCTAACTTTTCCTCTAGCTCTAACAGTTTTCAAGATATTGTCCAAAAACTGCAAAAATGGTCAATTTTGACGATTAAAGGGCAATTACTCCTATAAGGAGTTGTTTCACAATTTTGCCTCAATGGAGAGATTTGTAGAGCTTTTGATGCTGAACATGAAAGGTTGTTTTGGATTTTCTCTATCTCTTATACTTTTCGAGTTATAAGCCAAAAACAATGGTCTGACCCCCCTATTCTATTTTTAGCAATGGCGGCCATGTTGGTTGGTCGACGTGTATATAATTCACAAACTTGGTAGAGGACATCCTAAAGATCAAGTATACCAAGTATCAATGCAATCCCTTCTGTGGTTTCAGAGAAGAAGATTTTTGAAAATTAGTGTAAATCAATGGAAAAAAACAGTTAAAGGGGAATTACTCTTAAACGGCTGATCTGACAATTTTGACCCTGAGATCATTTTTGTAGATCTCAATGAGCTTTACAATTCTGCAATGCTAATTTTTCCTCTAGCTCTAACGGTTTTCAAGATATAGTCCAAAAACTGCAATATGGTCAATTTTGATGATTAAAGGGCAATAACTCCTATAAGGAGTCGTTTCACAACTTCGACTCAATGGAAAGAATTGTAGAGCTTTTGATGCTGAACAAGGAAGATTGCTTCGGATTTTCCCTATCTCTTATACTTTTCGAGTTATAAGCCAAAAACAATGGTCTTACCCCCCTGTTCTATTTTTAGCAACGGCGGCAATGTTGGTTTGTCGACATGTATATAATTCACAAACTTGGTAGAGGACATCCTAAAGATCAAGTATACAAAGTTTCAATGCAATCCCTTCAGTGGTTTCAGAGAAGAAGATCTTTGAAGAAAAGTTAACGGACGACGGACGACAGACGGACGGACGACGGACGCCTAATGATGACAATAGCTCACATGACCCTTCGGGTCAGGTGAGCTAAAAACTGCAAAAATGGTCAATTTTGATGATTAAAGGGCAATAACTCCTATAAGGAGTGGTTTCACAACTTCGACTCAATGAAGAGATTTGTAGAGCTTTTGATGCTGAACAAGGAAGGTTGCTTCAGATTTTCTCTATCTCTTATACTTTTCGAGTTATAAGCCAAAAACAATGGTCTGACCCCCCTGTTCTATTTTTAGCAACGGCGGCCATGTTGGTTTGTCGACATATATATAATTCACAAACTTGGTAGAGGACATCCTAAAGATCAAGTATACCAAGTTTCAATGCAATCCCTTCAGTGGTTTCAGAGAAGAAGATCTTTGAAGAAAAGTTAACGGACGGACGGATGACGGACGACGGACGCTTAACGATGACAATAGCTGACCCTGTGAGCTAAAAACATGATAAAATGCTAATTTAGGTGCTGTAACCCCTAACAAGGGTCATCTGACAATTTTGACCCTATGGAGACTTTTGAAAAGCCCAATAAGCTAAATATTTAAGCAAGCTAAACCTTTTTTTCTATCTACTAAGGTTCACAATCTATAAGGCTAAAACCACTGTTTTTTGCATTTAAGGGGCCATAACCCCTATAAGGAGTCATTTGAAAATTTCAACCTAATGGACAATTTTGTAGATCTCAATTCACTGAACAAAACCTTTTCTCCATCTTCTATAGTTACAATCTATAAAGCTAAAACCATTATTTTTGGCTTTTTAAGGGCTGCAACTCCTATAAGGGGTCATCTGACAATTTCAACATAATGGACAATTTTTTAGAGCTTAATTAGCTGAACAATATGCAATTGAAATTACTTGAATATTTTATATAGTTCTTGAGATATAAGACAAAAAAGGTGCAAAAAGCAGAAAAAATTAAGGAAAGGGGCAATAACTCCCACATTGTTGGAATTTCTTTAAAATTTTGGTTGAGTTATTTGCAAAATACTGCTGTTTTACCCTCTCTGTTCTATTTTTAGCAATGGCAGCCATGTTTTTTATCTGATCAATTCAAAATGAGAATTGTTTGTAGCCAACATGCCATATATCATGCCTACTAAGTTTCAGTCAAATGGCATAAGCTCACATGGCCTTCGGCCAGGTGAGCTAAAAATGTGGATGGACATATACCAAGACAACATGAGAAGTGTAGAACTCCTCAATATTTGTGCATGGTCCTCAATATAATTTTCTTACCATCAAATGATATAAAGATACCTTTCCTATGGACCGTGGGCCCCTCAATAACATAAGGTACACAAGGGTCCAAGCTAGAAACAGGCCTAATAGTAAGGGCTATTGGACTAATGATATAAACATACCGTGCCTAAAGACTGTGGACCCCTCAGTCAAATAAGGTACACCAAATTCCATGCTAAAAACAGGCCTAGAAGAAAGGGCCACTAGACTGATGTTATTAAAATACCTTGCCTATGAACTGTGGACCCCTCAGTATCATAAGGTACACCAAGGTCCATACTAAAAACAGGCCTAATAGAAAGGGCCAATGGACTGATGATATAAACATACCTTCCCTATGGACTGTGGACCCCTCAGTATTATAAGATACACTAGGGTCCATACTAGAATCAGGCCTAGAAGTAAGGGCCACTGGACTGTCCCCAGGTGGTCTATCCCTTCTGATATGTTTAATACTTTGTTACTGTAAAAGAAAATGCTGTTTATTTTCCACCATTCTTTAACCCACACATAATGTGCTATACCAAGGTGTTGCAGGAACTGCTTACTCCTCCGGACTAACTAAGTTCATTCTCATTTTGACTAGATTTCATGTTCCTTAAAGTTTGGTTGTGATATGTGTTTTTTTTATATATGTTGTGTGGTTTGTTTTTTTTGTGTGATTACTTTATGTCTACCAATTTTATCTTGACCTTTTTGGACTTCTTTAAGTAAGAATAAACCATGTGAAAATTTACATATTTACAAAACTTACTAAAAATAAGAATGCTGCTGTATTGTTGTGTCTGATAAATTAGCAAATAAAATACTGGTATTGGATGTACAATCTGTAAAAATAACAACATTAACAAGTTAATACCATTCAAAGCAAGCATAGCTATAGTGTGACGGACAGACAGACGGATGGGCGGAGTGACTCATCTACTATACCTGCTTTCGCCTATAGGATACTGACAAAATATAACTTAGACACACTATATATGTATATTTGGGTCCTGAAAAATAACTTTTTTAAAGAAAGATCAGGTTTCACAAAGACATTTTACAGGACCTTTGCCCTAGTGAGTACCCTATCTTTCAAGCTGTAGAAAATAAAGGTAAATGTACAGGTAAGGTATGTTTTTAAAATCAGAATAAATTCAGGTACACAGGTAAAAATTTGATTGTCTAGTTTTTTGCTTTTTTTAATACATCAGTTGAAAGATGCTTCTAAGGTTACTGTCAGCATCAGTGAGTGTTCTCACAAGAGTTCCTCTATGTCTTGCTTTAAACTAAACAAGAGGCTCCCAGGAGCCTGAATCACTCACCTGACTTGTGTGAAGTATCTATAGGCTGTTCTAAGGGGAATAATCCCTAAAAGGAAAAGTCCTTCATTGACCCTATTACAAATTTAGAAGATCTTGATGTGCTTAACAATATGCAATTCAAATTTCTCATATATTTTTCATAGTATTAAGATATAGAGCTTAATAGGTGCAAAATTTGCAAAAAATCCACAAAAAGGGCAATAACTCCTACATGGGTTGTTGGATTTTCTTCAAAATTTCAGGGCTGGTAGATCATGGGGTGCTGATAACTTTACTTTGCTATCAGAATATAAAAACCTGTTACTGTTTGTGAGTTATTTGAAACAAGAGTCTCCAAGAAGCCTGAATCGCTCACCTGAACTACACAGATACACATATTTTGTAGAAATTATTGTGCTTAACCATTTGCAATTTAAATGTTATGTTTTCAAGATATAGGGCTAAATAAGTGCAAAATTTGGCAAAAATTACAACTAGAGGCTCCCAGGAGCCTGAATCGCTCACCTTGTATTCGATGATACTTATAAGCTGGATATTGTAACAAAGGACTGCTACTCTATGGAATTATCAATTTAAATGTTCTAAGAGAAACAACTCCTATCAAGAAAGGTCTTACAACTTTGACCCCATTACATAATTTTTAGATCTTTATGTGCTTAACCAAATGCAGTTTAAATTTTTCAAATACCTTGAATAGTTTTCAAGATATTAGTCTAAAAAGAGCAAAATTTGAAGAAAAAAAACAAGAAAAAGGGCATTAACTCCTACAACCATTGTCAGATCTTCTTCAAAACTTCAGGGCAGGTAGAGCTTGATGTGCTGATCATTATTACCCAAACAGAATTTTAATATCTGTTACCATTTTTGAGCTATTTGCAAAAAACTGCAATTTACCCTTATGTTCTATTTTAGCCATGGCGGCCATGTTTGTTGTCGAATCGAAATTTTGAACGACAGTTTTGTAGACCACATACTACAGAACAACCCTACCAAGTTTCATTACATTTGACAAAGCGGTTTCAGAGAAGAAGATTTTTGAAAAGTTGAACGACGGACGACAGACGACGGACGACGGACGCCAAGTGATGGCAAAAGCTCACATTGCCTTCGGCAAGGTGAGCTAAAAAAGGACAATAACTCCAACATCAGCAGTCAGATCTTTTTCAAAATTTCAGGACAGGTAGATCTTAATATGCTTATCACTTTTGATTCTTGCTCAATTTTGATATCAGTAACCATTTTTGAGCAATGAGCAAAAAATGCAATTTACCCCTTTGTTCTATTTTTAGCCACAGTGCCATGTTTTAGGACAAATCAAAAATCCAAAGGATGGATTGTAGCATATATGCTTTGAGACAAGTGTGCCAAGTTTAGATGCAGTTGGTCTTACAGTGTCAGACAAATTAATCTTTGAAATTCAGGGGAATTAAAGTAATGAAAAATGGGTCAAAGACAGAAATGGCCTGATTTTGTTTAACAGGAAGTATATGAGCCACAGATATATTCTATTATTGAACATTTAAAAAAATTAATTAAGTAGGTAAACAGGAAGTAGGTGAGCCATAAACCTGAAATAGAATCCCACATTATGGGAGCCCATGCTGATGCTGCATACCAAATATAAAGAGGCTGTAATTAGTAGTTGCTGAGAAAACTGTTATGAAAGTATTTTCCCTGACCGCCCACCCACTGCCTGACATTCACGATTTTAGAACCCCGATTTTCACTAGTGAAATCCCGCCAAAAATCCACAAAAGGGCAATAACTCCTTAATTGGTTCATGACCTTTGATTCAGGTGAGCTAAAACATGTACAGCTCAGGTTCTCTTTTGTTGAATTTATATTATATATTAATTTGATATTTACTGTGATTTTTTTTTAGCTTTGTTAAGAGATTATCAATAGGGGAAGGGTTGGGCCCACCACATTTATATACATGTATGTATGCCATCTTTATCAACCAAATGTTTGTGCTGGTCATCCTTATAATAGTTGTTCTATTCCTTGAATAGCATCTTTCCTTGGAAATTGGTATTAAAGCTTTGTGTAGTATGCATAATTTTTTATTTAGGGCCAACTGCAATACAGCATTAGCGGCAAAAACTTGTCATATTGAAGACTACTGTCTGTTTTGTATTGTCAATTATAAAACTGCTGCCGATTCATGTAGCTTGTGACATATATAATTATTCCACAGCTGAGTATTTTCTTTGTAGCATACTTACCATTATTTTGACAAGTAAGTGATATCTTGTTTCTGTCTGGACATAGCGATATGAAAAACATGTAGAAAGACCAAACTGTTGTTAGGTTACAACTAAAACTCAAAGCAGCAGACACACAAACAACACACACACCAATACCTGAAAATAAGGATATGCAAACTTAAGTACCATGTTCTGACAAGTAATAAACAAGGCAAGGTTGTTGACAAAGCTTTTTCTATTTTGTTACTTAGTCACTGTATTAAGATGAATTTCATGTGTCTCTTTTTGTTTATGGTTGTTCAGGTTTCTGTTTTTCTCTTCTTGTGATCTCAATGACAGTTTTCTTTCTTTCATGCTAAATGACAAAGAAAAAATGTGGTGCTGGTCAACAACTTTTTTAATTAAAGGATCAAATTTTAAAAGAGTAAATGCAATAACAACATGTACAGTATGTATGCACCAATACATACCTCTCATTAAAGGTACAACACCCCATGCTGTGATTGGTCCTCCTCTAGCATATTGACCTAGAATTGTTTCTAAATACAGAAGGGGAAACCCAAACACTAACATCAACACCAAGTACACCACAAAAAATATTCCTATAAAAACAAAAAGAGCAATCTTAGAACAATATCATTATATGTAATTATAATATTAATTGATTAGACAGTAATGGTAGAAAGGTAAGATTTACAATGTATTTACATTTACCATCAACATGATTAGGAAATAGACATAACATTTAACAGACATGTATCCTATGGGTGAAAACATCCATCAAAGGAGGGTGCCTGGAAACTTTGACACATATGGTGATTGAATGACCACCTGTGATTTAAATTTGCATTTAACCATAAACATACTTATCACTGTTTAATACATCTTGGGTTCATACTGTGCTTTTCATGACAAAATTGTTTTGTTTTATTTTCATGGGTGCCAATTTTCGTGGTTTGATGAAAAAGGATCAGTTTTTGGATTCTTAAATTTGTGGTTTTGAAGATTGCAGCATACAGTTCAATGTCAAATTTCCTTTTAGTGGTGCATCAATTTTCATGTGTCAAGACCACCAACAAAATCCAGAAAATTGACACTGCACCAATAATAATGAAACCACAGTAAGTCTAAGACAAGGGTTTTAAGTATCATTTTTGAAAACCACACTGTTTGTTTTGCAATTGACCTGCATGTGGCTGCCTACATTAATATAAAGGCCAAAATCATTAATTAAGGGGACCTTTCTGAAACACCTGTGTTCACTTTGGAATCAATGCAGTTTTTGTGTTTCTTGGTTGCTTGTAATGTTGTGATGTGCAGGCTTTTTTTATGCTATCCTCTGTCACTTCGGTGTTGGTCTCTTTTGTATTGGCATTTGCTTCTTTTTAGACAGTAACAAAATTACTTTAACATAGGTATTCTATTAATTACAAAGCTTTAATGCAGTATTGTTGTCGATAAGCTGCAAAGAACTTTAACTTTTAAGATTTTAAGTGGTCATTCATGCAGGAAAAGAAAGCCACTGCATAAGCCAGTATCTAAATAATGCATTGCGCTAATGATCCGTATGAACACCAATCATACCAATTTGGTTGATGTGGCATTTGTCAGCAAGCAGTAATGGATGGATAACCATTCTTGTGTGAATGGTCATCCATGCAGAAAATGTAGGTCACACTGAGCATCCAAAGCAGACACTGTGCCACATGCAAGCATCATTTGGTATACATGTAAGACTGAAAATTGACTTAAACCATTTTTTTGTTAGTTGACCCCTGGGGTATCCCATAAACCCAATCACTTGGTTGTACATGTATTAGCTAAAAGTTATAAACAGGTTGGAGCAAATACCTGAAAACCGGTCTAATCATTTGGAATTCCAATTTCGATTTTTTTTATTTTATCTTTGCAAGAGTACATGTAGTAAGTTTCCCTTTGTGTGTCAGCCACATGATGTGAACAACATTGAGCTAAGGAAAACATCAATTTATCCCTATCAGTTTTTGGAATAGTTTCCCCTCCCCTATTCAAATAAATGGGTTTGGAGTGAAGTAATTTAAAACTTTGGGGACAGACAGATTTAGAATGTTTTACAAGTTAACAATTTTTAGTTAATTTTAGCAGATGTTCAATAGTGAGGCCAACCCAGAAGTCCTAAACCTGTAGTAAATAGTTAAATGATTTCTCTGGAAAAACAGTTCAGTACTTCTAAAAAGGACTACAAAGGGTTGCACTTAGTCCTGCTAAGAATCCCTACTGGACCACTCAGAAAACAGGAAGTAGATGTCGACTGACCTGGAAGGGGAGGCATGATACAACTCATCATGCTGAAGCTGTATAACATATTTGAAATCAATCCCTTCAATAGAAGCCGAGAAATCTGTTACGAACTAGATAATGTGTCTATAAGCCACAGGATGGCCCTCCCGTTCTTGAAATATCATTGACCCTCAATGTGTATTACCTGGGATATGGACCTTTACCAAGAAATTGATCAAAAGTGTTCATGTGTAAAATATAGGTCGCTGTGACCTTATTTCTGATGGGTGGTGCCATGTACCAAGACTCATTGAGAAGTGAAATATTATTGACCCCTAACATGTAGTATTCAAGATATGGACCTTAACCAAGAACTTAACCAAAGTCATTCATGCGTAAAATATAGGTCACAGTGACCTCATTTCTAGTGGATGGTGTCACTTTACCCAAGACACATCTAGTGGTGAAATATCATTGACCCCCAACATCTAGTATCCAAGTTATGGACCTTAACCAAGAACTTAACCGAAGTCGTTCATGCATAAAATATAGATCACAGTGACCTAATTTTTATTGGGTGGTGTCATGTTACCCAAGACACATCTAGTGGTGAAAAACCATTGACCATCAACATGGTGTATCTGAGATATGGACCTTAACCAAGAACTTAACCAAGTTCATTCATGCGTAAAATATAGGTCACAGTGACCTAATTTCTAGTGGGTGGTGTCACCTTACCTAAGACACATCTAGTAGTGAAATATCAGTGACCCCCAACATCTAGTATCCAATATATGGACCTTAACCAAGAACTTAACCAAAGTCATTCATGCATAAATTATAGGTCACAGTCACCTCATTTCTAGTGGATGGTGTCACCTTACCCAAGACACATATAGTGGTGAAATATCATTGACCCCCAACATCTAGTATCCAAGTTATGGACCTTAACCAAGAACTTAACCGAAGTCGTTCATGCATAAAATATAGGTCACAGTGACCTAATTTTTAGTGGGTGGTGTAGCCCTACCCAAGACCCATCTGGTGGTGAAATATCATTGACCCCCAACATCTAGTATCCGAGTAATGGACCTTAACCAAGAACTTAACCAAAGTGTTACGGACGGACGGACGGACGGACAAGGGTAAAACTATATGTCCGATCCACATACGTGGTCGGGCCATAAAAATTGTCTATTTTTTACCCTTAAAAAGTCTAAGTCAGTTCAGAAAATAGGAAGTGGATGCACAACTGACCTGGAAAGGGGAGGCACATTACAACTTATCATGCCAGAGCTGTATGCCAAATTCAAAAACAATCACTTCAGTAGAAGCTGAGATATCTGTTATGAAAGTTTGTTACGGACGACAGACGGATGGACAAGGTGATTGCAATATAGCCCCCTCTGCCCTCTCTTATGAGTGGGGGTTTAATAATCACTGACTTCAGGAATAGTCCTTAATTTGAAATCAGACAATTGTTCACGATCCCTGAAATCAGTAGGGGTGTAACGATATCACTTTCTCATGACCCGATACACATTACGATTCCTGACCTACGATTCTATCCATATCACGATTCTGAGCTTAGCTAATTTCAATTTAGAAATGCCAAGTTCTACCAATTAAAGCAGTGAAAATCTATTGAAAATATTCAAGATTAGTATCATTTTAATGTCTAAATCAGTTCTTTTTATGAACAAGAGGCTCCCAGGAGCCTGAATCACTCACCTGGTCTTGATGTCAAATCTATGGAGTCTTTTGTATAGCTTAATGAGCTGAATGTTTAAGCATTCTGCAAGAAAAAGCTTTTTTCTATCTTCAATAGTCTTAATTCTATAGGCCAAAACACTATTTTGATTGTAACCCCTATAAGGGGTCATCTGTCAACTTCCACCCTATGGAGACTTTGGTAGAGCTAAATGAGCTGAACATTTAAGCAAGCAACAGTTTTTTTATATCTGCAATAGTTTTCATTCTATAGGCCAAAAACACTATTTTTCGCCTTTAAGGGGCTGTAACCCCTATAAGGGTCATCTGACATCTTTGACCCTATGGATGCTTTTGTAGAACTTAATGAGCTGAACATTTAAGCAAGCAACAGCTTTTCTCTAAATGCAATAGTTTTCATTTTATAGGCCAAAAACACAATTTTTTTCCTTTAAGGGGCTGTAACTCTTGTAAGGGGTCATCTGACAACTTCCACCCTATGGATGCTTTTGTATAGCTAAATGAGCTGAACATTTTAGCAAGCAACAGTTTTTTCTATCTGCATTCTGCAATAGTTTTTATTCTATAGGCCAAAAACACTATTTTTCGCCTTAAAGGGGCTGTAACCCCTAAAAGGGGTTATCTGACAACTTCCACCCTATGAAGACTTTTGTAGAGCTAAATGAGCTGAACATTTAAAAGCAAACAACAGCTTTTCTCTATCTGCAATAGTTTTCATTTTATAGACCAAAAACACAATTTTTTGCCTTTAAGGGGCTGTAACCCTTATATGGGATCATCTGACAACTTCCACCCCATGGAGACTTTTGTGGAGCTAAATGAGCTGAACATTTTAGCAAGCAACAGTTTTTTCTATCTGCAATAGTTTTTATTCTTTAGGCCAAAATCTATTTTTTGCCTTTAAGGGGCTGTAACCCTAATAAGGGGTCATCTGACAACTTCAACCCTAAATAGACTTTTGTAGAGCTTAATGAGCTGAACATTTAAGCAAGCAACAGCTTTTCTCTATCTGCAATAGTTTTCATACTATAGGGCAAAAACATGAAAAAATGCTGTTTTTCACCTTTAAGGGGCCATAACCCATATAAGGGGTCATCTGACAGCTTTGACCAAATGGAAACTTTAGCAGAACTTTTGATCCTGAAGCAGCAGCGTGGCATCAGCTTTCATCTATCTCTTATACTTTTTGAATTACAAGCCAAAAACAGTAGTCTGACCCCTCTGTTCTATTTTTAGCCAGGGCGGCCATGTTTTTTGACGAATCAAAAATCGAAACACAACTTTTATGCAGGACACCATAAGGATCAATCATACCAAGTTTCATTGAATTCTGTTCAGTAGTTTCAGAGGAGAAGATTTTTGAAAAATTGTTTACAGACGACGACGACCATGACGACGGACGCCAAGTGATGGCAATAGCTCACACAGGGCTGTCAAGTTTTTATGAGCTGCATGCGTGAGATTCGACAAAATATTGAAAGATCAAAGGAAAAAATTAAAAGACCAAAGAAATTTGCCGCCGAATTGGCCGACTAGATGCGTGAGTCTCACGTAAGGTGAGTGACACTTGACAAGTCTGCTCACATGGACCTTCGGTCCAGATGGGCTAATAAAAGGGTTTCAGTCACAAAATTTGTTGTTTTAAGGCAATAAACAATAAACTTGGGGGGAATGGCACACTAAAATTAAGAATCGCATTGGAATCATCAAGTTGATGACGATCCAATACCATTATCGTAGGACAACTTCGTCATTCCGATGCACCACAATGTATCGTAACACCCCTAGAAATCAGGGGTACCAAGTTTTGATTCAAGTATCTAGGCTTCAACAAAATGGTGCCATTCTCTAAATAAATCATTCAGAAGTACTTTATATAGCTGTATATAATTATTTTAGCATCTTAGCACATGAATATATTTGCTCCAACCTGTTAATAGCTAATTATAAGAAATCGCAGCTCGAGTACACCTTGATATTCTTCTTCTTTTGATCTACAGTGATACCATCAGCCCTGATGATTACATACTTTTGCACGCACAGACCAATTAAATCAACGTATTTTCATACATAATTTGTAATGAAAGTAAAGATGCTATACCTCCCCCATATTTTGCAGATAAATATGGAAATCTGACAAAGGTTTCAAAACTTGTGACAAAGCCACAGCAAGCAAATAAATATTCGATCTTTCTGTCCCATCCTATGTGCTCGTCTAGCCTGGCTGATGCTGTTTCAGGATTGTTTCGTGTCTCTGATACAGTTGGAACATCTGTAACTGTTTCATCGTCGTCAAATTCGTTTACATCCCCTGTACAATTTGCCTCCATATGGGTCGCTTGTGACTCCTACAAATCAAAAGTTTCATTTTTTAAATAAAACATTTTCTTTTGAACTAGAATCAGCTTTCACCTCCATCAAATTGTGAGGAAAAAAATGGGTTTTTCTCAGGCTTCTCATTTATAATAACGTCATTTAAAAAATATTAGTATTTACGTTCGCCGAAAAAATGGCGGGAAACTTTTCCCGAATGTTATTGATACCGTAATCCTTTAATAAAATAAATTGTGTTTAAAAAGCAGATAAGTTATCTGCCTTTTAAACATTAAGGTAAAACAAAATAAACCCCTTCTGAAAAAGGAATACATGTAACCACAAAACCCGCTATACAAGTAGTTTATATGTAACTGTTCTGATGGAATATATATTTTTTATATGCATTTATTGGGTTGTAAAGGTATAATTTCACTGTCCATTTGCCTGGTTGTGGTTTGGAACAGGGATTAGATAAAACTGATGTTTGTATTGGAAGTTGCTCATCCCTTGTTTTGGACATCCCTGTTTGGAAACAGCTCTAGATATCATAATACATTAATATTAATATATATGCAAATTTCAGAAATGCTTCGAATTTTGGATATGGAAGAGCGCCCCAAATAATCCGGGAACGGACTAGTTCAAATCATGCATGAATTTTAAGTTCGTCTGTTCCTTTGGTAACCTATAATTTTAATTAAATCATACAGGAAAAGTTTTTATTTTCCTCGGTTACGATGAGTAAAATTCCTATGCACCAAACCGCACAGTCTTGATTCAATGATATTCCATCATAAATGCCATGATAATTGATATTCTACTACTAGATTGACCGTCAATTTTATCTCATTAAGACACTAATGGTGCAAAGTATGTCCCGCTAATATGCATCATACCAAACTAATTTGCCTTGTCTACGATAAACGTATATAAAGTGCCAGATATCCATACCAGTCACTTTAAGTCCAGTGTCTTCTTGGAATACTCTTGTCTTAATTCTTCACCTCGTCTATGTTTGCTAGGGTGAACAATAGGTGAACGTTTGTTCACTTTGACAATGGTGAGAAATATTCTTGTCCTACCTAATAAGCATCATATCTACTCATTTTTCGACATGAAATGCGTTTGAGATGAAAGTCATTATAACTTTTAGACAAGTAAGAATACTATACAACATATTAACCAAGCAAGTTCGAATCTTTTATTCGACGGCGCCAAATACATGAATAAATGAGAAAAACAATCTAGAAAAAAATTCTACTGCCTAACTGTATCGTAAAGGCCACCGGGAACAATTGGTACCCGAGGTTTAAATTTAATCAGACTTTAAAATTTCTAAACTATAAGACTCTAATATTGTCATCAATTTAAATTCATTCTGTGTCTTCGTTTTATCAAAACATTCAACATTTCTCATTTTCTACTTAATTGATATGATGGGACAAATAATCTTTTATTGAAAGTTTTTATGCACCAGGAGCTTTGAATTGAGACTGCATGGTCGTTTCTACCATTCTGTCCTCACGGGTATTATCAACAATGGCTAACGCTGGAAATCTGAAGACAGTCCAAACAATTTTTAGGTGTATCATTTTAAACAATGGAAGAAATGGTAGACAGCAGGCTGATTATATACCGTTGCCTAACATTGTACCCTATTGTCATTTTCTATGTTAAAATAAGTATACCATCAAAAGTTTTGGACTGTCTTCAGATTTCCAGCGTTAACGATAGCCGGTAATACCCCGTGCTCTCTAGATGATGCATGAGCTGAGAAAAAAGCGGTCATGATTCATTTTTCTTTCTTCACATATTCTTCCATGTGAAAAGAAGATAAAATTAATACGTAAAAATATCAGTTTGTAAGTCTCCAATGGAACTCCTAGCTCGTACAAGACCCACATCCCATTTTGAATCCATTTGAATGATATTCTTTTTTTAACATATAAATCTGTATGTTGATTTGATAATATCTGTGAATAATTCACTGAGCTTAATTCCTTCACAAGTCAACAGATGTTTATAAAAGATCAATGTTACATTCAGCTAATGCAATAAGGATGCTAAAAAAAGCGATTCGTAAAATTGTTTCCTTTAAATGTCACAGAATTAATATTAGTCTCTTATTCCAAGTACTTATTCTAACGTTACAAAACTTGAATACAAAGCAAATAACTATTCTATTAATTTATATTATTTTGTGCTTTATGTTCTTTGTGATGCAGTATGCATGGATGTAAAATAAGATAAAATGTCGATTTACATTTTTATATTTATCTAAATATTGATATCAACGATTACCAAACAAAAAATAGTTGTTCAGTTTTTACACAATTTTCCAAGAACTCTTATTATTTTCAACCTAACTGTGTTTCATGTTGCCTATATCTTAAATATAGAGGTCAGTGGCGGATCCAGGGAGGGTTCCGGGGGTCAGAACCACCCTTTTCCTCCGAAATTTAAAATTTTTGTGTAGATTTTCAGCAAAATTGGTGTGGAACTCCCCCTTTTGGCCAACAGAACCCAGTATACATGTGGACCCCCCCCTTTCGAAAATTTCTGGATCCGAAAGGTACATTTGACATGACATTTTCTAACGACTGTTCATGAGAAACTGACTGTTTTCAATCCTCAATTAATGCTGGGCGAATGCTTTATTTTGAAAAAATACTGAAAAAGTTGGTAAATTGTGACTTACGGGCCATTCATAATAGTAACCCCTAAATAAAATACCAATTTATGAAAGACCAGTAACATAATTGTCAAATGTATGTCCAACTTTGCTTTATCTTTGTTAAGGGTGTGGCAGCTTTGTTCTTATTTTTAAATTATTTTCAAAAATGAAATTATTTCATAAGATCTCATATTAAGAATTCTGTAGAAAAAAAAAATATTTTCATGAATGTAAAAGGTAATACCCAGTCATCCTACCTTAATTGGTATCAATAAATGTCCATTTTGTCTCCATTACAACAAAATCACCTGTAACTAAGCATTTCTTTTAATGGTCCAAGTGCAGATAAATACGAGCGTTGCAATTTCCTAGATGTTTTTTACTCCTATAATTCCAATCAATTGAGTAATAATAATTTGTAAAATAATTGACAGAAACTGATAAGGTAGGCGAGGTATTCGCTAAGGTAACCTCGTGGTTATAAAGCTACACAAGCCAGTGTTAATTAGACACTGCCTCGTGTACGTAAGGGCCTCTTTTATAGCATTGATTTCTTCCCTATGCAAGAAATGATAAATGAAATCAGGACTATCACTTTTATTGTACATATAATGGGATCAAACTCTCTTTGTAATGCATCAATAATGGGTCCATGTTAATGGTTAAAGCTTCAGTCGATGAAATGTCAAAAATCAAAAAGATTATAAATACTTATTGAATTTTTCTAATCACTGTCAAAAGATCACAAAACGCAAAGAACAACAGAGCCTGAACTGAGGTGTTTCTGGAAAATTAAAGTTTATACTTGTCTTAAATCTCAAGCTCAGTACATTATGGTACAGTGTTTATGATTGATTATGTATAAAGAGAAGTGAAAGGATACACATACCTGTGGCGGATCCAAAAATTTTCAAACGGGAGGAGGAGGGCGCAATTATAAACCTTCTGGGACCTCTTGTTTCATACAGTCCCTAACCATTTTTTTTTTGTCAAACGGGGGGATGCGCCCGGTACGCCGGTCCTAGATACGCCTTTGCACACAAAAAAAAACAATTGAATTCCTTATATCATTTTTACATTTTATATTCATGTCTTATGTTGGTTGTTACACTGATTTTTGGTTTTCGATGATTTCTGATTTTAGATAGGTTTGTAACAGAAAAATAGAAAATTTGCCATGAATCAAAGTTAAAGGATTTCTAGCTAGGTCTAGAAGGTTACTATTTATATATATATATTATTATTTTTTCATCATTATTATTTTTTTAACTTAGTTTATTGGAGTGTTTCTTATTTTTTCTCAGCTGCCCCTCCCCACCTCTGAATCCGCCACTGGTAATGTTTACCATAAACTGGAGATTTGCGCTAATCTGTTTTAGTTGACTGTCCTTTAACTGCTTGATAAACATAAAGATGGGGATGTGCATGAAACAAATCATTGCTCTCGGATATTTTTCTTTTTATAATATCAGTAGAGTTCAATGAAAATCGAGGTTATCCTGATGCTTCACGATTGTTCACAGTATACATACACATATATATATTTTTGCCTTTTCAAACTTACAAATGTCCCATCGGTATAACGTTGGCTTCTTTCATGCTGGTCCTAACAAGTTCTTGCAAAACATTAGATTGAATCATTATCTTTGATAAATTTATCTTAATGATGCTATAGGCCCTGTGACCAAAAATATTTTATATGAATAGATATTGTTAACATAAATTTTTATGGTTGCTGTCAAATGAAGATATACAACTCTAATAGGAAATTATGCACAAGATTGTTTTGAACTCAGAAGAATTTATTGTTAATATTATATACTGGTATGGCTCTGACCTGACAATATATATAATTATACTTTTGTTTTGTCTTGACCCAATTATACATGTAAAATCATTGTATTAAATTATGATGCCCCTTGTAGGACCTTAATTTGAATCTATGATACATAGAAATCAAGAATTTGTTTATGTCATGCGTTGTTTTTTTAGTATATAATTTCAAACCCTTATAAACAGTACAGTAATGTTAAAGACTGGAATCCTATCTGTATGATCAAGAGACGGCATCATATCCATAACATAGGATCACGAACAACAAATAATTGTTCAATATATAATAATCAATTTAATAATGTCGATGTGTTTGATATTAATATCTACCTTTGTACGTACAATGTCATTGACATCATACTTTTCTGCGTAAAAAAGATTTGTACGCAAACGTGAAGAAAAGATCAACAAAATTTCTAAACCAAATGTTTTTTTAAGGCAACCATGAAAAACAATTTATAAGCAATTGTTTGAAACTAAAACGTCACTTTATAGAAGAACGAATGTGTGCATTATAAGGTTGTCTTTTTGCAACATACACAGTTTACCGTGCTCTGAACTTCACAATTCACAATTTTTTTTTTATCAAATTCATAGAAAGCTCGTGTTTTCTACGATATAACTTTATTTTGCGTTCTATGTTATTTTCCAAAAAGTGTCATCAATGCACGGGTTACTAACTTAAATTGTCGACTGTATGTGAAACCCCCTACTTTTCGAAAGTTTTTTAATCTACAAAGGAAAAATAGCTACGGATGTTTTCATCCGTAAACCGTCCGTAAATGTATATACGACTGAATACGGAAAAACGAGCTAGCACACGAACGTTTTTCATCCGTATATAATCATCCGTAGTACGGATGGTTTACGGATGGAATTCATCCGTAGCATTTAAAATACTCTGTAGTTTTGTTTCCAAATAATCAAGGTCATAACCATTAATTTTATAGGGGTTTAGGGAAATTTTTCTGTGAAAATGGTATTTTCATGATACGGATGAAAAACGGATGAAATACGGATGGTTTGAGCTACTGATGAAAAACGGATTGTATGATGTTCATCCTTTTTACGGATAGTTCATTACGGATGAAATTCCGACTAGAAAGTCCAAAGAATTATTTTGAATAGTAAAAAAGACACCAAAACAAATGCATATGCGAATATGGAGGAGAATAACATACTCTTTTAAAAAAGCAAGCCTGGCATTGCAGATATTGTCGCCATATTAACGACTCTGATAGGTTTAATTTGTCATCATCGTTTTGTTTTGGGATATTTGGATTAATAGTTGCATTTTTGCTTTAAAAGCATCATCATTGCTTAGATATGTTTAGATACACGTATATCTACATTCTTGTCGCCAATTTCCAGTGCTTTTACAACTTAGAACTTGGTACCTATCTTTTATTTTGTTATCCTTGGGTATTGGCTTTACTAACTGTAATGTTTACTTTAAAAGGCAGCAACGTGGTTTAGTTCCTAGACATTTTCAGAAGGATGATTTGCAGGTATATGAACAACCTGAGACAATAACCGATTTGATTTTCTCAGGAACAGCACAGTACTTTTTCACTTCTCCAGTGGTCTAACCATTAAAACTCCGTACCTTTCTTTTATAGCTCTTTCGATTATTCTGGTGGGAACCGACATATAACTGCCTATTTAATTACCAATAATCGTCGCTCGTTTTAATGGACATTACGAGAAACGGCCACCCCCTGGAGTCCGTTCAATCTTTATCTGCAAATCAGAATCAATAGTAAGACCTTTTATCAGATGCTTAAAGATCTGATTTCTTAAATCCAATGGTTATATACAGAGCTGCCGTAAACAACAGACCCAATAAAGACAGCTTTGAAAACGTTTTATGGGAAAACATACCTTTAACAAAGCGTTATATAGAATTATGGGAAAAAAACTTGTGTTGTTAATGAAGATCAAAAACGCAAATCATTGAGTAAATTGTATTTAATATCGGGTAGGTATTTATCGGAGACATTTAGATGGACTTGATTGCGTTCTGTTAGCTCAGGCAATGTTTTCATGTCATTGGTTTTACCAATAAAATCAATTACTATATAGATAACTTCTTTGAACACGATGTCGTTATTTTAACAAATGACAGAAATCTCTTTATCTTAAGTGATGGTTTATTAACATTTTTATCTATTTCCAACGTTCTTTAGTAAAATACAGCTTCGATATCATATCGCTAAAAAGAAGTAGAGCAGTTCACATGTCCGGGACAAGGCAAACACAAATCCAGGATTCCACACTACCCGAGAAAAACTCGCATAGCAAATCACACTTATCATCTCACCTGCAATTAGCAATGCCTATTTATTACGTCGAAAAAAATACAACGCAATTCAAGGCGAAACGATCGAGAGTTACGGAACTAAGGTGACCCGGAAGGGTAAGCAATACCTACATTTATATCACAGCGCATCATTGCCAACGATCGATCTAAAGGACGACAAAATAAAATCTTCAATATAAAATTATAAACCAACATTAGGTAAGGTTAAAATGGAACTGAAAACGTCGCTACTAAACAATTTTAAAGTGACGCGTAACATTGATGTACATGCCTGGGGAGGAACAAGAAATTTCGAAAGACCAGATTTTAGTGAAAATTTAGACGAAATGAAAATATTATATGAGATAGGGGGTTCCAACCACCCGGGAACACTTTGGATCCACTTATGTATAACAAGAGGCTCCCAGGAGCCTGAATCGCTCACCTGGTCTTGATGATGACCCTATACTTTTGTAGAGCTGAATGAGCTGAACATATAAGCAAGCAACAGCTTTTCTCTACCTGCAATAGTTTTCATTCTATTGGCCAAAAACACCATTTTTCACCTATAAGGGGCCATAACCCCTATAAGGAGTCATCTGACAACTTCCACCCTATGGAGACATTTAAGCAAGCAACAGCTAATCTCTATGTGCAACAGTTTTCATTCTGTAGGCCAAAAACATGAAAAAACGCTATTTTTCAGGGGCCGTAACCCCTATAAGGGGTTATCTATCTGACAACTTCGACCCTATGGAGACTTTCGTAGAGCTAAATGAGCTGAACATTTAAGCAAGCAACAGCTAATCTTCTATCTGCAATAGTTTTCATTTTGTAGGCCAAAAACATGAAAAATCTTTATTTTTCAGGGGCCGTAACCCCTATAAGGGGTCATCTAACAACTTCGACCCTATGGCGAATTTTGTAGAGCTAATGAGCTGAACATCTAAGCAAGCAACAGCTAATCTCTATCTTCAATAGTTTTCATTTTGTAGGACAAAAACATGAAAAATCGCTATTTTTCAGGGGCCGTAATCCCTATAAGGGGTCATCTGACAACTTCGACACTATGGAGAATTTTGTAAAGCTAAATGAGCTGAACATTTAAGCAAGCAACAGCTAATCTCTATCTGCAATAGTTTTCATTCTGTAGGCCAAAAACATGAAAAATGGCTATTTTTCAGGGGCCGTAACCCCTATAAGGGGTCATCTGACAACTTCGACCCTATGGAAAATTTTCTAGAGCTAAATGAGCTGAACATTTAAGCAAGCAACAGCTAATCTCTATGTGCAATAGTTTTCATTCTGTAGGCCAAAAACATGAAAAATCGCTATTTTTCAGGGGCCGTAACCCCTATAAGGGGTCATCTGACAACTTCGACCCTATGGAAAATTTTGTAGAGCTAAATGAGCTGAACATTTAAGCAAGCAACAGCTAATCTCTATCTGCAATAGTTTTCATTTTGTAGGACAAAAATATGAAAAATCGCTATTTTTCAGGGGCCGTAACCCCTATAAGGGATCATCTGACAACTTCGACCCTATGGAAAATTTTGTAGAGCTAAATGAGCTGAACATTTAAGCAAGCAACAGCTAATCTCTATCTGCAATAGTTTTCATTTTGTAGGACAAAAACATGAAAAATCGCTATTTTTCAGGGGCCGTAACCCCTATAAGGGGTCATCTGACAATTTCGACCCTATGGAAAATTTTGTAGAGCTAAATGAGCTGAACATTTAAGCAAGCAACAGCTAATCTCTATCTGCAATAGTTTTCATTCTGTAGGCCAAAAACATGAAAAATTGCTATTTTTCACCTTTAAGGGGCCGTAACCCCTATAAGGGGTGATCTGACAACTTCGACCCTATGGAGAATTTTGTAAAGCTAAATGAGCTGAACATTTAAGTAAGCAACAGCTAATCTCTATCTGCAATAGTTTTCATTCTGTAGGCCAAAAACATGAAAAAATGCTATTTTTCACCTTCAAGGGGCCGTAACCCCTATAAGGGGTCATCTGACAACTTTGACCAAATGGAGACTTTTGTAGAGCTTTTGATGCTGAATCAGTAGCGTGGCCTCAGATTTCCTCTATCTCTTAAACTTTTTGATTTATAAGCCAAAAACAGTAGTCTGACCCCCCTAGTCTATTTTTAGTAACGGCGGCCATGTTTTTTAACGGATCAAAAATGAAAACACAAGTTTGGTGCAGGACACCCTAAGGATCATTCATACCAAGTTTCATTAAATTCTGTTTGGTAGTTTCAGAGGAGAAGATTTTTGAAAAATTGTTAACAGACGACGACGACAGACGACGACAGACGACGACGACGACGACGACGACGACGGACGCCAAGTGATGGTAATAGCTCACACATGCCTGGGGAGGAACAAGAAATTTCGAAAGACCAGATTTTAGTGAAAATTTAGACGAAATGAAAATATTTTTTGAGATAGGGGGTTCCAACCACCCGGGAACACTTTGGATCCACTAATGTATAAAAATTTTACATATTCTGATTGAATGGCGTTGTCGAGAAAATGAAATCTGAATTTTGTTTTTTCGCGATAAAAACTCCTTTGCTTGAAAGGTAGATCTGTTCGTTTATACAAGTATGTAATCGTTTCTGATTTTTGAGAGAAACGTGCATTACTCAAGAGAAATCACAAGCAATCAGACAAGAGTACCTAATATGATAGAATAAGTAAAAGTATGGTTAGATGATGATTTGGCGTACCATTAAACCATTATTAAAAGATCAGATCTTTCTTATTTTACAATGATAATAGCTTTAACAAGAACCATAATTTTGTACCAATATAAGTTTTTGTTACATGACCTTCTGGTAAAATCAATGTCTCATATAGAATAATAATGAAATCTCTATCGACCTTCTTGTTATGAGGTAATTTTACACCCGTCTAAGACTCTAAGGCTACTTAAGACAATTAGATACCACATTCTTATGACCCCTTCCAAGAATGTTGTTCAACCATGAAATACATTATTTTTATGAGTGTAATACAACTTTTCTATTCTATGTTCTAAATAATATAGTTTGACAAACAAGAATATCCCCGAAAAGACATGATCCCCCGTCTCGTAAAGACATGATCCCCCGTCTCGTAAAGACATCATCACCCGTCTCGTAAATACATCATCCCCGTCTCGTAAAGACATCATCCCCCGTCTCGTAAAGACATCATCCCCGTCTCGTAAAGACATCATCCCCCGTCTCGTAAAGACATCACCCCCGTCTCGTAAAGACATCATCTCCCGTCTCGTAAATACATCATCCCCGTCTCGTAAAGACATCATCCCCGTCTCGTTAAGACATCATCCCGTCTCGTAAAGACATCATCCCCCGTCTCGTAAAGACGACATCATCCTCCGTCTCGAAAAGACATCATCCCCGTCTCATAAAGACATCATCCCCCGTCTCGTAAAGACATCATCTCCGTCTCGTAAAGACATCATCCCCGTCTCGTAAAGACATCATCCCCCGTCTCGTAAAGACATCATCCCCCGTCTCGTAAAGACATCATCCCCCGTCTCGTAAAGACATCATCCCCGTCTCGTAAAGACATCATCCCCCGTCTCGTAAAGACATCGTCCCCCGTCTCGTAAAGACATCATCCCCGTCTCGTAAAGACATCATCCCCGTCTCGTAAAAACATCATCCCCGTCTCGTAAAGACATCATCCCCCGTCTCGTCAACTTGGTGAGGTGGGTAGCTTGAGTCAAGTGAGGTGGGTTTTTGTAATAAGGCAAAACATGTTTGAGGTTCAATTACCGTGTCTTATTTAGTAAAACAGTATTCTTATGAAAGAGAACTCCGAAAGAGTATGCAGTTATAAACATTATATGTGTAAACATACTGTCTAAACATAGTGAAATAGATAGGTTAAATCTCTTTAAATTATTAAATTTTGAAAAGTAAACTTTTTTGCAGAAAAATATTACTTAACCTGCAGGACTAAAGCAAAATCTTCTTCGTCAATTATAAATTTTATGACTTAAGCTTCTTATATAAATGATAAACATCAAATGTCGAATAGCTTTCATGCGTTGTATTTTCTGGAACCACAGTGATGTAACATTGACGCAGAACCAAGGTATTTAGATCACAAGAACGTTTTATCCAATTTTAATAAGCTGTTTTGTGTACCTAGAGCCATTCAGTGTGATAGGATCTGCAAGATTTTGATAAATTTGAAGTAAGATGATAAATGATGAAGATAATCACTTAGACAAAACTGTTACAGATAAGTTAAAACTAAAGTTTATTATAAAACACTAAACATAAGGCAGAATATGTCCTTGAAATTAAAAAAAAGTACAAATGTAAATGCATTAGACACATATTTAAGTTCGGATTTAATGTTTTACTCTAATATCTTTCTCGTCGATTGGACAACTGACCACACCAAACCAAGGCGTTGAACGACAACCGATCGATTTGTCAACATACCAAACCAAACAAGATGTTGAACAACAAACAGCCGGTTGAACAAATGACCACACCAAACAAGATGATGAACAAAAACCAGCCGATTGGACAACTGACAGCACAAAACAATATGCTGACCAGCTGATTGGACAACTGGCCACAGCATAACAAGACGTTGAACTATAACCAGCCGATTAGACAACTGGTCACACCAAACAATATGCATAACAACCAGCCAATCAGACAACAGACCACACCAAACAAGACGTTGAACTATAACCAAACGATTGGACAACTGACAACACCACACAATATGCTGACCAGCTGATTGGACAACTGGCCACAGCATAACAAAACGTTGAACTATAACCAGTCGATTGGACAACTGGTCACACCAAAACAAGACGTTGAACTACAATCAGCCGATTGAACAACTGGCTACACCATCACAAGACGTTGAACGATAACCAATCTACTCAAAAAAAATTACACATAACAAGACGTTGAATTATAACCAGCCGATTGGACAACTGGTCACACCAAAACAAGACGTTGAACTACAATCAGCCGATTGGACAACTGGTCACACCAAAACAAGACGTTGAACTACAATCAGCCGATTGGACAACTGGTCACACCAAAACAAGACGTTGAACCACAATCAGCCGATTGGACAACTGGCCACACCATCACAAGACGTTGAACGACAACCAATCTACTCAAAAAAAGATCACACAAAACAAGACGTTACATACCAAACAAAACGAACGTTAGACCATTGGACAACCGACCACACCAATCAAGACGTTTAACGACAACGAGTCGATTCAACAACAGATAACATCAAACAAAATGTTGAACGACAACAAGCCGATTGGGCAAGGACCACACCAAACAAAATGTTGAGCGACAACCAGCCAATTGAACAACAGACCACACCCAACAAAAGAACTAACGACTTAAACGGATTGGAAAACAGACCTGACCAACCAATACGTTAGATGACACCAAGACAATTCGACAACAAACCACACCAAACGAGACGTTGGACGATAATTATAAGACGATTGGACAGCAAACTACACCAAACAAAACAGCAAACGGCAACCAAACGATTGGACAATACACCACACCAAACAAGACGTTAAACAACAACCAGCCGATGAGACAAAAAAACCACTCCTAACAGGTGTTGAACGACAATAAGCCGATTGGACAACAGACCATATTAAAAAAGACGTTGAATGGCAAGCGGTCGATTGGAAAACACACCTTAAAAGGTGTAAAGCCACAATCAGCCGAAAAGACAACACACCAACCGAATGAATAACAGACAACATCGAACGAGATGTAGAACGACAACTAGCCGAGTAGACAACAAAATGCCCCAAACAAAAAAAGCACAAGACAACCAACCAATTGAATCACAGACAAAACCAAGCCTGACATTAAACGACAACCAACCGAATAAACAACAAATCTCACCAAATAAAACAGCTCTCGATCAAACGATTGAAAAACAGTCCACACCAAACGAGGCAACAGACCTCACAAAACAAGAAATTGAACTACAACCAATCGACTAAACCATAGTTCACAGAAAACAAGACTTTAAAATACAACCAGCCGATTGGACAATAGACCAAACCAATCAAGACGCTAAACGGCAACCATCTGATTGGACAATGGACCTCACAAAACAAAAGAACAAACGACAACCAACCGATTGGACAACAAACCATGCCAAACTAAATAGCAAACGGCAACTTATCGATCGGACGACAGACAACACCAAACAAGACGTTGAACAACAACTATCCGACTAAGCAACAATACACATCATACAAAACAGCAAGCGACAACCAGCCGATTGGAAAACAAACCTCATAAAACAAGACCTTGGAGAATAACCAACCGATTGGACAACAGACCTCACAAAACAAGACGTTTAAATACAACCAGCCGATTGGACAAAATACCTCACAAAATATGACGCTCAACGACTACCAACCGATAGGTCAATATACCACACCGAACAAGATGTTGAACGGTTACCAGCGGACTGGACGACAGATCACACCAAATTAAATACGAGCCATGCGGGTATCCAAAGCAACGTAACAAAAACTACACACAAAAGCACTGACTTTTGGTATTAAAGCCCATTTTCAAAAAAATATATACTGGTAACTGACAATAAACTTGTAAACTTGGTACAACACAATGCTCTAACATATTATACTTCATAATAACAGGTATAAAAACATCTTTAGACATTTTTGATACGAGACATGTCAATGGATCAAAGTCTGTATTCTGTTTGCATTAGATATATAGAGCCACCTACCTCATATGAAGGGAGTTTTCCAAATTGATCACTCTCACTTTGTCCCTTCTCCTGCATTAATTCTGTATAATCTGCTCCAAGAGACTCGTCGTTCTTCTTTTCATCTTGACTTGGCTGAGCATCTTCCATTTTATCACCAGTCTCATTCCGCTTAGGCTCCGTCAGTTCTGTAGTCCCTGTAGCTTCTAGTCCCATGACAGTGGCAACGGTCCTGACACCAACGGCACAGACCAAGTCTTGGTCCTCAGTCTGGTCCACCAAGATACAACTATCTGTACTAGTTATCAAATGCATTATTTTAATCTGAAACGAAAGGACTTAAAATATAATATGAAATATGTGCAAAGGGTTTTAAATCCCAGATACTCAAAAAAAAGATACCCAAAATTTATTGATCGTTCAAATCAATGACAAATCGAGTGCTTTCTGTCACTTTATAGTTTTTTTCTTTATTTTTGAACTGCGTGAACATTATACTAGCGATACAGTAAAGGTTCCATTTCTCGAGACAAACCAGCATTGATATCAACAATTAAAGATTAACAAAATTCGAACCATTACCAAGATAAAAGGTAGATACAGTTGTTACTGTACATCCATTTTTGGAGGAAGGGAGAGGGGTGTGATAGTGGTTGTTTGTTGCTGATATACCAATGGCATTGAATTAATTTCGGTTAAGTTCGGTTGACACTAAGTTAATGCACGATGATTTTGAGCTACAATGTTATCATTACGAAAACTAACCCAAAACATGTCTTTTTCAACTTGAATTTTCATTGTGTATTTCTTGGTGTATCTTTTTTTACAATATTAAAGAAAATCTATATGGAGAGAAGATAATTGGTGTTTGGTGCAAGTAGCCCCTTAAACGTTACGTGTCTTTCGGTTGGACATTCGAACGTCAATAGCTCGGTAGGGCAAAGAAGGAAAAAAACGGTCAACACAAACGAGAACAATAAACATGAAAGAAAACACAAAATGCAAAAAAACAACAACAAAAAAACGGACAGCAATCACTAGATCGAACTCAAATGATAACGAACGTAAACTCTGGTGCTTCGGAAGGGTAAGCAGCTCTTGTTTCTTCCAACGCAACCGTCATGTCAAGTCGAAATGTTAATTTGTAAGGAGGCTCAAAAGTTTAAAATTTTTAATCATAATATAAGTCCTATAAAATAGCAAACTGAAACTAACACATGAAAATAGATTAATCTTTAAAAATTATATTGAAATTTAATCTGATTGTATATCCGTGGGTTAACCATAAAGTAATAGGTTTTACTACTAGATAAAGACGGAGAAAGTATATTATAACAAGAAACAAACGTATTATGCGTTCTTATTCTATTTGTACAGGCAAATAAAAGTCAAATGGTATTCCATCTGTAACTCGATGAAGTTAATAGGTCTCTTACATGCAATAAAATGTGCATCGAAAACATAATAATCAATAACATATGCAGAATTCCCAACGATTTTGTGGTTATCAAGATGCGAACAAAGAGAGATCATTCAAGTTAGATTTATCTTTTGCTGAACCTGTGGGTTTTGGTCTGAAATGTGCCAAAGTTTCCATACACTTTGCCTGTGGACCTTGACAGATGCCCACATTAAATCTTAATTATTATATGACTTAAATTTATCTTTTGTTATTTTATTTTTTTATTGGCACCGGATATCATGAAAAGTATGTTAAAGACAGTGTGTTAATCTCAAAGTATTAGTAGTTAAATAAGCAAAGGTGTACTAAAGGGGTAATCACATATCATTATACCGAATACACAAAGACAAAATCGAACCACACAACATTAATAAACACACTCATAAAAACAAAATCGCATTCAGCAACATGAACTCAAGTGCTCCGGAAGAATAAGCAGTTCCTGCTTAAAAGTTAAAAATAGACTGATAAGAAGTTTTGACTTTTGAGTCTCTAAAAATAGAATATTTCAAACTTTTCAGTCATTGAATAGAATCTTGACTGTGACATTATTGGGTGAACATATGGCCTCAATTAATCAAGAAGAGTCCTTCGAAAAAAATCCTGTTGACATTGTTTTAGAAACACGTCTTTTAATACGATTTGATTCCACTGAAGACTTAAATCGTTTCACTCTTAGACATTTCTTTATCCTCATTATTATTCAGACCTCTTTATCCTTTAAAAACTGATCACAAATTTTTCGAATTTTTAAAGATTATTTCGCAATTGTCCTAAATAACCACTTTTTGTGACACCATCAAAAGTTCAATATCGAGGAAATGATCAATATGAAGGGGGGGGGGGGGGGTAGGACCTTTTTCGGGACACCGGGATTGGCCATATTTAAGCTCGGGATTCCGGGATTTGGACAATTTAAGTTCGGGATTCCGGGATAGAATTATATCAACTTTACCGGGCTTCGGGATTTTCTCATTTTTAAGTCGGGATGACGGGATTTTGTAAAAATACGTTCGGGATTCCGGGATCAGACCCCCTCCTACCCCCCCCTCCAATATGGATAAGGATAAATCCTTTCGGCTCACGGTCGTTTTAAACAAAGCAAGTTTAAAATCTTGAGTCAAATAGTACCACTCTGCCATATATGGTATTTAGTGAGCAATGTCCTTTTCGGCTGGAGCCAGCACAACTTTAGTCGTCATTCCAATAATCTGTCATCGAATAGTTCAAAACTCAAAACTTTTATAGTCAACTACGGTAGCATATTAAAGCTATTATATAGGCATGCATGGGCCCCTTAGCCTCGATCTGACATAGAAAGGATACTGAAGATACACAAGAATTTAATACCGTTTCAGAAAAAAAGTCTAAGCATAGTCATTTATCACAAAGTAAAAATGTATATATGTTTTCATCTTAAAATCGTTTGAAGATTCTTAAACAATATGCGGCTTGTAAATAAGATGGTTGAATGTGATTTTTATGCCCCCTCTACGAAAGTAGAGAGGCATATAGTGTTCGGTCCATTCGTCCTTCCGTCCGTTCGTCCGTTTGTCCGTCCCAAATCTCCATATTTCCAAATTCCAATGCACTTACTGACAAATGCCACATCAATCATAGAAGAAAATGAGATGTGGAATAATTGTACGCGACACAACCTACATTATAAACGTATATTTTAAATATCCACAATGGAAAACAGCCATGGTAGGTGCACCTATTGATGCTAAGCACAATGCATGCTTCGGTTGCTGGATGTGACTTATATTTTCCGCATGAATGACCACTTACAGAAGAATGGTTAAAGTCTATTCCCACTAACTGACAAGTGATTTGTGTGGTAGGTGCACCTAGTGATGCTTAGCACAATGCATACTTCAGAAGCTTGATGTGACCCATATTTTCCGCATGGATGAGCTCTTGCAGAATAATGGTTAAAGTCCATTCCCACTTACTGACATGTGCCACATCAACTATTTCGGTATGGTAGGTGCACCTAGTGATGCTAAGCACAATGCATAACTTGGATGCTGACTGTGACCTATATTTTCTGCATGAATGACCACTTATAGAAAAATGGTTAAAGTCCATTCCTTCTTACTGAAAAGTGCCATAGCTACCATATTGGTATGGTAGGTGCACCTAGTAATGCTTTAGTGATTGCAGAAAAAATAAATGTTGCAAGATGGGGCATTATGTCTTTTGGACATATTCTTGTTTTAAGTAACATGCCATCGATCTGATTCTTCTGTTTATTATATCTTAAGACTTGATACAAAAGATTTAACATTTATACAGGGTTTTGAGAAGGAATGAAACAAGTTAAACAAAACCAGAGATTTCAACATAAGCTCCGTCAGATATATAGAGCATTATAGTTATACAACGGTCCTTAAGGGGAAGTTGACCCGTGCGGAGCCTAGCTTGTCGTAAGAGGCGACTAAGGGTCTTGGGATTCTGACGTTGGGTCAGTGCTCAGCCCACAGAGCGACCAAGAGTGTACCCTAGGTGGCTGAATAGGGTGGCCCTCGTCCGCGGGGGTTGTCAGGTCTATAATAGGGAAACCCTGACCGCTGACCATAGTGGGCCAACGTGTGGAGAGTGCCACGCTTCATGCACGTAAAAGACCCCTTTGTGGACCGCCAAGACGTGTACCACATAGGCTAAATTTTCCGCCCCTACCTTTCTCTCCTCTTTTCCTGGGGTTCTTTCTTTGTTTCCCAACCCATCCCCATGTTTCATTCATCATCATCATTTCATATTCATTGTATCACTCTTTTCATGTTAACCTATAAAGCGTTGCACGGGTTTAAACACCAACTCACTCTCTCACTTAAGAGGAAGTTTGGTGCCGTAAAACTTGGTTCAAACCACCATTTTATTTGAAATACCTCCACCGGTAACAAGTCAGGGTCAATTCAATCTTCAATTTATCCGTTGTGCCTTTGCCTTCTCTTGTTTTTCCTTTTTGTATATAGATTGATTATCCCAGTTCATTAGTTTTGCTATTACTTTTATTTACAGACATGCAACCACCACCACACAAGCTAAAAAAAAGACAGATTATAGAGAAGAGAAAACCAGTTCTAAATGTGTGAAAAAAATAGAGAGAATTGGACCAATGTGAACTTTGTCACCACGAGAAAAAGACATTTGAATGTTTATGCAATCATCAGCAACACATGACAATGTAAGCAATAGAAAATCTGAAATGAATTTAAAATACGATACTTAATTTAAAAGCTATCTAGATTTAGGGGGAGGTAATCTAACATTTGAAGAAATCCATGATATTGCTTCTAAAATATGTTAAAACAGTTGTTTCCAAATGTTTAAACATTTTAGGGGAAGTAATACTAGTAGTTATTTGTAAGACACATAATACGAAAGCTGTTAATCTAAAACAAAAATAGGTTTGAACATTCAATACAATTTAAGGTGTATCGGGGCTATTAGAACTCCACTGTAGATTTTTTTTTAATTTTTGGCACAATTGATAGACCTTAATGAATTGATGAAATATATCAAACTCTAGTAGCTGTCTACAAATAGCAAATTTTCAATATTTTTATATAGAATATATATAGGGAGAAAAGCTGTAGAGGCATCTGAAGAGGAATTCCTACTATAGAATAATCTCAAAACCTGAAGGAAAGTCCCTTTTCTAAAGCTATTCGTAATTGCATGAAATAAACATTGGGTCATCGTTCATTTTTCAAGATGTTCATGAAAATTGAATGTTTTTCTATTCATTCTATATGAATTACCCCCCTTTGATTTAGAACGGGAAATTTTAAAAATGATTAAAAAGACCCTTTTTGTATTACTATTGCTCCTAAATTGATAAAGTATATTATAATATATAGTTTTTGTCTTAGTTTATCAATTTTATACAAAATACCAATATCTGCAAAAAAGATGCTCAGTTTAAAAGCATCGAGCCACCTTAAAAGTAATGAACAATGTTTTGAAATGGTAAAAAAAGGCCTTAAATCTCAAAGTTGAGACGGATAGAGAACAATTTTGCTACCAGGTTCCTTTTTGAAAGCTGTCAAAAACAAGGGGTTGCACTTAGTCGTGCTAAGCATACCCCCACTCGGCCATTCAGAAAACAGGAAGAAGATGACCGACTGACCTGGAAAGGGGAGGCACGGTACAACTCATCATGCTAAAGCTGTATACCAAATTTGAAATCAATCCCTTCTCTAGAAGCCGAGAAATCTGTTACGAAAAATTGTCTATTTTTTACCCATAAAAAGTCTAAGTCAGCTCGGAAAACAGGAAGTAGATGATGGACTGACCTGGAAAGGGGAGGCACGGTATAACTCATCATGCTGAAGCTGTGTACCAAATTTGAAACCAATCCATCCAGTAGAAGCCGAGAAATCTGTTACGAAAAATTTCACTTTTCAAATTTTTTACCCATAAAAGTCTAAGTCGGCTCGAAAAAACAGGAAGTAGATGATGGACTGACCTGGAAAGGGGAGGCACGGTATAACTCATCATGCTGAAGCTGTGTACCAAATTTGAAACCAATCCATCCAGTAGAAGCCGAGAAATCTGTTACGAAAAATTTCACTTTTCAAATTTTTTACCCATAAAAGTCTAAGTCGGCTTGAAAAAACAGGAAGTAGATGATGGACTGACCTGGAAAGGGGAGGCACGGTATAACTCATCATGCTGAAGCTGTGTACCAAATTTGAAACCAATCCATCCAGTAGAAGCCGAGAAATCTGTTACGAAAAATTTCACATTCCAATTTTTTTTTCCCCTAAAAAAGTCTAAGTCGGCTTGGAAAACAGGAAGTAGATGATGGACTGACCTGGAAAGGGTAGGCATAGTATAACTCATCATGCTGAAGCTGTGTACCAAATTTGAAACCAATCCATCCAGTAGAAGCAGAGAAATTGAACCGGACGGACAGACGGACAGACGGACAGACAGACGGACGGACGGACGGACAAGGTGATTGCAATATAGCCCCCTCTCTTACGAGTGGGGGTATAATTTAAAATAAAATGCCCCATGAAAAAGGTGAAGACTTGTAAAATAAATATTTTTAACTCAAAGGTTTTGAAACGAATGAGCTATTCTCTAGAACAGGGTCTTTAGAAATTGATCTCAACTGCCATTTTCGTTGTTGCTATGAACTAAGGATGGCCAGGAAAGGTTTTTCATCAAGTTTACAACCAATATTGTTTAACATAGCATGTGAAGATATTTTAATGATTTCGATAAAAAATATTTGTAAAAAGATTGAAAATCGAAAAAAAAATAGAGGCTTTATCCTTAACTATTTAGAGTGTTACGATTCTTGGAAATTCAAACAAACAGCACAGCGCTATTGTAATAAAACTGTTGCTTTTGTTCAACTGAAGTTGCTGGACTTGAATTGTCAGCTCAATTACAGGTCCACTATTAGGGCTTCGTGAAGATGACACTTAAATCTTGACAGACAGTCTTGAATTTGGTACTGATGCTGATATTAGTATGGGACTTCTTTGAAAAAAATGTTCTGCAGTTAGCAGCAAAAGACTCTGTCGTCAACGATGATATTGTGACCAGTACATGTATATTACTTCTGCGATAGTGAAAATTAATCCACGTTCAGCCAGCACCACACTTGAATTTTAATCTGTGGCGATCTTCGAGAAACACAATAGTCATTGAAGTCCAAACAAACATGAACTAGCCAATATCTCCTCTTTCTACATCATTACCCTATTATTCTTATCCTTAATGTTTTGGACATTTGCGTGTTTGGAAAATTTTCCCTCGAAATCTAGCGTAATAGTATATTTGCTAACTGAATAAAATTTCGCTTCATGAAGTACAAGAAAGACAAAGAAGGTGAGATCTAACGACTGTAGAACTGGCTACAGAGTTGATTAACCATTAGTCATTTTCCGTGAATCTATGCCAATAATGTCTGTATTCCAGACGTCTTAGCACCAGTTAAATAGCTATTAACACCAAAAAGATTTTTTATACCAACTTATGACACCAACCACTCTTAGATTACTTTCAATACAGTTATCTTTTAAATAGACATGTTGTATACTTGATTTTTTATTTCAGTCTATAGATGTTTCATCGTTATCCTAACAAAAAATCAAACCAGTTTGGACTGTGAGATCTTTATGGGAAGATTTCCAGTTAAAAATTTTCGTTTAAGATGTTTAAAATGCCTGGTTTTTACCTGCATATTGTTGAACTCAAAATGACAAATGATATTATTGTAGGAACCCTAGAAATCAGAATTACAACAAAGTTCTTGACAATAAGTTTTGCTACAAAGCATCGACAAATATGAACATTAAGAAAGAAAGGCAGTGTATCAAAGAATAGCCGTCATCACAACAACATGTCAAAATACTATTTTAGCATCAAATACCACACCAAATCAGCCGGGATAGTATCCCCGCGGTCTTGATACTAGTGGTATACAAGAATACAAGAAGCTTTTTGCCATTCTTTTTTTACCAACACAATTGTAGGCCACTCGATGAGATTCATCGTTCTAAACTCCAGGATTTAAAAACATGTTGTATTCTTCCTTTCCTTCAGCAAACCCAGTGGAATAGGTTACTATAGACATTATTTGTTGTGCAAACTCTGGAGGCCATCAAGATGGGAAAACAGACAGTCAAGTAAAGACGATCTTGTCTTTAATTGTATATACACAGACTCTTTTTTGTAATCGTACAATTTGTACAAAAGTTTGACAATGCTATTGAGAAATCAGCTTAAGTCAAGACATTTCATATTTTTATACGGTGGTTTAGAATATCTGACACAGGAGTTTTGATGAGTCCTCTTAATGATAAAGCACTCGGAGTAACAAGAGTATGTGTTACAAAATATCGATCACGGAGATTAAAACAAAACTGTGGGTTTTTTTTCGGAATTTTCAGTGTTTTTGTTTCTGTTCTGTCTTTTAAAGATTATTTTCTCAGACATGCAACATTGTTCATGATAGATAGGCTCTTAATGTTTTTTATCATTCTTTGAAATTTGAGTCGAAAATTTAAAATAATTATGAAAAATACAATGTTTCAAAGCAAATAAAACACAAGTAGATAAACTTCTGATTACGCAGAAGCTAGATAATTGCATCATTAAATATCTGCATCAATTTTCGAAATAAAGAGACAAGAACAATTTTTATTTTATGATTCAGAAGACAAAGTATATGGTTTTGGGGGAAATATTGTCATGCAAATAAAGGTAATAACAAAATTACCGAACTTGGAAGATCAATCTCAATGTCCAAGAGAAGAGACAAAACATGGAAGACACTCCGGAATAGTTATAGACTGCAATGGTCCTGACTTGGTACAGGCGTTTCAAATAAAATGGTGCATGGGTTAAACCAGGTTTTATTGCGCGCCAAACCTCCTTCTTCCATTGCATTCCTAAGGAACAGTAGTAGCACACAATGCAACACGGCTGTGAAGACGTAATAGGCCGGATCTCAGTACAACAATCAGCAAAACACTAATCAAAACAAACATTAACCAATAGGTTCAACTCAATTTTTTAAGGGACCGTATGAGACGTATTTTCTTAGGAAGAGAGATCTAGAAGCAAAGAAGAGCTATTTTTAAAGGCATTCGAATGTCGAAAGTCAAAAAAATAAAACACGAAATCATTGAAAGCAACGCAACACTAACAGTACAAAACGAAAGACTCAAAACACACACGGCATATTTACTGCAATCAGCATCGCAAGCTTACATCGAAACGAGGGTCACCCGGAAGGGTGAGAAGTTCCTACAAACCATCAGTAAATAATTAGCGAAGCACACTTATTTGGAAGAAGATGGAAATTTGTATATCTTACCTTCGATGTTGTTTATCCACGACCCCATGTGCCTAACCTGCATGTGAAAGCCATATTTGTGTTTACATCAAGTTCCAAGGCTTCGTCAGAGAGATGCATCATGCAGCAGACATTGTGTATTGATTCTGTCTCAGGGAAGAATAGTCACTGCCAGACTGTTAACGCTACAGATTTATTGGATTTTTATTCAGTTTTAAAATCATATTTTGTTTTAACCAATAATTCTTTTGTTACTATCGACAGAAATTATGGCAATTAGTTAATTAGTGCCTTCCATTTACCGTTAGGAGTTGTAAAGTACATATAGGATAGGAATACGTCATTGGTTAATGATTCATGTACTTTCGATTCTGACAAATGATTTTGAACTTAGTCTACATTAATTCAATTGATTTGCACTAATCTAAGATATTCAATTTTCTTCTTTTATCTAAGAACGATTTCTATTGTTGTATATGATTCGACAAAATACAGTCTTATGAGTGGAAACATGAGTTTTTTAAATACACAGGAAAAATAGCTACGGATGTATTACGGATGGTCCTCAATCCATCCGAAAATCATCCGTAAAACGGTTATTGCATGCACGTCTGAATTTAATCTGTAATGAACTATCTGTAATTTACAGTAAAACAGATGAACATGTACGTATGAATATAATTCCAGCCGTTTTTTATTCGTAGCTCAAACAACCCGTAAAACATCCGTATTTCATCCATTTTTCACCCGTATCATGAAAATACCATTTTTCTCAGAAAAATATCCCGAAACCCCTCTAAAATCAACAGTTATGACCTAGATCGTAATGAAACAAAAATACAGGGTATTTTAAATAGTACGGATGAATTCCCGTACTAGATGATTATATACGGATGAAAAACGTGTGCTCGTTTTTTTTTCCGTATTTATCCATACATTTACGGATGAATAACGGATGGATAACGGATGAAAACGTCCGTAGCTTTTTGTTCCTGTGTACAGGAAACAGAAAAAAAAACTAACGGGACACGTATGAACCGAGATTTACTTGATGCAATGGAAACAATTATCGTTTATACAACGTCCCACAGTGAGTTTCTTACAATAAAAGTGTTTGTTTAGTTTTTCAACTAGATATCAGTCCGATTTCCACCGAAAAGAGAACAAAAGAATTTAACTCTTCTATCAAACGAGGTAGAAAAGTGCTATTGGGTTGTTTACGCTGTTGTCAAGACCTTTAAAAAGCTATTAAACGACACTTTTGGACAAAATTGTTCTTAAATAAGGATTAAACATTTATTTCTTAACTTACATACGAAATATTACGACCGAAAATGGTTTACGTTTACAAATATTTTTATTTTTGTGTCAAATGGGGGGTGTTGTTATTTACTGTTACACTTTTTTGCCCGTAACAGGAAAAATCTACAAAAAATTCCTATTTCACAGTAAATATTTTCTTATAAATTGATGCTACAGTCAAGGTGGCACCTCAAACATTTGAAGAGATACGTAATTCTAAAGCTGGTTCTTTTTTAGTGCCTGTGTTATAACTATTTACCCAAACGAACACACCCGTCCTTGACATTGCGATAAGTAACAAAAGAAAATGCTATCTATTCACTAACATTTTTCCTTAACTTTATAAAAATAGTTTCATTAAATTTGTATGAAAATTGAAAAAATAAAACATATTTTCCTTAAAAGAATCAAAAGGATATTTAATTTTATTTTGAGTCACGAGGATTTGACCTACTTAAATACAAATCAAAATACAAAGCCAATTCTTGTTGATCTTTGATCGCTTTATCCAAATTAATAGAGAACCGGTTTTATATAAGATTGATAAACAAATTGAATGATAAGTACCCGTTAAGAAAACAAAAACAATGTGTATCGCTTGAGTAGCAACACAAACTGTTTAATATATAAAATATAAATGAATTGGCTGTGAATCAATTCTGGATCTGTCCCTGCAACAAAAGTTTTCCTATCCAAATGTTAAAATTAAAAGAAAAACGATGCATGAATTAGAATTTAGATGGAGGTAGTAAGTCTACATTTCAAAATTATGTAAATTATATATCTGTTATTTCGTTTGCGCAATGTTACATATCTATAAAAACCTATCAAACGCACCACTTATAACATTAATTCCCCTGAAATTACTTGACTACGGGCTATTCAAAAGTGTTACACTTTTTTGCCCGTGTACATAGAATTTTTCCAACTAGTTGATTTGGTGTCTTTTTGTATTCGCAATTAGTAAACCGAATGTGTAGGTGGCACCCATGGAAATAAATACACTAGAATTTTTTAACAAAAACAGAGTATCAGTTCCGCTTGGCCTTAACGACGTGTTTGTGTTAAAAATATGAATCTATCATTAGGTATGGTGATTTAGATTATATTCATAGAGGCAAAAATATGTCTAGACCTTACCTTTTAAATTACAAATCGTTTAATCCAACACCTGATTTTTAATCGCACATTGTATAAGAGTGCATCTCACCTTTAGCGTCATGTATTGTTAAGGTACTATTTTTAACCTTTTTATAGGAGAGTGAAAAAATAGGGCAGATAATTTTTTAACGGTGGAAAACGGACTGATATGCATACGTGTATTTTGAGTATTAATATGTCATCAGCAGCATTTTATTCAAAACGGTTGGAAGGTCAAAAGGTTCAGTATGACAACTTCTAAATTCTAAGTGACTTTCAGACCTGTCTGACTTCTTCCTGTGTGGGGTACGGACGGACGGACATACGTTCGTATGTCTGTATTCGTATTACGTATTTCCGTCAAGCTTTTTTTCAAAAACCGTACATGCAAATGATTTGAAACTTGGTAGGATGGTTCGGTATAACATTGTACATCCTAAGCGACTTTCAGACCTGTCGGGCTTCTACTGCCTGTATGGGGCACCTCATTTTCGCTAGCCAAGGGTTACGATCCGCTATTTGCTCATATTCTGACCTGATGTATATGTATGTATGTATATAGTTTCATGATGATACAATACTTCTTTCATAGAAAGGTAGCTTCAAACTGAAGTTAAACCTAGGTGTAGCCGATGCTTGTGAGTAGAATGTTATATATGTTTTCAACACTTTAGAAATGTCAACTGAAATGGTAGGCATGCCCACGTTATTGTCGTGACGGGTTCCTAGAAACCTCTTCAATCTAAGCAAACAAACAAGAAGATCTAAGAGCAAGACACAACCAAACTCCAGTGTCCAGATGACTTTTATAAGTTTTCGATTTATCAAATCTAGTCACTGATTGTACGTACATTAAAAAAGAAAAGGCCAAATCTAGCACCGAGTATATCCACCAACTGCAAAGCAAAAAAAAAACACATTTCTATGTTTTAATTAGTTCATCTTTAGCAAACGAATGAAAAATAGTTGGTGTTTTGCCCCATTTATAGTCTATACATGGTTTTAACAATACATAGATATGCTTTATTAAGGTATTCATTTCATAGAGAAAAAAAAGCAGCCATATATTTTTATATTTTGTCTTTTCTATTGCACGTCTTAAATTCTTTTTACGGTCTCTATAAACATGCACATTCTAAGTAACCACGTTTTTGTCTCGGAATTTTTGCTTTAACTCAAATACTACTACTAGTATTTACGATATTATCATATAAATACGCCATTGGTGTATGGGTGACCAGAAAGTCATAAAATATGTTACTAATTTAATTTTATTTATATATTTTCAAAATATTATACCGGTATATTTTTTTCCATTCTACCTAAATAGTCTATAAGAGGCTATATTCGACAGATATTTGAGAATTAAGTATGCGTATATTTTAAGGATAATCGGATTTAATAAACAACATATTGCATTATAAACGAGTGAACATGAAAAGTGAACACGAAATTTATGATCAATAGGCAAACACATAATTACTGCAAATCGTCCAAATTGTTGCAAAGATTTCCGTGTTCTCTTTTAGACTTTGATATTCCCCTGACAAAATGAGACAAAGAAAAGTAAATGCTGATGAAACAAATGGTCACGTTTCTAATGGGGACATTAAAAAGCCAAAGAAAAGTGATGTGGAGAAAAAAACTACCGAGCAACTGTTAGTTCACTTGCTATTTGGATTAGTGGGGTTTATTTTTGCCAGTGCCCTTTTTATATTCCTGTCTGTGGACTTCTATCCTGAATACGAACGATTTCCATTACAAAGAAGAAAGACAGAAGTTTCCGAAGAGCACATGTCAGATTTCTCAAAGGGGGAAACAAACCAAGAAAATGTAGTAAAGGTGGGCGGACCAAAACACAAAGAGGTCAAGTCTAGTTCTGGTAACGATAGAAACCAAACACAGACCATTGGAGGATGGCGATTGGCTGATAGAAGTATAACGGCTAAATATGACAGTGGAATATGTAACATTGAGAGACGTAGCTTTCTTAACTTGACCACCGAGGAGTTCGAAAGGGATTACAGATACAAAAAGCCACTGATTGTCACGTTTCCGAACGAAGCGAAGGACTGGACTGACCCCGAAAGATGGACCGTCGATAATCTGAAGAAGGAGTATGGAGATTTTTTCTTGTATTCTGGAAATGCGCGGGAAATCGTGCGTAGAGGAGGAAATGGGGAAATCGGATCCTCATTTTCAGATTTTGTGGACAAACTTATTACACAAGAGGATGGTGCAGGGGAGCCATTGTGAGTACAGATAATCAAATCCTTGAAGTAAAAAAAATATTCACATACATGTACTATGGAGATTAACAGAATTTATAAGTAAACCACCCATACAAACTCTTCATAAAAAGAGAAATATTTTGTTCGTTGTCGCTTTGTCCTCATACACAGGCGTTTGGGTCAAGGATTTTCTTTTTTTTTATTATAAATATCGTGCATATGGAAAAAGAAACATCTCGTCTATATACTATTATAGACGAGATGAAAATTTTATATACACGTTATTAGTAATAAAATAGAAAATCCTGGACCCAAACGCCTGTGTTCTCATCTTGTTTTACTTTGATCATTTGTTTATATGTTATTTATATGTTATATTTTACAGGTACGTTTTTGACAGAAGTTTTTATAACACATCAAATCTACCAAAAACTTTGAAGCCTCCTGAAATATTTAAGATTCAGGCAAGTACAGGAATACTAAAAACCCTAGACCATATAATTGAAATTGTTTCTTCCATTATTATGCTTGTATTGTTAACTCCATCTCATGATGATGCCCTAATCTTAAAAATATAAATTACAACAAAGTTCCAGACAGTAAATTTCACTACGCCTGACGCGCGTTTCGTCTATTCAAGACTCATCAGAGGCGCTCTACTAAAAGTTGAAAGAGCCAAAAAGTACATGAATATGAAGAGCATAGAGAAGGGATATGGAACGACACAGAATCACATTATTAAAATGCATTTTTGCTACATTCACTGAAACCACGCAGAATACTCAGTTTTTTGCAGATACCGTGTATATATGGCTATTTTACTTGAATTTGTCACATATATAGGCTAGCATATTGCTATAACCAGAACAATTTGCAATATACTCCAAACTTAAGTAAATTGCACTACATTAATTTGAGCTGTTATTAATACACTTTTCTCGTGTAACATCTTGATAGCTTAGCTTTTCCATTCTATCGCCATAGCATAGGATTAGAATTAATGGTAGTACGAATGCAGGATTGATTTTATTAATTCAAGGAAATGATTGACTGATTCTTTGTAATTTTTACTGGCTACCAGACGCAAATCGAGCAAATGATGCGAGAACTTCTGAAGGAACGTATATTTTTCCCTTTTGATGGGAACATGCACCTTAAACATCCCTCTAGGGTATGCTCAGTGGGGCCATTACAAAGGCCACACTCACAAACTGCAAACTGGATAAATATTTACAAAGCTTGATATAAATGCCTTTACTATTGATAGAAGTCCGGCATATATAGAAATTACCTTGATCGACATCTTTAAAACTTACAAATTTCATCGATTCGCACCTTGCTTCATGAGTTGCTTCATCATCCAAATTTTACCAAACGTTAACTAAACGCGATTGACCGCCAGGCACTGCATGGAATCGGAAATACCTAACAGTTTTTTTTGTATAAAGAATAAAGCAATCTTTATCTTAAAAATGAAACATTTTGATTGAATAAAATAAGATCGTTACCTTCCTACACAGGCAAAATTTAGACATACATCTGACGCACGTTAATAAAAACGTCAGTCTGACGTAGTGCATAAACGTACGTTAAACATACGTTTCTAACCGCTGTACGGTAAACGTACGTCAAATTATTGTAAAAACATATGTCAGACGTAAGTTTTTTAAACGTGCGGTAAACATACGTTTACCATACGTCAGACATATAGTTTCCTAAAATGTATGAAGTAAGTAAGTTATTTATTTAGTGTGTTTTATTATGAAATAAAAATATTGCCAAGATAAATTTTTAACGTGCGTCAGACGTACGTGGTTAGAAACGGCAATTTGATATGCGTCAGATGACATGCGTTTAACGTACGCCAGACGCACGTTAAACGCAGTCAACATTTTGCCTGTGTAGACATGAACCGATATTACCAACATAGATAATTTCTGTTATTCTTGCTGTATTGTTTCTTTAGAATGGAATTGATGACAGTATTTTCTTCCTTGGTGCGTCAAAAAGTGGAGTATCATTCCACAAACATGCAGATTCTTGGAATGGTGTCATTTATGGAAGAAAACGTTGGTTTCTTTACCCAATAAACCACACACCACCTGGAGGTTTGTTTGACAATATTTAGTGAAAATGATTTAGTTCGAACGACTGCATGACGACACGGACTTTTTTTCAAATCAGTCTCTCAGCATCTAATAGTTGTCACAGCCTTGACATCTTATATTCTGTATCAGCATGAGGTCCAAAATTACGGGCCAGTATCTTACCAACTCGGCCATTTTTTTTCTTTTCCGATCTTTTTGATCTGATGCATTCTGATTGTTAAGTACTGTTTGTTTTACATATTGAAGAATGAATTGTACGTTACAGGTGTATTTACGGGATATACTATGTTGGAATGGTACAGTATAATATATCCCAAACTAAAGGCACAGGCAGACAAACCACTAGAATGTATACAGGAAGCCGGTGAAATACTATATTTGGTAGGTGTTTTAGAAGATATTTATTCTATTCGCTTCTCAAACTTTTTGGTGAAAACTTTCGCTCCCTGTTTTGTCGTTTGGGTTTTTATTCCCCGCTCGTGGACGTGGCTGGTATTGTTTGCTCAACAACTAGTTGTAGTTTTAAAATTGGAGAATCTCATTAATGGTTTTCTCCCTGTTCATATGCTGTTGCTTTTGCTTTCTTTTCATCAATTTTAAAAATTATATGTTAATGCTTCCAATATTGTAAAAGAACTCTGCTCTTTAAATGGAACCACCCACAACCGTTTAAGATCAATTTTATTGCGTAACAACTTCATTTTGTATCATATGAATAATTGTGGTCTTTCACAATTTCTAAACATTAACATAAGCAATGTTGCTGTAAGCATGTTTAGTGCAAGTTGAAAATGTTTAATTATTGATTTGTGACGGCTCTGTTACAAATTGGATTATACCCCTTATATCTCTAGAACATTGTGATAGCTTTTTCTTTAAGTATGTATTTTTTGTATTTTCAAATAATAAGAAGTTCGGCCAAAGTCCCCTCAATCAATGGAAAGTTTACAGTCGTGCCTATGGTGTAGGTTAGAAACTCAACTTGAGACTGGCTGTGTGCTTTAAGTCGTCCAGCTCATAACACACCATTAGAGTTAGCTAGCTGCGAACGTATCCCATCGCGTGGAGGTTCTGGTCGGAATGAGCCATCTATCAATATTTTGTTAGAGCCATTGATTATTTGAGGGTTGTTTTTTTTTTTTTTTTTTTTTCGTATTGCACATTGACTCTATCGTAGTATAAGAGTCCTTGTGGTTAAACACCATTTCTTCTCTAACCCACTAAGTTTTCTAATGTGCAATAAATTGCGCTTTGAAATTAACTTTGTTAATTTTAGCTCATCCTTCTAAGTTTTACGATTGTACAACTGGAGATATGATAGGTTACGTCAATTGGACTGATGCAGAAATGATAACTGCTCTAAATTATCTTTTGGACAATATTTATATTCGTTTTGGGAGAACAATTCATCGCCAAGTCAATGGTATCCTTATGGGAACTAATTGTGCTCCACTTATTGCTGACCTTTTTCTTGTATTGTTATGAATACCAATTTATGGCGAAACTTCAAAAAGACCCAAACAGACAACATCTCATTGAAACTTTCAATTATACCTACAGATATTTAGACGATATTCTTTCACTAAACAATCCCACATTTTCTAATTTTATTACGGAAATATATCCCAAGGAATTACCTTGAATAAATCTAACCTAACCGGTGATAGATGCCCATTTTTACATCAAGATTTAAGTATTATCAATGGAAAATTACACACTAAAATATATGATAAACGGGGTGACTTTTCATTTCCTATTGTTAATTTCCCTTTTCTATAGAGGGAGATGTACCACTTGCTCCGTCTTACGGAGTTTATATTTCACAGTTGGTAAGATATGCTCGGATCTGCATGGTGTGTCTAATTTTAGTGTTAGTTAGTGGGCGGACGCCCGATGGGGGATAACTGATTTATACCACGGGACTGTTGAGGGTGCTAAATGAAAGTTGATGATAATTAATGAGGGGGTCTTTCAGGAATTTAGCCTTATCTACTGATAAAGCATGATTAATGCAGGATATCTCGTTACATTTTATGACATAGTGGTATAAATGATAAAAACCGGTGTATTACAAAAAAATTACTAAAACAAGGATATCGTTACCACAAATAAGTGAAGTCGTTTACAAAGTTTTATCACAAATATCTTTACCGTATTGGAAAATTTAACTGTACACGTCGAATTCTGATTATAAAGGGGATATCCCATCCCGATTTCTACGGTAATGTTGTTTTTAAAGCAAATAAATTCAAAATCAATCCTTTGGGAATGAAAAATTGGCTAAAAACTTTATTGAATAAAGGTTATGAAATGGAAATTTTAGTAATATCTTTGAATTTAGTCTTCTTTGGTAAAAATATTGATAATTTGATACTTACTTTAAAATGTTAATTGCCTTTTTATACTTTTTTATACTTATGTCATTTTTGAGCATTACAGCGGTCAAGTGTGTTGGTTTTGTGTGATGATGCATCATCAAATCATGAATTGTTTGACGTGTTGTGTCGGATTTAAAATCGACATACTTGATTTTTTTTACATCAGTCGATGGATGCTTCTTAGCTAGCTGTCAGTAACTTCGAGTGTTCTCAAGAGGGTATCTCTACGTCCTGTTAATTAATTGTTGTCCTTTTGTCTCAGATACTCTCTAGTTGAATTGAACTTCAATCGATTTGATGTGTTAGTTTGTGCTTTGTTAATATTGATTATCAATAGGGGGAAGGTTGGCGCCAAAAAAACTAGTTTAACCCCGCCACATTTGTAATGTACCTGTCCTTATCAAAGCTTATGTTTGTATTTAGTCGAATTTATGTTAATTGTTTTTGTCAAGAAGAGGGTCTTTCATTGCACTTTGGGATTGGACTTGAATCATATGTAATTTATTTTCAATCCAGGGGCCAATTGAAAAACAGCGAGCAGCGACCACTGGTCACATTGAACGGGCTGTTGGCTGTTTTCCATTGTGAATGTTTTAAATTTACGTTTATATTGTAGGTTGTGTCGCGTTTTCTTCTATTAGTACATAAATATATCATGAACGATATTTGCTTGACCCTTTTACAGCCAGAAGGATTTTACCACGGAACTATCAACATTGGCGATACAGTAGCTATAGGGATACAGAAAAAGGAGTGTGAAATAGATATACAGAAACAATTCTACAGAGGTCGGTTTTCTAAAGATTGTGTTCTTAAGTGTCGATGTTTGGCAACGTTGTTCTTCGACCCTTGTTTGCATACATGAGTTACCATTTGTAGTGTTACTTATGCTTTAAAAGTTATGGTCAATTTCATCTATTCAAGTTTAAAATTTATGTACTTATTTTTTAACGATTTCCAATTGCTGTCTGTAAATTTCATTGGTCACCGTCTGAAAGAGGAAACATTTTTTATATACGCCATTGATAATATTTGATATTTTAAATGATTTTTTTACTATTACTTTTAATTTCAATTTTGACCTTTTTCATGAATGTATAATTACAATCAATTATGCTTCATTGCAGAGAGAGAACTTTTTGATCATTTAAGCAAAAGTGAGAATGTTGAAGAGAGAGATTCCCGGCTCCAAGCAATTATAGATTTATACACCAATATTCTAAAAGAATTACCGGGTGAGTTTACATTATACAGATAATTTTAAGTCAAAGAGAAAGCAAACATGAACTAGAGTACATACCGTAACAAACTAGAAAACACACACATTCATCCTAGAAGCTACAGAATCGCAACATACGAAGACGTTTTGGTGCCTCAAAACTGATTTCATTTCAAATTTTATGTACCAAGTCAAGATCACTGATTTTGTATGACATGTACCTTATTTGATCATCCCTGTCGGGTACTCTCTTAAGCTTTTTAGTTCCGTAATTATTATTGTTTATTTGTGTTTCGCTAAGCTTGTCGGTAAAAGTCCACTAAAGAGCGCGCAGAAACCTGACATCATCATCATCATCATCTTCCTGATACGGGAGTAGACTCCGTGTGGAGTGTGGAACTTCCCGGAACAACTGTGCTATGTACATGAAAATGGGGGGTCGAAGTTTAAAAGATTGCCAGATTGCAATCCCTAGTTTACAGTTTAAAATCATATGATATTAATCACATTATGTACAGTGGCTAAGCTTATATATAATTATTAATTAGCCAAAAGGGGTCCTCCAAATGTTAATGTGGAGATACCACTTTTGAAGGACTCCAATGAGGGAGACATGCATATGGCCTCTGGCAGGTTGTTCCAGACTGTTATTGTATGTGGAAAGAAGGAAAATTTATAATAGTCTTTATTTGTATAGACTTGTCTGAATTTATGTTGTCCCCTAGTGCGCCTATCAGATTGAGTTAACATGTCATTTTTAAGTTCTACTAATCCAGAATTTATCTTATAAATTAGAACAAGTTTAGCTTTAGTTCTACGAGATTGTAGACTTTCCCATTTAAGATTGTTGATCATATTAGTCACTGCACCGGGTGATCTGTCAGTGTATTCATTGAATACATATCTGGCTGCCTTACGCTGAATCTGCTCAAGTTGGTTGATTTGATTTTGTTTGTAAGGGTCCCAAACTGGCGAGGAGTACTCTAAAACAGGACGTACAAGTGATGTCCTTACGTGAGCAGTGTTTCATGTTCCTACGAAGAAAGCCTAACGTTTTATTTGCCTTTGACGTTACATTATTTATATGCTGTCCCCAATCTAGATCATTACTTATAGTGACACCCAAGTATTTACTATCTGGTACGGTTTCAAGTATTTGGTTATGTAATTTGTATTTAAACAGATTTGTTTTAGACTTTTTAGAAATATTTAGTACATAACATTTGTCAGGGTTAAAATTCATTTGCCACTCTGATTCCCAGTGCTCAAGGTTTGACAGATCATTTTGTAATTCCTTAGAGTCACTTTCATTATTAGTTATCCTATATAATAAGCAATCGTCTGCAAAGAGACGAGTGTGACTTGAAACCTGCTCGGGTAGGTCATTAATAAAGACCAGAAATAAAGTTGGGCCTAACACAGTGCCTTGTGGCACTCCTGAATCTACAGATAATTTAGAAGATTGAACACCATTTAAAAGGACTTGTTGTTGTCTATTAGAAAGGAATTTAAATTATTATTCCTTATACCATAGTAGTCGAGTTTCAGCAGTAATCTTTCATGTGGCACTTTATCAAAGGCTTTGCTAAAGTCTAAAAGGATTGCATCAACTTGGTTACCATCAGATAATGACTTAGCAATATCCTGAATGCTAGTTACAAGTTGCGATTCACAAGAACGCTTACTTCTAAAGCCATGTTGGCAGTCACTTAATATGTTATTAAGGTCAAGATGTTTTCTGATACTACTAGTTATTATATGTTCTAATAATTTACAACAAATAGCAGTCAATAAAGGTAATAACAAAAGTACCGAACTTGAATGATCAATCTCATAGTCCAGAGAAAATGACAAAAACGAATCAGTCATACCGGAGAACTGGTGGATCGCAATGGTCCTGACTTGGTACAGGCATTTCAAACGAAATGGTGGGTTAAACCAGGTTTTATGGCGCCAAACCTCCCTCTTCCATTGCGATCTTAGGATTCGGTAATGACCATAGAACACAACATAGTTGTGAGACACAATAGGGATATTGAGGTGATCATCTCAGTACAGCAGACCAGTCATACACTAATTAAAACAATTAACTATCATATCTTTTAACTCAATTTTGAACTTTTCTACTAGTGGCTGATAACGAAGAAAGAATTTTTTTAGTGATCGTATGAGACGTATTTTCTTATAGCCCTGCTTCAAAAGTCGGTCACGAAGAAACCGGTGTCTGATCAAAAAATCTGTGAAATGTGTGCAAGCTCTGGCATATCGAATAAGTTGAGAAATATAAACACCGTATGCAGGAGAAGTAGGTATATTGCTCTGTAGATTAGGAAAATTAATAATTTGAAAATTAAAATCGTCTCGTTTATCGTAAATTTTTGTACTGAGATGACCACCTGGGTCAAATTCGAGGTGCAAATCCAAGAAAGACGTGAAGCAATTAGATTCGGTGGTCTCTTTAATCTCCAATTCCGGAGGATATATTGAAGGAATCCAACTACCAAACGAAGTGTTATTGACAGAAAGGACATCATCAATATATCTGAATGTAAGATTAAATGACCTTGCCTCTTTCATCTTCTTGTTCTTTACGAGTCCCTGAAGAAATTCAGTCTCGTAAGAGTATAAAAACAAATCGGCGAGGAGAGGAGCACAGTTTGTGCCCATTGGAATGCCGATTTGTTGTTGAAAAATCTTTCCTCCGAAGGTGACAAATATGTTGTCAATGAGGAAATCAAGCATACTGCAAACTTGTTCCAGTGTGTAACAAATTTTATCTTTGAAAGATGTTTTGGAAAAGAATGTAGAATTATAACCCAAAACAACAAAATTCCTTGAGTGTCAGTGAGACCGGCCTGTAATTAATTGCATTATGTTTATCTCCTTTTTTAAAGATAGGTACACCATTTGCTTGTTTCCAATCATATGGGATTTTGTTATCATTTATTGACTTTTGAAAAAAGAACCCGAGAAATGGTGATATTTCTTCAGAAAATTTGTTTAGAAACATTGCTGGGATATTATCTGGCCCACTAGCCTTGTGAGGGTTTATATTTTTTAAGAGTTTAGTTATTCCATTAACATTAATATCAATTTCTGGCATGGTAGGAAAAGGGCTGTTACTTTTATTTGGCATTGAAGTTTTATTTTCCTTGGTAAATGCACTTTTGAAATGTTCATTAAGGATATTTGCTTGAGTGAGTGAATCACTATAAAGAAGACCATCCTTCCCCCTCAGTGGGGAAACACCAATGGTTTCTGTTTTCTTCCCTTTAATGTATTGCCAAAAGGTTTTAGGTTTTTCTGTTAACTGTGGACTGATGACCTCATCCATATAATTTCTTTGAGCTTTTCTAATTTCTCTTTGCGCTGTGGCTTTGAGTTTTTTATATTTATCTTTATGTTCTTTCTTCCCTGTCTTTTTCGCTTTATTAAAGGCTTTTCTTTGTTTCTTACACAGATTATCTATTTTTCTATTAGCCCAGGGATTTGTATATTTCTTCCTAGTCATTTTACTTGGAACATTATCATTAATGATTTTAGAAATACCATCTCTAAATTTTATCCACAACTGATCTATAGATAGATCTAAGGTTGTTTGACTAAGCAATTCAGTTATAAATGACCTAGTTATGTTCTTAACTTTATCAAAATCCATTTTCTTCCACAGATAAATTCTATGAGGACATTGTTTTGCCCTTTTAGGTTTACAAATTGCATCCACTAATACTATATTATGATCGGAGATTCCTGGAATGGATTTGATTTTTGTAACTAGTGTTGGTTGATTAGTACAAAAGACATCCAAAATGTTTTCTTTTCTCGTTGGAAAATCGACCATTTGGTCAAGACCTAAAGTATTTAAGGTTTCAAGAAAAATTTCATTGAATTCTTTTGGATACATATTTCCATCAATAGTCATTGTTGACCAATTTATGTCTGGGAGGTTTAGATCACCACTTAGCCAGAACGTGGAGTTCTTATATTCCTTTTTGATGTCAATTATTTCTGATTGCATTTGTTTAAAATAGTCAAGATCAGTTTTACTTGGTGGTCTATATACTGAAACTATGACCAAAGATTTATCATCAGTTATACTAACTTTCACTGCTATTAATTCAGATTTCTTACTTTTATAAATTTGTTGACATATGATTCCTTTTTTGATGGCAATGAGAACACCACCGCCTTCTTTTCCATCACGGTCCCTACGGTAAACATCCTCAAATAGTGTTGTGGGCAGAATTTCAGAGGATAGAATATCCTTATTTAGCCATTTTTCATTCCCTATGATGATATCAGGATTGGATGAGGATATTAAATGTTCTATTTGTGGAGCCTTGTTTTTACAGCTTCTGAAATTCACAGTTAGTACTCTTAGAGAGTTTAACCTATTTATTCTTTTATTTGGTTTTGGTGGTTTAGGTGAAGAAGAAGCTACAGGGTCACCTATTTTAAAATTATCTAGATTATCATTTAAACTTAATGAAAATGCCGAGCTATCTGATTGATATAAACATGAAAATGAATTTGTAGCCAAAATGGAATTTCCTGATGAATAACAGGACTGAAAAATAGTCCTGGAATGATTTGGTGTTCCACAGCATGGACATATCCATTCCACTGAAGAATTGCCATACCTCTCATACATGGATGGGCTTATATTTACACACCCTATATGACACCATTCTTCACAGTTATCACAGACTATTGCGTCTTGGTCCCAAGTGCATTCTTCAGAACAGATTCTGCATGGGCAACTAGATTCATTAAGATTGTTGGGACCTGGGTTTGTCTCGACCTGATTGCTAAGCAAAAGCTTTATCAATAGGTGCATATGTCTAGATCTGGCTGTGCTTTTGAACATTGATCTCTTGACTTGACATACATGTAGCTGCCAGTAATACAACTGTGACATCGGGGTCAGGCCGCTTTGCCCACAAAGCGACTGGGATGTGTGCCCCAGGTGGTTGAATGGGGCAGCCCTGACATCGAGAGATGCGGGGTCGTCAGGCGATAATGCGGAAAACCTGACCGCAAACCATAGTGGTGCACCGTGTTGGGAAAAATGTCACGTTCCTCGCACGTTAAAGAACCCTGCTGCAGGTCTCGGTAAGAGTAGGACCCGTAGGATCCCCATGCAGGAGGCTAAATTTCCCGTCCCTACCCATCACTCCTTTTTCCAGTGGCATTCAAAACTGTCCTACCCGATTGGCATTTCCTCCACTTCATCATCATTTCATGTTCATTGTATCACCACTTTCATGTTCATCTCCCGGATATAGTCGAAATCGCGCTGCTTGGGAGTAAAGCAATAACTAACTAACTAACTAATTATTTGTGTTTACATGCTTCTGTCTTGCAGACAGTACCGAAGTCATGAACAACCTAGCAGAGCTATACACTAAAGCAGAGAGACAGAGAGCTAGTATGGAAATGCTCAACCGGGTTCTGAAGAAAGATCCTTACTTTCTCATGGCGATGCTTGCCAAGGTTGACTTATTAAAAGAAGTATGTATATTCTACTTTATACGTTTGGCCTTGTAACATTTCTTGACGAGTCTTTCATAGACAAAAAGCAGACCAAGTTTGAAAGTTAGGCACTTGATTTGTTGCAAATTTGTACAATCCATAACATGACATTTTTTCAAGGAGTAGCTACTAGTATTTGAAATGTCACAGATATTTATTATATATGTATGTGAAATTAAGTTTGTAGCCTCTGTGTGACAACTCTGTTTTCTATGGGTTTTTTTTTGGGGGGGAATAAGATATGTTAAACTGTGTAAACTAAATCAAATGTATTGTTTTTTACAGTCAAATAATTGGTTTTAATTTTTGTCATGATTAAAAAAGTTGGGTTTTTTGCTATTGTAGATAAATGAAGTCTATAAAGCAGAAGAGCTGTTACAGGAAGCACTGGCCCTTAACCCTGATCTTTATGATACTCGTGTAAAGTATGGACAGTTGTTATATGATGTCGGTAGAGCGGAGGAATCAGTTTATCATTTCAAAAAGGTTTGTTATTTTGACATTTTCAATACTTCAATAAGTGATAAAAAGTCAGGATTTTTCGAAACACAACATTATAGCCAAAGAACACTAGTCTAGTTCTGGACCTTGCTAACTATTTCTCATCCATGTGAGATATTTTCGTTTTAATCCGGACATTTTATTTTCATTTCTGGGAAATTTTAAATATCATATGATGGTAATTTATGAAAACCGACCTTAAAATATATTACCAATAAACTGTCGTCAGAAGTTTTAAAGAGAAAAAGAGTAGCCTCCCATTAGCAACATGATTGAAAAATTATCAGACGTGATATGAATATATTCAACTCTCTTTGTTCCTAGTGTGCTCCTGGTTTGGGAATAAAAGATATGTTATGTTATGTCATGTTATGTTGTTCATCACTAATTAATTGTTTTAATAGACACACACTTTGGCATTATGTATACTAAATAAAGGTAATAACAAAACTACCGAACTTGAATGATCAATCTCATAGTCCAGAGAAAATGACAAAAACGAATCAGTCATACCGGAGAACTGGTGGATCGCAATGGTCCTGACTTGGTACAGGCATTTCAAACGAAATGGTGGGTTAAACCAGGTTTTATGGCGCCAAACCTCCCTCTTCCATTGCGATCTTCAAGTCCATAAAATATATAGTTACATATAGTCGAAAATAATAGGACTGTTTGATATGAAAATTATCACGAACAAAATGCAGAAGCTTTTGTCTGGAACTTTGTTGTAATTTTTATTAAAGAGAAACACAAAACCAGAAGAATTAAAGATCGCAATGGTCCTGACTTGGTACAGGCACTTCCAAAGAAGTGGTGGGTTAAACCAGGTTTTATGGCGCCAAACCTCCCTCTTCCATTGCGATCTTAGGATCCGGTAATGACCATAGAACACAACATAGTTGTGAGACACAATAGGGATATTGAGGTGATCATCTCAGTACAGCACACCAGTCAAACACTAATTAAAACAATTAACTATCATATCTTTTAACTCAATTTTGAACTTTTCTACTACTGACTGATAACGAAGAAAGAATTTTTTTAGTGATCGTATGAGACGTATTTTCTTATAGCCCTGCTTCAAAAGTCGGTCACGAAGAAACCGGTGTCTGATCAAAAAATCTGTGAAATGTGTGCAAGCTCTGGCATATCGAATAAGTTGAGAAATATAAACACCGTATGCAGGAGAAGTAGGTATATTGCTCTGTAGATTAGGAAAATTAATAATTTGAAAATTAAAATCGTCTCGTTTATCGTAAATTTTTGTACTGAGATGACCACCTGGGTCAAATTCGAGGTGCAAATCCAAGAAAGACGTGAAGCAATTAGATTCGGTGGTCTCTTTGATCTCCAATTCCGGAGGATATATTGAAGGAATCCAACTACCAAATGAAGTGTTATTGATAGAAACGACATCGTCAATATATCTGAATGTAAGATTAAATGACCTTGCCTCTTTCATCTTCTTGTTCTTTACGAGTCCCTGAAGAAATTCAGTCTCGTAAGAGTATAAAAACAAATCAGCGAGGAGAGGAGCACAGTTTGTGCCCATTGGAATGCCGATTTGTTGTTGAAAAATCTCTCCTCCGAAGGTGACAAATATGTTGTCAATGAGGAAATCAAGCATACTGCAAACTTGTTCCAGTGTGTAACAAATTTTATCTTTGAAAGATGTTTTGGAAAAGAATGTAGAATTATAACCCAAAACAACAAAATTCCTTGAGTTTGAAAAGGCTTTTTCGAGAAGTTTTTTCAGGCGACATTTTAGTTTTTCGTGTGGCAAGGTAGTGTATAAAGTTGAAAAATCGAACGTTTTCAAAGAGTGAACCTCAGAAAATGATCTAGATTTAAAATGATCTAACAAATCTTTTGAGTTTTTCAAAATCCACATATGGTTAATTCCACTACGATTATAAATAGTGTCGCAGTATGCTTGTTGACCTTCTTTGACAGCAGCCAAGATTTTAGTTAAATGAACGGACAGCTCTGTAGTTGAACATGATGAAGATCCAGCTATATACCTTTCTTTGTACGGATTTTTTTGAAGTTTAGGTATCCAGTACAAATATGGTAACTCTTTATGTTCCTCTTTCATTGGAATATTGAAAGAGGACATAAAAGAGCTATGGTTGGCTATGATTTCATCTTTGTTAAATGTAGTCCGTGTGTATGTAGCACTAGCGGAAGTATTACCATCAATGCCTAGTTCTTTTATTAGACAATTGTAATAATGTGCTTTACATACAAAAACTATATTATTGGAAGCCTTGTCTGCTGGCGTGACAACATACCTGTCATGTAAGGAGGAGAGACAATTGAGAGCTTCACGATCTCTAAATACAGAAGAAGGCCGGGGGTTCACACATTTGCGAAGTTTGTCTATTCGGCTTCGTACAAGAGATCGGATAGTCCTTACCCAGTCCGACAGTGATTCAAGCTCTGGTTCTTGGTCCTTTTCCCTCTTTATCCAGGCTCTAGCATAGTCCTCCACAGCGTATATAATAATATAGCCGAACATTTGCTACTTTTATTTTTCTAGGCTTGCGAACTTCGACCTACCGAGATTAGTTTCTGGACCTATCTGAGAACAGCCCAGATTTTAGCTGGTCAGGATGAAGATGCACAGCAAACTGACGAAATAATCGACTATCTTCAGAAGTATAACGAAGGCTATTATGAAGGGGCTTGATGTTGGAAGTCGATAATACGAGAAATATAGAGAAAATTTTTGTTGTGACTTTTACATTGAGCGATAACTGTAGGCATTTTTTCATATTTGTCTTCAAAATGAATGATTATACTGTACTCATTTTGTGACTTTTTATTGTGTAAAGTATGCGTGGTTGTATACATGTTTTAGCTTCAAAAATAGAAACAATTTAGAATAACTGAATTCTATGACTTTATATGCTGCTTGCTGTTTTCCATTGTGGATTTTTTTAATTGTCGTTTGTATTGTAGGTTGTGTTGCGTACACTTATTCTACATCTCATTATCTTCTATTTTTGAAAAAAGATTTAGATTTTATTTTATTCCCTGTGAGAACTGATTGAAAGATAAACAGACTTGTCATAAAACTATTCCATTATGACATAACAGAATTTCATTTAATATACTTTAGTATTGTGATAACATGATATGACTATTTACAAACAATTATATTAACAAACAATAAAATAACAATTGTGAAAATATTATTAATACGAGTTCTGTAAAGTTCTTAACCCATGAAATAAAATATTATAAATGCAATTCACAAATCACTACGAACTGTAGTGTCCATAAATAAGAATGTCGTTCTCGATAAATATCTTACTATGGCCCAGTTGTTCAAAATAATAAAAGCTTGCTATTCACTATTTTGAATAACTGGGCCAGTATTTTATTCATGCAGTGGAAACGGTCCTTTTTCTCCTTTCTTCTTCTTAGCATCCGGGAAGTTTTTCATCATTTCTTTCCTCCATTTCCAGTAAGCATAGATGAGGATGGCTGAGAAAGTTGCTATGACGATCACAGCGGATACCGTCACACCGGTGATCCAAACAAAATCTAGAAAAAAAAGTATATCATGGCTGACACCGTCACCTCATTTTAAATCTAGAAACATGGGGAAAGTATAATATGAAAAAAGGTCACGACTTGTCTATGCTTATTACAGTTTTTCGTTGCCCGTTACAGTGTAAATGTCGTGTCATGTACATTAAACCAGACATAAAACACTGGTCTATGTCGAGCAGATATATAAAATATATAAAATATACATCTCATTTGTATGTTTTATTGGAATCAAAATCGAGGAATAATAGCTACTTGTTTGTCTTTGAGAAATAAAATAGGTATTTTACAGCTTTTAGTTCAGGAAAAATATGGAACTAAAATAAAATTCGTAATTAAACTATAACACGAAAGCTACAGTTAACATAAACCGGGTTTGTTTGATATCGTGGTTCGAAAATATATTAAATGATGTTAAATGAAAAAATAGAATAACACTAAAAGGCCATGTCATCTTCCATTGCAATTTGTTTTAAAGTAAATCAGTCTGCATGCATGCAACTGGAAGCTTTATTCTTAGAAACAAGAATCTATTCTTAATGGCATTTTATATGCCATGATCAATTTCCAATATAAATGATAAGAATTTAAGATTCTCTCAATTAATGCTGTAATAAAATGTATTTCATTAAACCATTAGCGAACATGCAACGGTTTCAAACACAATTGAAGAATAAAGTTAAAAATTAAAAGCGACCTTACAACACAGAAATTTGAGGCTTAGCATCGTGCTAGTGTAATGGTACGAAATGCTTTCACGCAACTATAAGTTTAAGAATAGCATTTCTCAAAGGTAAAACAACAACAACAACAGAAAGCATAATAACACCGACACTGTTAGAAAGTGTGGCGGATCCCGAAATTAACAAACGCAGGGACGCGCAATTTAAAAGTATCCTCTGGAACCTCCTTTCATACAGTTCCTCAACAAATTTTCAAGTCGAAAGGGAGGGCAGGGCGCACGCTCAGCACGCCGGTTCTAAATTCACCTTTGGGTCATGCAATAAGAAAAGTACACTGAACACAACATATCTACAACACATACACGACCATATCACCCGAGAGGTTCTAATTAACGTCCAATTCACAATTTCCTTGAATTCGGATAAGTAAATTTGCAAACCATCCTGCTTGATTGATAACTATGGTTGATATACTTAGATGCTCTAGATTGCACTTATGATATAATGTTTGTTTGCACTTATTGTCATTCCAATATCAATACTATTACTGACGCATCCTTATCAAAAGTATGGTAAGAAGCATTTCTAAGCTTTGAAAAAGTGAGAATTTTGACAAACATTTTAAACCCGCGTATTTTGTAACATCGTCTGATTAAAATGATACAGCTCAAATGACAAGCTTGACAGGAATATTAATTGAAATCTCGAGCAGCAGTACAGATACAGATGGCTCACAGCTCTGCTTTTCCAAGGAATTCGTGAATTGGATGTTATAAGACCCGACCTTTCTCTTTCACATGTACATACCGTTAAGGTTACTATTCATTATGTTATCTTCGTTACTCTGTTAATAAAATGCTAATTACAATGTAAATCTATGTTACAATAAAATTCTAAAAAAGTCTGAAAAGAACAAGCACCAGCTATGGAATGCAAGAATAGATTGGTCCTATAAGACCATCCTTAATTAGGCGAGTTCACGGTAAAATGGATTTGGTAAAGTTGACATGGAAAGCCAAAAAATATTCAAAATCTCGTGTAAAAACAGCTTTTACACCTGATTCCTTTTTTATTAGCTCACCTGGACCGAAGGTCCATGTGAGCTATTACCATCACTTGGCGTCCGTCGTCGTCGTCGTCGTCGTCGTCTGTCGTCTGTCGTCGTCGTCGTCGTCGTCTGTTAACAATTTTTCAAAAATCTTCTCCTCTGAAACTACCAAACAGAATTTAATGAAACTTGGTATGAATGATCCTTAGGGTGTCCTGCACCAAACTTGTGTTTTGATTTTTGATCCGTTAAAAAACATGGCCGCCGTTACTAAAAATAGACTAGGGGGGTCAGACTACTGTTTTTGGCTTATAAATCAAAAAGTATAAGAGATAGAGGAAATCTGAGGCCACGCTACTGATTCAGCATCAAAAGCTCTACAAAAGTCTCCATTTGGTCAAAGTTGTCAGATGACCCCTTATAGGGGTTACGGCCCCTTGAAGGTGAAAAATAGCATTTTTTCATGTTTTTGGCCTACAGAATGAAAACTATTGCAGATAGAGATTAGCTGTTGCTTGCTTAAATGTTCAGCTCATTTAACTCTACAAAAGTCTCTATATGGTCGAAGTTGTCAGATGACCTCTTATAGGGGTTACGGCCCCTTAAAGGTGAAAAATAGCCATTTTTCATGTTTTTGGCCTACAGAATGAGAACTATTGCAGATAGAGATTAGCTGTTGCTTGCTTAGATGTTTAGCTCATTAAGCTCTACAAAAGTCTCCATAGGGTCGAAGTTGTCAGATAACCCCTTATAGGGGTTACGGCCCCTGAAAAATAGCGTTTTTTCATGTTTTTGTCCTACAGAATGAAAACTATTGCAGATAGAGATTAGCTGTTGCTTGCTTAAATGTTCAGCTCATTTAGCTCTACAAAATTTTCCATAGGGTCGAAGTTGTCAGATGACCCCTTATAGGGGTTTCGGCCCTTGAAAAATAGCGTTTTTTCATGTTTTTGGCCTACAGAATGAAAACTATTGCAAATAGAGATTAGCTGTTGCTTGCTTAAATGTTCAGCTCATTTAGCTCTACAAAATTCTCCATAGGGTCGAAGTTGTCAGATGACCCCTTTTAGGGGTTACGGCCCCTGAAAAATAGCGTTTTTTCATGTTTTTGGCCTACAGAATGAAAACTGTTCCACATAGAGATTAGCTGTTGCTTGCTTAAATGTTCAGCTCATTTAGCTCTACAAAATTCTCCATAGGGTCGAAGTTGTCAGATGACCCCTTATAGGGGTTACGGCCCTTGAAAAATAGCGATTTTTCATGTTTTTGGCCTACAGAATGAAAACTATTGCAGATAGAGATTAGCTGTTGCTTGCTTAAATGTTCAGCTCATTTAGCTCTACAAAAGTCTCCATAGGGTCGAAGTTGTCAGATGACTCCTTATAGGGGTTATGGCCCCTTATAGGTGAAAAATGGTGTTTTTGGCCTATAGAATGAAAACTATTGCAGGTAGAGAAAAGCTGTTGCTTGCTTAAATGTTCAGCTCATTTAGCTCTACAAAAGTATAGGGTCAACATCAAGACCAGGTGAGCGATTCAGGCTCCTGGGAGCCTCTTGTTTCCGAATTTTATCACCGAATGTATTACCTAAATCATAAACACAAAAACACAAAGTCCGAGCTCTGTTCTATACTCATGAACTCGCCACATTTCCAGAATGAAGAATGTCAGAATGAATGTAGCTGAAGCAGTTGATTACATGGGAAAAATCATAAATGTAAAGCAATACAGTACATAGAGATGGAAAGAAAATATAAAGGTGGTCAGTTCTTAAAGCTGAAGCAAACTAAGGCAGTAGCTACATTGAAACTAAAACAGACTTATACAGGAGCTACAGCTACAAAAGTCTCCAGCTTATAGAAACCTACCTTTCATATCCGTAGCCATGGTTCAGTGTATAGATGTTTACTAGATTGAAAAATTAAAAGATTGAAAGTATCTTCTTATTTTCTAAACCATGGAAGATGGTGGACTATAGAATTTTTATATTTCTGATGTTAAAACTAATCACTTTTATTTTTATCCTTAAAGTACTCTTATCAATTTTTTTTATTTAACTGCTTCATCCTTTTTTTCATTAATATCAGAACTCTGTGTTAGACTTACCGCGACCGCTGGTAAAGTTTCCAAAGATAGTCGGCATCACTCAATAGGCAGTCTTTTTAATTGGTGTCTCGATCTATAAATCTGAAAAGATAGAATTCCATCACAGATAAAGGAAACATCAGTATAACCGGTCAAATCCATCCGATCTAGGACTTCATTACAAAAATATTACATTATAGAGCTTTGACTCAGTATTGATGCTGAATAAAAAAAAAGAAGATTTATATATTTTCTATTCTATTCATAAACTGGATAGTGGCGACATTCAGAAGAATTTGGAAGGCGAAAAAGGAAAATGAAATAAAAATCAAAACCTGAAACCCGAGCCTACCACTTCAGTAAAGGCAAAAGAACTACAAAAGGACGATCATTTTAAGTTATGAGAACCACAGGGACTTGCTTCCATATGTCATGAATCTGAATTTAAAAATTTGAATGCATCAAGTGAATTGGTGTTTTACGCCCGTGCAACACTATATAGCAGATATAGGTTATTTACAGACGATGAACATGAAAAGGATGATAAAATGAACATGAAATGATGATGATAAATGAAATATGGAGGAGGGTTAACGGTAAATTTTGAAGAACCACAGAAAAAGGGTAGAGGTGGGTAGGGGCTTAAAATCATTAAGCAAAGTTGTTAGAAGTGTAACGTTGTTTTTAAAGTTTTCTTTAAATCATTTATTTGCACTTATCAATATCTTTGATATATCATATTTTGATATTTGAATAGACAATAAAAACCCTCTGATGATCTGCGACAGAACTGTCACTTTATTTACCATCTTCAAAGAATGTTTGCCAAGACTGTAATGACGTCAGGACAAAACACATTTAAAATACAAATTTAAATCTTTTCATATTTGTAGATCAAATAAAAGTAATGATTCGTTAAAGAGTAAACTGTTAGATTCAACAGAAACTGTAATTGACTGAATTGTATGTAGTGTTAAATACACTCTAAACAAATATTATATTACAGAATTTACAAAACTAGACCTAAAACCTTTGACTTAACAATTGGGGACCATCAAACTTCTCATATGTTTAAATCTAAATTTATCGGAATACAATGTCAAAATTGTATTTGCATTGAGTATAAGTATGTATCTTTAGATTTCGATTTCCAATTCTGTTGACAATTCTTTTAATTATATTTTATATTGAAAACCAATAATTGTTATATTTCACGGCAAATTACTTCTGATAAGGACTTGAGTTTTTATATTACAAATTGCAATGGTCGAAAACCGCAGCTACCAAATTACAGACGAAGCACAAATTTATGTAAAGCAACATCCAAGCAAAGGAGTACCAGTGGGGCATGACGAATGACCTTAGTCCGAAAAGATCAAGACAAAATCCGTAGATATTAAGAAAAAAACTTACAACCATAACAAGTTAGCAAAAAAAATCGACTCAATTAACTCCCTCCATCATAGTTTGTCCTTAGATATATCTGATAAATATACAGATTATTAGGATTTCATTTGGTTTTACGCTTTTTCGACACATTTTTTGAATTGTGGATTTCCTACGTTTGGGTTCTAGTGACTGTGCTGCTGATGAGGAATAAAATTCCAAAATGGCCATAACTCATTAAAGTTAATTGCAGTTGGAGTTACATATATGTGTTATTGTTTCATGTTCATTTACTCCATATCCCTTTATAAAATATCCAAAACAACTAAACTGCAATCAGATCATGTCATGACACTTACCTTATAACAAAAAGGAACCTGAATTTTCTCGTTCGTAGTACTCTATAAGAACCTAAAGTTTAGGCGGTCTAACTATACAAGAACATAAAGTTTGAACTGTAGGCGATCTTACTAATCAAGAACCTAAATTTTGATCTATTAGGCGGTCTTACTATAATCAAGCCTATTCATTGTAATTTGAACGACATCTTTCTTGATATTTGTTTTTTCATTTTTCTTGCCTCTCGAAAATCGACATCTTTTTAAAAAAAAGGAACGTGTGAACTTTTTTTCTCACCTTAAAACATTCTTCGTCAAATCTCTTGTTTTTTATCTAGTTTTCACAATGTTCTGTGTATTATCATCTTTCCTCATCCCAATCATAAATTGTTATGCTATAACTATTTGTCCATTCCATAACTGATGACAATATGTAACGAGTAACAAAATATTTGTGGATTAACTTCAAAATCTAAAGAGTTATTTAACAAATCAGCTTAAATTAGATTTTATCCATCAATAACATGTTACACTGTTTCAAGCAACTATCTGTCAACTTCAGTACTTATGATTAATTTAGTTATAACATACCTATATTTTGGCATCACAATGTAACTTCCCCAGATTTAGCAGCCATTATTTACCACGATAGTCTTCTTTCATGGTATATCCAAACGATTAATCCTTAAACTAAACAATTTTAAATCCTATTCACTTGCAAAAGTTAATGGGTTTACCGTGCAGTTTATAGTTTCGTTCTTTGTGGTACATAAACCATTCTCTAGGTATTTAAACCAGTATATGAAATATTCTTTAACATCTTCTTATATATACAGCTATTTATTCTATTATGTTCTAAACATTAAATATTAATCGAATCGACCGTTTCTATTCTGTTTGGTGCCATGGCCTTTTCGGTATTTGACATTATTGACATTTTGTGGCACTCTGTGGCGATGCTGGCATGTTTTCCTATACTTTTGATATAAAATGCATTAATTACTTACTTTACATCGATAATTTGTACAAATGTGAATTATCAGCCATACAATAAGACGGAAGCTTTTTGTAGGGATTATTGACAAACTTTCTATAGACATGACATGCGAAGATTTTTTTCATCAACATACAAGTAATTGTAGACTGAAATTCAGATCAATTCAAAAAGAATATTTAAATATTTCAAACGTTTTCTAAGCTTTCTTGTTGGTGGTTCTAAAGTTTAAAAGACTGACTGTGCCAAGAAATTAGATGAAACATAACCTATAATTATATGTAAGAAAGGCAATACCGAGATGTAGAGAATAAGAGTACGCGACACAGTCCACAAAAACAAATCGCAATTTGCAAAAAAAAGAAAAAAGGAAAAAAAAACAATAAAAAGAAACAACCAACAGCCTTCAATAAAGCCAGCCTAGTAGGCGCTGCTTGCTGTTTTGCGATTGGCCCAAGGTCAAAACAAAATGCATTCAGTCTTGAAATGGTCAAAGAAATACCCTCTTCTAGATAAGTTTTACCAATGACTTAAAGTTGAAGTACATTTTATTTTTACTTTGACTATCTGTTTAGATGTTTTTCAAATTTTTCACTATTAACATTTTGTTCATGTTTCTTAAAAGTATGCAAAGTTAAGACTTTGCCTAGAAAAAGATAATATTTATAAGATAGATAGGGAATATATATACCAAACGGAAACCAACGCACAAGATAGTAAGAAAGTTTAAACAATGGATCCGATTAAATATTTATACTGTACACAACATTATACGTATTTTTTTCTATCAGAAGGAAAATCAAATTAGATGGTCTACACTTATGACGTTCGTGCTGTTTATTTTGTTACTTATAAGAATCAATCCTGTGTCTTATCTATTATTTATCAAACATGGGTCATCTAAATGTCTTAATAATGAGATTACCATAAACTTTTGTCCAGACTAAACCTTCATCTTCAAATGGTCATCATTTTCACAAATATACTACGTCACTCAGTAATATTTTCAATAACAGACTATAAAACTCTACTAAAACGCCGGAAAAGAAGTGATTGTGACGCACCAAATCAGATTCAATAACACTGCTTCTTTTAGAACGAACCAATCAAATTTCAGTATATATGTTCATTGAGTAAGTTAAAGATATCTTGGCACCTCTTCTGCCTTCACGAACAATATTGGCACACCTGAGGCATAAATGTAGCAATTGTTGTTGAGGTAGAATTAGGTTTAAATTAGTGTTAAAAGTACAATTCATTGAAGCATATGGCAGCGTAAAACTTAACGATTTTACTCCAACATTTTTCTTTCACTATAAATGTCATGCTTATCCTGTTATCTAGTGTTTGAAATTGCAAAGACAACTCTCCACTAAACTACAAGTGCCTGTGCGAAAATAGCCGAAAAACAATCAAACTGACTACCGTTCTCTGGATTTCATTTGCTTGCACTTTCTTTCTTTTCACATGGACTTTTGCATAGCATCTATATCTCGACTTTTAACTTTCATTGAAATAAGTTGTAATTATTGTTAGAGTTAAATAAATATTTAATTCATTTCCCGATCATGGCACTCATAAAGATTGACTGAATACGTAAGTCAAATCATTCCCTATTAATTGACAAAATATGCGTGTGGACAAAAATTCTATAGAGAGGTCATATGTTGTTTTTTTCAGTGGTATGAGTATAGTCGAACAGGGGTTCATGTGCAGCAGCAGATATTAATGAGAGTCGGTGTAAGAACTTTTATTCAATCCTTTTATTTTGTATTTAAGACCATAAAGGTCAAGTGTCGAAAAAATGTGTAATGCTGACAAATTAGAAATATACTTCAATTTCATTCAATATTTCGATGGATGAAGTTGTATGCAAGATGTGCGAAAATTTTAATAAAACCATTTAAGGCATTACCTTTATCCTACATCGTTATTTTTTTGTCTGCTGCGTAAACAGGTCGCAAACATGCAAAACAAAACACAAAACGTTGCATTATTAAAATAGGATATTCAAATTTTGGGTCTATAATTTGAAAAACTGCAGGTTTAATAGAAAATTTTAGTGCATAATTTCTACTGAAGCTTTCATCTCGTACTTTTGACGACAAGTTCGTGCCATAACAAAATGGTTTGAATATTAGTTTAGTTTAAACATATTTTATTGTCAAAAATCCAGACAAATGGTAAGTTTTGTACTCCGTTTAAATATTAACAACTGTTTTTTAAATGTGGAGTCGTGCGAGATGGACAAAGAATATTTTGATCCAAGATTTTGAAACCCTATAATGCATTGTGCATAACCTAATCCACTATACTAGGATTAGATCTGTCCATGTCTGTCTATACTATATCTACTTTGAACATCCGTGACGAGGAGGCAGGTTAATACTTCTAATTTCAATCATAAAAATAGTTGGATCGGGTTATTTGAAACAATAAAACTTTTGTTCCCATAAAACCTGTTGTCAATGTTCCCATAGAGGATGCTAAGGCACGGCTTCTAAGCTGTCAACTATTCCTTGGCAAGCACTCATAAACCGTGCTAATTATTCTCCTCTTTGTCATTACACGACTCAACATATCAAAGATGTTAAGGATTGTTTCGATTTCAATCTTCCTAATTTTAATTTATGAAGGTAAGAATTGCATAATCTTTTTAGGGAAATTTTTGAAAAATGAATATATTTGTTAAGAATGTGATTATGGCTGTTTTGGAAATTTTAATCAGGACATTTATTATTTCACTCCGAGCATATGAAAAACTTCCAATTTCAAGTCTCCTTTTTTGTTGGAGGGAGGGGGTTATACTATCTATTTCGCAATGCCGCTCTGTATCTTTGCAGCTTGAACCATAACACTACAAATTAAACTCTGACGGGAAACGATTCTTTAGATAAAACCATGAGACAAACTTATCAGGAACAATAATTACCCCTCAAAAATGAAACATGGCGACAAAACAACATTTGTTTAAGAAGGAAGCAAAGGATTATTAATAAGGTATCCGTAGTCCGAAAAGAAAGACAAAAATAATCAACAAGGAAACATTCTGCCTGTAACACTCGACTGCAACAAAAGAGGACGTTGATGCGGTTTACAGAATAGAGAATAATGGCCAAAAAACTTAACAGATAAAGAATAATGACCCAAAAAACTAAAGAATAAATAATAATGACCCTTACAGGATACAGAATAACGTGAAAACTCGCCAAAACTTTACAGAATAGAAAATTAAGGGCAAAAAATGTACAGAGTAAGGAATTGAGAACATCCCAAACCACACCCTTACAAAACACAAAAACAATAATTGCAATCAACAACGCGAACGAAACGAGAATTAACCAAGATTCCTGGCGGAGGGAAACAAAACCTGTTGTGACTAAGACCATATTGAATGGTTGTTATTATATTGCTTGCCTTGCCTAGGGATCTAGTTTTTCTGCCTTCGGAATATATTTTGTTTATGGCCAATCACACTAAGACAAGCGGATGACATACCTTGAAAGGTGTTTCTTGTTTCATCGCATATATGTAAATGCAGTTTTTTTATGGCGAAAATGGTTGTCGAAATGAACATGAACCAGATTGTCTCGTTTTGTAGGCTACACACAGAGTCCTCTGAAAACATGTGCCAATGAAAGATACGGACACATCGCCAAGGGGAAGAAACCTCACACAGAAGCCAATCTAAGAAGTAAGTCTAATACCAGTATTCTTTTGTCTTTAAAACCTGAATTTTTGGGGTCAATTTAATTGTCAATTTCTCCAACAACGGAGCCTTATTTTCAATTCTTACAGAGCTTTTTCTTTAATTCGTCGGTATACTTCTTACTACGTCCTTTATTGTTTTAACCACAAAAATGAAGTCATGTTCTTTTTGTTTGTAAGCTTCTTTGCCTTTATATTACCTAGTTCTTGTTATTTTCTGAGCACCCAGACGTATTTGCCGTGTGGAAACACATTGCATAGCTTAGTAAAAAATACTTTTCTCCGTTTACTTTTATTTGAATGGAACAAAAGAACATAATATGCAAATACGTATATATGAACACAATTGTAATCGGAGAGCAGAGACCATCGGTCCATGTTAAAGCCACTTTCCATCGTAGATTTTTAACCTGTTGTTTGTTTGTTTATTTATTTTTGTCAGGGGCATACCATTTCTTGCAATAGGTATTGAAATGATATTTTCCTACCAGACTATGGAGTTTTTATAAATATTGTTCTATTTCTCGCCACTAGACTATGGGGTAATTGCTATGGATGCTGGCTATACTCTGGACTGCTGTGGTACTATAAAGAAGTGGCGTGCCCAAGTGGAACGTCCGGGGGATGTTGTCTTTCAGGTGTGGCGAAGAGTTACCCCGGGGCAGGATAAGTTCATGCTAGTGGGTGAAAATGCAGCAAATTGTAAGTATTGCTTTATCTTATCTCATTTTTTTCCAGTTTAATCTATTTTGCTCTTTCCAGACCTTTGGTTTTTATCGATTATTTTGTTGGGTAATAAACCCCGTTTGCATTTCATAACATTTCGATTAACTTTATTACAAAATTATAAAGTTTCGTAACAAAATCACTGCAAAAATTGCAATTTCAATTTAGAAGCACACAACCCCCAAAATGATAAAACAAAACGGGTACTGCAGCTATAGGTGCGAGCTCTTACACTTCTACGTGTGACCGTATTGTGAGTGTTTGGACCATCCATGTACAGCTTTTGGAAGTTTAGTTGAAATAATAACGCGTCTAGCATTGTCGTTATATATAAATACTTGATTTAGAAAGTCGCCTTTCCGAATCAGAAAACAGTAAACTTGTTTATTTTCCCTAGATATCTAAATGTCAAGTTATCGTCTTAAATGAGATTTTTTTTTCTTTTATAACTTCCAGACGATAAAGCCGGTAAAGCTCCCTTTGAATTTCCTGAAAATGAAAGAATTTCAGTTCAACCAGGAGATTTTCTGGGATGGTGAGTATCTTGTATGATGGTATTTTGTATGAGGATGGGTATCTTAAATGATGGTGAGTATCTTGTATGATGGTGAGTATCTTGTACTTTTAAAAGTGCTGACCACACAATTATATCAAAAAGCAAGAATATGAAATGAGTAAATGCAACCGAAAGCTTTCCGTAGAAACTTCTTCTGGCCACATATTTTTTTCTTGGGATATTCAAGTATAGTAGTCCAATGGCCCTGACCAGTAAATCTGTGTTTCCTGAGGGAATCAGCTTTAAGTTAATAAGTTGTTGTTTTTTCAGTATTACACCGCAAATAAGATGGAAAGTGTTGTTTATCGCGTGGTGTTTTTGAGAGGTATCAAGGGTGACTTAAAAAAAAGAAGATATTTAACATTAAAAAGTGAATTGCGGATTAAAATGAAAAATGTAAAATTAAAAAGATACACTTTACAAGAAATTATACTTGTTTATATTGATGCTCTGATCACACCTTGAAAAAAATGAGTGACAACACCCAAAAAAAACATACAAGACATTGAACGGAACAATCTAATACGACTACAAATTTTAATTGTTAGGTACACCAAAGGAGAGAGTATAGTCGTCTACGACACGGGAGGTACCCATGATAATCTGATGTGGCAGGGCATCCCTAGCCACTCCCCCGGGGTAACCCTAGACTGGAGTGGGGCAAAGAAAGTCACCAAGAGGTTCTACTCTATAGAAGCTACAGGGGCGATGAGTAAGTATCTCTGTTGTCATCAAGTTGCATAAAAAACTGACTAAGGAATTTATCATTTTCGGCAAACAGGAATTATATAGATGATAGTTATGGCATATGATTGATACATCACTTGTTACTATAGATAGAAGATACATGCCAAGTATGAAGAGTCTGGGGTACTTAGTTTGCCGGAAAACAGATGGAAAGTAGTAGAGCCAATCGGCCAAAAAAAATCAACTTCAATTTACCTGCTTATATTTGCTTTTTCATTTGACTTCATATTTAATAAATTCATTATCTTTTGGTTTGAACAGTTGTGTATCAATACGCAAAGCAGTGAGCTTAAAGTTGTTTGTTTGGTTACTTTTAGTAATTTGAAAGTCATTAAAAATACCGAGCCGATTTGAGGCATTCAGGGCTCTACTCCAAATTTTGTGTTACGTAACGTCGCAGGACGAGCTGCCGTATAGGCGACAAATGGGTGTTAAAATGTTATGATAGTGCTATAGTGTTTAATGGTTGGTAAATATTAGTAAGAAGCTATAGCTAGATTTACTGAATCGTCCTTTGTTTTAGATAATGCTCCAAAGATCATTAATCTACCATCGACAGCTGTCTTCACTGAGGATGAGTTGGATGGTCAACAAAAAGATATTTTCACCGTAGAGGTGGAGGACATTGACCCACAAGATTTAGCAACAATGAAGGTGGAAATATTGGGAGGCAGTGCATACTTCGGAGTCAGGGACAAATCAAGTAAGCGTTCTGGAATGGATTTGCTGTCGGCCGCCATAAAAGTCGGCACAGTAGATATATATAAAGTTTGCTACACTCAAGTAGCGCTAGAATTGGATCCTCCTCTCTTATTTCGAATCCCAACCTTTCTCTCGCTGAATCCAATTTCCGTATATGACAATTAGTGGTTTTGGACTGAGACAGATGCAAAATGAAGCTTTAAAAATGTGCCGCTCACGTTGCTTCTGTTCACTTTATTTAAAAGATCTTTTCAGTTTATCTAGCGACATTAAAACTTTTTTCAACTTTTTTTATATATGTCTTAATCTTTTCATTCTTTGTATCTTTTGAAGTCTAACAATTTTTTTATATTATATTTTAACGATATTATGTTGCAGCTACTATAGTCATGACAAACAAACCCCCGATTGGGGAATACAACCTTGACATTATGGCCATTGATCATTGCCTGGATTCTAGGAACAGTTCACTAAAAGTCATCATCAGAGAGCCACTTCCGGTAGGTTACTAAATGTCGTCATCAGACAAACTTCCAGTAGATAATAAAAATCATAACCATTGACCTCTTCCAGTAGGTTACTGAAAATCGTCACTGGAGAACCACTTCTGGTAGGTAACTGAAAATCGTCATCAGAGAGCCACTTCTGGTAGGTTGCTGATAGTCGTTATCAAAGAGCCACGAGCAACTTCTGGTAGGTTACTGAAAATCGTCATCAGATAGCCATGAACCACTTCTGGTAGGTTACTGATAATCGTCACCAGAGAGCCACTTCTGGTAACTTGGTAACTGAAAATCGTCATCAGAGAGCCACTTCTGGTAGGAAACTGAAAATCGTCATCAGAGAGCCACTTCTGGTAGGTTACTGAAAATCGTCATCAGATAGCCATGAACCACTTCTGTTAGGTTACTGAAAATCGTCACCAGAGAGCCACTTCTGGTAGGTTACTGAAAGTCTTCATCAGAGAGCCACGAGCCACTTCTGGTAGGTTACTGAAAATCTTCATTAGAGAACCACTTCGTGTAGGTTTCTGAAAGTCGTCACCAGAGAGCTACGAGCCACTTTTGGTAGGTTTCTGAAAGTCGTCACCAGAGAGCCACAAGCCACTTCTTGTAGGTTACTGAAAATCTTCATTAGATAACCACTTCGTGTAGGTTTCTGAAAATCTTCATTAGAGAACCACTTAGGGTAGGTTACTGAAAGTAGTCATCAGAGAGCCACGAGCCACTTCTTGTAGGTTACTGAAAAACGTCATCAGAGCCAGGAGCCACTTCTGGAAGGTTTCTGAAAGTCGTCATCAGAGAGCCACGAGCCACTTCTGGCAGGTTACTGAAAATCGTCATCAGAGAGCTACGAGCCACTGCTGGTAGGTTATTGAAGGTCGTCATAAGAGAGCCACGAGCCACTTCTGGTAGGTTATTGAAGGTCGTCATAAGAGAGCCACGAGCCATTTCTGGTAGGTTACTGAAAATCGTCACCATAGAGCCACGAGCCACTTAAGGTAGGTAACCGAAAATTGTCATCAGAGAGCATTGAGCCACTTATAGTAGGTTACCGAAAATCGGTGGCTGAAAATCGTCATCAGAGAGCCACTTCCGGTAGGTCGCTGAAATTCGTCATCAGAGAGCCACAAGCCACTTAAGGTAGGTTACTGAAAATCGTCATCAGAGAGCCACGAGCCACTTCTGGTACTTAACTGAAAATCGTCATCGGGGGGCCACTTCTGGTAGGTTGCTTAAAGTCGTCATCAGAGAGTCACGAGCCACTTCTGGTAGCCAGAGAGCCACTTTCGGAAGGTTACTTAATATTATTAAAGAGTCATTCCCGTAGGTGACTAAAAGTTATCATTAGAGAGCCACTGTCGGTAGGTTACTAAAATTTGGCTGTCATAAAGCCAATTTTGGTTGAAAACTGAAATCTATTAAGCGCGGTATTAAAACACGGATAAACTTCCAGTTGTAACACCAGCATTTGATAACAGAATGGCATATTTCGATCTGTACCTCCCAAAAAGTTGATTATTAAAAGAACCCGTAACGCTATGTTATAAACTGCACTTTAATATGAAAATAAGCCCTAAGATACAATTTTTAAATCAAAATCAATGTACCGTTAAAGTACAAATATATTTAGTTGACTGTAGATGATTCATTGCTACTGAAAAGGATTTTAGAAAGACAAACGTATCCAAGTTAGTTGAAATCCAAAGCTATAGGCTATTAGAGATCACAAAGCAGGACGAGGAATAATTTCTATCGAACCCTTTTAATGTGCGACTTAAAACTTTCTAAATCCAAAGTACCAAAAGCGGTGACAAAAACAATTTCTTACTCGGAGGAAACTAAATATGCCATAAAACACACAAACACACACACACACACACACAAAACAGAGCAGCGACCACTGGTCATATTGAATGCCGCTGCCTTGCTGGCTATCTATTCCATATATCACTGTCTTTTACGTTTTTATTTTTACCAGGATCTTGGTGCCAGAACTACCCCCGTCCCTCCAACACCTCCCCCGACACCTGCTCCCCCTCCCGTCTATGATGACACTGAAGGGGGACCACCGGTAGATTATGGCGACGGGAGCACCGGTAATGCTTCAGGGAATGCTTCTAGAACGGGTAAGATACAATAAGTGTGGCAATATTCTAAGGTTAAGAATGGGTAAGATACGTGATCCGTGTCTTACATACGCTTAGACTTGAAGGCCATTTATGAGATTTTGCCACAACTGTGATAACCTCTTTATTAGCGTGTTTAATTTTTGTCAAGCATTTTATGCCCATCCACAAAAGGGGGATAAAGTGTTCGGGTCTGTCTGTCTGTTCGTCCGTTCGTCCGTCCTAAATGTTGCAAGGTTGAACATTATGTCTTTTGAACATATTCTTGTTAAATCTTAAAGTTATTTTTACATATTGTTATGAATTGAAATTACAACATAACTTTTGCTACGACTGACGAGCATTTCGTCAATTCAGAGGTCCTTGTTTTAGGGTATTAATTTAGATGCGTTAGGGTACATATGCCATGTGTTACATATTCTTGCCTCCGATTGTCCTATTTTCTGTCTTTCAGGTGACGACTGGTATTGGGATTGGCTTGTTGCTGTGATAGTCATCAGCTCACTTGTTATACTGCTGGCTATTCTACTGGTCTTCTTTAAATGGAAGGGATGGTTGCATAAAGTACACAGGACACACCCCCATAGAAGAGACGTAGAGAAAGCTAACGGCAAAAAACCTTCGCCTAAAATGGACGATATAAGCAAGGCAAAACAAACGCCAAATTCGACAAGCGTTAAAGAGGCACCACCAAGCAGCACAGTTAATACCACTACTTCAAATGGTGTTTCTAAACCAAAGGATATTAAACTTAACTCTCCAAAACCAAAGTCAACAAAAGCATGATTTGTTGTTTTAAACGAGAGTATTAGATGTGAACTTAAAAACATTTTAAAAAGAGATGTTTAAGACTTAACAGTGAACCGTTTGACATCCTGAATAGAAGTTTCAAAATTTCATCAAACATTGATCATAGCATATAACACATCATTTAGATATGTAAAGAATGCATGTTTTATTCTTTTAGATTACTAAATTAGCATTACTTGATTCAAAAAGAAAACTTTGATAATAATTGTTAATTTTGGTTCTGTCGGGATCTTTCAAAAGATCATAATTGCTTTGTACTTATATCTATTATTTGTGTTGGGTTTTTTTCTGTTTCATTTGAAGAATGTTTATATTAAACTTTTAATTCAAACTGTAATTGAACCCGGTGCAACTATAGTCAGACTACCGTTTACTATCTATGAACAAAACATGGACAACAAGAGAGAATCATTTCATACTAAGAAAAACAAAGTGACCAGTAATAGATAATAATGAGATGTGGAATAAGTGTACGCGACACAACTCTCATAACAATCGGCAATTGAGAAAAAACCACAATGGACAACCGCCAGCAGTCTTCAACCGTAGGCCAGTAGGCACTGTTCGCGGTTTTGCAATTGGCCAATGGTCTAAATAAAATGCATAATTCAAATCCACTCCTGAAATAGTAACAGATAGACCCCCTTCTTAAACAAGGGACGTCTAAAAGACAAGTACAAACCAAAGCTTTGTCAAAGATTCCTGGCTTAGCACAGGCACATATAAAATGGGGCGGGATTAAACTAGTTTTTTTTTGGGCCCAACCTCCCCCTATTAAAAATCCCAATGCACAGAAATTAAACACACAATAAGAATCAAGTCGATCAAAGTTCAATTCCACTAGAGAGAACCTTAGACTAAAGAAAACAAGAACAAACGAATGGACGGGAAAGGAACGCTCTATTGAATGATTTGGTAGAGTGTCATCACGCAAAACAGACATATTTGATCGCTATGATGCTTAAAAATGACAATTAACTGGAAAGCTTATGGAAGTTGAGTGTCAAGTTATCAATATTTCTGCCAAAAAAAACACTAAAATCAAAGTTTGAACCAATTTTTTAAATTCATATTCTTTGCGTAATAGATTTTGAAGCCAGTTTTTCGTTTTCAATGGATTGTTTGTAAACTTGTGAGCTTTATTAAAAACTTTACCATAAAATTCAGAGTGTAATATTCCTTTTAGTGTACAATTAAATACAATAAGAGATCAATACTTAATGTGGAAGAATTTCGAAAAAAGATTTTGCTGACTTGTGGTAACGATAACCTTGCTTTAATATTTTTTCAATAATAAAACGGTTTTTATTATTAAAATCAGAAACACCCGTGACTGCAGATCCGAGAATATCTTACTTACTGTGAAATGTGTAGTGGAACATCTCCTCCAAGAAAAGGGAAATTTATAATTAACTTTTATTATATACTAGTACTTTGGTTTGTAATTTTGCGTCAATAAAACTTAAATCTATATCCAAAAATGAACATCTATCACCGGTGACGTTAGATTCGATCAAAGTAAATTTGGAAGGATAGATATCTGTAATAAAGTTAGAAAATGAAGGATTGCTTAGTGCAAGAATATCGTCTGAATATCTAAAAGTATCATTAAAAGTTTCGATCAGGTTCTGTTTGTTGTGGTCTTTTGTGATTTAGCCATAAGTTGTGATTCATAACAGTATATGAAAAGGTCAGCTATAAGTGGCGCACAATTAGTTCCCACAAGAATGACAATAATTTGACGATGAATTTGTTTACCAAAACGTGTGTAAATATTATCTAACAAATAATAAAGTGCAGTAATAGTTTCTGCATCAGTCCAGGTAGTGTAACCTCTTTGAGTCTCATTACTAAAAAAAGATTTACTAAATGAGTTTGAAACTTTAGAACAGATGTTGTCACTCTTAGATTTATCAAAACACCATTAAACCAAATATTCAAATTTCTTTTTTTATAAGATTATGCTGTAGGTTTGAATATAAAGTAGAACAATCGGTATTAAACGTATTTTCAAATGCACGAAGCTTGTCCAAAACATCAAGAGAATTTTTTAAGCTCAAAAAGTGCCAAATGGCCTCGTTGAAGGCTACTGGTGGTTGTCCATTGTGGTTTTTCTGAATTGCCGCTTGATTGTGGGCTGTGTCTCGTACACTTATTCCACATCTCATCATTTTCTATTATTCCACTGTTTTCGAATACACTATCACAGTATTGAATGATAAATTCCTTCATAGTAAGTAAGAAAGAGAACTTTGGAAATACAGGTATTTGAGAACACTTTCTTGAAGATAAAACGAGATTTATATGGAATTTCGTGTAATTTTGGTATCAAGTAAATAGTAGGTAACTTACAGTGTGTCGGGGTAACTCGAAGTGTTGTGGTCGCTAACCGGATTCTGTCGTTTGCACAGGAACGAAAATGTCCGAACTTTGTATTTCGTGCATTAAAAATCTCAAGGTATTTCTTTCTTCATACCACAACGATATATTGATAGCTGTTTTATCTGCGGGAACAAACACGTATCACAAATCAAGTAAAAGGATTTTGACTTTATTCGATTTAGGTACGTATTATGTCTAAAATCTGAAAAATGAATTCTGAAATTGGTTGATTGTGAGTTGAACAGTTATTATATATCTATTAATGAAATGGTCTAGACATTTTGAGTCAGTCCCTCCTCTCCTTATCCAGGATTTGCAAAAAGAGAGAAGTGAGAGAAGTTTTGATACATTTTAGGCAGGAATTCCATTTAATATTTGTGGGTAATCGATTTTTTTTTCAAGAAAGTAATGACCTATGGGTCATTGACGATTGAAAGGTCCCGGTAACAACATGTACTGAATTCAGATTTTGAACAGTCGCAAGAGAAAAGAATATTCGTGTCGTGTCTTCATCAGTTGTAGTGGTAGTATGGTTAAAAATAATGTTACGTGTAGATTTCTTATATGTATTAGAAAAAAAAATATATGTCTGTACAACCCTTTTGATCAGATTAAGGATTATATTAATAATCAAAGTAGCAGTAAATCTAACTTCAAGTTGTGGCATCTTCTCTTAAATTGTAAATCATTATCTTTTAATAATTGGTTTGATTATTCTCAGTTCCATGGTTTTACATCATTACTGTTTTATTTATAGAGAATTCTGACTGCACAAACCAAGGCCTGTTGATCTTGAAAGAAGATAAGAAGTACCAATGTGTCATTTGAATGTCGTACGTCCGAAAAACAAAATAAAGAAGCAAAATAAAAATCCATATAACTTTTTTAAAGAGTTTACTAATAGTTTGTTATGAATTGTTCGTCTTTTGGAATTTGTGTGAGTTTGGCATAACCAGATTACTCGAGCATGTTATTAATTTTGCTGGTTACTTAATGTTGACCGAAACTGCATTTATCCTTGAAACTACTGCTTGTAACATAGTAAAACTACAATATGTTCAAAAGACTTTATGTCCAATCTTGTAGCATTTCCCTTTTCTTCAATCATTGAACCAATAAGCATACCACACTCGACCATTCAAAAACAAGACCGATTGGCCACAGTACAATACATCATGCTTAAGCTGTGTTCCACATTCGATTTCAATCCCTTCAGCCGAGAAATCTTACGAAATATTCCCCATTTATGACCCTTGAAACAGTTTACTTAGTTTGGACATCAGTAATTAGGGAACCGACTGATCTGGAAAGGGAAGACACAACTCATCATGCTGAAGATGATCTGAAACCTCTTCAGCCGAGATATCTATTAGCAAATTTTTAACCTGACGGACGGACAGGTGATTGCAATATATCCCCTTTCTTTGGAATGGGGTATAAAAAGTAGATCTCAGAGTAGAGCTCATATCCTGATGCATGTATATAAAGTTTCATGACATCATGGGAAAAGAAGCTCAAATCTCAATCATCTGTGATGGGGCAGATACAGTTTTATGATGACTGGTTATTGGTTGTAGCCTCATGCATATGTATACAAAGTTTCATGATGATATCAAATTATTTCATGGTTTGAACCTGAATGTTAACCTGGTTTAGACAGAAAAACCAAACACGTAACTAATGTCCCTCTATTTTGCAGGCTAGCATAAATATAATAACTGCATCATACAGGAATTTTTAAAACTCCCTGAATTACTGCAATCATGTGTAACATTCGAATTGTAAAATTTTGATTTGTAAATGATAGTAATTCAGGCGTTGGGTAACATTATACTGAGGCACCTACATACTAAATTCATTCACTTAGGGTCAATAGTTATAGAGAATTTAGCTTCTGAAAATGACCATGATTTTAAATGGGCTACTAAAAACTAAGGTTCGTGGTTTGTTCTCCGTCAGAGGTTAAAATTTCATGGACAAATTTTCTATTTCGACACCATTTGCAAGTATGGTCTCAAGAAACGATGCTAGTCTTTTGGAAGGGACGAAAAAAGGTTATTCCTTGTATGGGGACAGCAATACCCTGTGCACGTTAAATGCCCCTTTGAAGAGTTCGATAAGAGTAAGCTCAATGAGGACCGCCGCTACAAAGGTCACGCTCGCAAACTGCAAACTGGAGAGATATTTATAGAAGCATTAAGCTTGTTTTCCAATCCAGCATAAATAAATATATTTAAACTGGTAGAAGTATAGAATAGAGATAAACAAGTAAATCTGTTCACTATTGATATCCCCGCTCCAAAAATTATGCCTTGCATACAAACTAAGTATTAAGCAAACAGGAAGTAGATGACCTAAGCATAAAATTGCTATACACCATATGTACGATAGGTTCAAGCTATATGCACCATATCAAACCTTTAACCCATGAGGTTCCTTAGAAAACTGTGATGGATATTTGCATCTATGTCCAATGTGGGTAAAAACTTAATTATTTGGTAAACAGGAAGTAGATGACCTATGATAATAAAATTGCTATATATTATATGGCACTATAAGATAAAGCTGTATGCTAAATCAGACATTCTGTAGTTGCTTGGAAAACTGTGAAGAAAATTTCGCAACTATGTTCATAATGTGCAATAACCTAAGTATTCGGTAAACAGGAAGTAGATGATCTAACATAAAATTGTTAGCATTGTATAGTACTATAGGATAAAGCTATAGGCAAAATAGCAGACTTCTATGTAATGCAGATGCTTAGAAAACTGTGACAGAAATTTTGTAACAGACAGACAACATACGAACAAACAAAGGAACAAAAGAACGGACAGACAAGGGTAATACATTGATCCCCACTTCTTCAAGGCGGGGATATAAAGATAAAATGTATTTCCAGATAAGACATTATAGTTTTTTAGATATGTAGATTCCAAAAACAACTTAAACCAGTCATCTTTTTCAAAAGCTTTACTTTATTTTCTTTAACTGTTTAAGCAATTTGTAAGAGTAAATTTTCCTGGTATTTGCGTCATATGTAATGTGAAATTTTTGTGTGTGGATTTTCGTGGTATGTTATAAATGTGTTATATTTAATTTGCATTAGATGGGCTTTTTTATGATACACCACCACAAAAAATAACCAGCTATAGGGTAAATGAGGAAATGGTTGAAGATGCAGGATACCATTTATACACTACATATGATGCAGCTTTGGTAGAACATAGCTTAGAACATGATATTCACATTGATGTTTCTGGTTTTAAACAATGCTTTTCCTGTACCCTTTTTCTGCCCCAAAAAACCATAAAATCTCAAAAAGACCAAATGTCTTCTTGCAACATGTCCTTTTTTTTTACTACAATCATCCACTAGGGTATTAATTCATGACAATTTTTGTTAGTTTATGCTCTGATGCACATGGCCATAAAGTTTAATGATACATCCTTTGTTGAACAAACAAACACCTAATTTGGAACAGATGGATGGAGAGATTGAAGCCCTTCTACTTTCATAGGCAGGACATAATACTACATCAGAATAAAGTTTGTTTTTCTTTTTATTAGAAATATAATATCTTAATGAAGATGATGATGATAGATGGTCATGAACATTTATTTTACAATGACAAATTTTATAGGAGTTATCTCCCTTTATGCACTTTTGAAGTTAACAATAAAATTGGAACAAAATCATTTATAAATATAAAAATTGTAAATGCAACAATATAGTAACAAACAAAAACTAAAGCTACCTCAACTAAACTATAATGTTATATTTGTTTGACCATGAAATATTGCTGTACAAAATTTCAGTTTGCTATTAATATTCAGTAATGTTGAAAATTTAGGAAATTTGAGTATAGAATACTAATACTTGAAAAAAGACTCAGAAATTTATGCCAGAAGTTATCACAGTAATAGAATAAAACAGACGGATCTCAATATTTAATGTGTTGGAGTTTATTTTTTGCCTATGGTACTCTATTTTGATCTGTAATTTTCAACTGATCCAAAAGAATTCAATAAATGTTATTAAAATGATATTTATATAGAGGTCACAACAAATATGCATGGCACTACAGAAATAAAGAAACAGTTAAAATACAATAATGTTCAGCAAAATTCAGTAAAACTATATATTGCTTGGTCAACTTGAACTTATCATCTTCCTATGAAATAAAAATAGCTTTGGAATGTTTTTATATATTAGACATAAAAATGAAAAGATAAAAGATAAAGATAAAGCTAGGAAAAGAACTTAAAGCATAAATAAGAACACAGATAGAACACAAACATAAACATCAGATCTCTTGATTTATATGAGTAAATTGCACCTTTATATAGTTACAAATGCATAAAAATATGTTTAAAGGGGGCCCCTCTTGACCCTCAGGTAGATGGGCTTTTGTAAGGCATAGTATACCTCATGAAAAAGAAAATATTTGTTCCTGTTGTTCTATGAAAAAAAATCTACACTTAAGATATTAAAAAAAACCTTTATAAAAGTGTTAGTAAAATTTATTTATTTGGCAAACTACTAATAAGATAAATGTGTTTTTTTTTCCAAAATAACGCTAACAAATAAATATAAGAAGAAAAATGTCAAAAAAATGGAATTGTTACATAAACATGAAGTAAATTATTAAAAGTTTTAGACAATTTTTGCAATAAAATTTGACACTAAACATAAAGTAAAATAATGATTTTGTTAATATCCCTTGTGGCACTATACTGATATCTGATAAAACAATTTTAAGTAAAATCTAAGTCCATAAGCATTAATATATGCAGTCTTTTTGACACAAAATAAAATCATTAATGTGATGTTCAGGTTGTCCAAATTAAACATTAAAATTTGGCACATGGTCATAATAAAACACTTTGACACATATTTATACAAATTTATCACTTTTTCCTTAGGAAATAATAATATTTTAATGTATGATATATGATACAGCCATAAGACTAATACTTCACAGGCCAGTATTTCCAACACCTTATATCAAATATACATGAATTGTCCCTATAAAAAATCTTTTAAGATTTTCACTTAACTTTTTCCTATTTTCTAATTTTTTTTTCACCAGAAATTATATACAATTAAAAAGCCCATCACAAATCTACATCTTGTAATATAATAAAAAGTTTTAACATGGTTAAAGCAATTAGTGACCATTAGTCATTTTAAATGTTTGATAAACTAACTCTTTACTAAGACCTAATCATCTTGTAAAGTTAAAGTCAAATGGCTGTATCATGAACTTCTAAGTAAATGAACCTACCTAAATGATCATATTTTGATTTGTTCGATAACACAGAAATGGTTTTAAAAAAGTTGAATAAAGTTTCATATAAAAATACTTAAAATTCATCATAAAAAAATTGCATATTATCATAACATGTATGTTATTCAATTAAAACACTACATATTAAATCTGAAGCTCCTCCTCTGGGTCATGTGACAGTCTCATCTGGTTGTTACTATGGTGACGACCCCTGCTTTGCATGTTTTGATGTGAATGCATCATGTTTTGTCCATTGTATGAAGGCTCTGGACTCCTTGTTGCTAATGGAGACAGAGATGGGGTAAATGATGGCGTGAGAGCGGGTGAGGTAAAACTTGACTCATGCTGTATGGGAGACCGTGGCATGTTTTGGAATGAGGTCATGTTATTGTTAGTTCGTTTAGATTTTCCTGCACCATGACTAGATCTGATTGGTTGCTGCAAAGCAGTGGGCGGAGCATTTGTAATAATTGGTGGAGGCACCATTTTTACCTGAGGATTCAATGAAGTGTTTATTTTGTTTTGTGGCACAGTTTGCACTGGTAGTTTTTTCGGCTGAATAGTATCGTCTTTTAATCTAGCGATTTCAACAAAAACATGTGCTAGCGGTTGATATTGTGGACCCCAGTCTAACAAATAGTCCCAGTTATAGGACCCTGAGTATTCCTCCTCACTGTTAATCACATTAGATATCGTCCCCTCATGTTGGGGCTCTATTTCATGAAACCCTAAGTCTTTTCCACCATCACTATAGTTTGTATCATTGACTGGACCAAACTTACTATAGTCTATTTCAGAAATACTGATACTTTCATTGTCTCCAACATTGTCATCACAATATTGCTCTACGGGCTGTGGTTTTTGTTTTGATTTTTTTGGAATGGTAGTGTCTATGCCAAGTTTGGCTAAGTAGTCTTTAGAATTTTGAACAGAAGGCTCAGATAAGTTATCATCATCAGGTAAGCCAGAATCTGGCATGTTTTTACTCCTGTATCCACTCGATGAGTTTAACACAGATTGTGAATTGATACGCATCACTTCATCGTCCTCGTCGGCTTCGACAGATCCACGCCCACTGGAAGCTGAATGATGGGATTGTTCCGACATGTCAGGTGTCGTGATGAGATTTTCCCTGTAACTATAAGCCTGATTTGCCTTGGTAGGGGACGTGGGGAAATCAAAGGCATCATTGAAATCTCCTTCATACACCTGTGCCACTGGTGGGGTATTTTTCCTGCTCTTGTAACGGAAGACCACCAGTATGAGAATAACGAGCGAAACCACCACAATGATAACTAGAACAATAATGACGATCACAGTTGTTGATATGGCCTCATCCTCTGTTTGAGCTGCTGGTTTAAGAGCACATCCAGGGCATGATTCGTCTACTTTGATTTCTAACACTGCAGTAGCCTTGTTTGTTGACCCAGAACTTGCAGTGACGACGAGGCTGACCAAGTTATTACCCAACTCTCTCTTCGTTCTTGACAACTCCACAGATCTTTTCCTACGCCCTGGTTTGTCATTAAATCCAAGTTTTACAAAGACTACTCCTGTTGAACTGTTGACTCCAAAATAATCATGGTTTTCACTGAGAGAGTAGAAAATTCTGCCAGCACTTCCACCATCATCATCAGTGGCATTGACCTTACCGATCACATGGCCAGGTCGAGCATTGCCTGGGACAGCAAATTCAAATTTGTCAGCGGAAAATTTAGGAATGTATTCGTCCTCATCAGCTATCACTATGACTACAGGTGTTGATGCATACAACCCTCCGGCATCTGTTGCTATGACAGTAAGGTCATAACTATGGAAACCAGGACCTAGAGACGGGAGATTCTCATAATCAAATCTAACTTTAGTATAGATGTTTCCATTGGTTGAATCAATGTAGAAGAATTGATTAAATCCTTTGTTAGAAGCTAGCTGATAGGTCAGAAGTCCATATGATCCTGCATCATTATCAATGGCATGCACTTCACCACATAAACTATTATTCCTGTTCTCCAGTACACTAAGATAATAGAATGGCTGTGGGTAAAATGGAACATTGTCATTGATATCTGTGACATTGATACTAACTGTAGCATAAGCTGACAATCTTCGTACACCGCTAGCACACTGTTTACAATCCACAGCCGATATAACCAGCTTATGATAGGTGGTCAATTCATAATCCAAACTTGACCCGACAGCAACATTCAGATTGCCATTCTCAGTGTTGATGTGGAATAATCCATCATCATTACCTGATGTTATACCGTAAGTCAGTTCAGCATTGATACCAGTATCATTATCCTTAGCCCTGACAGCCATGAAGATCTGACCACTGCTATAATCCTCTGGCAGTGTGATACCATAGTCTGCCTGTGTAAACTCTGGTGATTTGTCATTAACATCACTGATGAGGATATTAACATTGGTGGTGGTCATCTGTGACGGTGATCCTCTAACGAGAGCTGAGACTTGGACGATATATTTATCCTTCAGCTCTTTATCCAGATCGGCATTAACAGATATGATTCCTGTTTTCTGGTTGATTCTGAAGTGATAATCATGGCCACTGAGTAACGAGTAGTCGACTGTCAGATCAGATCCTCCGCTGACTCGGACTTGTAAGATGGAATGTCCCGTCTTCTCTGACTCACTAACCACAGCACTGAAAGAGACACACAAAATCAACTTTTAATGAGAACGTTATATCTTTTTAAAACATCAAGCACATCATAATGCTAATGTATTTCATCAAAGTATTGAAAGTATGGTAGCCAGGAAAACCTAATGTACCAATTTCAGATTGTTTATGTTTAGCATAATAGAGCAATAATTGGAAATTGATAAAAGAACCATATTGCAAGCATGTATTGATATGTGATGAGGCAAAACAACCATCAGCTAGATTTTGATTGGTCAGTTATACTGAAAAGCTATCAAATCTATATAGCTGTGGCTAAACTCTACAGAGATTATCCTGGCTAGAATTATAACTTATTCTTGGCTAGCCTAAGCTGAAGAAACAGCTTTCCTGTGCACCTGAATTTGATCTTTGTTCTGGAAAGCTTTTATGTTTTGTTTATTGTTTATTTGTTTTGTAGTTTTTTTCAGTTGAAATTATAGTTAGTGTTTACTACCATTTTCAACACAAATGGGCCATACAGGGTGATACTAGTCCTTGGCTACTTACGTGTAATTGGTTAGTTCAAACACAGGTGGGCTCTGATTAACTTGAGTGATGTTGACCTTGACAGCAGCCATTGTTGACCTTGGTTGTGACCCTGAGTCTGTGGCCTTGACAGTCAATGTAATGATCTGATTTGATGGAGTATAGATGATTTCCTGGGTGGTACTGATTTTACCTGCAATGGAAAATAAAGTCATTAAATAAAATATCTTAGCTGCTTTTACTTTATTTGAAAATGAATTGTCAATATAATGAAATGAGCAACCTAAAATGTTTTTTTAGGTGACCATGGAACCTGAAAAGGGGGGCAACCCGTAGGATCAGTCAGTCTTTTGCAACAAATTTTGAATGAATATATAAGACACACACTTATACAAAGTTCCATGAAGACATTTTTGATATGCAATATCTTAATGTACCTGTTTGAGGATTAATGGTGAAGGAGTTGGTCTCGTCACTAGTTAGACTGTATGTTATCTGTGCATTGGTCCCTGAGTCAGCATCAGTGGCATTCAAGTCTAAATTGATTGGTGTTCCAACAGCTGATAACTCTGGTAAATCAGTCTAAAAATATGGTGATACATTTTGATTTTAAAAATATGGCATTAACATTGATTATTTTACTTAACATTTGTGGATTCACATATATCTTGGTGGAATCTCATTAAAAATTGCCTGAAAAGCACATTCAATGCATCTCTGTGTACTTGATGAATATAATTGGATAGCATGATTTACAAAAGTTTGATTAAAGGGAGATAACTATATTTTTTGAGAAATCTCCACTAACCTTTTGAACTTATTTCTCATGATATGATATCATATAAATGCTGAATCAAAATTAAATATAAAAAGTCACTAGCCTATCAGTAACACAGATCACAGAAACATTCAGTGAATATTTCTACTCACATGATAACTGGACTGGGAGAAGACAGGACTGTTGTCATTCTCATCTATCACATTAACACTGAGCTTAGTCTGTTTTAGGTGTGGTCCATCAGTTACCTAAAACAAAGCAAAACTTAATGAAAGGATCTTATAAAATGGAAAAAGGTTTCTCACAATAAATAACATCAACAGCTAGTTTATTATTAGTTTTGTGCAAACCAGCAATAACCCAAAGTCAAACAATGATTTATTATTAAAGGCACACTATATTGTAAGCAGACAAATGTCATTCTGTGTGTTCTTATTGGTTCTCATATCATTGATTCTCAAGTTTTTTTTTTACTTTTACAGGCTCCAAATAAAATGGGACATATCTACATCTACATGTTTTAAATACGTTTTCATGATATAGGTCAAATCTACCATGAATATTTCTCTCTTTACCTGTAGTTCCAGTTCATAGTTCCTCTTGATCTCATGGTCTAACTTCTTGGCCAGCCTGATCTTGCCACTGAATCTATCCATTGTAAACATATCATTGAGGTTCCCTTGTGGAGTGAAGGAATACTGAAGGACTGGGTTATCTACGTCATTAGCTGTCACCGTAGCAACGAACGACCCTATCTCAGTACCTATAAATAGAATGATACACTGTAGCAACAAACGACCCTATCTCAGTACCTATAAATAGAATGATAGACTGTAGCAACCAACGACCCTATCTCAGTACCTATAAATAGAATGATACACTGTAGCAACCAACGACCCTATCTCAGTACCTATAAATAGAATGATGGACTGTAGCAACCAAAGATCCTATCTCAGTACCTATAAATAGAATGATAGACTGTAGCAACCAACGACCCTATCTCAGTACCTATAAATAGAATGATAGACTGTAGCAACCAAAGACCCTATCTCAGTACCTATAAATAGAATGATACACTGTAGCAACCAACGACCCTATCTCAGTACCTATAAATAGAATGATAGACTGTAGCAACCAACGACCCTATCTCAGTACCTATAAATAGAATGATAGACTGTAGCAACCAACGACCCTATCTCAGTACCTATAAATAGAATGATAGACTGTAGCAACCAACGACCCTATCTCAGTACCTATAAATAGAATGATACACTGTAGCAACCAACGACCCTATCTCAGTACCTATAAATAGAATGATACACTGTAGCAACCAACGACCCTATCTCAGTACCTATAAATAGAATGATAGACTGTAGCAACCAACGACCCTATCTCAGTACCTATAAATAGAATGATAGACCGTAGCAACCAAAGACCCTATCTCAGTACCCATTAATAGAATGATAGACTGAAAATTCATTTTAAAGTAAATATGAAAAGGTTATCAATTTTCTCAATTTTCAATTGGATTTTTTTTAGTCAAGAATACTGTTTTAAACTTTTGTGTGTGTGCTTGTGTGTTAGTGTTTAACGCCCTCTATCAACACACCTGGGCCATGTAGGGTGGTCAGTTTTAATGGGGGAGGAAACCACCAACATTGGGCAGGTAACTGACAAACCTATTTACATACAGTTGGGGAAGTCCCTTTTTAAACTTGTAGTAAAGTGCCTATTTGAAGAGTTAAAACATCTTATAAATACATGTATAAGCATTTGTATTGTTTGTGATATAAATTAAAATGATTTTCAATTTAGAAAGATTGTTAGGGAAAAACTATACAGTGAAATTCATACCTTCAGGAACATTGATGGGAGTTGGTACAGGAAAGTTAGGAGGCTGATCATTTATATCTGTGATGTAGATAGTCAGCTGACATTCGCTAGACAATGCTTGAGACCCGCCATCCTTTGCCTCAATTGTCAAGGTGTACATTGCCTGGATTTCATAGTCCACAGGATATTTGACCTTGACAATGCCACTATATATTGGTTCTATCTTAAAGGCTTCACCAGCATTACCATTAATGATGTTATATGTAATGTTAGCATTTCTACCATCATCAAGATCTGTGGCTAGAACCTAACAAATAAAAATTTAAAATTAGACATTCTTTCGTTTTTAATATGATATGATAAATTGGCTTAAAAACATCAAATCATGCTTTATTATCTTTTTTAAAAAGAAAACATTTTTTTTTTTTACTGAGTATTTTATTTGCTTAAGCAATCTTATCATTTTCTTTTGTTTTTCTATTCATTGAAGAATATACCTTTAAATTAAGGAATATCTTAATCTTTTTCATATACTTTCATGTTTTCCCCATTAAGATCTTCAATTTGCATAATGCATAATTCAATTTTCAAAATACACTTTTTAACATTAAAAACTATCACACAGTAAATTAGCAACCATTAGCAATAAATATCAGGAAGTGATTTGCTCCATTTCATTTGTTAACCTCCAGTCATACCTGAGTAACATAAGCTCCAATACTGGAATTCTCGTTAACTTTAGCATAATACTGGTTCTGTGCAAATTGGGGATGATTGTCGTTCACGTCTATAAGCTCAACATAGACAGTGGCATAGGCATACAGTATACCGTCAGTGGCTGCTACCACGACTTTCATCCTTCTCTCCTTCTCATAGTCCAAGGTCTGAGAGTTGTTCACTGATATCTGACCTGTTTGAAGGATGAAAATAATATCTTTTAAAAATATTCTCAAAATAGTTGACAACAACACTTTCAGGTAACTGCAAATTTTATTAATTTTTTTATGACCCTGCATACCACTGTATCCACTTCAGGCAACTCTTAACGAAAGCAAACATATCATGGTGTTGGTTCACCACTTAGAGGTTCTTTAAATATATTGTTTAAATAAATATAAAAATTAAAATCTGAGACTAAAATACTGTACTCTAAAATTATTTTGGATGAGTGGATTAGTTGGTGTTTACTTTTTGTACTATCTTCCTTATATCTGCCATCATCAGAACAAACACAAATTTTGAGTCAAAATGATTTTGGGAAAAAGTTTTTGTATAAAAACTTATTCATTAGAACCAGTTATGATCACTTAAGAAATATAAGCACCCAGGGAATGATCATTAAATCAAATACCTTGGTTCATCATAAATGTATGTCCTTCATTGCCACTGACAATACTGTAACTGATTGTTCCGGATATCCCTCCTCCGTAATGTTCAGCCTCCACTCTCTGTACGTCGCTGGTCTGTGGAGCATGCTCATTAAGAGTAGCTGTGTACATCTGTTGTTTGAATCTCAGACCAGATGAACTGGTTCCTACTGTTACAAGGACAATTCCTACAATAAGAGCAAAACAAATATCTTAATCATTATAATAAGTGATTTGAAGAGAATCTTGTCATCAGAAAATGTAAAAAAATCTCCATCGACTATAGTTCGCTTTACTTCATTGAAAATGTTTTGCTTTTCTTTTAAATATCAGATCATTGAGATTTACACAACAGCAATAAAAAGGTAAAATTGATTTTTCTACTTTTGTAGATGGGGCATACAGCTTCATCATATCTTAGTGCATTGAAGTCCAATGCAACATACTGTATAATCATTTATTTTCTCGGATAACAATTTTTGTGGTTTGATGAAAAATTGTCAGTTCGTGGATTCTTAAATTTGTGGTTCTGTTGTTTGCAACAAACAAACCAATATAAAATCTCCTTTTCATGGAGTACCAAATTTCGTGGGTCAAGACCACCCACGAAAACCACGAAAATAAATACCCCACGAATAATAATGAAACCACAGTATATATATACCTGTAGAAGACCTGGACGGACTGCCTCCATCAGTAGCTATTACTCTAAGGTTATACATCTTAATATCACTGGGCAAGTTTGATCTGGTAAATACTTGTCCTGAAGCTTGATCAATCCTGAAATATGTAGTATCAACCAGACTGTAGGTCACATGACCAAAGCTCCCCGAGTCGCTGTCGTCTGCTGTAACTGTTGTGACAAATGTATTGGAGACTGTGTTGATTGGCAGGTTTTTATTATAGGGGAATTCCCTGAAGATTGGACTGTTGTCGTTTATATCTTCTATTCCTATGGTTACTACGGCTGTTGAACTATACATGTTACCTCCCGCATCCTTTGCAACAACATTGAAAGTGTAGGAAGATTTTCTCTCATGATCAAATGGCCTGAAAAAGAACAGAGAAATAGAAATGATTTGAAATTTCAATGTATTACTACATTATTAAATAAAATGCAAACAAATATAGCTTTATTGAACTTACTAATTGTAACTTACAGTATTCAATTAGGAATAAAAAAAATTGTTTGCATTTTGTTAGGATATATCAGATCACACACAGTACTTCTTTTGAAATGTCTGTGCTAAGTCAGGACCATTGCAATCTTTTAAATACTCCAGTAAGTTACTGCCCTATTTTTTCTATGAAATGAGATCCATCATAGCAACAAGATTCCATACCTGCTAGTAATAATCTGCCCTGTCTGACTGTTGATCTGGAACTGACCCTCAGTATCATTACCAAGGGAGTAGGAAACTTTAGCATTATCACCCTCATCAAAGTCCATGGCAGACACCATCAACACAGTTGCCCCTACTGCAATATTCTCTGGAATATTATGACTGTAACTCTCCATATTGAAGGAAGGAGAATTGTCGTTGACGTCTAAGACATTGATGGTGACTTTACAGGAGGCAGTTTGACTGTTTTGACCTTGGTCCCTAGCAACAATGGTAAGGTTATAGACTGAAACTGTTTCCCTGTCTAGAGAGTTACACGAGAGCTCTCCTGTCTCACTGTTGATCTCAAAGGCATTGTTGATGTTTCCAGCTGAAAATGGAACAACACATTACTAAATGTTTTATGAAGAAAAATATAAAATCAAATGATGGGAAGGAAACTTGATCAAAATCCAACTGTAAAATATAAATCTCAAACAACTTGAAAACTCATGAAATCAAAAAAAAGTTTCTTAATTTATTTACCTAAAATGTTATTTTTGGTAACAGGGGAGCATCTATTAGAACTTAAATGTTAAATAATATACATGAAATAACAAAAACCAAAAGAATATTTCTGATTTTCCACTGACCAGTTTCTATTGTATAGATGAGCTTTCCATTATCCCCTTGGTCTTTATCATGGGCCAGTATTTTATGTATGTTCTGGCGTCCAGCATTCTCAGGAATATTTATAGTGATCCTCGACTCTTGGAACATGGGACGATTGTCATTCTGATCTGCGACCGTTATGTTGACGATGGCAAAGTCATACAGAGCAGGATTACCATGGTCGGTTACATATACTGAAAATAAATCATTAAAATAGTGCAATATAACGGTGAATTACAACTGCTGAAGACAAGTTTAACTCAAAACATTTTGATGGAATTCATACCATAAAATAATGCATCAGATATAATTTTGTTTCTTAAATAGATTAAGGGATTCTGTATTACATACATGTAATTCTTCTTTAATTTTACAACAGGTAGCACTTTATTCTCACTATTTTATCAATAAAATTTCTTTAAGGCTGAAGCTAACAAAGTTATGTTTGATGTTTTTTGTACTTGAGGAATACAATTTACCGTTTGCTTATTTTAAAAATTCATTTTTTACACACCATTTCAAACCCAGAAATATCTACTGTACCTGTTAATAGATAAGAGCTTTGTTCCTCCCTGTCTAGGGAACCAGTAGCTGTCAGGTGACCAGTTGTAGGATCTAGGGAGAATTTATCATTGGCAATACCAGGAGGTAGAGAGTAGGTCAGTTTACTATTGTCTCCAGCTGAAATAAGATGAGAGAATTTATCATTATGAAAACCAGAAAGGAGGGGGTAGGTCAGTTTACTATTGTCTCCAGCTGAAAATAAAAGGTTGAGATTAAGACCTTTTTACACTTGTTAAAATTGAAATCGATCTATAATTGAATCAATTAAAAAAAAAATCGATCTTTTAGTTCGATTGAAGATCAATCTGAGCCGTTTACACTGACAAAAAGATTGATCTTTTTTAGCATTGATTAAAAAAAGATTGAACTTTCCGTCTAGTGTAAACAGGGTCTAAGCGAAGTCCTAAGATGTTCCTATGATAAGAAAATTACTCTTAAGTCAATATATACTTATACTTTCTTGTTTAGCAAGTTGAAAATCTTTTCAACATAGAAGGCAACTTAAAAGAATGCTGTTGTTTCACCTAATTTCTTTTTTGTGTATACTGAATTTTGTCAGCATAAATATACAATTAAAAATTTGCTACATGAAAATTTGTCAATACAAGAAAATTTTAATGACAATTACCATCATTATCCATGGCGCTCACAACCAAAATGAAATCCCCACCATTATTGTTCTCAGTTATCTGCCCTTGGTATTTAGATTTATCAAACTTCGGTCTGTTATCATTGACATCAATGACGTTGATCGTCAGGGATGTGAAAGATGATCGAGGTGTCAAGCCTTGGTCTCGAGCCATCAGGTTCAGGATGTACTGGGACTTTTCTTCTCTGTCTAATGCAGAACTGATTGACAGAAGACCTGAAAAAAAAAGATTTAACTTATAAAAGGTCAAGAAAAAAAAAACGCAAAAACATTGCCAACTGTTGTATGTTCATATGAAGTACTGGTTTAAAATAGGATTTTATTTTGAACACAACTGTAATAATTTTATGTCAAGTATCTATTGCTAAAACAAACAAATCTGCAACTTTTGAAATTAACTGGGTGATCATTTTAAAGATTCTTCGACATTTTTCTTTTTTATTGCTTTAGATTTGTTTTGTTGTTGTTTTCATTATGTAAAACTCATTGCCTAAAACAACACTGCTTTGCCATCAATACATGTAAAACATCAATGTCTTTTAAAGACACATAGAAACATTTTTTTGAAAAGCTAGCAAACTTTAATTACCTGATTGTGCATCAATATCAAATTTGCCATCGTTGTTGCCACTGACAATACTGTATGAAATCTGTCCATTAGTTCCACTGTCTTTGTCATTGGCAACAACATATACAATCTTATATCCAACAGCTTCATCCTCTCTTACGTCGAAAGGTGTGTAGGAATTGAACACTGGGCTATTATCATTTTCATCCTCGATGGCTAGCCACACAGACAAGGTCGTACGTTTACGACAGCCGAGGGTAGGACACAAGTCAGAGGCTTCGACTACCAATGAGATCATGTGGACATCTTCATAATTGATGTTGTTCTTAATCTTCAGGGCACCTGTTACACTGTCCAGTTCTAGGAGGTCCAAGGTGGGGTTCTGCTGTTTCAGAGAATAGGAGATTGTGCCGTTATCGTTAGAGTCTCTATCTGTTGCAGTAAATGTGTACACAACATGGCCGATTGGAAGATTTTCTTTCTTCTTCATGACAACAGGGTCAGTGTCAAACACTGGTGGATTGTCATTCAAGTCTATAACATTGATAAAGACTCCAATAGTGGAACTTTTAGGATTATACACACCATTATCTACTGCCTTTATACCAATAGTATGGGAGGAAGACTCTTCATAATCAATGTCTCTGATACAGTAGATATCCCCAGTACTGATGTTTACAGAAAACAGGCCAAAAACATTCCCCTCCACAATGTAGTAAGAGACACGCCCATTTTCTCCTGAGTCCCTATCAAAAGCTTTGACAGTGGCTATGATTGCCCCTACTGGTGTATTTTCTAGGATGTCAAATGTTACATTCTTATTAGGGAAGGTTGGTGTTCCGTCATTAGCATCCCTCACATGTACTGCCACAGTTGCCACAGTTTGTTTGGGAGGTGTGCCGTTGTCTCTGGCTATGACTTTTAGTGAATATAACTTCCTGGTTTCATAGTCCAAGACCTCAGCAGTGGTCACAGTGCCTGTGTTGGGGTGGATCTCAAAATTTCTGAGGGCCTCAGAGTCACTTGCTGTAAAAAATAATAAATATAATTCAATTTTATAATATAACTTGTTTAAAAGATATAATCATTATGATATTATGATATTATTATACAAAGCATGTACATAGAATATGTAATAGACATAAGCCAATGACTTTTTAAAAATACATTTATCATACAAATGTGTAAGCAGAATAAGTTGTAATTGTACTTGGCAGGGAAAAGTAACACTACCCAAACGAGAGCTCTTCTTTTGAGGAGCCTAGGATGGTGTAGTAGTTACAACCTTACACATACGCCATAAATGTCCCAAATGTTGTGAGTTCGATCCTCGCTGAGGGCATTAAAAAAATCAAAATCTGTTTGTTAGATGATTTTCAAGGTTGAAATTAGAGTAACATTGTTTGATTATATACTAGACATTCATATTTTTCATACAAATGTGTGATGCATTTGAAGTTTGCAATCCTTCTGTTTATGCTTTTCAGACTGTGCTAGTGTTTCTGACATTATTTTGTATTTGATTACTTTTAGAAGGAAGTAAGTTATTAACACTGCATTAAAATATTTACCTATTACTGTACATAGTAAACTTTTGAAAAAAGCAAACATGAAAAAATTTAAACGACACCAAAAAGATTTAAGTTAGACTTACTAGTATCAAATGTATAGCTGATTGTGCCATTCTCTTCCAGATCTGTATCATAAGCCACAATATTAATCACTGGTGTTCCCTTTATCTTATTCTCATCTATGTAGGCATCCATGGCAGGGTTGGCTATAGCAGGACTGTTGTCATTGATGTCCAAGACCTTCACTGTGACGTGGGCTATATGACTCCTGGGTGGGTTCCCAGCATCAGATACCTGCACAGAGAACTTGTATTCCTCCTGGCTCTCCCGATCCAGTGTCTGGGTCGTACTGATTTCTCCGTTATATGGATTGATACTGAAGGCAATCTGTTGGTCAATGATAGAGTATGTTAGCTTGGCATTGTCACCGATGTCTTTATCTGTGGCCATGACTGATCCTATGGTACTGGAGGCCGGGTTGTTCTCCTCGATATAAAATACATAGTTACTCAGAGAGAACATGGGATTGTTGTCGTTAGCATCTGTGACTGTGATTTGTACCTCTGCCTCAGCCATCTTACTCTGTTTACCATTATCTCTAGCTTGGACCCTGAATGTGTAGAAGTCTCGGGTCTCTCTGTCTAGCTCGGCACGGAGGTATATGTTTCCACTCTGTCCACTGCCACCATGTATCCCAAACATTCCAGAGTCTTCATTTAACAATGTGTAGGTCACCTGGTCTTTGTCTGCATCATTAGCTGTAACGTTTAAGACAACTGTATCCATGGCAGCTGTCTCCTTGACATTTTGTTTGTAAACATTTTGTGTAAATATAGGTGGATTGTCATTGACATTTGACACTTTGACCTTCAGGGTCAAATTACTGCTGAGTGAAGGTGAACCTTGATCAAATGCATTGATAATCAATGTGTATTCCTGCTGGGTCTCATAGTCTAGAGCCTTATTAAGTCTTACTTCCCCTGTGGACATATCGACCTGAAACGTGTTCAAGGGGTTTACAGAGAGTCTGTATTGAACAGTGCCATTAGGGCCACTGTCCTTGTCAGTGGCATGTGCCATGTAGATGGTGGTGGCTAAGTCTTGATCTTCAAACACTGTTATCTCTATGTAGGAACTCAGGAACTCTGGTGCATGGTCATTTACATCCAAGATTGTAATATTCACCTGAAAAATAAATAGGGGTTTGAAATACCTGTAAGTGCACTTGACAATAAAGGTTTACAAAAACCTTTTTTTTTTCAAATTGGAATTTCTGTTTGTCTATGCTGATCCTTGTTGCAATGTGATTGGAAAATTAATGCTCCCCCCTCCAACATGTTGTCGCAGGGGGCATAAAAAATAAACAAGATGTTATTAAGGACTCACTGGCACAAATTTCAGTATAAACACATTAATTTGTATGCATTTAGTTGTCAAAAGTATTAAATTTAAAGCAGGGAATTATCATTCTGTATGGAAGTTTTTTTATTAGACATGTCCAATTTCTTACCTGTGCTGAGCCATATACAGGAGGATTTCCTGCCTCTGCCTTTACACCTAGTAACACTGATGGGTACAAATGGTGCTCCAATTTGTTTACTCTGGTAGTGATCACCCCTGTCTGTTGGTTTATTGTAAAGAAGTTGTTGATGTCACCGGATGTTATAGTATAGAAGATATCAGGATTGTTGTTGACTGACGGTACTGTTGCTGACACACGGCCAATCAAGGTACCGACAGGAACGTTCTCCTCCACTGAGAACCTGTAGGTGGCGAGGGTGAAGGCTGGAGGATGGGAATTAGCCCCTGTGACACTGATGAAGATGGTGGCTGGCTGGGAAGAACTAAGGCCACCTCCATCAGTGGCACCGACTTGTAAGATGTAGACTTTCTCCTGTTGTGGTAGGGAGTTGATCAGAGTTATCTTTCCTGTATTCAAAAATTGTATACAAGTTTAATTTATGACTAAATATGCATGACAGCTAAATATATATTCATTCATAACAAAAAGAATTAGTATTTTTTCTTTTGGAGGGGGAATGAGGTAAAGCTTGATGCATCCTTTTAAAACACAGGCGAATTCAGGATTTCATCATTTAAGGTAGATGGGGTGTCTAAAAAGTTATCCATAGAATTTTCTTAAATTTTGACCACAGTTAGCCCAAGACTGGAACTTTAGATCTCGATAATAAAATTAAAAGTTCACCACGTGAATTTTTGTAGAAATGACTTTGAAAAATGGATGATTTTAGTACTTTTTATATAGGATCAAATTAGAGAAAATTCAAATTTCTTTTACCTAAAAAATTCCACTCCATAGATTTTTCTTTAAATTTGTGAAAATCTTAGTTTTCGAATGATTTTTAAATATACTAAATAAAAACTAAAGTTCACCATCAAAATTTTGAAAAAAGTGAAAAATGTGTTTTTTCCCTATTATTTCTATACAAATTATCTCCCCTTAAAAAGTACGGGAAAATATTGAAATTCACAAAAAGGTGCATTTAATCCTAATTTTTGTTGTAATTATTCATTTTGATGTTTACCTAGCCCAATAGAAATCAATTAGAGTGACAAGCATTATAAATTCTAAAATTATGATAGATGTGCTAAAAAGATGCTCAGTGATAGACACCCCATCTGCCTTAATGGTGATCTAACAGTCCTTGTCTGGTAATAATAACATTCCAATATAAAGTTAGAGTTATCCCCCTTACTTAATATTTTCTCCATTTAAATGTGATTACATCTGGGGCATGATTTAAGTGGAACCATAGAGGATTAAACCAGGACATTTTTATTATAATCCACCTTTACTAGACATCTTTATGGGAATCTTTATTTAATCAGACACACACAGACTTTATTTTCTTATTGTTAGGAATCTAACCTCACAAGCCCCACATCAATAGAAAAGGTTTATACTTAAATCTGACTTCTTAAATCTATAAGAAATAAACCATTTTATTTTCAAGTGTTGTGTTAAGTGGTGAAATTTGCACATTTTATGGTCTTTTTGATCAAATATTCACATATATCATACTATAATATGTACAAAACACTTCAAGTTTACAGCTATATTGCAAATCTGTCCTCCTTGTGGATTTTATAGAACTCGAAAATATGTGTCAATATAACCTATATTCTACATATCAAACCAAGGCTATCTGTTTATAAAGCCATTAATATCATGTTAAGTTTTTCATGACATTTAATTTTTCTTTAGGGATGGGGGCTTTTGATAGAATACTTGTTGTTTACACAAAATATGCAATTACAAGATTAAACACTATTTTCAGCATGTAAAAATGCAAGAAGGACATATTATAATTTCGTCATAAAATGTAGATCTTTATATATAATTATTTCACATGTACAATTGATTCCACCCCTAAATATTACATGAAAACCAAGCAACCATAAATAATTTTCTTTTCCTTTTAAAATTCTTTTTTTAAGCAATGAAGATGAAGCTATTCCATTTAGACGAAGTGCAGAAATTATGCAACATCAATTAGTTTAAAAATGCATGTAAAATTTTAATGTTTACAGAGAAATTTCTGAAATACATTAAAATGTTTCTTTAAAGTGTTAAAGTATAATCACCTCCAGTGATTTATAGAGAAACACCGAGTGAAGGAAGCTAAAAGTTATGATGAATTATTATTTCATGTCTGTCCTATGATAAAGCACTTTTAATTCATCATAAAATTTTAAATATGTACTATACAACTTCACTCAATGTAAAATGCAATTAATTTTACACCATTTAACAGACTAATTGTCTCCTTATCTGGAGAGTGTAAATTTGATTTGCATATTCAAATTAGACATGCACAGAATGATATAGCAGACAAAAAAACATATTGACAGTCACAATGTCAAGGATCACTTTGTTTTTTTTTTCTTCAATTAAAATTGTTTTTATCAGGTCAATAATGCACATTCAAAGCTGCAAGCAGTTACAACCCTTTCCCTTAGTTATAAACCTTATTGAATCAAATTTTATACCATACACACATAGATCCAGAAGGAAGCCATTAGTATCCATTAAATCTTTTTGAGCACAGGAAACCATTGCTGTATAACCCAATCAGGTCTAAAATCACTAAAAGGGCCAAATTTGACAAAATGACTGAAAACTGAGCATGTTAACAAGACCATTGTCCTTTTAACATGTTATGTTGATCAAGCAGACTGCCTTTCAAACTGCTTTGCCACCAAATTATTTCCTATCACAGACAGTAAAATTTTACTTCTATTCTAAGACCTGCTCACCTGAATACCTGTCTATAGAGAACAGGTTATCATCATTTCCTCCCAGCATGCTGTATTCTATCGAACTGAAGTTACCGCTATCGTTGTCGATCGCTTGTACAGTGATGACATCATTTCCTGGCTGTATGTTGACGTTGATGTTCGTACTGTAGTTCTGTGGATAGAATTGTGGTCTGTTGTCGTTGACATCCTCGATATTGACACTGACTATGACAGAGCTGTCCAACCCTCCTGAATAAGAAAATAAAGTTATCAAATATTCATTGAAAATATAGATTAATAAAATAAAATTGTTTGGTAAAATGTTAGGAAGTTTTTTCTAAAGATTATGGTCGGAAAGCTTGGAAGTGTTTTAAGGTACCCATCTCAAACACTAGATTTTCAATAAGGTCCATAAATACAGTGTTGAAAAATGTTTATGGAGGAAAAATTCTGGGCCATTTGCTATTCTGTTTCAGGTTAGTAAATGATTTGTTTCTCATTGCTGTCCCCCATTGAATATGAGAGATAACTATTCTTTGAATTTTGAATATGTTATAGACAAATAAAAGTTTGCTATTTTAGCAGGTTTAGCCTATATCTGTCCATCTTTCTCAAATTTTTTGTAGTTCAATAGGTCCAAAAAAATTCTTGTTTATAATGCAAATTAATAAGCCATAAGTTTTTTCTTCTTCATATTTTCAACGACATGCATTTTAATAAGGCACTTTTTTGTCCCCTGAACGACCAGGTGTTGACAAGAGCTGCCTTGCTGAATGGTTTTATCATACAGGAGTGGTTTATATTGAAAAGAGAAAGGACACCCTACAACATTAGTTAACACTGGACAAAATCAGGTGGACGTTAGCATGACCATCGTTTCTATAGCTGCCTTTGAAATCCAGCTTCAAACCTTTTTTACACTGGACAATGGACGGCAATGAATGCCAATGCTAAACTGTTAACCTTCATAAAAAGCCCTTTTTCTGTACATTGTAAAGCGTGTGACAGTTTTGCTATTTCCATTGTGAGCCTCTTTCATTATAATTCTGCTCACAAGCTCTTTTGACACTAATCGTCCAAATATAACTTTAGTAATATATGGCTCGTACAAGACGACCTTTTGTGTCACCTCAATGATAATAAAAGTTAGAAATGATGATAGAGTTATTGTTTCTCAATACAATATATCTGTATCCCAGCTGGTGGCTGGTCACAGTTGTTACTACATCGTAGGCTTCCTTACCCATGTCAAGTATAGATCATACAGTATTGGCTTACTTATATATTGCAGCCAAAAAATCCAATTCATAAAAACATATTACTTTTGATTTGATAAAAAATTCAACCCACCAAAAAACCAATAGAATAATAATAAGATGTGGAATAAGTGTAGGTGACGCAATCTAAACCACATAGCAGAAATTTAAAACTCCACAATGGAAACAATGTTGTCGCTGCTTGTTGTCTTGCAATAGACCCTAGATTGAAGATGTATTTGTATGACTAAAAATATTAAAATCTTAACACAATCAAAGAAAGATGTCTTTATCTGTGGTGCAGTAGTCAAGCATACATTTTGGAAGCCAAAGATGATGTCCAGGTTAAAATTACATCCTTAAGACTATTCATACCGAACTCATCTTCCAGACAAGACAGAAATTAAACCAACTAGAATTGTATTTTTATGCCCCTGTTACGATATGTCAGGAGGTATAAGTGTTATTCATGTTCCTCTGTCCGTCCGTAAGCACCATACGTCTATCTGTATGTCCATCTGTCCATATCAATTTCTGTCCAATTTTTCTCAGAAACTGTACATGAGAATGAAATGAAATTTGAGAGGATGGTTCAGTATGATAAACTGTACGTCCTGTGCGACATTTAGACCTGTTAGATTTCTACTTCCTGTTTGGGCCTTGCCAGGGCATCTGCGTCACTTGGACATATTCCTTCTTTATCTATTCCTCAGATAATAGATATGATAAGATTTTATGCTACAAATGTACCAGTACTTAACATGGACCAAATACTCACCACTATCTGTTGCATAGACAGGAAATTCATAGATCTTCTGAGTCTCGTAGTCCAATGGTTTAGCAGCATACAGACATCCAGTGGTGCTGACAATACCAAATACATCGTGGGTGGATTGTGTCATGTTGGCTAGGTGATATGTGACGTGGGTGTTACCATTACAATCGGGATCAAAGGCAGAGACCTGTAATATAAAGGAAGAATTTATAAGGTTTGATTCATTGTGGAACGATTTTTTAATCAATGTGTTGACTGCAAAAGTTTCATCTTATGCATTAAGTTCTAATACATGTTTGAATGCAATTGTTTCCATATTCAATTTTTTTTGTTATATATTTAATTGAATAAGTATTGAAACAAAGCCTTGCTTGAGTAAAAATTGTAAGAGATAATTAGATGAATTATCCCCCTTTAGATTATAATTTGAAAAAGTACACTTAGTGACACCAAGATACATGAGAAAATGTGGATTATTTCTTTAATCCAGAAAACACAATGTAATAACTTCCCAAACAATGCACCAATTTAATGGAATGTCTGCAATAATAGCTCCAATGGAATAGAGCAGAACACGATCAAAGGGACACAACTCTAGTTAATCAGTGATACTGATGGTTACAATTGCGCATTAGCAAATCCCGGTCACCGGTAAGTTTTTGAACCCAACATAAAGCGTAGGAGAAAATACAGAAATGATTTCCATTGGTTGATATATTTGTTGTTTCTAAATATACATGTAGCACCAAGCAAGCTTTTGGGTAATACTGGCAAAGAAATTCTGAAGTCACCTATGTGCTCATAATAATGTAAAAATGTGCAATTAAAATAACGTTAAAAAAGCACCCCCCTTTTTTCGACCAAAAATTTCGCCCATAAACGCCGCACGAACCCCAATTTTTTATTGGCTAAAAATAAACATATGCATGTCAACACAAAGGTTCTGTGCCAAAGAAATTAAAATTCGAGTAAGATCTATTTTTAAAAAAATCGAAAACCAGGGTACCCCCCTATGGAAAATGCAGTGTAAAGCCAATGCGCTATTGTAACCTAGACGAAAAATGATTTTTTACAATGCACCCTTTGGTTTGAAACTTTAATCGTTTTGAAAGTGAAAGTTCTATATAAAAACAAGTATTATGACACTCGATCTAAATTTAGACACAAAAAACCAGACTATAGTCTGTTTCTTTTTTCTTCATTAATGAAAATGAAGAGAAAATCGGATGGACACTAAGAATATTTGATAAATCATTATTGCTTCAATAAATGTCGGAACTGTTTTTTGTTTTATTTTGCATATACAAATACCAAACTTTTAAACACTTTTAAAAATTTAAAATGGGATTTGAAGTAAGAACATGACTGAAATTTTGGTTCGTGAAATTTGTCATTTTTACGAAAAATGGGTGTAACACAAAGAATGCAAGCAAAAATATTAATCATGCTGTAAAGTATCACAAACTGTAACCAAGGTCTTGTTTAGATATAGGAGTAATTATAAATGCCAAAATTGGTAGGGTTTTGGGTGATTTTACTAGGTTATAGTCTGTTTCAAAATATGCCATTTTTCAAATTGCGAAAAATGATATTTATTTTTTTATTCAAACCAGTGTTTTGAAGTAAACACTCAAAAGCAGAATTCAAACTATGCCCGTTCTTTTGAGTACATATACATCTTCCAAAAAATCGGCAACAATTTTTACTGCAAGTTAAATCATCTTTGTGAAATACCGTATTTCCTCAAACAACCCTCCAAATTTTTTCGACCTTTTCAAGAAGGGGGTATCTCTCTTTGATCAGCTCCCCTTGGCGTAAAAGAAAAGATTATTTTCTGCCATTTGTAATATAAACTCAAGTTATAATAAGGTATCTTTTAATGAAGTAAAAGATTTTCCCTAATTCATATGTCCAGCGTATAGGTTACAATTGCGCATTAGCAAATCCCGGTCACCGGTAAGTTTTTGAACCCAACATAAAGCGTAGGAGAAAATACAGAAATGATTTCCATTGGTTGATATATTTGTTGTTTCTAAATATAGCACCAAGCAAGCTTTTGGGTAATACTGGCAAAGAAATTCTGAAGTCACCTATGTGCTCATAATAATGTAAAAATGTGCAATTAAAATAACGTTAAAAAAGCACCCCCCTTTTTTCGACCAAAAATTTCGCCCATAAACGCCGCACGAACCCCAATTTTTTATTGGCTAAAAATAAACATATGCATGTCAACACAAAGGTTCTGTGCCAAAGAAATTAAAATTCGAGTAAGATCTATTTTTAAAAAAATCGAAAACCAGGGTACCCCCCTATGGAAAATGCAGTGTAAAGCCAATGCGCTATTGTAACCTGATAAAAAACATTGGTTTGGGAGCCAGGTGTCTGGTGAGGTACATGATTTACACAGCTATAAAATTTTATCATTACATCTGTATGGAGAGGGTGATGGAAGGGCTAATATCTTGTCAATCTGAACAACAAACATTACCAGACCACAATCATAGCAATGTTTTGCTATATTTCAACATTGCTATTATATTACCCAACTTGCTTGCTCTACTTGCACCCCTCCCCCTGTTTTATCCAAATGAAAAATGACTAAACCAAAAGAATTTACTTAAATAACATCAGAGTACATCAAAACATGCAAATATTTTTAAATATCATGACATAATGTTTAATTGAGTGAACCAATTTGGGTATATTTTCCCACTAATATCCTTCCAATTCTGTCATATTTCGCTATAATTTAGGTGTCAAATTTATCAGAATCTTAAAAACCCACCCATGTCAGTTACTTCTCAAAAGACTATACAATTTTATCTCTAATTCATTTGCACCAAATTATTGCCGATTTTGAATTCTCCATTTCTAAAAGCGTCATCCATCTTAGTTTAAGATTGCATGATATTGGTTGCTTGTCCTTCATAATACCCCTATCATAATAATCCTGACACTTTCATCAAAACTAACCGATATAATTTAACTGTTAATTACGACAGTTATAAAGAAAGCTTAACAATGACATGCTATGGAAATTTAACGAGATTTAAGATTAACATTAGAGACTTAAAATTACCCCACGTTAGGATTATGACAACCTTTTCACTAATGTACATATCAGAAATCTTTTCTCAACTAGATCTTAATGATGTTCTAAATATGCCCAGCAGTAACTTAATGCATTTAAAATTTCATATCAAAGTTAAGATTTTTTTTTTCATTGTAACTGGTAAAAACATTCATTTTGCAAATACACCATCTTTAAACCTCGATGAAGTCTACTTTGACATCAAATAAAATGGGTTCCAGCAAACACCTTATCAAGTTAACATCACTGAAATTTTCTAAGCGAATCTTGATTAACAGTTTGGAAAAACTATCACAATTTATCAAAATATCTATAAACTAAACATTTTATATTTATAACACAATTCCAAAGCTTATTTCTCAGAATTTGGATTCATTAAACTCACATTAAACAATTTCATTCATTTGGCAATCAGGCATAAATTGACTTTTAATTAAGCAGCTTCTTCTAATTATGCACCAGAATAAACTTAAGTCAACATATGGTGCACTTCGCATTTCATCATATACACAAAGACAAAAAAACCTCCCAAGTAATTCTATGAACAACTATAGCCCCATAAATCAGCGCTTCTCAAGCGCTCACTGTCAGACACATGCATATTTCTCTAATTACTCAAAATAAACTTCTGTCAGTTTGTTTTTTACAGTTTACATAAATAAATCTTCTTATTTCCTCTGGATTGGTTAGCATCTATCAAAGGAACCTCTTTAGCAATTTACTGATGGTTATCGATTGTCAAAAATATTGCTGGGCAATATAAGATTCACAGGAAAAACATTAAAATCATTCAAAAGGTTTTTGTCTTTGTTTTAAGTGATAGGCACTCGACTGCATCAGAAAACATTTTCATGCCACATGCTTCATATTAACAAATTGAATTTTAACATCTAAATGTAAGTGAAAAAATATGCAGAAATGAAAACAAATGTTGAAAATAGTTTTTTTTTTCTTTTAAATGTTAAAATATGTGACATTGAGCATCTATATACTTTTTTATAATTATACACTTCAAATTTGAATGATTCCAACTGGCATTTGACCTAATCTATGGACCTATCTTTAGAATATTATAAACTTGTTCCAATGGCTTTAATAGAGAACTCAAAATTACAGCAAAGAGACAAAGCTAATTTTCTTTTTTAACTATTGGCCTAAAAAGTGGATCTTATTCTTTAAGAGTTAAAGCCATATTTTTTTGTTATTAAACCTGTTCTTCCACTGATTGAGTAAAGAGAGAATGGAATGTTACGATGCAGTTTAACTGTTACACTGTCAACAGTTAACATAAACTCTGGAATGCATAGTTTCACAATTAATTTAATTTTTAATGAGTTTTTTTTTAATGCTTAAAGAACCCCAGTGTTGAGTGATGCCAGTATAAGACTGCCAGATGATATAATGTGTATTGCCTGTTAATTACTCTGGTTCATTAAGATCCTCATCCAGATATGAAGTGCTACTGGCTCGTGTCTCAAGAAGTTGTAAAAAAAGTAAGAATGGATTCTGGCACAAAGTTGAAAAAGTTTAGCCAAAAATGTGATGATGCAGATAAAAACCTTGGAAAAATAGAATATTGCTAATGGTCAAAGGGGCATAACTCCCATTAAAATTGTCAACACTGAATTGAATGTTACAAATGTAATGAGTTATTGGTATGATAGTTCTTACAAGCATGATGGACACTCGATCTCCATTGGAAGAAAGGAAAAAACTATTTCATCATTTACCTGTAGTACATTATACAAAGATTGAATTGTAAGCTACATTGTATTCCCTAAATTCATCATTAACATGTACCATATTTTACAACCTCCCTTTCTCACATGTTGGGTGTTGACAGATATGCACCCACATGCATGCAGCACGAGGATTACTTATGTAATTATTCTCAGCTTGATTTTCTGTCATGCTTCCACCATTTAGGAATCTATTAACAGACTTTTTAAGATGAGGACTCAGTAAAAAATGGAAAATACTTCATTGTTTGAAGAGTCCTTATAACATGAAAGAGTTTTCTCAAGTTGGATACTCAGTATTGCAATGTAATAAAAACTTTTAATTTTACTGTTGTCATGAAAAAGTACATAGTTTTAGTAACAACTGTATGGTAAAAATAAAAAAGAAACAGGCCAGAAAAAAACCCACATTTTCCAGGTTTGAAATATTCGTAGTAAACAAAATTGGATCCATTCTAAATAGTTTTTGTAAAAAGATCAAAATACACAAGTCTGTAATAATTAGAAAATGTTTTGTCATTTTAAAACATTTTATGAATTTTAATTTCAATCCCTCACACATTGGTATTCTAGTCTTGTTGTAAGGAGTTTTTATAGAGTTACATATTACCAATAAAGACATGAATAGAAACCGCCGTAATGTGAGATACAACAGTATCACATGTATAGTGTGATATACAATGATATCACACGGTAACGCGATATCAAGATCACCCCTCATCATAGAGACATCTCTTTAACAGAAATTTAATAGGAGAAAACTGCAGTAAATTTTATCCTGGTGCATCAAGATACAATACATGGATTGTAACATTGTACTGCATTAAACGAAAGTGAAAATGATTTATCTTAAAATACTTCATGCTCTCCGATGCATATTGAAAAGGGTATTAGATAGGGATGCATAGCTCCACACATTTATATGGTAATGTAGAGTTTTTAAAATGTGGCACATTTTTCATCATTTTTTTCTTAAAAGGTCAAGATGAAATTTAAATAAAACCTGTCTATTCAGTTTTAAATTTGAACACCTGACTCAGCCTAAAAATCTCAAATTTAAAGATATGTATAATTGGAGTTAATTACACAATATTAAGAACTTGAAAAAACTTGGACAAAACATATATCAAAACTTTTCTTATAATTAACCAATTACACGTGGCCTAGTGTTGAATTTAAACTGTTCATTTTTATTGAGTTCTATACCCCATGCAAAGAAATTGCTTTTACGAAGGTTTAAAATTTGAATGGGTTGGAAATATTCCGTGTTTAAAAACTGGACATTTTATGCCAAAGCAAACATTGAAACAACATGATACATATAAAGTTTTGTCGATGACTTTTACTATATACAGCAAATCATAATACTTTAGACAAATCTTAGGACAATTTTAGCACGAAGAAAGCATTTTAAACACTTCAAGTATTCTTATACTTTTCTTCTTTTGGTTTAAATAAAGAGGAACTTTTATAAATAGAATCTATTTATTTAAGTGTTTTATATTCCACACTTTTAAATTTTCAGTAAATGATTAAGCAACATGAGTGTGGAACAAAAGTTTATGCAAAATGCTCAAGTTAAACTATACTTTGAATAAACAAAATCCAATAAATTGTAGCCTTAAAGTGCAGTTTAATGGTTAAAATGCTTTACATTATGCTAAGAGTTCATAATTTTTTGGAGTCACATTTGGCTGGTCGGAATGAGATTCATTTTAGTTTAACGTCACTGCCCCTATCAAATACTGGACAATTTGCCAGACAATGCAATACCATCACCAGGCGACAACATTGCAATAAAAATACCCTGTTTTTTATCATTAATTAATTATGAAGTTATGAATTCTATAGTACTATCTAGCATGCCAGTCTCGCCTACCCATAAAACTGTGAGGTATTAATAATTTGACAATAGGGTGAATGTAATAAATGTGATTAGAAATGACGATTGTTACATTACACATCCCCATTAACAGAGTATAGATAATGTACAGTATTACAATAAGTCAAGGATTTTTCCAGTATTTTCACAAGCTTACAACTGGCAATATAGTCATATTTAAAGTCAGCCCAAGAGAAACTTTCTATTTATTTCATTCAAAAGGTTTATACTTTCATGCAATGTGTGCTGAGAAATTACAAACAAAATTGCATGCTGGTAGTTTCTGTCAACATAATAGACAATTATCCATCCATTTTCAAAGCAGTAAAATTAATAACATGTTTTCCATATGAAAGTTGTTTAGACTGAAAGTGCTCAGATTAAAATCTTTACATTCAATATTTCCAGAATAACTGCACTTTGCCCATCACTGGATATGATAACGTTTTTTTTTCTGGCAGAGTTTTTTTATGCCATGCATCAAACAAGAATTAATCTCTAAGAACTCTAATTTCATTCATAACTTTCAAAATAGAAAATTTATCAGGGATTCTGCAATATAAATTATCAGTTTTTGTCTGAATTATTGTATTTGTCAAGATTTAATTTCTAGTTTGATAAGATAATTGCACAAATATTTCAAATATAAGAAGCCAGAAGATAAAGATGAAAACATTTTTTTATAAACAAGAAATGATAAATTAAGGAGAGCAGCAAGTGCTTAAGGTACCCAATGTAAGCCAATTATTTCAGCCCAATACCATATACAAGTTGGTTTTTTTTTTGGGGGGGGGGGGGGGAAATAGGTTCAGATGGACAGACTGACAGTTAAAAGATTGTCCCACATTAGGCAGGCAACAGTTACTTCTAACTAAAACAAGGGGTTGCACTTAGTCGTGCTAAGGATACCCCCACTTGACTCAGAAAACCGGAAGAAGATGCGCCTCTGACCTGGAAAGGGGCACGATACAACTCATCATGCTTAAGCTGTATACCAAATTTGAAATCAATTCTTCTGTAGGAGCCGAGAAATCTGTAACAAAAAATGTCTATTATTTACCCTTAAAAAGTCTAAGTCGCCTGAGAAAACAGGAAGTAGATGTGTGACTGACCTGGAAAGGGGAGGCACGATACAACTCATCATACCAAATTTGAAATCAATCCCTTCTGTAGAAGACGAAATCTGTTATGAAAAATTGTCTATTTTTGACCTTTAAAAAAGTCCCAAGTCAGCTCAAAAAACAGGAAGTGGATGCTCGACTGACCTGGAAAGGGGAAGCAAGATAAAGCTGTTTACCAAATTTGAAAACTATCTGTTAAGTAGAAGTTGAGAAATCTGTTACTAAAGTTTGTTTATGATGGACAGAGGGACAGACGGACAAAGTGATTGCAATATAGCCCCCTCTCTTACCAGTGGGGGTATATTATGTGCAGCAGACTTGATCTGTTCATAAGTAATAAATGGCATTTGCCTCTTGTTACAGTGTATTCTGTCTGAAAGTAAATAAAATCTATTTTGTACTTCACTCTTCAGATTTTTGAATTGATGAAATCTTTATAGTAAATTAAACTTATCATCTTTCTTAACTTTCTTTGTACCAGTTTCCAAACTTCCATAACTTCAAAGATATACTATAAATTTAAAGAAATATAAAATCTGAAACCCACAATTTCATTTTCGTTAAAACACAACTATAATTGCCCCTTTTTCATTCAGAATATAGCGACTTATTCTAAATTTTATCATATTATCTAAAGTTGGAATCTGTCTTTCTTTCCTTTGAAACTTTACACCCATTCCATTTATCAATTATTTTCATTGAAAACAACCAAAAAATATTTAAAATGTTCAAAAGTATCCCTTTCTCTAGAATATGGGTTTTGAAGGAATTAACATTGTTTGAAGGGTCAATGAGGGTCATGTCACAGCCATATTTTAAATGTATAAAAGATAAAATATTTATGTGATCAATAACCCCCATCGAGCTTCCTAAACATTTATGAACATTTAAAAATTTCAAAACGCCATTTGATAATATATTTTGATTTTCTTTATCTAGTGAACTATCACGAACATGTTAAAGGTGTAGGTACTTTTTCGTTTCACACATGTGTAAATTATACCCAATAAATATCTGTGGTCTAATACATATTGAAACATTTATTTCTTATCTTTATACTATTGATTCAATTCAATATAAAGAAAAATTGACGATTTAACAGGTCATAACTTTTTTCCTTGGGTCGAAGAAATCGATGAGGTTATCAGGTTCAATGTTTAATCCTAAGGCGGTAAACATTCCCTTATTTAAACAACTGCCAAAACTTTCCATTATACATCTCCATATTATTATTCTATAAACAATTCAGTGAATTAGGAAATGGAGAGTCAACACACCTAATTGACATGTACTTGGATAATAAAGGGTTGGAATTTAGTAGAGTTATGCCCCTTTTTTAAGTACAAATGTTAATTTTTTCAATTTAACTTTTTCACATTGATCTATAAAATAAGACCTTTTTTATTTGTTATTTGAACAGTAGAATGTACCTTCTTATTTATTGTTTTTAAGCCCCCTTATTAAGATCAAATGTATCTATAATAAAACTTAACGTAATATTACTTGTTCTTTGTACTATTATCTAACTGTCCTAAATATAGAAATTTTAAATTATATGGAAAAGATGAAAGGACTCAAGTGGGATAAATGATAATCAACAAATAAATATAAAATTATTTTAAAAAATTGTACAAAATAAATACAAAGTACAGACACCCTTGGACGATATTTTTGGTTAACGGTAATGATATATCCACCCTGTTAGAGTCCTTTTATACCATGTCCCATATCACTGATTAAGACGCCTAAAATCAAAATAATTATATCTGTAAATATAAGGACACCAAGAAAAGATTGATATTATTGTAACAGTATACCCTGTGTTAGCTCAATATAATCCAGCTCTTGTTCTGAAGTTCATTTAATACGCTAAAATACATCTATACGTTGCAACTGATAGGTTCATTGCATTGGTAAAAGAATTTCTTTTCAAAACCCTTTATGTAATCAAGTGAAAAAATATATTAATTCAACCCTAAAGTGGATGAAAATATTTCATAAAATATTACACACTCTTACCAATAAAAGGGTTTTAAAAAATTGTATTCAATTCTAAACATAAAAGGTTGACGACTTCATTTAAAAAGCAATATTCCTCACAAAATGGGAATGTAAACTTCATAAAGCAGTATTTAATAGACTTACATTTAAATCATATAATGCCAATAGAAATAAACTAAAACATTTCTAGACGAGTAAGAAAAGCCTATGTTTAACTTGACTATCAATTGCAGAGACAGGGGGGGACTATTATGTTTTATTTACCTAAAGCGTAATATGTTTTTTATTGACCTGTGAATTATATCTTAGTATTTCTATACCCTTATGAAGATACCCTTAATGTTAAGGTAATGAGGTGTTAGGAATCGAATCCCTAACAAAGAAACAGACAGAAATATTTGACACGTTAACCCTATTAATGGGAGTGGGTAATTTCTATACATACTCCTATTCTTCAAAGATAAGAAATACTCAGTCTTTCACAAATTCCCAATACCTGAATTAGATGAAACAAAGTTGAGCATTGGAAATGCACTCGACAACATAAGATCATCTTCAATTCCTGACTAAAGACCTTAATTTCAACAGAGATTCAAAATTTTATACAATACATATGCATACACAAAGCCATTTTGGACAGTAACGCTATTGAAAGATGAAACTCAGTATAATAAACACTGCTTGAGTCTAAGATTCAAAATTCAAAGATGCCAGGCAAAAAATCTATGTAGACCAAGACTCGAAAAATAGGGCATGTAATGGGACATTAAATGATACCCCGCCACGATAGGATATCAAAAGTTCATAAAATTTGATTTCAAAGTGGCCTATCTCAAAAACTGTTTTTCGGATTATGCTGGAAATTCAACTTGACCTGTATTTTATTGTACTAAACAACTGTACAAAATATCATTTGAATCCCATGATGCGTTTTCAAGTTATTGGTCGGAAACTAAAAATTTCATGAAATTTGATTTTTCAAAGTGGCCTATCTCGAAAACTATTTTTTGGATCATGGTGAAAATCGAACTTGACCTGTATTTTATTGTACATAACAGCTGTGCAAAATATCATTCAAATCCTTTGACGCGTTTTCAAGTTATTGGTCGGAAACTCAAAATTTCATGAAATTTGAATTTTCAAAGTAGCCTATCTCGAAAACTATTTTTTGGATCATGCTGGAAATCGAACTTGACCTGTATTTTATTGTACTAAACAGCTGTGCAAAATATCATTCAAATCCTTTGACGCGTTTTCAAGTTATTGGTCGGAAACCTTCGGGGGACGGACAGACAGACGGACGGACGGACGGACGGACGGACAGACACCGAAAAAAACTGAGGGTATAACATAATACCCTGCCACTTCGTGTGGCGGGGTATAAAAAATCATTCAAGTCAAAACAGTTTTTAAACTTTAAAGACTTCTCACAAATTTAACTTACATTACATACACATTTAAACTTGATGGATTTGTACCTGGAATAACAGGCACCTAAAGTCATTCAAATCTTCCTAAATGCATAAGCATGCTCTTGCCAAAATTTCAATTGCATTTCAAAATTCTAAAACCGCTCTTAAATCAAGTATATAGCATCAAAGGCATTTTATCCCACAAAATACCAAAGTTATTGATTTTGGGCTTAAATTGAAATTCTACTCAAAATAAAATCTTGTATTAAATGCAAAAAATTATTAGACTTAAATCTTATTCCAAACATAATATCTGTCAGTTAGTAATCTTATGAGGAAAATGGATGTCCTCTTGAAAACCCTTTTGATTCAAACATTCCACTTCAACCTCAGACAATCGGTACCATCTACGTACATAAGAGAAGGTGGCCATTGCATGATGACGGTACTTTAAACATCTAAAACCAATTACGACCCCTTATCCCAAAGCCATGGACGATCTTATTACTAATGCCTGAATTACCAAAACTCACGGACAAACTTTCAAACATATATGCTTTCCATGTCTGAAAACCGATTCCTAATCTGACGATAACCTTGATGACAATTTGTAACACTTGAGATATAATTCTAAATTACAATGTTGAATTTGACATTACAAAATATTTAACTAAGAATCTAGATACACAAAAATGTTCCTTTTAGGAATTGTGGAGGATCAAACGAATTCTAATCGTCAGAGGAAAACAAGACTGGACATAGGATTTCTACTAATAAAATAACTCCCTGGTTTCCAAAAATCTTTTTTGAATTTATTCCAGATCAACACTTTTTGTTACTCGTATTCAATTTTCAAAAGAGAATTGTATTTTTCCAGTTGCTAATACACTGTAAATCAACTTTCAACGTACTTACTACTAGTTCAATTCAACATAAAAATTTTGGCAAATTGAACACAACAACAAAAACTTTAGTAATAAAAATTTCAAGTGACATTCCATACCAATAAAGACGAATTTAGAAAAAAATAAACATAAACAAGTGTGGCCACTAAAAGTATGTCTCGCCTGCCGGCACCATCGCTAAAATCAACTACCTAAGCTTTCATTTCTTGATATAAACACAAAAAGTGTCAGTATACCTAATAACAGATGCCTAGTTATTATACTATTCAAGCAATCCATTGTCCACACAAGTATTACAAAAAGTTTTCTGTCTGAAAAAAAAACCTAATTTCACAGAGTCACTGGAGCATAAAAATGGGGTCATGGTCACATGGCATGGTGACAGTTGCGTTGTCCATAGCGGCAACTGTCTGTTTACCCAATATCAGATGCCTAGCTATTATAACTTTCCAGCAATTCATCTTCCATAAAAGTCTTACAAAAAAGTTTTTCGGCCTGAAAAAGACCTAAGTTCACAGAGTCACTGGAGCGTGAAAATGGGGTCAGGGTCACACGGCATGGGGACAGTTGCATGGACCATAACCTAAACTGTCTGTATACTAAATATCAGATGCCTAGCTAATATACTTTTCAAGCAATTCATCGTCCACAAAAGTCTTACAAAAAAGTTTACGGCCTGAAAAAAGACCTAAGTTCACAGAGTCACTGGAGCGTGAAAATGGGGTCAGGGTCAAACGGCATGGTGACAGTTGCGTAGACCATAACCTGAACTGTCTGTATACCAAATATCAGATGCCTAGCTATTATACTTTTCAAGCAATTCATCGTCCACAAAAGTCTTACAAAAAAGTTTACGGCCTGAAAAAAGACCTAAGTTCACAGAGTCACTGGAGCGTGAAAATGGGGTCAGGGTCAAACAGCATGGTGACAGTTGCGTAGACCATAACCTGAACTGTCTGTATACCAAATATCAGATGCCTAGCTATTATACTTTTCAAGCAATTCATCGTCCACAAAAGTCTTACAAAAAAGTTTACGGCCTGAAAAAAGACCTAAGTTCACAGAGTCACTGGAGCGTGAAAATGGGGTCAGGGTCAAACGGCATGGTGACAGTTGCGTAGACCATAACCTGAACTGTCTGTATACCAAATATCAGATGCCTAGCTATTATACTTTTCAAGCAATTCATTGTCCACAAAAGTCTTACAAAAAAGTTTACGCCGCCGCCGCCGTCGCCGCCGCCGTCGCCGGAAAGTAATACCTATGTCTCGCCTTCCGCGACTATTCGTCGCAGGCGAGACAAAAACCATGAAAATCTGTGTTTAATTGATATTAACCTGGTCTACCAGGGGAGATAAATGTCAAGCTGTCAACATCATTAACCCACCAAGGGAATGTTTTATCCTGTGTCATGTCTAACAGACATGTCAAAAACACAAACTAATGGAATAATAAAAAGATGAGGAACTATTGTGACACATAATATCTCATTTTATTGGTTATATTGGTTATATTAGAGGGTTAGACTAAAACATGTTTACAGCTATAAAAAACTTTCCAATCCCAAAATAGTTCCACAAAGTTTACAAACACATAAATATCATGAGCTTTAACATTTTTTTTTATAGAAACCAAGGAAAATGAGCTTTCATTTTACTGGACCAATTGCTAATAATTATGTGAAATTGAGTTAAACTTGTGGGGTGGAATAACAAGATTTTTCTTATCCCTTTAAATTTGTTACTGATGGCTTTACAGAATAAGCCCTTTAACTACTAATTATTGTAATATAAATTATGCACATTTATTACATGTTTATAATTGATGGTATTGTTTTTCTCCAGGGAGAACAGGAGAAGGATACTTGATTCTGTTTGGCTGGGACTTACAAGTGGTTGTAACTGTCACAGGGGACTCATAAGGACAACCAAATCATTAATTATGCAAATTATTTCTTTTGTTCTTATTGTAGGAGTACAACAAGGTTACCACTTATCCAATTTACTATTTACTTAAGATTTGCAAAATAAACAACAATATTAATCTGTTTATGCAAAAAAAAAAAAAAAGTTGTTGTTGTTGACCTTATGAACAATACATGTTTTGTTTTTTTAAATTCAATCTTCGTGAGGTTTTAATTCATCATTGCCAAATGTTGTTGATTACTGAAAACAACAAGAGTACTTTAAAATTTGCTTCAGATGAAGCAAATTGTTCATTTGATCAAATTTAATTAATTTAACACCAACATAATGTCCAAGAGACCTAAAAAAAACCAAAAAAATAATCTCAGCAATGTTAAACTGTAATATCTCTACTTATCATAAAATAAAGATTTTAATAAGAACATTTTAAATGTTAATTTATGCTGAATAGGTCATAATGCATACAATTTGCCTCAATCACAAGCAGTTAACAAGAAGTTTACAACTAGACATTTAATACAGACAATATTCTTTTCCTTTGTTATGTAACGAACTATCACAATGCTTAAGAAAAATCTGACTCCTTGTGAAATAGGGTAAACTACAATTCTATCAAACCAGACAATTTTATTTCTTGATTTTTACTGCCGATTTTACACAATGTGGTGTAAATTTCTACCATTTAAGGTGTTTAGTGTCTACATTGAAGTATCGTTTTATCCTATCGTAAGATAGATTTCTGGTCTTACATGCCAAATTGGTTTCTCATAAAAAGTTATAGCTTTACAGATTCAAATATCACTGTTGCCTTTCAAACGTTTATCTGTAACATGCATTTTTAACTAATGTTTGACCTTTTCTGATTCAACAGTTTTTAAGATTTTCTAAAACATGACACAGCAAAAGAAAAAACGACAACCCCTTTAGACACCAAATACTTCCATTCCCAAGCAAATTGAAAATCTGAATTAAAATTTTATTAAAAATAACACATTACACTTAAAATAAACTGTTAACACAGAGACATGTCTCGCCTGTCGCAACTGGACACAGTATAAAAAAAAGTAAAAATCCTCCTTAAACTGATCGTAACTGATGCTTAAGCAGCTGCATACCAAATATAAATGGTGAACCATAACTGCTTTATATAAAACACTCAATGACATAAGTAAAAAGGTGTAAAATCTCAAAGTCAGCAGACTGTGACTGCAGGATAATACAGATAAAATACTTTTGAAATTGATCTGTACTGATGCTAATGCAAGTGCATACCCAATATCAATGATGTACCATAACTGCTTCATGCTAAACAGACGTAAGAAAAAAGGTTAACCTCGGCCAAATTGGTGTAAAATTTCAAAGTCAGTAGACCGTGACTGCAGAAGCATACAGATGAAATGCTTTTGAAATTGATCTGTACTAATGCTAATGCAAGTGCATACCCAATATCAATGGTGAACCATAACTGCTTCATGTTAAACAGACTTAAGAAAAAAGGTTAACCTCGGCCAAATCAGTGTAAAATTTCAAAGTCAGTAGACCGTGACTGCAGGAGCATACAGATGAAATCCTTTTAAAACTGATATGTACTGATGCTGATGCAACTGCATACCCAATATCAATGGTGTAACATAACTGCTTCATGTTAAACAGACTTAAGAAAAAAGGTTAACCTCGGCCAAATCAGTGTAAAATTTCAAAGTCAGTAGACCGTGACTGCAGGAGCATACAGGTGAAATCCTTTTAAAACTGATCTGTACTGATGCTGATGCAACTGCATACCAAATATCAATGGTGTAACATAACTAGTTCACACAAAACAGACTTAAGCAAAAACTTTAACCAATTGTGGACGCCGCCGCCGCCGCCGCCGCCGCCGCCGCCGTCGCCGCCGGAATCACCATACCTAAGTCTCGCCTTTTGCGACATTCGTCGCAGGCGAGACAAAAATTACAGTTTTAATGACGGCCACACAGTTCCCTGCCGAGCTGACAGACAATTGTATCGTATGTATGATAGATCGGTTTTAAATTATTGATTCTCAGTAATAATCGGCCATCATACTATATAAATTCTTAACAAAAGGACGATTTTACTGCACAACTTTGCATTTTATTGATCGAATGCCTGTATCCGCATGTAGACTAGAATAACAAATTATTCTAACATTATACAATTTCACTTTTGATAAAGTACGTGTTTGTTCCGAGATGTTTTCACTACTGGGCAGTGCATGTAACGAAAGTTGCTTAAATACAACAAGGTTATCATTGACTGGGGCGATTTATTCACACAGAGAATATTTACCCATTGTCTTCTTGCTAAGTTTTAAATGTTAATTTAGTAATGGGCTGCTAAATTAACTTTTTGAATATCTTAAAATTATTATGCAATGGCAGCATCATGGAGCAGAATATTCGGAAGCCTGACAGTTATGAGGGTGTCACAGCCCTTTTGGTACGCGGTATTCCGTGCTTTTTAAAGGGTATTCGGTACGCCAAGGTGTGGTAAGCAGTACCGAATTTTTAGGCTTTTGGTATGTGTACGCCGTGATCTTTAGAGTATTCAGTATTCCAGTCTTTTTAACGGTATTCTGTCCTTTTTTAAACAGTATTTGGTATTCTGGGGGCGGGGCTGTGACACCCCTATTTATCTTTTTTTCTATTTATTATTTTTTATAGCCTGCAGTTTATATTACAGGATGTCTAAAGTAAGATAATGTTCAATCAATTCAAATCAATTTTCTAATTTTTCTTCTAAGATATTGCCCCATTATAAAGCCTACAACAAAGCTACATGGATCTATGCAGCCTTGGACCCACTTATACAATTATCAATATAAACACCCAAGGACAAAAGATACCAACTTCATTGATTAGGACATTCTTTTCTCTTATTAATCTATTTGCTGCCCTATTTTCTAAATTGTCCAAAGTTTGCTTAGATTAAATAGTAAGTGATCAATGTTTTCCCCAATCGATCTCTCGCAGGTTACCTGGTAGCTTAGGCTAATCAGTTGGAAAATTGTATATCCATTCAAATTTTTTGTGCTTTTGTTCAAAATTTGTTCAGTTTCCTAAAAAAGAGCTTTAAAGTTTTCCTTGGACAAATCCAAGAGGCTTATCCATCTTCAAAGATCTTTACTAATGATCGATGCTATTAGTTTGTTTTTGCATCAAATTTTGAAGTTATTAATTTAAAAGGGAAAAAAATATTTATATGACATTTCATTGCTAAATACATGTACAATGTACCTCATAATGAAGTTGCTCCATTACCCTATTTACTGCAATGCTTTTCATAAAGATTTATTTTGCAAATATAATTATTATCATTACTCAGGGTGTGGTACTGTAGACTCAATGTAATTTTAGGTTATGTAATTTTACATTGACTTTTGAAATATTTCTTTTTCCTTATAAATAAATTCATAGTTAAGAAGATTAAAAATTAATAAGTCATCCTTTGGCCTTTTTTTATCAAAGTATAATTGACACAAAAATGTAATGCATCAACCATTTAAAAATCTTGTCTACCGTACATTGGATGGCGAGGTCTAAAATGTTTTCTTCTAAAATTCAATTTACGCCACAAACAAGGAGTCAGCATTGTTTATTTCAATCTAACAAAGAAAAAATGACAACTCATAATTCTAAAATAAATATGTCAGTCGCAATACACAATAAAAAACAATTATGGGACACCTGACTGTCCTTGAATTTATGGGGACAAGTTAAAAAGAACGTAATCTTGTACAAAATGTCATGCGAGCTCGTTTGTTTTAGAAGAAATTCATGCATAAGCTCATGTACCAATGTGAATTTGGACATAGTCATAAATTTGATGAAATGAAATGCTTGATGTTTTGTTTATATCCTGCACATGAATGCAATTGCATTACTTTGATGTTCTCAGTTACAAGAAAAAACAAATAGCCTAAGGTCAAGCAATGACAAAAAACTAGATTTGAGAGCGTAACTTCGGGACTAATCTAGACTTAGCTAAACATCTCAAACCATTAAAAAAAAGCTGTTCAGTTAAAACGTAAAAAAAAAAATTTTCCTGTAAAACAAAAATTATTTACTAAAACTTTTGAGAAATTCTAAACGTAAAAAAAAACTCAGATGACCAGTCTACCTTAATGACCTTTGAACTTTGGCTATGACATGTGGTTATTGTTCTTTCTGAATTATGGGAAATGTTTTAATTTTGGACACATTGATGGCCGCTGTTGTAAATTTCACATTAACCTTATTTTCCAGTCTTAATATGGATAAAAAAAATTGCACCATTACAGCAATTTATATATTTCTTGAAGTATTTCCTATAAAACACCTGTGGAATTACATTTCTGTCCTAAATAATGGTGCACTACTTTAATCATGTTGTAAAAATCTACAACTTGCTTTTAAGTTCATTTTGGAACAAAGCATGAACAGCTAAGACCGGAAATTGAGATCTTTATAAATGAACTTGAACTGCTTTAAGAATCAACATAAACAGAAGACCAAGGGAACAATATCATAAATAAAATGCAGTATTTTAGGGAAAAAACAGTGTTTTTTATAGAGTACCTGAACATAAACATTGAAAAATAGACAAAAAAAAATAAAATAATTCTTTAAGACAGTATTATGCATTAGAAATCAGAGCTGACACAGAAAAATGTAAAACTCTTATTTTTGTGTGTATAAACTTGTGTAATTCAAACATAATAATTACTAACTAATTTGTAATAGGATTAATATTCTAAACATTTCAAATTTGACACTTTAAACAACCAAGCAGGATTGAATAACTTCTCTTTCAAAGCTATCAAAACCACTGAATTAACTTTTTCTTTAATTATCCAGACCAAATATCCACTCCTGAGGATTTCATAGATTTAAAAGATTTTAAGATTGAGGTAATTATTCGTTTTCTTTTTCCACAGAAAGTTTTATGGAACAATAGCGGTATTTTTGACACAAGAGATTTGTAAATGGTGGAAGGTCACCAGCCATAAAATCTGAATGGAGAATTGGGTAGAACAGAGATTCCCATAAAAAATATAATGTTTGAAATTTCTGAATTGTAATCAATCATTTTATTTTGATTCAAAATCAAAAATAACAAATAATTGGTATGATTTTCTCAATATTAATTATGATCAATCTTTCTTTTGTCTTGTCTATAAATGTCGAAAATATATCAAGCCCAGTCTTTTTCTAAACCATGAAGTTAAAGATGCTGGCAGATAAACTTTGTGTTTGATCATAACTTGATGAACATAAAACTCAGAAGGTACACCTAATTTGCAACAGATGCACAATAAATAAATGCCCCTCTATTTTTGAAGGTGGGACAGAAAAAAAATACAGCATGTCTAATCTCAATTCATTTTCCTTGAGGTTTTGGAAAATCAATAAGACTGCATAATTAATGATTACTTTCATTTATTGAAAGATTAATGAATAATATATTGTTTTCCATTAACTTCACACATGAACTCAAGTGACAAATGGTCCAACTGCAATGAACCTTGCCAATCAAACACACCCATTATCCTTCATGCCAATCAAACGCATCATGTCCATAATCACCCCCACAGATAAGAGATCAAGAAGTTAGCAGTAACAGGTATCTATATCTGATAATTTCATTAAGATATCTGGAATTTCTCTTTGATTCCACCCATAACCTGTCAAACATCTGATTGTTAATTATTTATTAGATTTTTTCACTCTAATGGGAGATAACTCTCATTCATTGTTTAATAGTGTGAAAGATTTTGATTTATTTTTAATCATAAATGAAATGTCACTACAATGTCTTTAAGCACATTCAGAGTTATCATAAGGAAATAACAAATAACTATCTTAAAACAAAAAAATACCAACAAAGAGATTGTGACAAAATTAAAATTCAATTACAAACTGCATTGAACAATGCCAGCTGTGAAAAAAAAAAATCTTGTCATTATCAATTATAAAACTACAAAGAAATTCTGATCAAAATTCATTAAATTATCATTTTTTAATTTAAAACCAATTTACACCTGACTGGAGGCAGATAATGCAGCGACTAAAGCTACTTTAGGACAAAGAGCAATTGAAGTCCATTTTTAGACCTTAGATACCCTCGGACAGATGATGACCACAGATAAAATATGGCAATCAAAAACTGTTACAATCAGATTAAACTTATCAAATGTAAATATTCAGCCATTAAAACGAACCCAAAGGACATCTTAGAAAACTATTTTCAGGAACAGTTTACACCCATGTTAAACAAGAAACACAAAATGTAAATTAAATTGTTTTACTTGAAAAATACGCCCCTCATTACAACACTAGGATGACAAAATTGTCAAACAAAATTAAAATAAGCATGAAATGAAGTCAAACCATAAAAATATGACCACAGGCAAAAATAGGTATATAATTTGAACTTTTTCTGTATCTTTCCTTATAAAACACATTAATTGTAAATTAACCAAGTACGTCACATTAACCACCGTTCCTGAGGGGGAAAATAAAAAGATGTTTTTCTGTTTGTTTCAGTGAAATAATCAAAAGCAGGAGTCAAACAATTTGCATAAACCTTGAAAAACAGTCTCTACCATTCTCTTTCATGACTTGGGCTTACTTATTCAAATGTGAAATAAATGTTAAATTGATATGAAAAGGCAAAACGTATAAAAACAATTTTAAGACATGTCATGCCCCACCAGTCATAATATGTCCTTCTTTTTAGCAATCACAGAACCATGAAGTTGATAACATAAGCAGTGCATAATTAAAGCCTTATCTTGTGAGGACAAAAGGGGCATCTTAGGGTTCCTATATCCTTTTCTGTGGAAAAATCAAGTTTAATGGTTACCCTTAAGCTTAGGCACGGACCATTTGATTTTCTGGGGGGGGGGGGGGGGCCTGGGATTTTTTTGAAAAAAATTTCCCGGCCCTGATTATTGTAAAAAAAAATAATCTGGTCAGCACCTACGTTGAAAAAAATAATCTGGTTTCAATCTTGCCAATTGAAAAAAAAATAATCTTGCCAACAAAATTTCCTTGCTTAGTATGTGTGTGAAAAAAATAATCTGGCCCGCAAAGCGGGCGAAAAAAATTTCCTGGCTCGAGGTAAAATCCCAGGCCCCCCCCCCCCGAAAATCAAATGGTCCGTGCCTTAGGGCCCTAATAAGATAATGTGGGACCCAGCCTCGTTCCTAATTTTAAGGACTGTCAACCATCTAACGATGAAAATGGAGAGATTTTTAGGATATAGGAGCATCAATTGCAAATCTAAGAATTTACACACATATAAAAGCAGAAGAAAGCAGCGTTGGTACTTCTCAAGTAAGGTTGCTATCAGTACACAGAAGATTGTAAAATGATTATACTCCCAAACCAATTTCAGACCTTATTCATAGTTATTCAGCCACATTCATTATCAAACTTAACAACTTTAACAAATCTTTTAATCTCCCAGCAATAGATCTTGAAGACTATCACTCAGAAAACTTGAAAAATTCAACAAGTCTTATCTGACTATTGACCTTACGACCTTTATTACACAGAGTTAATCCCCCTACATTCTCGTCACCACCTGTCACCAGGTGATCATATCCAAATTTCCCATTTATCAAAAATATTTTAATCTCTATATTGGTCCTGGGATCAGTTTGTCCCGTAGAGAACCCAATTGTCATCCTGACGTGAAAATTTTTTTTAAGGGGTAGAAAATATGTGTAAGGAAGTTATGTGATGTTTAAACCTTTTTTCATAATTTCAAGTTGAATGCATCTTCTGTTTCTATAGGGTATGGTACAATAATTAATGTTTTACTCAAGTTATTTGTCATTTTCCATCTTAATGTCACTATAAGATCATTATCATTTACACACTAAATCAGGTCAACTTTTTTTTAGTCCAAAACAGTTTAAAATACTTTTTTTTACAAAGAAAGTTTAAGACTCATGGCATATAAGAAACCAATATGTCTCTTTGTCAAACCAGAGCATGGTGACAATACTGAGAATCGAAAGCACTTGAAAACAAATGAAACCCAGTGTCAACAACCTAAACACAATTTATCATTAACTGTCTACCATTATTTGCAAAACAGAGCTACAAAAGATGAAATTAAGACCAGAGTAACCCAAGATGAACCACTCGGTCATTTATCAACTTGTTTATTGCACAACTAAAGGCTGGACAGAATCATCTTTTATTCTAAAACTGGTACCAGGCGTAAATAAATTAACAATTAAAATATTCCGCCCCCTAAACACAAGTCTTGAAACAGACTTAGCCAGCGGCTATTTGTACATACCACCAACATTCAACGATTTTTCATAACTTTATGTGAATGCACTAAATAATGTTTTACACTATTACCAGTTTTTTTTTTAATAAAGATCATTAATTTCTAACCACAAAACTTTTGAATACAGATATCATTTCTTCCCTTATAATGATTTTTTTAAGATTCTTTTATCATTGGGAAATATTCATTTAGGGGCCTCTCTCTGGACAAAGACAAGATTATAATTGACACAACAAAAACGTCTTCTTACAAGAATTCATAACCGATTTGTCATCTACCATAAGTAACCAGTTCACACCATAAACATACAAATATACAAGTTAAAAAAACGCCACAGAACACAATTTAAATGTGATTTCTATCTATGCATTCCATCGGACTTTGTGTTTTAGAGGTTCAATAATGATTCTGTACTACTCCACCGAGTGGTAGCCATTACCGTCTGTTGGATCAATAACCATTCAACGACACGACAAGCCAATTATCCCTTTTTTATACAACTTTTTAAAAAATGTATTTTAAAAGTTTTAAAAGAACTCAATTTGGCTTTGTGCCATTTTAATAAAATTTTCTTCTCTGCAAGTTTACTTTCAGAATTAAGGCCAGCTTAAAATTTACAAGTTTTAAACTTTAAAATTAAAGACACACAAGAATGTGTAGGATTTTGTTATCACGAAGAATTTTAGTACAACATTATCTAATTATTCATTTTGATATGTTTTTTTTCTTTAAGATTTTGTTGTTGTTTAAACAAAGTGTAATTACATGACTTGTACTTTAAAAATAGTAGCCATATGATTATAAAAGTTGATGCTTGTACAAAAATGTACATAGTGCATATGTATTACTACAACATGAAGGTATCTAGTTGTAAAGATTCAGTTTGTTCGGCAAAGAATTGAGAAATCTGCACAATGTCAGCAAACCAAGAGTCCAATAAGTATCTCACAAAAATAAACACTTAACATAAGTTTTATTGGGTCTTCCAGTCAATCTGAGCTAGAAACATTATAAATTTAAACTTCAAACTGCTGTTCCACTGTATATCTGAATGAAATACTGACTTGTGTATAATTATACAACACTTTTCCTTATACATAATCTTTAAAACACCATAAAATGCATTTATATCTCCATAAATATGCAAATCTTTATATATGTTGCTGGCTTTTCATTGTTATTTATGACTGCATTTTTATATGGTTTGCAAAAGTGAAATTGAAATTTACTGAATATTACTAAATGGGGTCTTATACATACATACTGAAGTGAAATAAAGTCATCAGCTTATTTTTTCTTTCTTTGGTTAGCAGGAGAAAGTAAATAAGTTGTAAATTTGCCCTGCAAACCCCTTGCACTTATAGAATCTTTGCAAGCCACAAGTCATAATCTGTTTTAATTGCTAAACATAAATAAAAAAGAATGGTTAACCCAATGACCAATTAAGATGCATTAAATGCATGAAGCTGCTAAAAAACATTAGAGGTTGATCATGACATCAAAATCATGTATTTATGATACAATGACGTAATATTTTTTCCAACATTACACTGAAATTTTACTATCAAAGAAAAAAAATGGACAAAAAAACAATTTACCAAACTATTCCAACTATTGAACAGTGTACAGGTATCAAGGCTGACCCCCTATTTAATTTTGACGTCACTTATACTTTAAGTTTTTGCTAACAAGAGAATGTTGTATTTTGTGGCCTTTTTTCCCCAAGTATCTATCTTGTTTCATCCTGATCCGTGGCTTAAGAAACACTTTAAATTTCAATACACAGAGATTGTTATATATAAGCGGCCTTTTTTCTACAGATAAAACATCTCCAAACTTCAAACAACACTTGAAAGTTTAATTTCCGCCATATAGTAGTAACCCTTTCCTTCAGGTAAGGTCAGCTTTGATGTACAATCGAAATCCTTATACGTGTAATCATGAATACATTACGATGCCCTGGAGAAAACAAACAAAAGCGAATTATTTTCTTATTTATACGACAATATGACATATTAAGATCTCAGTCCTGTACAGAATAAATTAAGTTTTGATAAAATTTTAAGGTCAGACTATTAGATTCATCAATTACATTTAAATACAAATCTTGAAAATAAATGGTTTTCTCAAATGTAATGTGCAGAGACATTTTTTCTTCACCAATGTCACAGTTAAGAAATAGCTACTGGTCCCTTCTGTACCCCAAACTACGAAATTAAAATAAAATTTAAACAAGTTTAGATTTTAATTTGTTATACAAACTAATGTGAACTTGGTGAAAAACCCTACGGAATACACAAAATCAAACATGATAAAAAATTCTAATAAAATTTCTTACAAATGAAAAATGAAAATGAACTAAACAAAAAATGTCCTTGTTGAAATTTTAGCTTGAAATTGAATTTCATGACAATCTTTAAATTCGATAAAATCATTATTGTCATCTTTACAAATTTCTAAGTTTATGTTCATTTCTGACAATAAAACATCTGCTATTTGGTCATAGTAGTAAAAATATGCATTGAAGGCATAGCCTAAAGTAAATCAGTTAAATCAAGTGAAAGTTTGCCCGCCCATTTCTCTTGCGTGTTTTCAATATATCGCTGTATAGACCAGAGGATTATCGATAGACTAACAATAGATACTGATTTCACGACAAAGTGATGGCTCACAACTTTATCAATAATTCAACGTAACAAATTTTATACTATTAAACATGATTTTGTGACATTTCAAATTTCATTCATATCAAAAACTGTGCATGTGGCAAACAAATACTTAATGGGGGTTTATTGAAGCTCAGAGAAAAAAAATAATTTGAACCTAGTTTAATTTTGTGGTGTTACTTCAAGATTCATTTACAGAAGTTCCCCAAAAATTGACTTTTGGTGCAATAACTTATTTTATTTTTCAGCTGAATAAAATACTCCAATGAAACTATAAGCAGATAAATATATAATTAAATTCCATCCCGTTACACAGCAGGGGCAAAGCAGGCAACAAAAAAGTCTTACTGACAATCCAGTGATCTTCATGCATAATCCATACACTGCATTACTTTAGTAAGAAACCGTATAGGTTTTGGTTTTAAATCCAATGTTTTATAAATGTTCTTTATCATGCTGAGCTACTGAAGGGATTCAGTGAATTGGAAGGATTAATATTCACTTTTTATTTGTGAGAATAAATAAATAAATGTATGATCATAAAAGGAATGCTTACACCTTTAAACAATCAAGACATCTTTTGGCTTCTTATACATGTACAGCTGAATAACTGTTAATAGTTTATCTAATTAAAATTTCAATGCTCCCCTCTAAAAAACAAATCAAAGTCAATACAACAACACAATATTTAAAAAAAAAGAAGAACTGAAAGCTTAGCTTTTCTAAGGTGGCCTATTTTGGGAAATAAACAAAAGTCTTATTTTCTGCAACTTATTGGATGAAATCCACGAGTGATAAAATTTCATAGTTGACCTTTATCTCAAAAGGATGCACTGTGCCTTCACCTAATTTTTCATTTAATTTTAATTTAATGTTTTAAGGAAGACTGTGCATGCGTAAGAAATAAGGACAAGACTGGCTTTAAATTCAAGCAGACAGTTTGTTGTGGTATGAAAAAATCCAGGTTTAAGGGGTACAAGGATACTCCATGTTAAATAATATCTGCAAGAGACACAGGTCAGGTATCTGTTGCTTTTGTATTTAAAGATGTACCCAACAGTAGCAGATTCATTGTTCAACTTATTTCTTCAATTAATCAGATTACTTTAAGTCTTCCCCAATCAAGAAAACAAATTGACAAAACAATTAAAATTTAAACCGCCACATATTGCATGTCCATGTTCTATTATGCCAGTAACAATTAACATACTGCTGTAGTGATTCAACACTTTGTTCAGCAGAAATCAATAAATTACAACCCGTCTGCCTTCATTTCAATACCTCAAATTACCACCCTTCAATAGAAGGACGAGATTGTCATCGAAATTGTACCTCTGTCCCATGACCACAGTAATGGCCGTCATATGAAATGAATGATGTATTCGACCCGCTGCGAACAAATTATAACTTTTCACCTCCCCGTTCCTGCACAAAGCTTCTATTTAATGCGGTGGTTTTGGGAAATTAGTATGTGAAAGTCGGTTGATCTGAGGTAATAGAAGATGCATTCAGGCGACCTGAAATTACAGGACAAACTCTTGGTCCATAAAGCGTGTCTATCAAGAAATACACACTGGCAAAAATTAAAAACATTTTTTAATTCTAAAGTAACAATCTTTTAAACTAAATATTCAATTTTTTAAAAAATATTTAACATCTGCATGTACTATCAGATTTTTATCAAATCAGAATAAATGAAATGCTTATATGGTTTTCGAAATTGTAAGATTATCCAAACACATTTTATAGTAAATATAGTAGAGATAGAAATCTGCCGTTACAGAATTACACAAAACCGTCTATTGTTTTAAAGCCCAGTAAACACTGGTACAATGTAGTAAATAAAACACAAAGCCAAAATAATGTTTCCTACAAAAAGTTCATCTGATATTTCAAAGATTTACTGTTGAAAGATATGCTTCAAATTACACAATGTTTTGTTTTTTTTCAATTTCATTCCTATTTAATCTGATTATTATGCAAATAAGGTTTTTGTTTTCATGTACAGATGTTTATTTCCTTGAAAGATCAAACAACTTAAGCTTTAAAGGTTTCACTATCATATTCTGAATGAACTTCCATGTGGGTAGTCTGTTGTTATTTTAAGGTAACATCATGTGCAGGCATTAGAGTACCCAAAGTTTGAGCTCATGGTTTGAGAAAAAAAAAAACACTATACATGTATATTACCAGCAGAAATTTCAACAAACAATAGGGCAATAATATTAGGCTTAAAGCTCATCTGAGCTTTGAAAGCACATTTGAGTTTCAACTCAAGCTGACACTTTATCTGGCAGTTACAATGCAATCAAATGACAATATTGTTTAACATCTACATAATGTACATTTTTGTACATGACTCAATGGCTTAATAAAACATTTACATGTTTTATAAAAACAATAACGATAACTAGAGCACCCATGAAAGAGACCTCTATCTCGGGAATACTTCCTTTTACAGTAAAACACTACAAACAATCCTCTAATAAAATCATTCCCATAAGTGTTGGTCAATAGGGCAATACACCAGAAATTTACGGTCAATATTTTATGGTCTCTACATCTCAAATCCATTACCTTCAGATCATAAATGGCCAGCCTATCCATCTACCTAAAGCTTTAAAAGCCATAAAAATCTACAATTCTATAGGTTATTGGTCCCTTATAAAGTAAAATGTTTCATCAAATTAAGTTTTCAGGGTAAATGGTTGCTGAGATCCATTTCGTCTTTTTTTTTTGGACAAAATTTTAAGAATTTTGCAAACTCAGGTAACCATTATAAAAATATGACAATGAAACTTCACTTATAATTAATAAATTAAGTGACTTTTTGGCGGGCTAAAAATCACTGAAGAGGTTTACTAAATGTGACTTTAGAATAATGGAGTAGCTTTCAGAGAAAAAAAAGATTTGGCTAAAGAACACTTTCTCACTGTAAAACACAGCATGCAGAGAAAGTGCAGAGGAAAAAATATGAACTTCTTAGTATGCAACATTTAACCATTACCCAAAAAACTTATCCAAATTAATTGGGAATGACTGGAAATCTCATTTAGAAGAGACTCAGACTGAAGAAAAGATTTTTTTCTGAGCATGTCACAATATATTCACTTCTTTCTCTGGTGTAAAAAAAATCTACTGCACTAACTAAATGGCTAGAAGGTTAAAATGTTATTAATTATATGTAGTCAAAATTAAACACTTGATTTAATTTTCAGAGAAATGCACCAAGTTCAACCAAGTAACTTAACTGAAGGCTAACTGTGCATATAATTCAGGTTTTAAATGTACCATCTATCTTGAACAGGGAGAAAAATTATATATCAATAGTGTAGAGCCAATTTTGTTTAAGCTTTACACAGTTCAATCAGTCAGGTTATAAAAGTACAATTAAATGTTCGGCCAATTTGGCAAATAACAAAAATGTAGGTTTCTGGTCTCCCTGTGCCTAAACCCTAGATTTTCATGCAAATCCTAACCATTTTATTGCCTTATTTCTTAAACACCAGTAATAAATGCCTACCTACATGTACCTGTCCTATTTTTTTTACAAACACGAAACAGAAATGCATACTTTTTTGGCCTAATGAAAAGCTCTAAACAGGTCTAGACTAAACAAAAAACGGCCCTGAAAGTGATTAACCAGTCAGTCAAGAGAACATTTGAAGCTTCCATGATACCCTGCTAATTTAATGAAATCCTTAGAGCCAGCATCACAGCATACCAGCAGATTTTTATTATTGAGGTTTTATCATTCTCAAAACATTACTTTCATAGTTGTTTAATAGCTTGATTGGAATAGCATGCCTCTAGCATCTGTTTTACAGAGAAATGTGTGTTTTGGAATGGTTTCCATGAAGAACTCCACAAGTAAAAAAACATTCTTGTCATAACTCACTCAACAAGTGTATATTATACAGTAGGCAATTTCTTGTTCAAAAATTACTAATGTTATATTATAGATATCTTTCCAATGATAATGAGGCTCATGAATAAATCTCATGAATATTTAGTGGAGGCAGAAAGCCTCCAGTAATATACACATACTGATAACAATTATGCATAGACATCAACAATAAAAATGGTTCATAGTTGTTGTATTGTTGGATGTGCACAAAGACAAAACAAAGAAAAGGGCATTTCACTGCACAGAATACCAACTTACCCAAATGAAAGGAAGGATTTATGGATAAATGCTATAAGAAGACTAGATAAAAGTGGAAAACCATGGATTCCAACAGATTCATCACGTGTTTGTAGTTTACATTTCTTACAAGGTTAGGTTCTTTAATATTTATCTTGACTAAATCATATTTGCAAATTTAATCTCAAGGCAATAACTATTAATGTTATTAAGCATTACTTTACATATAAATAATCATTTATTTATCATTTAATCAATCATACAAGCTGTGTTATGTTAACATTCCTTTTAACATTGTTACACACACTGAAATTTTATCAGATAATCTTATCAACTGCAATTACTTGTGTGTAAACATGGTAAATACATTAAATCTTGTTCATTAACCTGCGTACATGGCATCATGTCAATTAATGCTTATCCTACATGCATTTATATAATTTCATTTCTAAAGGTAAACCATCTGAAGACAAGACCCATCCAGATTACATACCCAACCAAATGTTACCAGGCTATGAACATAGAAAAAAAACTGGAACATCATTAGAAAGGCACAGCCGAGCAAAAAAAAGAAAAATATTGGAGACATCATTTGAAGAATCAGACAGTTATCAGAGTGAACAAGATACATCTACAGATATAGCCAATATTCTTTTAGACATGAGTGGAAGTGCTTTTCATTTTAAAGTTGATCAAGGTAAAAACATGTAATATATAGTAGTTAATAATAAAAATGTATAATATGTATGAAGACATATAATTTTTCATTATGACTTTTAAAAAAATAAATATATTGAAAAATGCACCGCTATTTGACCATACTTTTACAGAAATACCTGTACCAGGTCAGAACCACTGTTATTTTCATTGTTCATTTAATTTGTGTCTTCATTTCTTGCTGTTCAGTAATGGTGTTTTACTTTTATTGTGATAATACCTTTTTTAAATTTTAGACAATGGACTGTACCATTATTTTGTTTTTGTTTCAGAAACCCAAACAAAAGATGATCCAAATCTTGGAGTCATAAATGATTTGCAGAAGAAAATATCCAACTATGTCATAAAATGTAACGAGATACCCTGCATTAATCATGCTTTATCAGTAGATAAGGCTAAATTCCTGAAAGACCCCCCTCATTAATTATCATAAACTTTCATTTAGCACCCTCTACAGTCCCGTGGTATAAATCAGTTATCCCCCATCGGGCATCCGCCCTCAGGGGAATAACTAACACTTACCCTATAATTCTGTTACGGTACTTTTTGGTCATAAAATAGGACAAACAATGAACTACATGTAGATTGAATAGCAGTAGAAAAAACCCCAGAAGATTAGCCTATAAGAAACAATAACCATTTCTGCATACATTCATTTGAAGCATTGGAGAGCTCAAATCACTTCAATATTCTTTAAATCTAATCTATTAAAGAATATGCATTTATAGAGTTATCTCCCCTAACCATAATAAACCATCCTTAATCCTAACCATAAAATTGACTAATTAAGGTCACAAGTTCAGGCAATAAATAAAAGGGTCCCTCTTTAATACCATATAGCTATAATTCCATGAAAATCAGAAAATTTTATGGGGGACAACAATAATAAAATGCCCAATAAGCCTTTAATGAAAAGCATTAGAGAACAATGAGAATTTATTCATTGGGTTGTGAGTGTGCATGTGATTGCATTTGTCACATGATCAACATTAATCAGCTGACCGCTGACTTACACCATAAACCATGTCCATGAATGGGATGTTGTCAACCAAGCTGCATGCCAGACATGCATGGTATAAATTCTCATCATTTTGTACCAACAGAATGATAAACAGCAAAAACGGGTCATTCAGCCAAAAAATTTTATGGGGGAACTTCCGACCTTAATCTGCCTCCAAATGGACACAAGTTTTATGTTTGTATGCTTGTTATTATGAAGCTGAAGACAGGCGACTTTTAATGGTCAAATCCTCTTAAACTTTTGGTGACAAAAAATCGGTAAAAGCATTATGAGTTTAAAGTGGTTACCGCAGCGACAACTCTCAACATCAAAAGAATTTTGGTTTTACATTCGGAAACTATTAATCAAACTTTTAATGAAAAAATTCAACTTTTGTGTGAATCAATTAATATGAATCATTGAAGCCTAAAATTGAAAATGCTGCTCAATTTTTGTCTTCCTATTCATTTGTGAATTAAACTTTTGATATTGAAATGATTGTTTATACAAGAGATGTTATGCAATGTAAGGAGGAAAAATCCCTTTACACACTGCACCCCAACCACACATCGACGGAATATATTTTCTTCATTTCATTGCATTTTCCGTAACATGTTTTCTAATATGCAGTAATAACGTGCATTGTTGAGGGCTTCAAAGGCAATTTAACAAAGAAACAAGAATCAATTATAAGGTTATTACATTTAGATCCAAACTATATACGAAATGTGCTCCGGTTTATATGTTCTTTGTTTAAAACCTATCTAATTCACCATGAAATTTGACATTCAATTAGATGTGCTTATTTTCAGTCTCCCAAAATACTCTTCTGTAATACCTCGTATTTTCCATTTAAAACTACACTAGAAAGATATTATTAGATTTCCCAAATTAATATTGTACATCAGACATAATAATTACACGACTGAATATTTTAGAAAAGAAAGGGAAAAATAGACAATAGAGATAGTTTGTAAACATCAAAGGATTATCTTACATACTTGTCTTTCCAATACAATAGCCTAATAATTATTTGCAAAAATAAATTAAATTAATTCAAAATAGTTATAAACTTCAAAAGAAAAACAAGTGTGGCCACTAAAAGTATGTCTCGCCTGCCGGCACCATCACTAAAATCAACTACCTAAGCTTTCATTTCTTGATATAAACACAAAAAGTGTCTGTATACCTAAAAACAGATGCCTAGTTATTATACTATTCAAGCAATCCATTGTCCACACAAGTATTACAAAAAGTTTTCTGTCTGAAAAAAAGACCTAAGTTCACAGAGTCACTGGAGCATAAAAATGAGGTCATGGTCACATGGCATGGTGACAGTTGCGTTGTCCATAACCGCAACTGTCTGTTAACCCAATATTAGATGCCTAGCTATTATAACCTTCCAGCAATTCATCGTCCACAAAAGTCTTACAAAAAAGTTTTTTGGCCTGAAAAAAGACCTAAGTTCACAGAGTCACTGAAGCGTGAAAATGGGGCCATGGTCACATGGCATGGTAACAGTTGCGTAGACCATAACCTAAACTGTCTGTATACTTAATATCAGATGCCTAGCTAATATACTTTTCAAGCAATTCATTGTCCACAAAAGTCTTACAAAAATGTTTATGGCCTGTAAAAAAGACCTAAGTTCACAGAATCACTGGAGCGTAAAAATGGGGTCAGGGTCACATGGCATGGCAACAGTTGCGTAGACCATACCCTCAACTGTCTGTATACCAAATATCAGATGCCTAGCTATTATACTTTTCAAGCAATTGATCGTCCACAAAAGTCTTACAAAAATGTTTATGGCCTGAAAAAAAACCTAAGTTCACAGAATCACTGGAGCGTGAAAATGGGGTCAGGGTCAAACGGCATGGCGACAGTTGCGTAGACCATACCCTCAACTGTCTGTATACCAAATATCAGATGCCTAGCTATTATACTTTTCAAGCAATTGATCGTCCACAAAAGTCTTACAAAAATGTTTATGGCCTGAAAAAAAACCTAAGTTCACAGAATCACTGGAGCGTGAAAATGGGGTCAGGGTCAAACGGCATGGCGACAGTTGCGTAGACCATACCCTCAACTGTCTGTATACCAAATATCAGATGCCTAGCTATTATACTTTTCAAGCAATTCATCGTCCATAAAAGTCTTACAAAAAAGTTTACGCCGCCGCCGTCAAGTAATACCTATGTCTCGCCTTCCGCGACTATTCGTCGCAGGCGAGACAAAAATCATGTTACATTGACTGTATCACCTTTCCGATCAGTAATTACACATACATAAAGTAATACTTATTACCACTAATGGGATAATCCAGGAATTTTATTTTTACTACAGATTTGAGAGATTAATAAAAAACATGTCATTTCTTTTTTTTCTTTTGTTCCCCCTAAAGTCAAAGAGGACATTTATCTGCTAGTGTTTCCTGATTAAGGCAGATAGGATTCAATGAGAACCTCAAATATTTTCCTCTTTATCAGGGATTTAAAACATTTATGGGATAAATTTTGCATTATTATATATATTTTATGGAATGTTACAAACACAAGATTCTTGTTTGATTTAGAATAATCACCCAATTATCTTTTATTTGATTATATTTATTTGACCAATATCTGAGTAATCCCCCTTTATTTTTCTTAGATCAGTGATAATATATAAAATCATTGGTCCAGCTTTAATTGTGTGTCACAGAATAATTTATAGTTACATAAGAATAACAAGTCAACCGATCGTCCAATATGATGGTTACATGTACCTACAAAGAATCTAAACCTTCGTAAACAGTCACACATACATGTAGATCTTTATTCAAATTACCTAGGTATGTCTTAAAGCCCAAAAGACAACATGTCAGTGTTTGGCCATTCAATAGAATGATATAATATAGTCTAAAACCATAGAAACTGTAAACCTTATAAGTACACTTTAAATTTAAAAAACCCTTTAAGTTATAATCCCAAGTCAAATACAAACCAAGCCAAATTCTTTGTTTTTGAGTAAACAAAGAACAAACGTGAAAAGAAAGAATGGTCGCACGGGGTTTAAGTACTTTTGAATTTTTAAAGATCTGAATAATGAGTTTGAACATTGGGGAGAAAATCAAGGTTTTACTTCAACATTATATTACACAAACAGTGATCATGAAGACTGCAGACCACTTGAAGAAAATTAGTTAGAATTATGCAAATCACGCTAATCACTCCGATATATTACGACCATGACAGGACTTCAGGGTTATATACTTATTACAAGAACTTCTTTTGCATAGAAAATTTTAAAGTTTACATGTAAATGTGAGTCTTCTGCGGCAAATACTTAAAGCAAAACTAACTTCAAAAGGAATACTTATTTGATAAATATAAGTGACGTGAATTCAAATGCAGTTTCATAACATGATTTAAAGAGAACTGAATTTTTAAGGATTTCTAATGCTTTTGTATTGTTTTCCTTAATAATTTCAAACTTTTAAATGACATTTATTTGACCTAAAGAATGTAAAAAATACTGTTATTGAAATATTTGTGATCTAGATGTTTACAAGTAAAGAAGTCCTACTTGGAAAATGACCTTATTTGAAGGAATCCTCTCAATCTAAACCTTTTCAATTATTTTGGCCAAAGAACTCTGTAAAAAACGGATTAAATGTTTACATTCATGACATTGACAAAACCTGGCCATGAAAACACACTTTAAAATATCCCTGTATAAAAGTTGAATACTAAATAACATACGAGTTTACCAAACAATCAATTAGTAAAAGCCCTGTTTGTAATTTTATCGCTCTGCGAATATTTAAGACTCTTTTTGGTCCTTCATTTGATCTTTAAAATGTTACCCATAGACAGAGACTTCAAACAAATTGCTCCAATGTAAACATCTAAATTATTGTTCACCCTTCATCATAGTACTGATTTAGGATTTCTCAAGATAACATTTTCAAAATGTAAAGAGGAGGCTAACACTATACTCGACCTGTCTTCTTGTACAACATTTTAAATGTGCTTTTAAAACATCATATCTGTTTGACCTAAGAAAGTTTTTTTTTCCCCTTACATGTTTTTCTCTTTTCAAAATATCAGTCAATTAAAAGCAAAAATTCTATAATAGTTTGGCCATCTTTTATTTTATAAAATTGTCCCCAACATAACAACTTGAAACATTCGGCTACAGCCAGGAAATTACAAGCTAATGTTTACCTGCCCACTGGAAAATTGTATGATGAGGAGGACAATTGGGGTAACACATGCATGGGCTTATATGATCATAATTTTTTTTTATTCTTAATAACTTTTCAGCTTTTGTTTAAGTCCTTGTCAACTATCTGTTTTTTGTTTTATGTCCAGAAATGGGTCATTCGTTGATATTCGAAGGATTAGTTTGAATTTTATGTATTGTATTTTTAGTCTTGGGCCAATGCATAAGACAGCAGGCAGTGACCTCTGGTCATGTTGAAGACTGCTGGCTGTTTTCCATTGTGTTTTTTTAAATTACCGTTTCTTCATTTGGTTGTGTTGCATACACTTATTCCACATCTCTTTATCGTCTATAACTAGAGACTGTCAATTCATTATGTAACAATAGCTCAAGTATGACAGATTTATTCTGCTACATAATTCTCTCACATGCTTCTCATTTTCTGTAGCTTAAGTATTGCTAAACTTTCTTTGTAACATTTCCAAAGACAAACAGGTTTTGTAGGAATGAAAATTATTATTATTGTAATTTTAGATGATTATATAAGACCACTGCCAGGTAGTATTTCCATGTAAGAAATGTTTTGACTCAATTTAAAAAGAAATTATGAGTAAATAAATAGTTAACCCCCCCCTTTCTTTTTTAAAGACTTCAGGTGAAAAAATAAAATATATTGTATTCATTTATGTGTTGACTGGATTTCACACCATTGCATCTAATAAACTAAATAATAAGTGGACCTTCAAATCATGCAAATTCTGACTCATTATAGAATTTCTTCCTTTTCATTCCTCAGCTTTTTTATTTTTTACTAATGAGGCTTTCACCGAGTGATTATGTGTTATGGTAATAGGTCCAAAATTTGACTTTCTAATTACCATATGCTTTTAACTTTTTCCTTTTCAAAGGAACAAATATGCAAAGTCTAGATCTTTATCTGCAGGTAACAATGTGAAAAAAAGGCCAAAGAAACCACAACAATCATAAACGAAAATTACTTTTTTACACTGGACACAAAATTACACCTGACAATAGATGTCACCTCAGCTCAGGTTTCATTCTGCGTGATCATGAACAATGTAAATCTGCTACACAATTAAAATGTGTACTCCTGCGAGCACTAAGTCGCACCTATTCACATTGTTCATTGACCACTCATAATGTCAAATTGTATAATTGGTCTCATAGAAATCCATGCATCCAGTACAATAGGGTACAAGTACATGTAGGACTTGTATCCCATAAGTTGAAAACTTGTATATACCTATGATATCAACATCCTTCCACCAACCCATTCTACAAATTTTCCAAATTTATGTAACAATTCCATATTCTGCTTAAATTGTAAATTGTACTGTTTCAAAATCATAAATGTAAATTTTTGTCATTGCCCTTTGAAGAGCCTTAATCAGTGGAGGATTCAGAGAGGGTGGAGTGGCCTATGCCCCCCCCCATTTAATGGAGAAATTAAAACATTTTGTATTAAGTTGACCAAGCTACTACAAATTTTCATCCTAAATTTGACATTTTTAGCAATTGCATCCTGTTTTTCATGGAACTCTAGGACCAAAAGTATTCAGTGTATTAAAATAAGAAGCAACTAATAATCCTTCATTAAGATAAAACATATTATCAGTTATTACACCTGTCTTAGACAGCTATATGAAGCATTTAGTAAGGGCCAAATTGTACCACCTGTGTTGGTGAGCCGAAAGTGATTCATGAAAAAATGACTTCATAACAATGCTTATCAATTTATCATCGGTCGAGACCTGTGAAAAACTATCCATCAGAACCGAGACTAGCACGGTTTTCTCCTCCAGCAAATTAAACTATACCTTCTTATGTACAGAGAGAGATGATGAATATATATGGAAAGTACATGTAGGTCTCTCGAAATGTATACCCAATGTATTGTGTATTTACATTTGACTCAAGCAAGGTTTTTATAGGTTTACATGTAAGTTAAATATGAAAATATTTTCCGTTGCATGAACATGCATATTGCTTACTTCAAGAAACATCTGAGTATTACATGTACCAACATTATTAAGTTTCAGTTTCACATTTCAGAAGAACTTACCTGAAGAAAGCACAGGCCTTGTTCAACATTCTCTTTGACTGATGTCTTGTAGAAGGACTGGTGAAACTCTGGTTCCATATCATTCACGTCTCGGATGGTAACCAGCACAATACTTGTTGACGATAGTGCTGGATTGCCCGAATCTGAAGCCTCCACAGTAATCCTTGGCTGGGAATTCAATTCACAGTCCGTCTTGTCCACTCGTGTCGAAATAAATCCAGTTTTACTATCAATCTTAAACCAGTCAGAATTGCTATCTGGCGTGTCTAAAATCCTGTATGTAATCATGGCATTGATACCCTCGTCAGCATCTGTTGCTGTTACTTTGGTGACAGGGGTACCAATGGCAGATTGCTCCGATATTTCAGCAGGGTATTCATTCTGCGTAAACTTTGGAGCATTATCATTGACATCAGTAACAAACAGGGAGAACGAGGATGAGGCGTGTAGAGGTCTGTTACCAGAATCCACGGCTATTACATTTAGGTCGTATTTAGGTGTGGCTTCCCTATCCAATCCATTTCTTACGTAGATATAATAAATGACCTTATCGTCAGTTTTCAGACCAAAATGACCAAGATCACCTTGTAGAGAGACATTGATGTTGGTGAAGTATTCGTTAGGATGATCAGGATCGCTGACGGATATTCTCACAACCAGAGTCCCTGTTGTGGCATTCTCTGCAATACTAGCTGACTGATTTGAGGTAGTCAAAAATACCAGGTTTATGGTGGCGGGCTTTTCGTTGATATTTTCTACAAAAACTTCAATTCTAGCTGAAGAGAACAAAGGTTGGGAGCCATTGTCTGTTGCAATCACAGAAAGTTCATATTTCTGTGTGGTTTCATAATCTAGTGGTTTGTTTACACGTACAATGCCGCTTTCTGGATCTACAGAAAATCTTTCTTCTGAGTTATAAAGTTGGTCTAGGGTATATGTTATTTTAGAATTTACACCAGAATCTAAATCTGTAGCTTCAACACGGGCAACACTTGTTCCAACTGGAACACTTTCATTGACACGCACAGAGTATTTAGTGTGAATAAATTGAGGAGGATTGTCGTTTGCATCTATAACTGTGATGTTGACACGGACATCCCCAGATTTTTTTTGGACCCCTCCATCAAATACTCTTATCAGAAGAAAATATTCAGATTTTGTTTCGAAGTCTAGATCACTTTTTGTTTCAAGTTCCAAATTAAACAATGTACTTCCAGATCTTTTAGTTCGTAGTTGAAAATGACCATCTTCATTGCCAGATAAAATCAGTGCATCCTGAATCCCATTTTCACCTATATCTTGGTCAACAACACTTCCCACGATGACTTTAGTCCCTACTGGAGTTGTTTCTGATAGACTTAATGATTTACTTCCATTTGGGAAATATGGGGCATGGTCGTTTTCGTCAGTAACATTAATGAAAATCTTAATAAACTGGCCTGTTGCTGATATAAATACAAGTTGATATGTTGCGGTAGTTTCTCGATCTAATGTTTTGCTTGTCCGTATTTCACCAGTGTTAAAATCAATATTAAAATCATTAAATTCACTAAAAGGGGTAAATGGGGGAAGTATATTTAGGCCATCTCCAATTTTTCCAACGTAGACCCCAGGAGACTGCTCTTCACGGACACTCAAATACTGACTTGATTCTCCTTGTCCATAGCAGAAATTATTTAAAAATACAGAAAATAAAATTAAACAAATAAATGTTAAGTTTTTCAACCTCTTGTGAGTAAGAATATTTCCACATAAATGCTCCATTTTGATAAGAACTATTGTTGACAGAATTTATTTCTTTCATCAAAGACAAAATAAATTCTCTTTTGTTTTCTTGGAACAAATTTAAAGTTATATTCAGTTTTACCTTCGATTTATTGTCATGATAATTATTCCTTCAGAGTAAATTAAGTCATCATCGCAAAAATATTCCCAACGCTAATACTTTGACAGTTTGTATAATTTCTAGCAACATGTCTTCACAAATTTGTTAACACGAGACCCCATAATACATTTACAACGGTATAACAGCATTTGTCACTTCCAATTTACCTGTAAAAATTTTCACACCTGAGATAACGGGTCGTCTTTGATTAATTTCATCCAAAATGATATCACACTGTTTATGTATCGCTAAAGTCTTCACCCAAATTCATTTTTACATGCTAATCAGGTCAACAAACATGTCCATTTTGTAGAAATTCAACTAAATACACTACTACCTGTAATTTTGTAGTTACTATGTTTGGATTCCTAATCAAGCCTCGGTTTCGAATCGATTGAGATTTGCAGCTTCGGTAGAGTGAAGCCTCCGGTAATAAAAACTTTACGCTTCAATGAACATGACAGTTAATAATCTGATTAAATGATAAATTAATTAGATTATCGAATTTGGAGTGCACTTTGACAATTTTTGATAATTGACATTTTAACAAATAATACACTTCTTGTTAATTTTATGTGAAATAAACAGATCTGCAAACATTTTTCAAACGATTTGGTCAATCGAAGACTCAGAGATCACACTGAACTATTACATATAAAATAAAATAAATAGGCTTATTAAGATTTTGACTTCTTAATTAATTAGCGGTTTTGATTCTCAAAAAGGATGAAAGTTATTTCTTTAGATATGGGAAGTTTGATGATTTTCCCTCTACCATTGGGTCAACGTTTACTCGAAATTGCTTTTATGTTTTTGGCTAACCGCTTGCCACTAAATATTTTAGATGTCGGGTTGGAATAACAAAATAAAATGTTTTTTTTTCTGAAATTATTTTTTTGTGGGCCACAGGCCTGCTCATATGAAAACAGTGAATAAAAGCATTACTGGGGAAGTATAAAGGGTCATAAAGCATGGATAAACCAACATGGGATACTACCACGTTTGCTTTGGCCATTACAGTGGTGAATGATGGAATATGATGTACAAATGACGAAGGTTGAAGGGATGGAAACAACGGCAAACACTTATTTGAGGAGATGACTGGGTGTACCAATTAGGAGCTTCAGTAGTATTAATTAGCATATATTCCGAAACAAAGCTGAAATTACATCTCAAATCCATTACAGAGGAGTCAAAGTGACGACAAAATATACTGCCTAGGGACAGTAAGGACGAGAAAGTAAGAACAGCAAGAGTAGAAATCAAGACAGGAATGAAATGGAATCCCGCTTGAGGCACAATGAAATAGTAGGGAGAGTGCATGGCAGTCGGAAGACAGGGACTTGATGTCACACCAGTGGAAAGATGGGGAACAGCATCAGTACAAGGCAGAAGAAAGTTGGTTGCAAGTGAGGTGCGGAAAATGGAAGAAGAGTTTAGAATGTTAAAAACACGGGAACGAAGAAACAGGGAAGTTGGTTAATCTGGTAAGGTACCCGTCAGGTGAAGCTAGGATGGAATGATATATAGAATATGGTCGGAACCATCCAGACTGTTCAAGTTAAAATCAGTTTATGACACTAACCTCGCAACATGATGGTTGACAGAGGATCCAAGATGCGAACTCTGTGGTAGAACAGCTATAATCTAGAACACATACTTTCAGCATGTCCAGAGACTTTGAAAGATGGAAGGTACACTTGAAGACATGCTAGAGTACTAGCGACGTGGGCAGACACATTGGAGAAAAGTACCAAAAAAAAACTGAATAGAACAAAGGAAGACCAGCAACTTAATTGAAGCGGTGATAGAGAGCCAAATGGTTCCAGGCTGGAAACTGATCACCACAGTCGGCGCACTTCTTGAGGTTGTAGTGGAAGCGCCAAATTAAACAGCCGAGGGAAGAGGATCCACATGAAGACGGAGCCACACATCTTTTCCACCAGATGTATACAGGTAAAAATGGTCATTTTTAAACCATACCAAAAAGTGTTGGTATATATGCAATTTTGAGTCAGTTTTATCCGATCTTGTCAAAATTAGCGTTTCCAAGAAAATGATGGTCAATCATGGCGGTAGATCATCTGAACTTCTTAATACCTCAAACTCTGTATCATATATCATAATATGAGGCAGGTTTAACCTGTGACGCTCCCGAAGTAAATATATCTTTAAATATCATTTTAAGTTAGAATAAGTTAAAAAAATATATTTATTATGCGATGAATTCTTTATTTCCTAATCATAGGGCCCATCATTGGGCATATAAATCAGTCTACATTTGTGCCAAACAATTGATATTCGAAAATAAAAACACACTAGCTTTTCTTGCGGGTCATTTTTCGTTTAATTACGTCTGAATTTTTCAAAGAAAAAAGCGTTAAAAAGACACTGAAAGTTCGGGAAAACGGGAGTGCAAAACCGGACGTTGAAGGAAAAACCAACTCATAGTATTACAAATATATATTGACAATTCTACCATAATCGCTCCCTTCGGGAGCGTATAAGAATTAATTGACTGGTAAGCGATCCTTTGTCCACGATGGTCCCCTTTTTGATATAAAAAAATAGAGTGAGTTGGTGTTTTACGCCCGTGCAACGCTATATAGGTTATTTACAGGCGATGAAAATGAAAAGAATGATAAATGAACATGAAATGATGATGATGATAAATGAAATATGGGGTGGGGGTGGGACACAAAGGACCGGTAAATTTAGAAGAACCACAGGAAAAGGGAGAAATGGGTAGGGGCAGACAATTTAGCCTATGTGGTGCACTATTTGGCGGTCCACAAAGGGGTCTTTTACGTGCATGAAGCCGTTGCACTCTCCACACACGTTGACCAACTATGGTCAGCGATCAGGGTTTCCGTATTATAGACCCGACAACCCCCGCGGACGAGGGCCACCCTATTCAGCCACCTATGGTACACACTTGGTCGCTCTGTTGCATGGCTAAGCACTGACCCGACGTCAGAATCCCAAGACCCTAAGTCGCCTCTTACGACAAGCTAGGCTCTGCAGCGGGCCTATTCGCCACCCGGGCCCCGCACGGGACTAAAAAAAAAAAAAAAAATAAAAAAAAAAAATAGAATGAGCGAACGAGTTATAATACTGATTGAAAAAGGTCATACTTTGCCAGTGTTTGGGAAATTCTTACTTGCCCAACACGTCAAATTGTAAACCTTCTATGTACTTCAGTGTGAACTGAACATTATTGTATTTTATGTAATCTTCACTCTTTTGCGACGTATGTGTGTATTTTGTGTTTTCCAGCCCCTTTTGGAAACCGTTTGTGAACATTCAGTGTACTGAATACCACACCAGATGCGACGTCTTCAAGCTTCTTCCCAAGAACCATTCTACATTGGAACCAGGTACTGGTACCAGCTTCTACTGCATGCTGAGACCCCCGACTTGGTATCCTCCAAGCGGGGACTGTCATCTGTCACTTACTAATCAGCTTTGGGCCCTTATTGTAAGTAAGTCCTAACTGAAGATTAGAGCTGTGCCGGCTGAGAAAATAGTTAAGAGATTGGTCTCCAGGATAAATCCAAAATAATAGTGTATCCGCGCTAATTTGTAAAGTCGGATTCGGTCGCGTTTTTGCTGTTGAAATAGGCACTTGCATTACAAGCGAGTTATTTTTTCTTAATGAATAGTTATAGTTTTCTCGGGTGCCGGTTGGGGGTATGCCGAGGGACCGCTTCGGTAGCCGGATTGGTCTAATCAGAAGGACTGAAAATAAAATACGGTATTCGCTTTTATCCCTTTTATTCTATCTTTTTCCTACAGTTCAGCTAAGCTTGCTGCTCCTATCAGTTCATAACTTTTATTTCCTACCGCCGACGCCTCTGCCGTTAAGTATTCCGAAACGTAATGGTCTGCGATTGCCGAAGACAGTGTTTGTTTCGTACCATGTAGATGTAGAAATAGAGCAAGGAGGGCTCCATCCCCCGGAACCCCACCGGAACATGCTCACGTGGACATGCTATTGCTGGGGTTTCTCGGTTATTTCATTATGACTTAAAGTACACTACTCAGGGCATTCTATGTTCACGCGTCATCGCTTAATTCTTTATTTTCACACCATTTATTGTCTTTATTTGATCTGTGAATTATAAATCAAGAAGAAAAACAAAAATAAAGTAATTAATCACTTTTCTTTCATTAAAATTTCACAATCAATCAATCAATCAATCAATCAATCGAGTTTCGGAATTTGCTCATCATAGATCCGTAATTGTACCCAAGTTTATATTTGTTACAAAAACAACGATTAAAGTGCAAAACGAACTTAAATGAAATGAGATATTTCCATTTTCAATCTTAATAAATAGGCATAATAACTGATAATGTTATACAAACTGTACTTGAAGTATAAAATACAATATGTTTCAATAAATTTCATGGCAAACTTTTAATAAATAAGTAAAATATCAAAAGTTCGTACCTTTTATTTCGTAATTTTTATTAACCTTAATCGAAATGGAAGAAAATCGAAAGTTGAATTTCTAAGAATATTTTACGCACTTTGTACATTACGGTTACTTCCTTGTAACCACCAGTCAATTCTAGAAAGAATACCAAAGCATCGCTTTGCCTACAATGACTGCAAAAGTTTTACCACCCTCTAGAAGTGAATTAGATATCTATTTGAAAGGGAACCAACTGCAGACTAAGTTTCACGATCTTTTTGACGCCTATAGATTTTCAAATGTAGACATAAAGTAATAATTTAAAAAAAAAAGTTTTTACAATTATAGTGTAGCATCAAATGACCATGAGATATTGAATAAATGTGCATGGCACAGCATTCATAGTACCAGTTAATATGAGAAAGACATTGCCTTAAAGTTAAAAGCTCGCGTATATACAAAAATATAATTTATTCCATTGATAATTTCGAATAATGCTTGGGACGATGTATTACTATTTCCCACAATTTTTAAGCACGCGCAGACATTTTCGAAAAGTTCTGAAAATCGAATGTTTCCGGTGAGAACGATTTTTCTTCCATAGTATTTTGAGTCTCGTACAATTTGGCAGACTCTCTACAATAGTGAGCTTCGCTATGCTCGCACATAACTACATTAATACATAATTTTTGAGTTCATTGGGTTTTCTGGGAAACTTCCACAATTATACATTTAGTAATATGAGGCAGGTTTAACCTGTAACGCTCCCGAAGTTGCAATGTACATTGTATGAAAACATTCAAATATGATGAATTTGTAACAATTCATGTTCAAAAATAAAACCAAAGTAGCTTTTCTTGTGGGTCACTTGTGTGCTTAATGACATATGAAATTTTCAAAGGAACAAGCATAAAAAAGACGCCCAAAGTTTGGGGAAAAAAGGCGTGGAAAACTGAACGTTGAAGGAAAATGCAGCTCATATTACAACTAAAATATTGACATAACTACCATTATCGCTAGGAGGCACTTTTTTTTACCCAACAACGCTCCCGAAGTTGCAATGTACATTGTATGAAAACATTTAAATACGATGAATTTGTTTGTTCCTTTGTAACAAACATCCATAAAAAAATAAATAATTTTTATCATTGTTTGTTTCTTCACAAAATATTACCAAAACACCCACCATATATGAAACAGAAGTTCCTCCCCCCCCCCCACACACACACGTTTAATTCTAGAACAACCCTTATGCAGAAGCGTTTGTTAGATGAAGAAAACAATAATATCTCTAAAAAATGTAAATACTTTATTTAAATGAAAATATATTTTTATACAACATGTATGTACAGAAATATTGTCAAAATCGAAGATTGCTCTTTATTGTACAGGAATTGGTCATGCCCAGAAAAAATTGTAATAGAAGAACTTTCTAATGAATTCCAGCCATTCCATGCTATCCTGAAACTGGTCTAGTCCAATGGCAGTTATTAAATCTATAATTGAAAGAATATGAGTCAGTTCATAAGATTTCAGTTAACATGTTGAATGCTCGAGATGTCTAAATCTAATGTAATGCTATTATGTAGCAAACACATATACATGCTAAGGTTGACAGTGCTAATCATGATATTGATAATCATTCTTAGATGTCATATCAAAGAATACTTGTGGTTTTTATCTCGCCTGTGACGAATAGTCGCAGAATTCGAGACATAGGTATTACTTTCCGGCGGCGACGTAAACTATTTTGTGAGACTTTTGTGGACAATAATATTCTTGAAAAGTATAATAGCTAGGCATCTGATATTTGGTATACAGACAGGTTATGGTCTACACAACTGTCACCATTCTGTGTGACCCTGACCCCATTTTCACGCTCCAGTGACTCTGTGAACTTAGGCCTTTTTTCAGGCCGTAAACATTTTTGTAAGACTTTTGTGGACGATGAATTGCTGGAAAATTATAATAGCTAGGCATCTAATATTTGGTATACAGACAGTTCAGATTATGGTCTATGCAACTGTCACCATGCTATGAGACCCTGACCCCATTTTTACGCTCCAGTGACTCTGTGAACTTTGGTCTTTCTTCAGGCCGAAAACTTTTTTAAAGACTTTTGTAGATGATGAATTGCTAGAAAAGTATAATAGCTAGGCATCTGATATTGGGTATACAGACATTTGAGGTTATGGTTCATGCAACTGTCACCGTGCTGTGTGACCATGACCCCATTTTCGTGCTCCGGTGACTCTGTGAACTTTATTCAGGCAGAAAACCATTTTTAATACAATACTTGGACAATGAATTGCTTGAAATGTATAATAGCTAGGCATCTGATATTGGGTATACAAACACTTTTTGTGTTTATGACAAGAAATGGAAGCTTAGGTAGTTGGTTTTAGTGATAGTGCCGGCAGAGAGACAAACTTTTAGTGGCCACACTTGTTCTGAATTGCCGCTTGATTGTGGGCTGTGTCGTGTACACTTATTCCACATCTCATTATATTTCTATTGTTTTCATTTCAGATTATTTTCATCAAACACTTCTGTGTCAAACAATACTTTATTTTAAAATATTGCATTTTAGATTTGTAATATATTACAGGAAAAAGCAAGACAAGAAGAAGTCAAAGAAAAGAAAACAGAAAGCTAAGGATAAAAAGTCCAAGGTTAACTGTCTAGAATGTATTGAATGTGTTGAATACCAATTTTGATATATTGTGTTTGTCAGTTTAACAAGATTCTTGATCTATTCAATTATTCACTGTAAATTTTTTTTGAAATTATGTAAAGGAATCGTCAGTATTAAATGTTTAAGGTTGATATTAAAATTTATTTACTTACAGCCATTCCAAAGGACACTGGACAAATCTGGTAAAAAATAGCTTGATCCAGTAAAATATTTTGACTTTTTCCATTGCAATGTACATGATTACAGGACATGTCCAGTAAAAGAGAAAAAAATACTTCAGAATCACTGTACTTATTGTGATACAAAACAGCAATCATTGATAAACATAAATATTTTTAAAATGAATATTATAAGAAAAAAAGGAAGACAAGCAATATTGAAAATAAATATTAAAAACGGTAAGAGTTTATCATATTTTTTTAAAATTAATTAAAAAGTTATATTTGTAGAGAGACAAGAGCCCAGATGCCACAGAAACATTGCCACCATCTTTGGAGATATGTGGCAATCCATCTTTATTTACTGTATATTCTACTGTGAGACAGTCAATATTGGAGCACTGTATGAAAGAGGCCACACAGATTTATCAGAAAAGTCAGTCTCTGCCATCAGATTCAGATACAGATGATGAAAGGGAAGAAAAAAGTAAAGATGGTCCAATAAAGTTACCTAAGGTTAGTTTATAGCTATAGAAATAAAACGACAAAAAGCAAAGATGGTCAAATCTGATAACCAAAAATTTGTTCAAAGAGGATAGAATAAATATTTTCCAATAAAATGATCAGTCAAATGGCCAAATGAAGGTAAAAAAGAGAGTCCCATGATCCTGTGAGTTTCCTTAATCTTGCATGTTATTATTACTCATTCCTTATTTCTGCCAGGTTTCTAAATCAACCCTCTATTACCAAGATTACAAATTAAGCACTAATACTCAGAAAATTTCACAAAACCTGACAATTGGAATGTTGACATTTACTCTTGTGTGTTTTGGTCTGCCGAAGAAGCGTGAAATTTGTGACAGGGAAATGACATCACAGATTCCTAAAAGGCATAATTTGGTCTCTGCAAAATGTTGTCCTTAATTATTTTGATAATTTTTGTTCTTTTTATAGAATGTTACAAATCATTGAAATTTTAATAACAGTTATAGATCCAAGATAATTTTTAACAACAATTTTCTCAAAGTGTAAATGAATTGGGGGAGGAGAGTGGTCAGACTTTGCTCCAATTTTATTTCCTTTTTTTAAAAGTTCCTCATTGTCCAGCACATGGATGCATATTAAAAAATGAAATTTTCTATGCATGCTAAGAAGGCATGGCCTTAATCATATTATTGATATCTTGTTGACCTTTCTGCTTACAGTGGTTTCATTATAATTTGTAGGATACTTATTTCCATGGTAATGGTGGATGGCAGGCAACCACGAAAATAAAAATTGAACAAAGTGGTGATTCTTTTTTACAACATGTACAAACAATCCAACAAAGAAACCACAAAAATTGATGTTCATGAAAATCAATGAATCTACATTAAAGTCTTATTGTTATTTTCAGATTGTTGGACTTGGACTGAATGGTGTATTTGAGTTAGTTAGAGACACTCGACATAAGTACCCAGAACTATGTGTGAAAGCTTTGACAGCCCTGCTGGATATGTTACAGGGACAACAACCAGAGAGTATGAAGTCCGAGCCACCAGATGTTATCGGTAAGAAGAAGACAACTGGAGATTTCTAAATCTTGTTTAACTAGTTTAAATGGATGCTGCGTAATGCTTATATATTCTTTAACTGATCACTTGAAATTCTTTGTTAGATTTGTTGGTAGGGAAGACTATGTCATTAAAATTTGATTTTACATGCAGTAAATTGATTAGCATCTGATTAAATATAATCTGTTAAAATATAGAACATTGAAATGATTCAAAATTAAAAACATTTCATTTACATCCACTCTTGTGCATTTCCAATGATATGTTGCAGTAACTGATTGTTCATTTTGTAGAAACATTTTTCAACCTTTTGATGGAGATATCTACTCAGCCTGGACCAGACAAAGAGTTGTCTGCCCTTACATGTTCGGCTCTCCTGAGTTTGGTTGTTGCCCTTGGTGATACAGGGAAGTTGTTGACAGCAGTGAATGCCATGTTAATGGGTCCTGGATCCTTGTCTTCTCAAGAAGTTGTGGTAAGATTTTAATGCAACTTACAGGAGACAGTATGGGATTTCAATGAATGTGTTTAGCATGAATTTATTGTCAAGACAGAGCATATGTTGTCCCTTGCCTTTAAAAAATGCAGGGTAGTACCTTATAAGATTTTTTTTTTCGGGAGAGGATAAAAAAAATTTTATCAATAAAAGGGTTGCCGTTATTTTCATGAATTCATAACTCTAAATATATATATATTTACTAATATTGTGGTAGTTCTAATTTGCGCATCAGATTTTTAACACGAATATAGAGAAAATTAAATCACTACCAAACAAAAGCGATTTATTGTCCGCCCCAACATGGAGCGGGGACATAGAAATGCTGGTGTCCGTGCGTCTTTCCATCACATTTTTTTTTCATAAAAGATTTCTCAAGCTTTTGATATTTTGTATGCAGCGTCAGGGGTTCTATATGGTGGGATGTGTTTCCAGGTCTATCGCTCACCTATTTCCTAAAATTTTAGGGTTAAAAATGAAAAATTTTCGTAACAGACTTCTCAGCTATTACTATTTTAAGACTTTTGACATTTGGTATGCAGAGGAAGGGGTCTCATATTGTGGGTTGCGTTTTCAGGTCTGTCCCTTATCTACTTCCTGTTAAGCAGGCTGACAAAGAATTTTTGCCCTCAGTAGAGGACCCAGGAATTTGGTTCTTGTACAGTATTTAATTTTACTGTTTGTTTGTCTGACTGTCTGTCTACAAATGGTTATCAGGATGTAACTTTTTGACACATTGTTGGAATCTTTACACATTAAAGCTTATGAGATAGTTAAGATGCCTATTGATTTTGAGTCAAAAGGTCAAAAGCTAAGGTCGCATTGACATAGGCAAATATTGAAGGAGACTACCCTTTTCACTGCTCTTGTTTAATCCTATGGATTTGTGCCACCCTAGCCAGTTGGATTAGAGCTTGAATCTATTGATGCCTGCTACAATTATTCATTAAATATAATGATAAGATTTGCCTATGTTTTAGGTTCCAGGGATTTTGACATCACTACAGAAAAGTGTACAGGCAGTATTACTAGGAAAATCTATCCTTCCAGATTGGCTAACACAAGGGGTCAAAGTGGGGTCAGAGATTGATAGGTTCAAAATTGAGGACCTTCCACAAAGTAAAGGTAAAAAGTGATAAACATGGGTATATCTGTAAAAAGATCTGTAGTGTTTGATGTTTAGCAGTGTAAGTGATTTTCAGTTTCAATGTCTTAAGGTTTGAAGTTTTTTAGACATATCTTGTTCATCTTATCTTTCTGATTACTCTCATACTTTTTATTTACAGATAATAATTGTTCAGTAACAAGTGATGGAGAATATTTATATTTACTGAACCATGAGGGATTGTTTAAAGTAGGCACAGGATACAGAGGAACAATTAAGGTATGTTCAGTTTTTTGTTAAAAAGGAAAGGTGTACCAAAGGGGCAATTGAATATCAAAGTCTGAAAAAGCCAAGACAAAATTGGTCATAAAAACATAACAAGAACAAACCCACAGCATACAAAAAAAACCCCCACACACAGCCAAACCGAATCAGCAGAAAGTAGACAAAGAAAACAATTGGAATTTATGGAATAATGAATGGCAATGAAAGTGCTGTACTTCTGCTTTCATTCATGTTGATGGATTTAAGTGATGATGCAATTTTTTTACATGTTTATATACTGAATATCCCTTCTTTTTATGAGGTCACTTTGGTACTATCTGAAATCTTAGGGCCTATTGCGGCATCACATTAATTTCTGTTGCTGTTTTCAAGCTATTACATGCCACAACCTCATTATATTTTGCATGTAGCTTTGTCCTGTAGTACATTAAGGTGTAAAGCCATTTGATGTCCATAATTTTTCTACTTCCTGAATATATTAAAGATGCAGGCAGCATTTGTTTTCCATCATGTCCATGGAAGACTGCCGTTCTAGTTTAATCATGTGTTAATTCTTTATAAGAAGGTTACTGTATGTAAACATAGGCTTTTGGTCTTTATTCTTTCAAATGTCATTCATACTCTGATATAGATGGTGATGAGATATGGATATTTATAAACACGCATCGATTTAAAAAATCCATTAACACTATTATTGTAAAGCTATTTTTGTGGATTATAAGTCTGACCTTCATGAAATTTTCTGTACTAAATGAATCAAACTAATATCTAACACAGACAAATTTACTGTAGAGGACAGACTTAAACAAAAAGTAGCATTTGTAAATCAATACCAGAAATGCTACCAGACTTCCAGTGAGAAAATGATGTCACTTATTTCAACATGATGCCATGACAATGCATCCAGACTGACAGACAGAAACATAAAGATCAAGAAGATCTTGTAGAATTCTGTTAAAGATATGGGCTTTGGCCCAAATTTCAGCTAAAGCCTACACCATAAAATTTGAAAAGAAAATTGAATAGTGCTCTGTAAATTATAATTCCAAAGAATTGATTGATTTTATATTTTTTTCAGAGCCATGTGTACCAGTACAAGAAGGATTTTCCTAAAAGTGCTAATTCCTGGTTAACATGTGCAGGGGTAAGTATCCAAATTAAAATGACAACATAATTAGTTTGTCACATGTATCTACTAGACAAACCTCATCACTCACCCAACAATTGTAAAATAAGAGCTCAGGGAGATAAATATTAAATCGAAATCATGGCTATTTTTATAAAAGGCCAAAAACTATTTGTTGTTGAATTAAAACAAATTAATAAGGAATTAAAAAGCTTAAAATAAAGAGATGTTTTTCTATTTTAAATAAAGGTGGGGACATCTAGAAATGAAATACTCATATAAAGTTATATACAGCAACTTTTGTCTCTTGATACCGCATAAAAGAGAATAAAATCTTTTTTAACTATTTATGACACAAATCTCCTGGCATTTTCAGAAGCAGCTGTATTGTAGAACAGATGATAACACTCACCCATGTCTCTCCGTGTTGGACAGTAAAACATTTGACTTGGAACGCTCATTCCATCTAGATGGTTAGTTTATAAACTATTTTTACTTCATGGTGTATATCTGAATAAAGTTTTTAATAGTTGCAAATGAAAAAGATAATAATCAACAAACTAAAAGTGCTTGAAAGATTAATTGGATCAAAGGCTTTTAACTGATTCCAGTATTGAAGGTAATTAGCATATTGTGTAATGAAAGTCTGAGAATAACAATTCAAACAGTAGTGACTTTTTTATTCCAGTCAGGTTATGCACTTAACCGTTCACAATATACAGATGTAAATAGAATCATTTTTTTCCTGTCGAAGGTAGTCTTCTGAAACTTAAAAAATACATCATTAGACACTTGCAACAAGTACACAAAGTATTAGTCGCTTATATACAGGAAAATATGATGAATGTTTTCTGTCAAAAATATTGTGCACATTTTACCTAGATTATACATTTCACATATTACATGTTTAAAAGAAAAAAGTTATATGAATGAATAAATCTGTAACAAAAGTTGACATATATATAAATGCCCATTTTGATTCCCAGGTAAAGGACATGGACCATGTGCACTGTTTAGTGATGGTGAATATATCGGCCAGATAGCTTCAGCCAAAGACGTAAGATTGATTTCTAATCAACTTTTGAAACAATAGCATGAACCACTATTTAAGTGTAAATGTTTCTCGGACAAGTCAGACGTTTAAAGCAAAGGAAGAGATCATATGCAATATTTAAGATATCTCGAATGTACATCTCAAAAAGTTATTGTAAACAAGTAATAACCAGCACCTTGCCATTTATGAATTGGTACTTTGTTAAAGAAATCTAATTATTGTTTAAACAAGCAAGTGTCTGATTCTCTTTGAACTTTGTCATTTCATTTTTTTTTAAAACAACTAAAATGACTGTCCCATGATAAAAAAATGTTTTGCTGTTAACAGGACAGTTTTGTAGTAAGACTCTACAATCCATCTGTATCACCCATGACTGTTGTCAGTGAGCTTCCTCTGAAACTGACAAGGAAATGTATGGATGTGTATGGATCAGCTGGGTATGACCCAGAAACTGAGAAAAGATCTATCAGTAAGTAGTTAACACAGGCAAAAAATGGCACTAACTAGTGCTTTAAACAAAGATTTTTGCCTATTAGAAAAATAATTTATACTGATTTGATAAAAGCTAGAATTGTTCATTTTGTTTACTCTAGTCTTTACTGTGTGAAACCCTTTAATGAATTATTCTTCATGCCTCAAGTTACACAATTATGATTGGCAAGCAGATTCAAATTATAGAATTGAAAGATTTCTTTGAAGAATAGCTTGAAAATAAAAAAAAAATAAACAACTGTCAGAGTGTTTGTTATCTTTTCTCCCATTCATTATAGCAGTATCAAAGTGGTTAAAATTACATGTGTAAATTTAATCACTGGTCAGTAGTTAAATTTCGTGGTCAGTTTTTGGCCATTTCAAATCTGAAAAGTTTCATCTAAATTTGATGGGTGAAACAGGTTCCCTTTCATAAAAATTCTTGGATTGCAAGGCCTAAAAACTAAAAAAAGTTATCTATGGGCAGAAAAATCATTTAATCCTCTCCTGACTGATGGAGAGCCTTTATATTGGTGATCTTTGGAAAATGTAAAATGTTGATGTCAATTTTCTAATACTTATTATATGCTTTCAGACACAGGATTTGATGAAGATTCTGTTTTCATTGTCTCAGGGAAGGAATTCTCTCTAGTGAGGACATCAGGAAATAAGGTTAGTCCTTCTTAAAATAGTCATTTAGAAAAAGAGTTCTATATTAGTGTCTATTTGTTTGTCAATAAGGAAACCTAAGTAGCTAACCAATCAATAAGCAATTCAAGTATACATATGATTTTCTGATTTAAAGTTATTGTTAAAATGTATCATAGAATAACAAATTAAAAAAAACCATAAAAACTATGTTATTTTTTGCAGCATCAATTTAATCAACAAGATTCTTTTCCTTATTTATTAATGATGGGATGTGCACTTCATGTTAAAAATGTGCAACCAATCAAGTAATAAGATTCTAATGACAAAAAAAATATATATTTTTAATAAATACATGTAAAAAGAGGATTTTAAAAATTTTACTATTTTTTACAGGTCTTGTACACAGGAAGATCACAAGCCCTGGGCATCAAACTAGGTGGTCCCTCCCAGGGAAAGTGGGCTGAGCTACCCATAACAAAGTCCCCTAAGATAGTCCAGATATCAACAGGCCATGAAGGCCAGCATGCATTGATGGTATCAGAGGATGGCAGTCTGTTCTTTGTTGGGACGGCTAAACGAGGGGAAGATGGTGACGCTAGCTCTTGTAAGGGATCAATGTTTTTTCATAAAGTGTTTTACAATATGATTAGAAATGTAAACCTTTAATATGAATGAATTAGAAACTATAAGGATGAGGGTAATTATACATGAAACAACATCTACCTATTATACCCTTAAAAATTACAATACCTTTATTTTGTTAAAACTGAAATTGCCAATATGCAAACTAAACATTTTTCTCTTTTGAGAAATATGTTTCCAACTTAAATTTTGAACTAACTGTGTACCCATACCTTCATTATGGTACTTTAAGTCATCTTGAAATTAAAGAATTTTGTGCTTTTTAGCAAAAGCCAGAAGACAACCTAAAGCTGTGAAGCCTAAAAAGATCATCCGACTGGAGACGATGTCTAAACATGTAGTATACGCTGCCTGTAACAACGGCAGTAGTGGTATACTGTCTAAAGAAGGAGAGGTGTATATATTTGGAAAGGATACAACACATTGTGACCAAGCCACAGGTAGACATTGTTTACACTTCACATTCGAATGGTTTTCATGATTTTTTTATCACGTAATGAAAAAATGTTTCTTGATTCTATTTTCTTATCTTGAAGCTTTTGAACTTTCTAACTTGTGCCATTTCTTGAAACATAAACTATACCATGTTTTGGTTACTGCTTTGTTTCATTATTTTTAATTAATATATATGTATTTGTACAGGACAAGTAACAGACCTTAAGGATGTAGTAGCTACCCAGATTGCTCTAGGGAAGGCCCATACTGTAGTGCTGACAGACAGAGGACAGGTCTATACCTTTGGTATCAACAATAAAGGGCAGTGTGGCAGGGACTTCATGCCAGGTGGTAGTAAAGAGGGTAGGTCTATACGTTTGGTATCAATAATAAAGGGCAGTGTGGTAGGGACTTCATGCCTGGTGGTAGTAAAGAGGGTAGGTTTTTCTGAAATACAAATGACAACAAAGTTCCAGAATGTACTGTAATTAAAGAATAGAGAGAGTAGGTTTTGTGCATAGAAATACATGTACAATACCTAATATATAGAACAGAATGCATCTTAAGACTAAAAAGGTTAATAATAAGGATTGCTATATATCATCAGACGATGAAGACAATAGTAGCACCTATATTCAATATCTCAGTATTATTTACTCAAAAATGTTGAGCAATTGCTTAATCTACCAGCCATACAAATGGTATATGTATTGTAACTGAAGTAATTCAACAGGTGTAGAGTAGTAGAAAGCCATCTATACAAATATCAATCAGACATAAAGATATTGCTTTAAAAAAGCTAGGATTAAATGAATTCCTGAATGGCTAAATTGAATAAATATATATACTTATATTTTTTCAGTGAACAATGTGAACATGGCAGAGGAAGAAGAAGAAACTGAAGTAGAAGATGGGATCTGTCCTGACGGTAGGAAATACTTATGTGAAACGGCAAATTTCATTGGTCATCATTGTGTAATGTTGCAGCATAATAATGTCCCATGATTATGCATATTCAATGTTAGATAAAAACTAATGGAATTATAAGCAGTTAAGATAAATTTTTAGGAATTTATAGATGGATGTGTAAATTGTGAGAATCACTCGCAAACTTTTGGTCTGTATTCATACTTTTGGTCAGTTGCCAGATTTACAAATTTAAATGATCTTTGTTTCTATGATAATACTGTTGTGAAAATAAAAAGGGTAAACTCAAGAATTAAGGTGTATAGAATATAAGTATTCACATTGAATACTATTCAAATGGTCAAATCGTAACTGAATTTCACAAAGTTTTTTTTTTTCACTTGGTAGAAAAGATGATGAGAAGAATATTGAAATGAGAAGATTTAGCACCTTAATTTGAATCCAGATTAACAATATGAAATGTGTATTTTACAATGAGGATTTCACAATAGTTGAATGATTTTTTCATATTTTTGCTAAAATGGACATTCTTGTCTCTTTTTTTACTGCTATTTAGGTAAACATAAATGGAAGCGAGACCAATGTATGGTGTGTACAGTGTGTGGTGAATGTACGGGGTACAGTATCAATTGTTGTAACAGTGGCGAGAAAGACAGACAACCTTCTACGTAAGTCACTTATACTTTTCAAGAGCTCATTATACCCCAAGTGATGTAAATGTACGGGGTACAGTATTAATTGTTATACCCCCACTCGTAAGAGAGGGGGCTATATTGCAATCACCTTGTCCGTCCGTCCGTCCGTCCGTCCGTCCGTCTGTCCGTCCGTCTGTCCGTCTGTCCGTCCGGTTCAATTTCACTGCTTCTACTGGATGGATTGGTTTCAAATTTGGTACACAGCTTCAGTATGATGAGGTTTACTATGCCTACCCTTTCCAGGACAGTCCATCATCTACTTCCTGTTTTCCAAGCCGACTTAGACTTTTTTAGGAGGAAAAAAAATTGAAATGTGAAATTTTTCGTAACAGATTTCTCAGCTTCTACTGGATAGATTGGTTTCAAATTTGGTACACAGCTTCAGCATGATGAGTTATACCGTGCCTCCCCTTTCCAGGTCAGTCCATCATCTACTTCCTTTTTTTTCGAGCCGACTTAGACTTTTTAGGGTAAAAAATTTGAAAAGTGAAATTTTTCGTAACAGATTTCTCGGCTTCTACTGGATGGATTGGTTTCAAAGTTGGTACACAGCTTCAGCATGATTAGTTATACCGTGCCTCCCCTTTCCAGGTCAGTCTATCATCTTCTTCCTGTTTTCTGAGCTGACTTAGACTTTTTATGGGTCAAAAATAGACAATTTTTCGTAACAGATTTCTCGGTTTCTAGAGAAGGGATTAATTTCAAATTTGGTGTACAGCTTTAGCATGATGAGTTGTATCGTGCCTCCCCTTTCCAGGTCAGTCAGTCATCTACTTCCTGTTTTCTGAATGGCCGAGTGGGGGTATGCTTAGCACGACTTAGTGCAACCCCTTGTTGTAACAGTGGTGAGAAAGACAGACACCTTTTTACGTAAGTCACTCAATCAATACTTTTTAAAGTGCTCATTATACCCCTGCCATGTGATGTGAATGTACAGGGTTGTAACATTAGGAAGAAAGATAGAAATAGATTAGAAAACAAGCTAACATTTTTTTTTTACTAAAAGTATTATGAATGTTAATGATATTATTCTCTTTATTTAGACCATGTGGCTGTGGTGCTGGTGACTCTGGATGTTCTGAATGTGGCATCTGTCGATCATGTGCTGGAGTTCAACTTGATGAAATGGAGGAACATGCATTTGATTTGCCACCTAAAGGATTGATCAATTTTGACATGGAACAACTGTTAGGTGTAAATGAGCTAAAAAGTAAGGATTTGCAGATTATTTATATTGGATGAAAAATATGAGATGTAAAACAATTGTATGCAACACAATCTTTGTAAAGCAGCATCAGTTTAAATATATCAACAACACTAATTGCTGTCTTGCAGTTGGGTACTATTAATATTATTGCATATTGCATAGAAATGTAAACCAATATTGAAATTCATTTATTTTCAACTTACCATTTGTTTAGATAAACCTATCACACTTTAACTTATTATTCAAAATGTATTACATTTTATGTCTCGTACATACATTCAAAAGGAATTTAAAATACTTGAGCTCATTCAAACTTATTTTATGAAAGATGATTTATAATGTAACTTGTTGATTATGAACAAAATTATGTTTTTTATGAATGAGAAATAAAATCTTTTTAGTGAATCACATGCCAGACTTACCAGAGAAGTTAGGACAATTCTTCAAAAACCTCCTGTCAAACAAAAAGTTTCCAAAGAAGAAAGATGCTAAGCATTTTGCAAAAGGTAAAATTATACCATGTAGTTTAACTTCCTTTCAGTGAAAGAGGCAAAGGAATACCAAATATCCTAAGTCTGAAAAAACCAAGACAAAACCAAAAGACACACAAGACAAAAAGAATACAAAACAAAAAAAGGCACATCATAACAAACAAATAAAACCAAAACAATTAAATTGCAATTAGTTACTTGAACTCTTAAGTCAAAATGAGAGTAAACTCATGTGCTCTGGAAGAGTAAGCAGTTCCTGCCTGTTATAACACACCTCTCAAGTTAGTATAGGTCAAATCCAGTAAAAGGACAACAATACTCTCGATGACAAACCAACATTTTTACTCCTCTGAGAGATAGAAACCCAGGATTTGGAAAAGTTCTGTAAAATTTCTTTAGTGAGGACAACAACCGAGCAGCAAAATAATCCTGTGTAAGCAATTTGTGTGTAAGAACAGAAATCATGATATGTCCCACAAGCCATGAAATAACAAATCAGTTGTGCAAAGCAGGGGTGGAAGGAATATTGCTTCATAAAAAGGGGATGTTGACAAAGGGGAAAAAGGTCATCATGATTGTCATCGAGGTTTCTACAAAGTCTTCCATTGGTGCCAATTAAGAAAACTTTGATAAAATTATACAGTTATTTAGTTTCGTTCAGGGTCTTTGTCTTGGTTGGATGGAGGTTTCCTCCTGGTACTCCAATTATACTATAATTTAAACTGACTGCTGTAACACATGCTTACTTATTCACACTTTGTTAGTTCCCAATCTTTTTGTTACTATTATTGCATACATTTCTTTTTAATGGAAATTAGAAATAAAATATGTTTACACTTTTTAATAAGAATATTTAATCAGATTATTTGGTTTGATAATTGAAGAAATTTTCATTTTAGCAGAACAAGCTGGTAATGAAGGAGAGGCAGATTATAATAAAGTAGTTAGTCTTCCTCCACAAGAAGTTTGTTTAGGGAACGGAGACATCCCAGCCACTCAGATATCATGTGGCCAACATCATACAGGTACAAACGTTCTTACAAGGATATTTCAGAGTAAATGTTAATGTACCTCTCAAGCAGTTTGGAGGATATAGGAATTATCAATGTTTGTCCACATACCTCATGAGCAAAGCTGCTCCTAAATGGCTTGATGGATTTTAATGAAACTTTACATGAAGGAAGTACTTCAAATTTCGTTGATGCCATTTAGGGGAGATAAATGGAATTAAAGGTTTTAGATATAATTTTTAATGGGAAATCTCATAAGCACAACTCCTTTACAGCTGAATGGATTTTGATGAACTTTTCACAAAGAAAGGATATATGGGGAATTGCAAGAAGAAATTTCATTGTGTTCCAATATCATTCAGGAGAAATAATTGGACTTTTGGTTATTTTGCAATATAGTGTCCAATATGAAGTCAATATGACTCACTTTAGTCCTTGTTTGGAGACTGAAAGACAAAGTTACTAATGATTAAGATGAAAGACCATTAAGATTTATATTGCATTTCTATAAGAAAATAACAAATAGTTCTGAAAATTTATATTTGGGTCTGCTAAAACATTTAGATTTAGGTAATTTACTCAAATATGAAAAATTACTATCAAACAATATTACATTTTATGTGGTATTTATGTATTTATAACAAAAGTCATATCTGTGATCAGGTTTGTCATTTACCTGTCCAGGGTCGGTCGTTTCCTCTGGGTATTTCCTCCACCATTCAATCTGACCGCCCTAAATGGCCAAGGTGCGTTGATAAAGGGCGTAAAACACCAACACACACACGCACATAAAATTCTGTTCCACATGGAACTGTTTACTAGAGAAGTCTCATGAGAGGTGTGTGCGCATGTTGATATCATTCCACGTGTTGTTGATGTTAATGGCTGACGTCTTATTTTGTGTCAGCTCCAATCCTTTTTTATCTACCTTCATCCTGCTTGCTTGAATAAATATTTCAAGTTTATTTTACTTGCTGATTTGTGTGCAATCACACAAAATTGCTTTTTGGTTTATATGACCAGTAAAATCGCTGGTGAATTCGACCTTAGCAGTTCGATTTTCAAACAACCAGCTGCCATGAGTAAAAATGCGGACAAGGACAAAGGAAAGAAAAGTGATCGTAAGGTGGACAATTCCACATTGAGACAAATTTAGAATGTAATCAAAACGATGATGTCTCTTCTAACCCATCCCCAGTTGCAGGCTCAAGTCTTGAAGGGGGCGAGGGAATTTCTATGACCAGCAGTGGTTCTCAAAATAATATGGAGTAGGCTTTAGCCTTAAATCGGACGAAGTCAATCATGTCAATTGCTCATAGACTTCTCTAATGAAATAAAATTTGAATTATATGAATGATGGAAAACCATGCCTTCCTATACTAGGGTTGCACAATATATCCGTTCCGGATTTGACTCGTCATTTAGACGAGGTCATCAGGGGTCACGGGGAGGAAAACGACGTCATTCACACATGGTACAAAGGGAACAGCATTTTCTATCAACGATTCTTCTGTAATTATTCAACATATAGGGTAAAAATCATTTGCAACTGACAAATAAACCAACCATCAACGTTTCCAACCAATAAAAAACCAATCTTGAACGGAAATAAAGAAATGACTTTCTTCGTCCATTACATGTTGGAACCAGTTTTTTTAACAGTTCCTCCTCTTTTGGCTAAATTAGTGAGCAATCCCGCAAATGCGCAACGCGTGTATTCAATCTAAGCGAGCTTCGAAAATTCAAAGAATTTTTGATAATGTACTTATTGAACTTATGTGCAAGCCCCCCCCCCCCCCCCCCCCCCCCCCCCAAGAAAAAAGAAAAATCATGACATTGGCATTCTTGTTAAAGATACATTGCGTCAATGATTATTGAAACCTCATTTATTAGCGCAAATAAAATATAAATATTTAGGGACAACATTCGGCGGGGACGAAATAACACCCCTTTACAGGTTCCGTTACGTCATTTCCCTGTCAGAGAATTTCGCGTTTCCTGCAGACGAACAACATGCATGCACCATTTTATTCTGCCAGGTTTTGAAAGCTTTCTGTGTCAATATTTATCATTTTCTGTATTGGCATCAATTTAAAGATTGATTTAGATACCTGGCAGAAAATAACGACATGGTTTGAAGAATATTCCCGCAGGATTAAATACTTGTTGATACAGATAATGATTTTAAAAAACACTGAGGTAAGACCATTTTTAGCTCACCTGGACCGAAGGTCCATGTGAGCTATTGCCATCACTTGGCGTCCGTCGTCGTCCGTCGTCGTCGTCTGTCGTCGTCCGTCGTCGTCGTCGTCGTTAACTTTTCTTTGATAATTTTCTTCTCCGAAACAACTGAAGGGATTGCTTTGAAACTTTGCACACTTCATCTATGGGATGTCCTCTACCAAAATTGCACAAATGGTGACCGCCGTCCAAACAACATGGCTGCCGTTACTAAAAATAGACCTGGGGGGTCAGACTACTGTTTTTGGCTTGTAAATCAAAAAGTATAAGAGATAGATGAAATCTGATGCCATCCTACTGCTTCAGCATCAAAAGCTCTACAAAAGTCTCCATTGAGTCGAAGTTGTCAGATGACCCCTTATAGGGGTTACGGCCCCTTAAAGGTGAAAAATAGCGTTTTTGCATGTTTTTGGCCTATAGAATGAAAACAATTGTAGATAGAGATAAGCTGTTGCTTGCATAAATGTTCAGCTCATTTAGCTCTACAAAAGTCTCCATAGGGTCGAAGTTGTCAGATGACCCCTTATAGGGGTTACAGCCCCTTAAAGGCGAAAAATAGTGTTTTTGGCCTGTAGAATGAAAACTATTGCAGATAGAGAAAAGCTGTTGCTTGCTAAAATGTTCAGTCCATTTAGCTCTACAAAAGTCTCTATGGGGTCGAAGTTGTCAGATGACCCTTTATAGGGGTTTAAGCCCCTTAAAGGCGAAAAATAAGCGTTTTTGCATGTTTTTGGCCTATAGAATGAAAACAATTGTAGATAGAGATAAGCTGTTGCTTGCATAAATGTTCAGCTCATTTAGCTCTACAAAAGTCTCCATTGAGTCGAAGTTGTCAGATGACCCCTTATAGGGGTTACGGCCCCTGAAAGGTGAAAAATAGTGTTTTTGCATGTTTTTGGCCTATAGAATGAAAACAATTGTAGATAGAGATAAGCTGTTGCTTGCATAAATGTTCAGCTCATTTAGCTCTACAAAAGTCTCCATAGGGTCGAAGTTGTCAGATGACCCCTTATAGGGGTTACAGCCCCTTAAAGGCGAAAAATAGTGTTTTTGGCCTGTAGAATGAAAACTATTGCAGATAGAGAAAAGCTGTTGCTTGCTAAAATGTTCAGCCCATTTAGCTCTACAAAAGTCTCTATGGGGTCGAAGTTGTCAGATGACCCTTTATAGGGGTTTAAGCCCCTTAAAGGCGAAAAAAAAGCGTTTTTGCATGTTTTTGGCCTATAGAATGAAAACTATTGCAGATAGAGAAAAGCTGTTGCTTGCTTAAATGTTCAGCTCATTTAGCTCTACAAAAGTCTCCATAAGGTCAAAGTTGTCAGATAATCCCTTATAGGGGTTAAAGCCCCTTAAAGGTGAAAAATAGCGTTTTTGCATGTTTTTGGCCTATAGAATGAAAACTATTGTAGATAAAGAAAAGCTGTTGCTTGCTTAAATGTTCAGCTCATTTAGCTCTACAAAAGTCTCCAAGGGTTTAAGTTGTCTGATGACCCTTTATAGGGGTAACAGCCCCTTAAAGGCGAAAAATAGTGTTTTTGGTCTATAGAATGAAAACTATTGCAGATAGAGAAAAGCTTTTGCTTGCTTAAACATTCAGCTCATTTAGCTCTACAAAAGTCTTCATAGGGTTGACATCAAGACCAGGTGAGCGATTCAGGCTCCTGGGAGCCTCTTGTTATTTTCTTATCATAGTTAGGATGATTGAACATCAATCTTATTTAACATAATGTATTATTAGAGAAAAAAATATTTATTTTTCGTCCGTCATGTAAACATTCTCCCGTTCTTGTTGGTGTTTACTGGTTTTGTCTCTGTCCTTTCGGACTTTTGACATTCGAATACCCCATTGGTACCTCTGCTTCTTTTAATTACGTTGTCATGTTGTTATAGGTGACGTCATTTAATAGTGTTGTCGTCATGTAAACACGTCGCCATATTGGAATCCGTTGTTATGGTGTTTTTTGTAGGTCACTGACCAACGTTTCGAATAAAGTTTCAATTTCGCACAGAAACATGAAAAAAAATCGTTTGAAAATTCAATTGGTTTAGAAATTATATTTTGGCTTCGCCAAAACATAATTTCTTTTAAGTTTCTTATGCGAAAACACACCTAAAGCTGGCCTTCGGGGGATTATGGGATTGATTCACAAAATGCTACATCCGGTTTGCAACATTAATACACTTGTCATGTGACCTATAATCTACACTTAGTCGGACTTCGTCGGATACTAGTGAAGTTTTGCAATGTATTTCACAAACTTTATTGACAGTTGTGGCAAAACAGCAAGAGTTATCTGAAACTCACTCTAAGATGATTGAATTTATTAATAATATCTAACTTTTTACCTATACTAGTACAAATAAAGATTTTTTCTTTCAGTGGTACTGTTACAGAATGGTGATGTTTATGTGTTTGGCAATAACAACCATGGACAGCTAGGTCAGGGAGATACAACCATTAGGTAATATAATATTAGATTTGGCATTAGATGTTATCCTCTGATTTGACCACTGTAAACCGTAAAGCTGATAATAAGTGTACGCAACACAACCTACTAATCAGTGACAGTTAAAAAAAAATACTCAATGGAAAACAGCTAGCAGCCTTCAATGTGACCAGGAAGGTTGAGTTATGACTTAATTTGCAAAGTTATTTTTTGTTGTTGTAAATTGTGAAAAATAGATCGTACAAAATCATTCCAATTACAGTATAATTATAGTATAACTAACGAATGATTCCGAATATGAGGAAATATTCAACGAGTGACCGAACAACCCAATAATTCACGAGTGCGCCAAGTGCACGAGTGAATTATAAGGGTTGTTTGGTCACAAGTTGAATATTTCCCATATTTGGAATCTTGAGTTAGTTATACTATTTATTACGTAGATAAATCTTCAATTAAGGCTTCATTTATGGTTAAATTATGGTAATTTCAGGTTGGACTATTTCAATGCAAGCGCAATAGTTTTCACATCATAGATGACGTTATAGGTAACGCCAAACAACAGTTAATTAAAATTCCCGCGTTTTTAGTTTTTATACGACCGCAAAAAATTTGCGGACGTATAATGGTATGATGCTGTCATCGTTGTAGTCGACGTCTGTTAACTTTAGTGTATACACGATAACTTAAGTTCTAGTTATCCAAATCCAATGAAATTTGACAATGATATTTCTTACCATTAAAGGATGGATGGGTTTGATTTTGGGAGTCCCCCCTTTTTTTGTTTAGAAATTAAGGGCCAAAAGGGGCCAAATTGCAACTTTTAGTTTGTTCTTACAATAACTTTTTCAAAAATCTTTTCCTCTGAAACTACTGAACAGAATTCAATGAAACTTGGTATGATTGATCAATAGGGTGTCATGCACTAAAGATGTGTTTCAAGTTCTGATTCATCAAAAAACATAGCCGCTGTGGCTAAAAATAGACCAGGGGGGTCAGACTACTGTTTTTGGCTTGTAATTCAAAAAGTATAAGAGATAGATGAAATCTGATGCCACCCTACTGCTCTGGATCAAAAGTTCTACAAAAGTCTCCATTTGGTCGAAGTTGTCAGATGACCCCTTATAGGGGTTACGGCCCCTTAAAGGTGAAAAATAGCATTTTTTCATGTTTTTGCCCTATAGTATGAAAACTATTGCAGATAGCAAAAAGCTGTTGCTTGCTTAATTGTTTAGCTCATTTAGCTCTACTAAAGTCTCCATAGGGTCGAAGTTGTCAGATGACCCCATATAGGGGTTACAGCCCCTTAAAGGTGAAAAATAGCATTTTTTCATGTTTTTGCCCTATATTATGAAAACTATTGCAGATAGCAAAAAGCTGTTGCTTGCTTAATTGTTCAGCTCATTTAGCTCTACAAAAGTCTCCATATGGTCGAAGTTGTCAGATGACTCCTTATAGGGGTTATGGCCCTAAAAGGGGCCAAAATCGAAACATTTTTATTAGTGGACCGATTTTGAAATTTTTTTTTGCATGTTTGTTCTTGTCAAATAGCGGATGCAAAATTGAGAATTAATTTTTGCTACCCCCATCTTTTCCCCCTTATTATGTAATTAGGGGTTAAAAGGGAACAAAATGGAAATTTTTTTACTTGTGATCCGATTTTGAAAATTTTTTTTGCATGTTTGTTCTTGTCAAATAGTGGATACAAAATTGAGAATTAATTTTTGCGACCCCCCCTTTTCCCCTGTTATGAAATTAGGGGCCAAAATCGAAACTTATTTATTTGTGGTCTGATTTTGATCTCCTTTAGAAAAAAAATAATCCCTTTTAAAATGTGAATTTAGAAAGTCCACCAAAAGCTGCATGTGTCAAAAACCTTTGTCAGTCCACCATGGGCTGCATATGTCCAGAGCAATTGACTATCCATATTGGGCCTAAAACGTACAGGGTTCAACATGTTGCGGTCGTATCATGCTGCGCTCGGCGAAGCTTTTTATTAGCAAAGGACAAGGTACGCTAAGGCCCGTATTTGGCCCCCTCTTAGACTGAAAAATAGAGAACTGATCTAGAGAAAAGTCATTTTGATATTTATTTAGTTGAATGAAAGAAGAAGATAAAACAACTAAATTTATAAGATTTTTTTTGGCCTTATATATTTGAAATTGCTTGTAAAACATGATGAATAAGTATGATTTCTTTCAAATTCGCAGAAAATGGACAATATCCGGATAAAATTTTCAATTTTTAGATGCCAGCGACTACTTAGACCACAGTTATTATTTATGAACTTTAATATGCACTATAAAATGATTATAAATCAGTCGAGAAATCCATGGTCTACGTTGTCGCTCATTATTAAAAATAACAAAGTAAGCATGAAAAACAGCATTTTCGACGATTTTTGTCTCGCCTGCGACGAATAGTCGCGGAAGGCGAGACATAGGTATTACTTTCCGGCGACGGCGGCGACGGCGGCGGCGTAAACTTTTTTGTAAGACTTTTGTGGACGATGAATTGCTTGAAAAGTATAATAGCTAGGCATCTGATATTTGGTATACAAATAGTTCAGGTTATGGTCTACGCAATTGCCACCATGCCGTTTGACCCTGACCCCATTTTCACGCTCCAGTGACTCTGTGAACTTAGGTCTTTTTTCAGGCCGTAAACTTTTTTGTAAGACTTTTGTGGACGATCAATTGCTTGAAAAGTATAATAGCTAGGCATCTGATATTTGGTATACAGACAGTTCAGGTTATGGTCTACGCAACTGTCACCATGCCATGTGACCCTGACCTCATTTTCACACTCCAGTGACTCTGTGAACTTAGGTCTTTTTTCAGGCTGTAAACTTTTTTGTAAGACTTTTGTGGACGATGAATTGCTTGAAAAGTATAATAGCTAGGCATCTGATATTTAGTATACAGACAGTTCAGGTTATGGTTTACGCAACTGTCACCATGCCGTGTGACCCTGACCTCATTTTCACGCTCCAGTGACTCTGTGAACTTAGGTCTTTTTTCAGGCTGTAAACTTTTTTGTAAGACTTTTGTGGACGATGAATTGCTTGAAAAGTATAATAGCTAGGCATCTGATATTTAGTATACAGACATTTCAGGTTATGGTCTATGCAACTGTCACCATGCCGTGTGACCCTGACCCCATTTTCACGCTCCAGTGAATCTGTGAACTTAGGTCTTTTTCAGGCCGAAAAACTTTTTTGTAAGACTTTTATGGACAATGAATTGCTGGAAAGTTATAATAGCTAGGCATCTGATATTGGGTAAACAGACAGTTGCGGTTATGGACAATGCAACTGTCACCATGCCATGTGACCATGACCCAATTTTTAGGCTCCAGTGACTCTGTGAACTTAGGTCTTTTTTCAGACAGAAAACTTTTTGTAATACTTGTGTGGACAATGGATTTCTTGAATAGTATAATAACTAGGCATCTGTTATTAGGTATACTGACACTTTTTATGTTTATATCAAGAAATGAAAGCTTAGGTAGTTGATTTTAGCGATGGTGCCGGCAGGCGAGACATACTTTTACAGGGCTCAAGCTACTTAAGAAAAATAGGGAGAAGTGACTTCTCTTTCAGATTGGTATCAGGGAGAAGTGGGGAGGGACAGGGAGAAGTGAAGTTATAGCAGGGAGAAGTGGGAACTTTATAAATACACCGGTGTATGTATTTATGATATAATACTATAATAGTATATATAGCATTTTGTTATACACTATATATTCTCTAGTTCATTTTAAGAAAACTTGTGGTTTTATCATTTGTAACTGATATTTTCTTATGATATTTCTGCATGCTGATGACCAAGAACCATTTTCTTGCATTAGCACAGAGAGTCCCGGGGTTTTTATTCAATATTTGTCTTGTTTTCTGACAGGTTTCTATTTAAGATGTTTAAACAAAATGTATCATTTACTTGTGAGGGACTAATTAGGAGTGAACTATATGCTCCTGTTTTGATTAGGATTTGTATTCATACTGGATTAATTATCAAGCGGAACTACTTTGTCCTTCTAAGAAGCAGAGCATAATCCTCTGTCATCATCTTGTACTAGAAATGCCCTAAGATGTGAACAGAGGTGAACAATTTTAAAAATTTCGATTTTTTTCTCACTGGTTTATGGATGAATCATCTAAATAACGAAGTATGGTTTTAAAAGAAAAGTTTCAAAAATAAACATTATTCTTTGGAATGCAAAATTAAGCAAACATTATATAAACTTGGTTTAGATTTCAACAATAAATTTGATGAAAAATGGGGGTAAAATGGTTGTATGTCTTAAATTTACAATAAAATATTTTTTTAAAGGGAGATAATTTTAAACTTTACTCATTCATTCACAAATTGACAAAAATATCGATCTCATTTCATTTTTTCTTTGTCTTTAAACATTGTTAAATAAACAGTCTTTTCCAAAATTAAAATAGACATAGTCTAAACTGATAGAATAGTACAATATCTAATAATTTCCACAGGGATTTGCAATGGGATTTTAAAAGTAGTTAACAGAAAATTGATTGCCGACGGCAAAACCCTTTGAAGTTCCGATTTTCACACCTTGTACTGGCACAGCTTGGGGGCTAATTTTGACAAGTTTATGACCTATTTTGTTAATTATCCAAGCTAATCCCTTAAATAAACATTAAGGTAATCAAGGAATCTGTGGAAGTGGCAATTTTAACATAGGAAATAGGAAAAATACAGAGGATTGCTCGGGCGACTTATGCGAGATCGTAGGGCGACTTGACTTCGCTTTTGATGGAGAGTCAGGGCGAAGTCGGCGGCCCTAGGGCGACTTCTTCGCCCACTTCGCCCGGTAGCGTGAGCCCTGCTTTTAGTGGCCACACTTGTGTTACTTTTGCACTACTTTAGGCCTCTATACAATCTAAATTTAAGTAGATGATGGAAAATTTATACCATTGTCAAAAAGTTTAATCATCTAACTTAAAACCTTAATGATATTTAAATCATTTACTTAGGATTTGTTTTTCTTTATATCAGGGGGCCAAATATGGCCCTTACTGTACCTTGTCCTTTAATTACATTTTCCCCAAATTACACATGTTTATCTCTGTTACAGAGGAGCACCAGTCAAGGTTGATCTTCCAATAGGAGCCACTCAAGTGGCAGCTGGTGGCCATCATACAGTAGTCTTACTCTCCAATGGACAGGTCTACACTTTTGGAAACCATAAGGTAAATTTTGTTAGAAAAGTATTATAACTGCATTCAGTCTTTTGCGAGAGTGAAATTATGTCTAAATCTTTCTCAAGTTTGTTCAAGTTAAGTCTGCTGAATACGATATAGTAAATTTTCGAGCAGTTCCAGATGATTTTGTTTGCTGTACAGTTAATTATAAATTGTGTAATATGGTAGAGAAATCAACATAGCAACCTTATTTTGTAGTCTGGAGCTCTTGGTAGAAGCAGCCCTGATGAGGCCATTGCTGGGGCAAAATCTAAGAAAGCTTGGAACACAATCCCTGGTCCTATACCTGGTATTGGTAAGTACTTACTAGTATAATAAGCAAACCCTGAAGTTCTTAAAATTCAATATAAGTATCAAAATTGGACTTGATGTTAGTCTCAAACTATAATGTGGTCTAGGCATGTAAAATATATGATAATGAGATGTGGAATGAGTGTATGTGACAAAGCCCCAAAAAAGCCAAAACAATAAAAAACAGCCAGCAGCCTTCAACAAAGCTAGAAGGTCCTGAAATAGTCAAATAAAGGTAATAACAAAACTACCGAACTTGAATGATCAATCTCACAGTCCAGAGAAAATGACAAAAATGAATCAGTCATACCGGAGAACTGGTGGATCGCAATGGTCCTGACTTGGTACAGGCATTTCAAACGAAATGGTGGGTTAAACCAGGTTTTATGGAGCCAAACCTCCCACTTCCATTGCAATCTTCAAGTCCATAAAAAATATATAGTAACATAGAATCCTGTAACACTGTAAAATTTTCTAAACCCATAATATATATATATTATTTATTACGGCTCAAATGTCTCAAATAGTATTCCTCAGGGAATATATAGTTACGTAAAATTTCGTGACACTGTAAAATTTTCTTGGAATTAGGTTTTATAAGTCGAACATAGTAGGACATGTAGGATATGAAAATTATCATGAATAAAATACAGGAGCTTTTGTCTGGAACTTTGTTGTATTTTTATTTGAGAGAAACACAAACCAGAAGAATTAAAGATCGCAATGGTCCTGACTTGGTACAGGCACTTCCAAAGAAGTGGTGGGTTAAACCAGGTTTTATGGCGCCAAACCTCCCTCTTCCATTGCGATCTTAGGATCCGGTAATGACCATAGAACACAACATAGTTGTGAGACACAATAGGGATATTGAGGTGATCATCTCAGTACAGCACACCAGTCAAACACTAATTAAAACAATTAACTATCATATCTTTTAACTCAATTTTGAACTTTTCTACTAGTGGCTGATAACGAAGAAAGAATTTTTTTAGTGATCGTATGAGACGTATTTTCTTATAGCCCTGCTTCAAAAGTCGGTCACAAAGAAAGACTCCCTTGCCTTGTAAATGTAAACATGGATAACCACCAAAAAAAGTATTTAACACAGATAATACTCACCAAAACAAAATAATGTGGAATCTAAAGGATGGACAGTTGAAAGGATAAAACATGTACATACAATAAAGATAATAAAATTATAACACTTGAAATGGCTAAATAATGCAGTATTTTAATATCTTCATTAAGCAAAAAGATTACCCGCCAGTTAAAAGAATTACTATATTGGTAGTATACAATGTTTATACAATTTTCATTTTCACAAATATCTTCTAATTCTACGTGTCCTCTTTTCATTTAATAAGTGTAATGACTGACACCATTTCAGGTGCCCGATATGGTAGAAGAGCTACATGGATCGGGGCTAACGGTGACCAAACATTTATGAGAATTGATGAGTCTCTGATCAATGCTCACATCCTAGCTGCTTCTAAAGTGTTTGCTAACCAGACCAGTATTGGTAATATATGCCCAATTATTTTGGTTTAGTTTTGTGTGTTAATACAATACAAATCGAGAGGTTTTTTTTCAATATTGTAAAGTTCTATCTTCCAACAATTTTGCTTTAACTACATTTGATAGGTGACTATTAGAATATTCATTTTTATCTTATTTGTTTATTAACTTTCACTCTGTTGATTTATTCACCATTGACTTTATTCTTACAGTTTGACCAAGCACTAACAAATTGTTTTCATATAGATGTTGACAGTTATAATCTCTTAGCATAAAAATTGTTCATCAGCTAAATCTCGTTATATTTTAATGCAGGTTTGATACCAACAGGAGAGGAGAATGCTGGAATGAAATGTTTAATGATCAATAAACTAGATGGTAGCTGTAGAAGGTATGTGTCAGGATAGCCTTGGTATTTAATAATAATCAGTCGCTGAATTTTAAATGAGAATCAAATCTTTAAGTCAAATCTAACCAAGTACACAAAACACTAGGTTTAAATCAGAGCAAATCAAACTTGAAATTATTTAAATAAAAAAAAGACAATGTTTTCATCATACACAGCTTGGAGGCCTGTTTATAATTAGGTTTGTCAGTTACCTGCTTAAGATCAGAGGTTTCCTTCAGGTTTCCTATACAGGTTTCCTATACCATTAAAAGTGAACGTTCTGTATGGCTTATGTGAGGCGAAAGGGGTGTTAATCTTACATGTATAGTATGAGTAAATGTGTTTTTGGTGCATGTAAGTAATTCAAACAAAAATATATATTACAGTTTTGGAGGCCATAGTCAGATAGATTTGTCCAAACAAGCAGTGTGTCTGGATCCCGTTTATGATGTTTTATGGAGGTAAAAAGTCTAAATATGTATGGTTTTGGTCTTGAATTTTTTAGGTTATCAGTGTTTTAAAAACTGTAGATTTATTTATTTACCAATGCTTAGATTACCCTAAGAATACACATATTAAGAACAAAATTTAAAGATTTTACAAATGTTCTGGCATTTGTATTATTCATTCTTTTTATAAAATGTAATCTGTAAATGCCTAATAAATATACATGTATATTTTATCTGTTAAATTTGATTGTACATTGTTTTTTTCTTGTAGACACTCATTTATCAATGTTAAATTTTCAGATGTCAAATGTATGTATTATATTTTAACTTATCATACATTTAGCTTTGATACCTTTAAATTTGTCCGTGTGTAACAGACAGAAACTTACAAGCCATATCTTGACAAGGGACTTTTTTTGGCCATATCAAACCATCATGTGCACAAAAGTGGGCAAATATGGCCATATGAAGACCTCGTGGGCCCAAAAGTGGGCAAATATGGCCATATGAAGACCTTGTAGGCCCAAAAGTGGGCAAATGAGCCATATCAAGACCTCGTAGGCCCAAAAGTGGGCAAATATGGCCATATCAAGACCTCGTAGGCCCAAAAGTGGGCAAATATGGCGATAAAATATGGCCATATCAAGACCTCGTAGGCCCAAATGTGGGCAAATATGGCCATATCAAGACCTCGTAGGCCCAAAAGTGGGCAAATATGGCCATATCAAGACCTCGTAGGCCCAAAAGTGGGCAAATATGGCCATATCAAGACCTCGTAGGCCCAAAAATGGGGAAATATGGCCATATCAAGGCCTCGCGGGCCCAAAAGTTGGCAAATATGGCCATATCAAGACCTCATAGACCCAAAAGTGGGCAAATATGGCCATATCAAGACCTCGTAGGCCCAAAAGTTGGCAAATATGGCCATATCAAGACCTCGTAGGCCCAAAAGTGGGCTAATATACCATATCATGGTCTAGGGCCTCACTTTAAATTTTGACGTCACAGTATATCAAATAGTATATTTGTATCTTTAAAATGTATGATAAAAAAATTATGACACAGGGTTTTCCCTATCAGGTCCTATATCATTCCTCGACCCATATTAGGTCTTGGCGTAAGGACCTGATATGGAAAACCCTGTGTAATAATCTATATATATTGAACACTTGACTTCTTTTTCAGTTATAGCCCAGAGAGCCAGGAAGTGACATGTTATAACAGTCTGGTGACAGAGTCCAGACCTCTCAATAAGGAGGGAGTAACTAGTATCTGTGATCCGTTTACTTGACTATTTCAGTTATAGTCCAGAGAGCCAGGAAGTGACATGTTATAACAGTCTGGTGACAGAGTCTAGGCCTCTCAATAAGGAGGGAGTAACTAGTATCTGTGATCTGTTTACTTGACTATTTCAGTTATAGCCCAGAGAACCAGGAAGTGACATGTTATAACAGTCTGGTGACAGAGTCTAGACCTCTCAATAAGGAGGGAGTAACTAGTATCTGTGATCTGTTTACTTGACTATTTCAGTTATAGCCCAGAGAACCAGGAAGTGACATGTTATAACAGTCTGGTGACAGAGTCTAGGCCTCTCAATAAGGAGGGAGTAACTAGTATCTGTGATCTGTTTACTTGACTATTTCAGTTATAGCCCAGAGAACCAGGAAGTGACATGTTATAACAGTCTGGTGACAGAGTCTAGGCCTCTCAATAAGGAGGGAGTAACTAGTATCTGTGATCCGTTTACTTGACTATTTCAGTTATAGCCCAGAGAGCCAGGAAGTGACATGTTATAACAGTCTGGTGACAGAGTCTAGACCTCTCAATAAGGAGGGAGTAACTAGTATCTGTGATCTGTTTACTTGACTATTTCAGTTATAGCCCAGAGAACCAGGAAGTGACATGTTATAACAGTCTGGTGACAGAGTCTAGACCTCTCAATAAGGAGGGAGTAACTAGTATCTGTGATCTGTTTACTTGACTATTTCAGTTATAGCCCAGAGAACCAGGAAGTGACATGTTATAACAGTCTGGTGACAGAGTCTAGGCCTCTCAATAAGGAGGGAGTAACTAGTATCTGTGGTCTGTTTACTTGACTATTTCAGTTATAGCCCAGAGAGCCAGGAAGTGACATGTTATAACAGTCTGGTGACAGAGTCTAGGCCTCTCAATAAGGAGGGAGTAACTAGTATCTGTGATCTGTTTACTTGACTATTTCAGTTATAGTCCAGAGAACCAGGAAGTGACATGTTATAACAGTCTGGTGACAGAGTCTAGGCCTCTCAATAAGGAGGGAGTAACTAGTATCTGTGATCTGTTTACTTGACTATTTCAGTTATAGCCCAGAGAACCAGGAAGTGACATGTTATAACAGTCTGGTGACAGAGTCTAGGCCTCTCAATAAGGAGGGAGTAACTAGTATCTGTGATCTGTTTACTTGACTATTTCAGTTATAGCCCAGAGAGCCAGGAAGTGACATGTTATAACAGTCTGGTGACAGAGTCTAGGCCTCTCAATAAGGAGGGAGTAACTAGTATCTGTGATCTGTTTACTTGACTATTTCAGTTATAGCCCAGAGAACCAGGAAGTGACATGTTATAACAGTCTGGTGACAGAGTCTAGGCCTCTCAATAAGGAGGGAGTAACTAGTATCTGTGATCTGTTTACTTGACTATTTCAGTTATAGCCCAGAGAGCCAGGAAGTGACATGTTATAACAGTCTGGTGACAGAGTCTAGGCCTCTCAATAAGGAGGGAGTAACTAGTATCTGTGATCTGTTTACTTGACTATTTCAGTTATAGCCCAGAGAACCAGGAAGTGACGTGTTATAACAGTCTGGTGACAGAGTCTAGGCCTCTCAATAAGGAGGGAGTAACTAGTATCTGTGGTCTGTTTACTTGACTATTTCAGTTATAGCCCAGAGAACCAGGAAGTGACATGTTATAACAGTCTGGTGACAGAGTCCAGGCCTCTCAATAAGGAGGGAGTAACTAGTATCTGTGATCTGTTTACTTGACTATTTCAGTTATAGCCCAGAGAGCCAGGAAGTGACATGTTATAACAGTCTGGTGACAGAGTCTAGGCCTCTCAATAAGGAGGGAGTAACTAGTATCTGTGATCTGTTTACTTGACTATTTCAGTTATAGCCCAGAGAACCAGGAAGTGACATGTTATAACAGTCTGGTGACAGAGTCTAGGCCTCTCAATAAGGAGGGAGTAACTAGTATCTGTGATCTGTTTACTTGACTATTTCAGTTATAGCCCAGAGAGGTAGGAAGTGACATGTTATAACAGTCTGGTGACAGAGTCTAGGCCTCTCAATAAGGAGGGAGTAACTAGTATCTGTGATCTGTTTACTTGACTATTTCAGTTATAGCCCAGAGAACCAGGAAGTGACATGTTATAACAGTCTGGTGACAGAGTCTAGGCCTCTCAATAAGGAGGGAGTAACTAGTATCTGTGGTCTGTTTACTTGACTATTTCAGTTATAGCCCAGAGAACCAGGAAGTGACATGTTATAACAGTCTGGTGACAGAGTCTAGGCCTCTCAATAAGGAGGGAGTAACTAGTATCTGTGGTCTGTTTACTTGACTATTTCAGTTATAGCCCAGAGAACCAGGAAGTGACATGTTATAACAGTCTGGTGACAGAGTCTAGGCCTCTCAATAAGGAGGGAGTAACTAGTATCTGTGATCTGTTTACTTGACTATTTCAGTTATAGTCCAGAGAGCCAGGAAGTGACATGTTATAACAGTCTGGTGACAGAGTCCAGACCTCTCAATAAGGAGGGAGTAACTAGTATCTGTGATCTGTTTACTTGACTATTTCAGTTATAGCCCAGAGAACCAGGAAGTGACATGTTATAACAGTCTGGTGACAGAGTCTAGGCCTCTCAATAAGGAGGGAGTAACTAGTATCTGTGATCTGTTTACTTGACTATTTCAGTTATAGCCCAGAGAACCAGGAAGTGACATGTTATAACAGTCTGGTGACAGAGTCCAGGCCTCTCAATAAGGAGGGAGTAACTAGTATCTGTGATCTGTTTACTTGACTATTTCAGTTATAGCCCAGAGAGCCAGGAAGTGACATGTTATAACAGTCTGGTGACAGAGTCTAGACCTCTCAAAAAGGAGGGAGTAACTAGTATCTGTGATCTGTTTACTTGACTATTTCAGTTATAGCCCAGAGAACCAGGAAGTGACATGTTATAACAGTCTGGTGACAGAGTCCAGACCTCTCAATAAGGAGGGAGTAACTAGTATCTGTGATCTGTTTACTTGACTATTTCAGTTATAGCCCAGAGAGCCAGGAAGTGACATGTTATAACAGTCTGGTGACAGAGTCGAGACCTCTCAATAAGGAGGGAGTAACTAGTATCTGTGATCTGTTTACTTGACTATTTCAGTTATAGCCCAGAGAGCCAGGAAGTGACATGTTATAACAGTCTGGTGACAGAGTCGAGACCTCTCAATAAGGAGGGAGTAACTAGTATCTGTGATCTGTTTACTTGACTATTTCAGTTATAGCCCAGAGAGCCAGGAAGTGACATGTTATAACAGTCTGGTGACAGAGTCGAGACCTCTCAATAAGGAGGGAGTAACTAGTATCTGTGATCTGTTTACTTGACTATTTCAGTTATAGCCCAGAGAGCCAGGAAGTGACATGTTATAACAGTCTGGTGACAGAGTCGAGACCTCTCAATAAGGAGGGAGTAACTAGTATCTGTGATCTGTTTACTTGACTATTTCAGTTATAGCCCAGAGAGCCAGGAAGTGACATGTTATAACAGTCTGGTGACAGAGTCGAGACCTCTCAATAAGGAGGGAGTAACTAGTATCTGTGATCTGTTTACTTGACTATTTCAGTTATAGCCCAGAGAGCCAGGAAGTGACATGTTATAACAGTCTGGTGACAGAGTCGAGACCTCTCAATAAGGAGGGAGTAACTAGTATCTGTGATCTGTTTACTTGACTATTTCAGTTATAGTCCAGAGAGCCAGGAAGTGACATGTTATAACAGTCTGGTGACAGAGTCGAGGCCTCTCAATAAGGAGGGAGTAACTAGTATCTGTGGTCTGTTTACTTGACTATTTCAGTTATAGCCCAGAGAACCAGGAAGTGACATGTTATAACAGTCTGGTGACAGAGTCTAGGCCTCTCAATAAGGAGGGAGTAACTAGTATCTGTGATCTGTTTACTTGACTATTTCAGTTATAGCCCAGAGAACCAGGAAGTGACATGTTATAACAGTCTGGTGACAGAGTCCAGACCTCTCAATAAGGAGGGAGTAACTAGTATCTGTGATCTGTTTACTTGACTATTTCAGTTATAGCCCAGAGAACCAGGAAGTGACATGTTATAACAGTCTGGTGACAGAGTCCAGGCCTCTCAATAAGGAGGGAGTAACTAGTATCTGTGATCTGTTTACTTGACTATTTCAGTTATAGCCCAGAGAGCCAGGAAGTGACATGTTATAACAGTCTGGTGACAGAGTCGAGACCTCTCAATAAGGAGGGAGTAACTAGTATCTGTGATCTGTTTACTTGACTATTTCAGTTATAGCCCAGAGAGCCAGGAAGTGACATGTTATAACAGTCTGGTGACAGAGTCGAGACCTCTCAATAAGGAGGGAGTAACTAGTATCTGTGATCTGTTTACTTGACTATTTCAGTTATAGCCCAGAGAGCCAGGAAGTGACATGTTATAACAGTCTGGTGACAGAGTCGAGACCTCTCAATAAGGAGGGAGTAACTAGTATCTGTGATCTGTTTACTTGACTATTTCAGTTATAGTCCAGAGAGCCAGGAAGTGACATGTTATAACAGTCTGGTGACAGAGTCGAGGCCTCTCAATAAGGAGGGAGTAACTAGTATCTGTGGTCTGTTTACTTGACTATTTCAGTTATAGCCCAGAGAACCAGGAAGTGACATGTTATAACAGTCTGGTGACAGAGTCTAGGCCTCTCAATAAGGAGGGAGTAACTAGTATCTGTGATCTGTTTACTTGACTATTTCAGTTATAGCCCAGAGAACCAGGAAGTGACATGTTATAACAGTCTGGTGACAGAGTCGAGACCTCTCAATAAGGAGGGAGTAACTAGTATCTGTGATCTGTTTACTTGACTATTTCAGTTATAGTCCAGAGAGCCAGGAAGTGACATGTTATAACAGTCTGGTGACAGAGTCTAGGCCTCTCAATAAGGAGGGAGTAACTAGTATCTGTGATCTGTTTACTTGACTATTTCAGTTATAGTCCAGAGAGCCAGGAAGTGACATGTTATAACAGTCTGGTGACAGAGTCTAGGCCTCTCAATAAGGAGGGAGTAACTAGTATCTGTGATCTGTTTACTTGACTATTTCAGTTATAGCCCAGAGAACCAGGAAGTGACATGTTATAACAGTCTGGTGACAGAGTCTAGGCCTCTCAATAAGGAGGGAGTAACTAGTATCTGTGATCCGTTTACTTGACTATTTCAGTTATAGCCCAGAGAACCAGGAAGTGACATGTTATAACAGTCTGGTGACAGAGTCTAGGCCTCTCAATAAGGAGGGAGTAACTAGTATCTGTGATCTGTTTACTTGACTATTTCAGTTATAGCCCAGAGAACCAGGAAGTGACATGTTATAACAGTCTGGTGACAGAGTCCAGGCCTCTCAATAAGGAGGGAGTAACTAGTATCTGTGATCTGTTTACTTGACTATTTCAGTTATAGCCCAGAGAGCCAGGAAGTGACATGTTATAACAGTCTGGTGACAGAGTCGAGACCTCTCAATAAGGAGGGAGTAACTAGTATCTGTGATCTGTTTACTTGACTATTTCAGTTATAGCCCAGAGAGCCAGGAAGTGACATGTTATAACAGTCTGGTGACAGAGTCGAGACCTCTCAATAAGGAGGGAGTAACTAGTATCTGTGATCTGTTTACTTGACTATTTCAGTTATAGTCCAGAGAGCCAGGAAGTGACATGTTATAACAGTCTGGTGACAGAGTCTAGGCCTCTCAATAAGGAGGGAGTAACTAGTATCTGTGATCTGTTTACTTGACTATTTCAGTTATAGTCCAGAGAGCCAGGAAGTGACATGTTATAACAGTCTGGTGACAGAGTCTAGGCCTCTCAATAAGGAGGGAGTAACTAGTATCTGTGATCTGTTTACTTGACTATTTCAGTTATAGCCCAGAGAACCAGGAAGTGACATGTTATAACAGTCTGGTGACAGAGTCTAGGCCTCTCAATAAGGAGGGAGTAACTAGTATCTGTGATCCTTTTACTTGACTATTTCAGTTATAGCCCAGAGAACCAGGAAGTGACATGTTATAACAGTCTGGTGACAGAGTCTAGGCCTCTCAATAAGGAGGGAGTAACTAGTATCTGTGATCTGTTTACTTGACTATTTCAGTTATAGCCCAGAGAACCAGGAAGTGACATGTTATAACAGTCTGGTGACAGAGTCTAGGCCTCTCAATAAGGAGGGAGTAACTAGTATCTGTGGTCTGTTTACTTGACTATTTCAGTTATAGCCCAGAGAACCAGGAAGTGACATGTTATAACAGTCTGGTGACAGAGTCTAGGCCTCTCAATAAGGAGGGAGTAACTAGTATCTGCGATCTGTTTACTTGACTATTTCAGTTATAGTCCAGAGAGCCAGGAAGTGACATGTTATAACAGTCTGGTGACAGAGTCTAGGCCTCTCAATAAGGAGGGAGTAACTAGTATCTGTGATCTGTTTACTTGACTATTTCAGTTATAGCCCAGAGAACCAGGAAGTGACATGTTATAACAGTCTGGTGACAGAGTCCAGACCTCTCAATAAGGAGGGAGTAACTAGTATCTGTGATCTGTTTACTTGACTATTTCAGTTATAGTCCAGAGAGCCAGGAAGTGACATGTTATAACAGTCTGGTGACAGAGTCCAGACCTCTCAATAAGGAGGGAGTAACTAGTATCTGTGATCTGTTTACTTGACTATTTCAGTTATAGCCCAGAGAACCAGGAAGTGACATGTTATAACAGTCTGGTGACAGAGTCTAGGCCTCTCAATAAGGAGGGAGTAACTAGTATCTGTGATCCGTTTACTTGACTATTTCAGTTATAGCCCAGAGAACCAGGAAGTGACATGTTATAACAGTCTGGTGACAGAGTCTAGGCCTCTCAATAAGGAGGGAGTAACTAGTATCTGTGATCTGTTTACTTGACTATTTCAGTTATAGCCCAGAGAGCCAGGAAGTGACATGTTATAACAGTCTGGTGACAGAGTCTAGGCCTCTCAATAAGGAGGGAGTAACTAGTATCTGTGATCTGTTTACTTGACTATTTCAGTTATAGCCCAGAGAACCAGGAAGTGACATGTTATAACAGTCTGGTGACAGAGTCTAGGCCTCTCAATAAGGAGGGAGTAACTAGTATCTGTGATCCGTTTACTTGACTATTTCAGTTATAGCCCAGAGAACCAGGAAGTGACATGTTATAACAGTCTGGTGACAGAGTCTAGGCCTCTCAATAAGGAGGGAGTAACTAGTATCTGTGATCTGTTTACTTGACTATTTCAGTTATAGCCCAGAGAACCAGGAAGTGACATGTTATAACAGTCTGGTGACAGAGTCTAGGCCTCTCAATAAGGAGGGAGTAACTAGTATCTGTGGTCTGTTTACTTGACTATTTCAGTTATAGCCCAGAGAACCAGGAAGTGACATGTTATAACAGTCTGGTGACAGAGTCTAGGCCTCTCAATAAGGAGGGAGTAACTAGTATCTGTGATCTGTTTACTTGACTATTTCAGTTATAGCCCAGAGAACCAGGAAGTGACATGTTATAACAGTCTGGTGACAGAGTCTAGGCCTCTCAATAAGGAGGGAGTAACTAGTATCTGTGATCTGTTTACTTGACTATTTCAGTTATAGCCCAGAGAGCCAGGAAGTGACATGTTATAACAGTCTGGTGACAGAGTCTAGGCCTCTCAATAAGGAGGGAGTAACTAGTATCTGTGATCTGTTTACTTGACTATTTCAGTTATAGTCCAGAGAGCCAGGAAGTGACATGTTATAACAGTCTGGTGACAGAGTCCAGACCTCTCAATAAGGAGGGAGTAACTAGTATCTGTGATCTGTTTACTTGACTATTTCAGTTATAGCCCAGAGAACCAGGAAGTGACATGTTATAACAGTCTGGTGACAGAGTCTAGGCCTCTCAATAAGGAGGGAGTAACTAGTATCTGTGATCCGTTTACTTGACTATTTCAGTTATAGCCCAGAGAACCAGGAAGTGACATGTTATAACAGTCTGGTGACAGAGTCTAGGCCTCTCAATAAGGAGGGAGTAACTAGTATCTGTGATCTGTTTACTTGACTATTTCAGTTATAGCCCAGAGAACCAGGAAGTGACATGTTATAACAGTCTGGTGACAGAGTCTAGGCCTCTCAATAAGGAGGGAGTAACTAGTATCTGTGGTCTGTTTACTTGACTATTTCAGTTATAGCCCAGAGAACCAGGAAGTGACATGTTATAACAGTCTGGTGACAGAGTCTAGGCCTCTCAATAAGGAGGGAGTAACTAGTATCTGTGATCTGTTTACTTGACTATTTCAGTTATAGTCCAGAGAACCAGGAAGTGACATGTTATAACAGTCTGGTGACAGAGTCTAGGCCTCTCAATAAGGAGGGAGTAACTAGTATCTGTGATCTGTTTACTTGACTATTTCAGTTATAGTCCAGAGAGCCAGGAAGTGACATGTTATAACAGTCTGGTGACAGAGTCTAGGCCTCTCAATAAGGAGGGAGTAACTAGTATCTGTGATCTGTTTACTTGACTATTTCAGTTATAGCCCAGAGAACCAGGAAGTGACATGTTATAACAGTCTGGTGACAGAGTCCAGACCTCTCAATAAGGAGGGAGTAACTAGTATCTGTGATCTGTTTACTTGACTATTTCAGTTATAGCCCAGAGAACCAGGAAGTGACATGTTATAACAGTCTGGTGACAGAGTCTAGGCCTCTCAATAAGGAGGGAGTAACTAGTATCTGTGATCTGTTTACTTGACTATTTCAGTTATAGCCCAGAGAACCAGGAAGTGACATGTTATAACAGTCTGGTGACAGAGTCTAGGCCTCTCAATAAGGAGGGAGTAACTAGTATCTGTGATCTGTTTACTTGACTATTTCAGTTATAGCCCAGAGAACCAGGAAGTGACATGTTATAACAGTCTGGTGACAGAGTCCAGACCTCTCAATAAGGAGGGAGTAACTAGTATCTGTGATCTGTTTACTTGACTATTTCAGTTATAGTCCAGAGAGCCAGGAAGTGACATGTTATAACAGTCTGGTGACAGAGTCCAGACCTCTCATTAAGGAGGGAGTAACTAGTATCTGTGATCTGTTTACTTGACTATTTCAGTTATAGCCCAGAGAACCAGGAAGTGACATGTTATAACAGTCTGGTGACAGAGTCTAGGCCTCTCAATAAGGAGGGAGTAACTAGTATCTGTGATCCGTTTACTTGACTATTTCAGTTATAGCCCAGAGAACCAGGAAGTGACATGTTATAACAGTCTGGTGACAGAGTCTAGGCCTCTCAATAAGGAGGGAGTAACTAGTATCTGTGATCTGTTTACTTGACTATTTCAGTTATAGCCCAGAGAGCCAGGAAGTGACATGTTATAACAGTCTGGTGACAGAGTCTAGGCCTCTCAATAAGGAGGGAGTAACTAGTATCTGTGATCTGTTTACTTGACTATTTCAGTTATAGCCCAGAGAGGTAGGAAGTGACATGTTATAACAGTCTGGTGACAGAGTCTAGGCCTCTCAATAAGGAGGGAGTAACTAGTATCTGTGGTCTGTTTACTTGACTATTTCAGTTATAGCCCAGAGAACCAGGAAGTGACATGTTATAACAGTCTGGTGACAGAGTCTAGGCCTCTCAATAAGGAGGGAGTAACTAGTATCTGTGATCTGTTTACTTGACTATTTCAGTTATAGCCCAGAGAGCCAGGAAGTGACATGTTATAACAGTCTGGTGACAGAGTCTAGGCCTCTCAATAAGGAGGGAGTAACTAGTATCTGTGATCTGTTTACTTGACTATTTCAGTTATAGTCCAGAGAGCCAGGAAGTGACATGTTATAACAGTCTGGTGACAGAGTCCAGACCTCTCAATAAGGAGGGAGTAACTAGTATCTGTGATCTGTTTACTTGACTATTTCAGTTATAGCCCAGAGAACCAGGAAGTGACATGTTATAACAGTCTGGTGACAGAGTCTAGGCCTCTCAATAAGGAGGGAGTAACTAGTATCTGTGATCTGTTTACTTGACTATTTCAGTTATAGTCCAGAGAGCCAGGAAGTGACATGTTATAACAGTCTGGTGACAGAGTCTAGGCCTCTCAATAAGGAGGGAGTAACTAGTATCTGTGATCTGTTTACTTGACTATTTCAGTTATAGTCCAGAGAACCAGGAAGTGACATGTTATAACAGTCTGGTGACAGAGTCTAGGCCTCTCAATAAGGAGGGAGTAACTAGTATCTGTGATCTGTTTACTTGACTATTTCAGTTATAGTCCAGAGAGCCAGGAAGTGACATGTTATAACAGTCTGGTGACAGAGTCTAGGCCTCTCAATAAGGAGGGAGTAACTAGTATCTGTGATCTGTTTACTTGACTATTTCAGTTATAGCCCAGAGAACCAGGAAGTGACATGTTATAACAGTCTGGTGACAGAGTCCAGACCTCTCAATAAGGAGGGAGTAACTAGTATCTGTGATCTGTTTACTTGACTATTTCAGTTATAGCCCAGAGAACCAGGAAGTGACATGTTATAACAGTCTGGTGACAGAGTCTAGGCCTCTCAATAAGGAGGGAGTAACTAGTATCTGTGGTCTGTTTACTTGACTATTTCAGTTATAGCCCAGAGAACCAGGAAGTGACATGTTATAACAGTCTGGTGACAGAGTCTAGGCCTCTCAATAAGGAGGGAGTAACTAGTATCTGTGATCTGTTTACTTGACTATTTCAGTTATAGCCCAGAGAACCAGGAAGTGACATGTTATAACAGTCTGGTGACAGAGTCCAGACCTCTCAATAAGGAGGGAGTAACTAGTATCTGTGATCTGTTTACTTGACTATTTCAGTTATAGCCCAGAGAACCAGGAAGTGACATGTTATAACAGTCTGGTGACAGAGTCCAGGCCTCTCAATAAGGAGGGAGTAACTAGTATCTGTGATCTGTTTACTTGACTATTTCAGTTATAGCCCAGAGAGCCAGGAAGTGACATGTTATAACAGTCTGGTGACAGAGTCGAGACCTCTCAATAAGGAGGGAGTAACTAGTATCTGTGATCTGTTTACTTGACTATTTCAGTTATAGCCCAGAGAGCCAGGAAGTGACATGTTATAACAGTCTGGTGACAGAGTCGAGACCTCTCAATAAGGAGGGAGTAACTAGTATCTGTGATCTGTTTACTTGACTATTTCAGTTATAGTCCAGAGAGCCAGGAAGTGACATGTTATAACAGTCTGGTGACAGAGTCTAGGCCTCTCAATAAGGAGGGAGTAACTAGTTTCTGTGATCTGTTTACTTGACTATTTCAGTTATAGTCCAGAGAGCCAGGAAGTGACATGTTATAACAGTCTGGTGACAGAGTCTAGGCCTCTCAATAAGGAGGGAGTAACTAGTATCTGTGATCTGTTTACTTGACTATTTCAGTTATAGCCCAGAGAACCAGGAAGTGACATGTTATAACAGTCTGGTGACAGAGTCTAGGCCTCTCAATAAGGAGGGAGTAACTAGTATCTGTGATCTGTTTACTTGACTATTTCAGTTATAGCCCAGAGAACCAGGAAGTGACATGTTATAACAGTCTGGTGACAGAGTCTAGACCTCTCAATAAGGAGGGAGTAACTAGTATCTGTGATCTGTTTACTTGACTATTTCAGTTATAGCCCAGAGAACCAGGAAGTGACATGTTATAACAGTCTGGTGACAGAGTCTAGGCCTCTCAATAAGGAGGGAGTAACTAGTATCTGTGATCTGTTTACTTGACTATTTCAGTTATAGTCCAGAGAGCCAGGAAGTGACATGTTATAACAGTCTGGTGACAGAGTCTAGGCCTCTCAATAAGGAGGGAGTAACTAGTATCTGTGATCTGTTTACTTGACTATTTCAGTTATAGCCCAGAGAACCAGGAAGTGACATGTTATAACAGTCTGGTGACAGAGTCTAGGCCTCTCAATAAGGAGGGAGTAACTAGTATCTGTGATCCGTTTACTTGACTATTTCAGTTATAGCCCAGAGAACCAGGAAGTGACATGTTATAACAGTCTGGTGACAGAGTCTAGGCCTCTCAATAAGGAGGGAGTAACTAGTATCTGTGGTCTGTTTACTTGACTATTTCAGTTATAGCCCAGAGAACCAGGAAGTGACATGTTATAACAGTCTGGTGACAGAGTCTAGGCCTCTCAATAAGGAGGGAGTAACTAGTATCTGTGATCTGTTTACTTGACTATTTCAGTTATAGTCCAGAGAACCAGGAAGTGACATGTTATAACAGTCTGGTGACAGAGTCTAGGCCTCTCAATAAGGAGGGAGTAACTAGTATCTGTGATCTGTTTACTTGACTATTTCAGTTATAGCCCAGAGAACCAGGAAGTGACATGTTATAACAGTCTGGTGACAGAGTCCAGGCCTCTCAATAAGGAGGGAGTAACTAGTATCTGTGATCTGTTTACTTGACTATTTCAGTTATAGCCCAGAGAACCAGGAAGTGACATGTTATAACAGTCTGGTGACAGAGTCTAGGCCTCTCAATAAGGAGGGAGTAACTAGTATCTGTGATCTGTTTACTTGACTATTTCAGTTATAGTCCAGAGAGCCAGGAAGTGACATGTTATAACAGTCTGGTGACAGAGTCTAGGCCTCTCAATAAGGAGGGAGTAACTAGTATCTGTGATCTGTTTACTTGACTATTTCAGTTATAGCCCAGAGAACCAGGAAGTGACATGTTATAACAGTCTGGTGACAGAGTCCAGGCCTCTCAATAAGGAGGGAGTAACTAGTATCTGTGATCTGTTTACTTGACTATTTCAGTTATGGCCCAGAGAACCAGGAAGTGACATGTTATAACAGTCTGGTGACAGAGTCTAGGCCTCTCAATAAGGAGGGAGTAACTAGTATCTGTGATCTGTTTACTTGACTATTTCAGTTATAGTCCAGAGAGCCAGGAAGTGACATGTTATAACAGTCTGGTGACAGAGTCCAGACCTCTCAATAAGGAGGGAGTAACTAGTATCTGTGATCCGTTTACTTGACTATTTCAGTTATAGTCCAGAGAGCCAGGAAGTGACATGTTATAACAGTCTGGTGACAGAGTCTAGGCCTCTCAATAAGGAGGGAGTAACTAGTATCTGTGATCTGTTTACTTGACTATTTCAGTTATAGTCCAGAGAGCCAGGAAGTGACATGTTATAACAGTCTGGTGACAGAGTCTAGGCCTCTCAATAAGGAGGGAGTAACTAGTATCTGTGATCTGTTTACTTGACTATTTCAGTTATAGCCCAGAGAACCAGGAAGTGACATGTTATAACAGTCTGGTGACAGAGTCTAGGCCTCTCAATAAGGAGGGAGTAACTAGTATCTGTGGTCTGTTTACTTGACTATTTCAGTTATAGCCCAGAGAACCAGGAAGTGACATGTTATAACAGTCTGGTGACAGAGTCTAGGCCTCTCAATAAGGAGGGAGTAACTAGTATCTGCGATCTGTTTACTTGACTATTTCAGTTATAGTCCAGAGAGCCAGGAAGTGACATGTTATAACAGTCTGGTGACAGAGTCTAGGCCTCTCAATAAGGAGGGAGTAACTAGTATCTGTGATCTGTTTACTTGACTATTTCAGTTATAGCCCAGAGAACCAGGAAGTGACATGTTATAACAGTCTGGTGACAGAGTCCAGACCTCTCAATAAGGAGGGAGTAACTAGTATCTGTGATCTGTTTACTTGACTATTTCAGTTATAGTCCAGAGAGCCAGGAAGTGACATGTTATAACAGTCTGGTGACAGAGTCCAGACCTCTCAATAAGGAGGGAGTAACTAGTATCTGTGATCTGTTTACTTGACTATTTCAGTTATAGCCCAGAGAACCAGGAAGTGACATGTTATAACAGTCTGGTGACAGAGTCTAGGCCTCTCAATAAGGAGGGAGTAACTAGTATCTGTGATCCGTTTACTTGACTATTTCAGTTATAGCCCAGAGAACCAGGAAGTGACATGTTATAACAGTCTGGTGACAGAGTCTAGGCCTCTCAATAAGGAGGGAGTAACTAGTATCTGTGATCTGTTTACTTGACTATTTCAGTTATAGCCCAGAGAGCCAGGAAGTGACATGTTATAACAGTCTGGTGACAGAGTCTAGGCCTCTCAATAAGGAGGGAGTAACTAGTATCTGTGATCTGTTTACTTGACTATTTCAGTTATAGCCCAGAGAACCAGGAAGTGACATGTTATAACAGTCTGGTGACAGAGTCTAGGCCTCTCAATAAGGAGGGAGTAACTAGTATCTGTGATCCGTTTACTTGACTATTTCAGTTATAGCCCAGAGAACCAGGAAGTGACATGTTATAACAGTCTGGTGACAGAGTCTAGGCCTCTCAATAAGGAGGGAGTAACTAGTATCTGTGATCTGTTTACTTGACTATTTCAGTTATAGCCCAGAGAACCAGGAAGTGACATGTTATAACAGTCTGGTGACAGAGTCTAGGCCTCTCAATAAGGAGGGAGTAACTAGTATCTGTGGTCTGTTTACTTGACTATTTCAGTTATAGCCCAGAGAACCAGGAAGTGACATGTTATAACAGTCTGGTGACAGAGTCTAGGCCTCTCAATAAGGAGGGAGTAACTAGTATCTGTGGTCTGTTTACTTGACTATTTCAGTTATAGTCCAGAGAGCCAGGAAGTGACATGTTATAACAGTCTGGTGACAGAGTCTAGGCCTCTCAATAAGGAGGGAGTAACTAGTATCTGTGATCTGTTTACTTGACTATTTCAGTTATAGTCCAGAGAGCCAGGAAGTGACATGTTATAACAGTCTGGTGACAGAGTCCAGACCTCTCAATAAGGAGGGAGTAACTAGTATCTGTGATCTGTTTACTTGACTATTTCAGTTATAGCCCAGAGAACCAGGAAGTGACATGTTATAACAGTCTGGTGACAGAGTCTAGGCCTCTCAATAAGGAGGGAGTAACTAGTATCTGTGATCCGTTTACTTGACTATTTCAGTTATAGCCCAGAGAACCAGGAAGTGACATGTTATAACAGTCTGGTGACAGAGTCTAGGCCTCTCAATAAGGAGGGAGTAACTAGTATCTGTGATCTGTTTACTTGACTATTTCAGTTATAGCCCAGAGAACCAGGAAGTGACATGTTATAACAGTCTGGTGACAGAGTCTAGGCCTCTCAATAAGGAGGGAGTAACTAGTATCTGTGGTCTGTTTACTTGACTATTTCAGTTATAGCCCAGAGAACCAGGAAGTGACATGTTATAACAGTCTGGTGACAGAGTCTAGGCCTCTCAATAAGGAGGGAGTAACTAGTATCTGTGATCTGTTTACTTGACTATTTCAGTTATAGTCCAGAGAACCAGGAAGTGACATGTTATAACAGTCTGGTGACAGAGTCTAGGCCTCTCAATAAGGAGGGAGTAACTAGTATCTGTAATCTGTTTACTTGACTATTTCAGTTATAGTCCAGAGAGCCAGGAAGTGACATGTTATAACAGTCTGGTGACAGAGTCTAGGCCTCTCAATAAGGAGGGAGTAACTAGTATCTGTGATCTGTTTACTTGACTATTTCAGTTATAGCCCAGAGAACCAGGAAGTGACATGTTATAACAGTCTGGTGACAGAGTCTAGGCCTCTCAATAAGGAGGGAGTAACTAGTATCTGTGATCTGTTTACTTGACTATTTCAGTTATAGCCCAGAGAACCAGGAAGTGACATGTTATAACAGTCTGGTGACAGAGTCTAGGCCTCTCAATAAGGAGGGAGTAACTAGTATCTGTGATCTGTTTACTTGACTATTTCAGTTATAGCCCAAAGAACCAGGAAGTGACATGTTATAACAGTCTGGTGACAGAGTCTAGGCCTCTCAATAAGGAGGGAGTAACTAGTATCTGTGATCTGTTTACTTGACTATTTCAGTTATAGCCCAGAGAGCCAGGAAGTGACATGTTATAACAGTCTGGTGACAGAGTCTAGGCCTCTCAATAAGGAGGGAGTAACTAGTATCTGTGATCTGTTTACTTGACTATTTCAGTTATAGCCCAGAGAACCAGGAAGTGACATGTTATAACAGTCTGGTGACAGAGTCTAGGCCTCTCAATAAGGAGGGAGTAACTAGTATCTGTGGTCTGTTTACTTGACTATTTCAGTTATAGTCCAGAGAGCCAGGAAGTGACATGTTATAACAGTCTGGTGACAGAGTCTAGGCCTCTCAATAAGGAGGGAGTAACTAGTATCTGTGATCTGTTTACTTGACTATTTCAGTTATAGCCCAGAGAACCAGGAAGTGACATGTTATAACAGTCTGGTGACAGAGTCCAGACCTCTCAATAAGGAGGGAGTAACTAGTATCTGTGATCTGTTTACTTGACTATTTCAGTTATAGCCCAGAGAACCAGGAAGTGACATGTTATAACAGTCTGGTGACAGAGTCTAGGCCTCTCAATAAGGAGGGAGTAACTAGTATCTGTGATCTGTTTACTTGACTATTTCAGTTATAGTCCAGAGAACCAGGAAGTGACATGTTATAACAGTCTGGTGACAGAGTCTAGGCCTCTCAATAAGGAGGGAGTAACTAGTATCTGTGATCTGTTTACTTGACTATTTCAGTTATAGCCCAGAGAACCAGGAAGTGACATGTTATAACAGTCTGGTGACAGAGTCTAGGCCTCTCAATAAGGAGGGAGTAACTAGTATCTGTGATCTGTTTACTTGACTATTTCAGTTATAGTCCAGAGAGCCAGGAAGTGACATGTTATAACAGTCTGGTGACAGAGTCTAGGCCTCTCAATAAGGAGGGAGTAACTAGTATCTATGATCTGTTTACTTGACTATTTCAGTTATAGCCCAGAGAACCAGGAAGTGACATGTTATAACAGTCTGGTGACAGAGTCTAGGCCTCTCAATAAGGAGGGAGTAACTAGTATCTGTGATCTGTTTACTTGACTATTTCAGTTATAGCCCAGAGAACCAGGAAGTGACATGTTATAACAGTCTGGTGACAGAGTCTAGGCCTCTCAATAAGGAGGGAGTAACTAGTATCTGTGATCTGTTTACTTGACTATTTCAGTTATAGCCCAGAGAACCAGGAAGTGACATGTTATAACAGTCTGGTGACAGAGTCTAGGCCTTTCAATAAGGAGGGAGTAACTAGTATCTGTGATCTGTTTACTTGACTATTTCAGTTATAGCCCAGAGAGCCAGGAAGTGACATGTTATAACAGTCTGGTGACAGAGTCTAGGCCTCTCAATAAGGAGGGAGTAACTAGTATCTGTGATCTGTTTACTTGACTATTTCAGTTATAGCCCAGAGAACCAGGAAGTGACATGTTATAACAGTCTGGTGACAGAGTCCAGGCCTCTCAATAAGGAGGGAGTAACTAGTATCTGTGATCTGTTTACTTGACTATTTCAGTTATAGCCCAGAGAGGTAGGAAGTGACATGTTATAACAGTCTGGTGACAGAGTCTAGACCTCTCAATAAGGAGGGAGTAACTAGTATCTGTGATCTGTTTACTTGACTATTTCAGTTATAGTCCAGAGAACCAGGAAGTGACATGTTATAACAGTCTGGTGACAGAGTCTAGGCCTCTCAATAAGGAGGGAGTAACTAGTATCTGTGATCTGTTTACTTGACTATTTCAGTTATAGCCCAGAGAGCCAGGAAGTGACATGTTATAACAGTCTGGTGACAGAGTCTAGGCCTCTCAATAAGGAGGGAGTAACTAGTATCTGTGATCTGTTTACTTGACTATTTCAGTTATAGTCCAGAGAGCCAGGAAGTGACATGTTATAACAGTCTGGTGACAGAGTCGAGACCTCTCAATAAGGAGGGAGTAACTAGTATCTGTGATCTGTTTACTTGACTATTTCAGTTATAGCCCAGAGAACCAGGAAGTGACATGTTATAACAGTCTGGTGACAGAGTCTAGGCCTCTCAATAAGGAGGGAGTAACTAGTATCTGTGATCTGTTTACTTGACTATTTCAGTTATAGCCCAGAGAACCAGGAAGTGACATGTTATAACAGTCTGGTGACAGAGTCTAGGCCTCTCAATAAGGAGGGAGTAACTAGTATCTGTGATCTGTTTACTTGACTATTTCAGTTATAGTCCAGAGAGCCAGGAAGTGACATGTTATAACAGTCTGGTGACAGAGTCTAGGCCTCTCAATAAGGAGGGAGTAACTAGTATCTGTGGTCTGTTTACTTGACTATTTCAGTTATAGCCCAGAGAACCAGGAAGTGACATGTTATAACAGTCTGGTGACAGAGTCCAGACCTCTCAATAAGGAGGGAGTAACTAGTATCTGTGATCTGTTTACTTGACTATTTCAGTTATAGCCCAGAGAACCAGGAAGTGACATGTTATAACAGTCTGGTGACAGAGTTGAGACCTCTCAATAAGGAGGGAGTAACTAGTATCTGTGATCTGTTTACTTGACTATTTCAGTTATAGCCCAGAGAACCAGGAAGTGACATGTTATAACAGTCTGGTGACAGAGTCTAGGCCTCTCAATAAGGAGGGAGTAACTAGTATCTGTGATCCGTTTACTTGACTATTTCAGTTATAGCCCAGAGAACCAGGAAGTGACATTTTATAACAGTCTGGTGACAGAGTCCAGACCTCTCAATAAGGAGGGAGTAACTAGTATCTGTGATCTGTTTACTTGACTATTTCAGTTATAGCCCAGAGAGGTAGGAAGTGACATGTTATAACAGTCTGGTGACAGAGTCTAGGCCTCTCAATAAGGAGGGAGTAACTAGTATCTGTGATCCGTTTACTTGACTATTTCAGTTATAGCCCAGAGAACCAGGAAGTGACATGTTATAACAGTCTGGTGACAGAGTCCAGACCTCTCAATAAGGAGGGAGTAACTAGTATCTGTGATCTGTTTACTTGACTATTTCAGTTATAGCCCAGAGAACCAGGAAGTGATATGTTATAACAGTCTCGTGACAGAGTCTAGGCCTCTCAATAAGGAGGGAGTAACTAGTATCTGTGATCTGTTTACTTGACTATTTCAGTTATAGCCCAGAGAACCAGGAAGTGACATGTTATAACAGTCTGGTGACAGAGTCTAGACCTCTCAATAAGGAGGGAGTAACTAGTATCTGTGGTCTGTTTACTTGACTATTTCAGTTATAGCCCAGAGAGCCAGGAAGTGACATGTTATAACAGTCTGGTGACAGAGTCCGGGCCTCTCAATAAGGAGGGAGTAACTAGTATCTGTGATCTGTTTACTTGACTATTTCAGTTATAGCCCAGAGAGCCAGGAAGTGACATGTTATAACAGTCTGGTGACAGAGTCCAGGCCTCTCAATAAGGAGGGAGTAACTAGTATCTGTGATCTGTTTACTTGACTATTTCAGTTATAGTCCAGAGAACCAGGAAGTGACATGTTATAACAGTCTGGTGACAGAGTCTAGGCCTCTCAATAAGGAGGGAGTAACTAGTATCTGTGATCTGTTTACTTGACTATTTCAGTTATAGTCCAGAGAACCAGGAAGTGACATGTTATAACAGTCTGGTGACAGAGTCTAGGCCTCTCAATAAGGAGGGAGTAACTAGTATCTGTGATCCGTTTACTTGACTATTTCAGTTATAGCCCAGAGAGCCAGGAAGTGACATGTTATAACAGTCTGGTGACAGAGTCTAGGCCTCTCAATAAGGAGGGAGTAACTAGTATCTGTGATCTGTTTACTTGACTATTTCAGTTATAGCCCAGAGAACCAGGAAGTGACATGTTATAACAGTCTGGTGACAGAGTCCAGGCCTCTCAATAAGGAGGGAGTAACTAGTATCTGTGATCTGTTTACTTGACTATTTCAGTTATAGCCCAGAGAGGTAGGAAGTGACATGTTATAACAGTCTGGTGACAGAGTCTAGACCTCTCAATAAGGAGGGAGTAACTAGTATCTGTGATCTGTTTACTTGACTATTTCAGTTATAGTCCAGAGAACCAGGAAGTGACATGTTATAACAGTCTGGTGACAGAGTCTAGGCCTCTCAATAAGGAGGGAGTAACTAGTATCTGTGATCTGTTTACTTGACTATTTCAGTTATAGCCCAGAGAGCCAGGAAGTGACATGTTATAACAGTCTGGTGACAGAGTCTAGGCCTCTCAATAAGGAGGGAGTAACTAGTATCTGTGATCTGTTTACTTGACTATTTCAGTTATAGTCCAGAGAGCCAGGAAGTGACATGTTATAACAGTCTGGTGACAGAGTCGAGACCTCTCAATAAGGAGGGAGTAACTAGTATCTGTGATCTGTTTACTTGACTATTTCAGTTATAGCCCAGAGAACCAGGAAGTGACATGTTATAACAGTCTGGTGACAGAGTCTAGGCCTCTCAATAAGGAGGGAGTAACTAGTATCTGTGATCTGTTTACTTGACTATTTCAGTTATAGCCCAGAGAACCAGGAAGTGACATGTTATAACAGTCTGGTGACAGAGTCTAGGCCTCTCAATAAGGAGGGAGTAACTAGTATCTGTGATCTGTTTACTTGACTATTTCAGTTATAGTCCAGAGAGCCAGGAAGTGACATGTTATAACAGTCTGGTGACAGAGTCTAGGCCTCTCAATAAGGAGGGAGTAACTAGTATCTGTGGTCTGTTTACTTGACTATTTCAGTTATAGCCCAGAGAACCAGGAAGTGACATGTTATAACAGTCTGGTGACAGAGTCCAGACCTCTCAATAAGGAGGGAGTAACTAGTATCTGTGATCTGTTTACTTGACTATTTCAGTTATAGCCCAGAGAACCAGGAAGTGACATGTTATAACAGTCTGGTGACAGAGTCGAGACCTCTCAATAAGGAGGGAGTAACTAGTATCTGTGATCTGTTTACTTGACTATTTCAGTTATAGCCCAGAGAACCAGGAAGTGACATGTTATAACAGTCTGGTGACAGAGTCTAGGCCTCTCAATAAGGAGGGAGTAACTAGTATCTGTGATCCGTTTACTTGACTATTTCAGTTATAGCCCAGAGAACCAGGAAGTGACATTTTATAACAGTCTGGTGACAGAGTCCAGACCTCTCAATAAGGAGGGAGTAACTAGTATCTGTGATCTGTTTACTTGACTATTTCAGTTATAGCCCAGAGAGGTAGGAAGTGACATGTTATAACAGTCTGGTGACAGAGTCTAGGCCTCTCAATAAGGAGGGAGTAACTAGTATCTGTGATCCGTTTACTTGACTATTTCAGTTATAGCCCAGAGAACCAGGAAGTGACATGTTATAACAGTCTGGTGACAGAGTCCAGACCTCTCAATAAGGAGGGAGTAACTAGTATCTGTGATCCGTTTACTTGACTATTTCAGTTATAGCCCAGAGAACCAGGAAGTGATATGTTATAACAGTCTCGTGACAGAGTCTAGGCCTCTCAATAAGGAGGGAGTAACTAGTATCTGTGATCTGTTTACTTGACTATTTCAGTTATAGCCCAGAGAACCAGGAAGTGACATGTTATAACAGTCTGGTGACAGAGTCTAGACCTCTCAATAAGGAGGGAGTAACTAGTATCTGTGGTCTGTTTACTTGACTATTTCAGTTATAGCCCAGAGAGCCAGGAAGTGACATGTTATAACAGTCTGGTGACAGAGTCCAGGCCTCTCAATAAGGAGGGAGTAACTAGTATCTGTGATCTGTTTACTTGACTATTTCAGTTATAGCCCAGAGAGCCAGGAAGTGACATGTTATAACAGTCTGGTGACAGAGTCCAGGCCTCTCAATAAGGAGGGAGTAACTAGTATCTGTGATCTGTTTACTTGACTATTTCAGTTATAGTCCAGAGAACCAGGAAGTGACATGTTATAACAGTCTGGTGACAGAGTCTAGGCCTCTCAATAAGGAGGGAGTAACTAGTATCTGTGATCTGTTTACTTGACTATTTCAGTTATAGTCCAGAGAACCAGGAAGTGACATGTTATAACAGTCTGGTGACAGAGTCTAGGCCTCTCAATAAGGAGGGAGTAACTAGTATCTGTGATCCGTTTACTTGACTATTTCAGTTATAGCCCAGAGAACCAGGAAGTGACATGTTATAACAGTCTGGTGACAGAGTCTAGGCCTCTCAATAAGGAGGGAGTAACTAGTATCTGTGATCTGTTTACTTGACTATTTCAGTTATAGTCCAGAGAACCAGGAAGTGACATGTTATAACAGTCTGGTGACAGAGTCTAGGCCTCTCAATAAGGAGGGAGTAACTAGTATCTGTGATCTGTTTACTTGACTATTTCAGTTATAGCCCAGAGAACCAGGAAGTGACATGTTATAACAGTCTGGTGACAGAGTCTAGGCCTCTCAATAAGGAGGGAGTAACTAGTATCTGTGGTCTGTTTACTTGACTATTTCAGTTATAGTCCAGAGAGCCAGGAAGTGACATGTTATAACAGTCTGGTGACAGAGTCTAGGCCTCTCAATAAGGAGGGAGTAACTAGTATCTGTGATCTGTTTACTTGACTATTTCAGTTATAGCCCAGAGAACCAGGAAGTGACATGTTATAACAGTCTGGTGACAGAGTCTAGGCCTCTCAATAAGGAGGGAGTAACTAGTATCTGTGATCTGTTTACTTGACTATTTCAGTTATAGCCCAGAGAACCAGGAAGTGACATGTTATAACAGTCTGGTGACAGAGTCTAGGCCTCTCAATAAGGAGGGAGTAACTAGTATCTGTGATCCGTTTACTTGACTATTTCAGTTATAGCCCAGAGAGCCAGGAAGTGACATGTTATAACAGTCTGGTGACAGAGTCCAGACCTCTCAATAAGGAGGGAGTAACTAGTATCTGTGATCCGTTTACTTGACTATTTCAGTTATAGCCCAGAGAGCCAGGAAGTGACATGTTATAACAGTCTGGTGACAGAGTCCAGGCCTCTCAATAAGGAGGGAGTAACTAGTATCTGTGATCCGTTTACTTGACTATTTCAGTTATAGTCCAGAGAGCCAGGAAGTGACCTGTTATAACAGTCTGGTGACAGAGTCTAGGCCTCTCAATAAGGAGGGAGTAACTAGTATCTGTGATCTGTTTACTTGACTATTTCAGTTATAGCCCAGAGAACCAGGAAGTGACATGTTATAACAGTCTGGTGACAGAGTCTAGGCCTCTCAATAAGGAGGGAGTAACTAGTATCTGTGATCTGTTTACTTGACTATTTCAGTTATAGCCCAGAGAGCCAGGAAGTGACATGTTATAACAGTCTGGTGACAGAGTCTAGGCCTCTCAATAAGGAGGGAGTAACTAGTATCTGTGGTCTGTTTACTTGACTATTTCAGTTATAGCCCAGAGAGGTAGGAAGTGACATGTTATAACAGTCTGGTGACAGAGTCTAGACCTCTCAATAAGGAGGGAGTAACTAGTATCTGTGGTCTGTTTACTTGACTATTTCAGTTATAGTCCAGAGAGCCAGGAAGTGACATGTTATAACAGTCTGGTGACAGAGTCCAGACCTCTCAATAAGGAGGGAGTAACTAGTATCTGTGATCTGTTTACTTGACTATTTCAGTTATAGCCCAGAGAACCAGGAAGTGACATGTTATAACAGTCTGGTGACAGAGTCTAGGCCTCTCAATAAGGAGGGAGTAACTAGTATCTGTGGTCTGTTTACTTGACTATTTCAGTTATAGCCCAGAGAGCCAGGAAGTGACATGTTATAACAGTCTGGTGACAGAGTCTAGGCCTCTCAATAAGGAGGGAGTAACTAGTATCTGTGATCCGTTTACTTGACTATTTCAGTTATAGTCCAGAGAACCAGGAAGTGACATGTTATAACCGTCTGGTGACAGAGTCTAGGCCTCTCAATAAGGAGGGAGTAACTAGTATCTGTGATCTGTTTACTTGACTATTTCAGTTATAGCCCAGAGAACCAGGAAGTGACATGTTATAACAGTCTGGTGACAGAGTCTAGGCCTCTCAATAAGGAGGGAGTAACTAGTATCTGTGATCTGTTTACTTGACTATTTCAGTTATAGTCCAGAGAGCCAGGAAGTGACATGTTATAACAGTCTGGTGACAGAGTCTAGGCCTCTCAATAAGGAGGGAGTAACTAGTATCTGTGATCTGTTTACTTGACTATTTCAGTTATAGCCCAGAGAGCCAGGAAGTGACATGTTATAACAGTCTGGTGACAGAGTCTAGGCCTCTCAATAAGGAGGGAGTAACTAGTATCTGTGGTCTGTTTACTTGACTATTTCAGTTATAGCCCAGAGAACCAGGAAGTGACATGTTATAACAGTCTGGTGACAGAGTCTAGGCCTCTCAATAAGGAGGGAGTAACTAGTATCTGTGATCTGTTTACTTGACTATTTCAGTTATAGCCCAGAGAACCAGGAAGTGACATGTTATAACAGTCTGGTGACAGAGTCTAGGCCTCTCAATAAGGAGGGAGTAACTAGTATCTGTGATCTGTTTACTTGACTATTTCAGTTATAGCCCAGAGAACCAGGAAGTGACATGTTATAACAGTCTGGTGACAGAGTCTAGGCCTCTCAATAAGGAGGGAGTAACTAGTATCTGTGATCCGTTTACTTGACTATTTCAGTTATAGCCCAGAGAACCAGGAAGTGACATGTTATAACAGTCTGGTGACAGAGTCTAGGCCTCTCAATAAGGAGGGAGTAACTAGTATCTGTGGTCTGTTTACTTGACTATTTCAGTTATAGTCCAGAGAAACAGGAAGTGACATGTTATAACAGTCTGGTGACAGAGTCTAGGCCTCTCAATAAGGAGGGAGTAACTAGTATCTGTGATCCGTTTACTTGACTATTTCAGTTATAGCCCAGAGAACCAGGAAGTGACATGTTATAACAGTCTGGTGACAGAGTCTAGGCCTCTCAATAAGGAGGGAGTAACTAGTATCTGTGATCCGTTTACTTGACTATTTCAGTTATAGCCCAGAGAGCCAGGAAGTGACATGTTATAACAGTCTGGTGACAGAGTCTAGGCCTCTCAATAAGGAGGGAGTAACTAGTATCTGTGATCCGTTTACTTGACTATTTCAGTTATAGCCCAGAGAGCCAGGAAGTGACATGTTATAACAGTCTGGTGACAGAGTCTAGGCCTCTCAATAAGGAGGGAGTAACTAGTATCTGTGATCTGTTTACTTGACTATTTCAGTTATAGTCCAGAGAACCAGGAAGTGACATGTTATAACAGTCTGGTGACAGAGTCTAGGCCTCTCAATAAGGAGGGAGTAACTAGTATCTGTGATCTGTTTACTTGACTATTTCAGTTATAGTCCAGAGAGCCAGGAAGTGACATGTTATAACAGTCTGGTGACAGAGTCTAGGCCTCTCAATAAGGAGGGAGTAACTAGTATCTGTGATCTGTTTACTTGACTATTTCAGTTATAGCCCAGAGAACCAGGAAGTGACATGTTATAACAGTCTGGTGACAGAGTCTAGGCCTCTCAATAAGGAGGGAGTAACTAGTATCTGTGATCTGTTTACTTGACTATTTCAGTTATAGCCCAGAGAACCAGGAAGTGACATGTTATAACAGTCTGGTGACAGAGTCTAGGCCTCTCAATAAGGAGGGAGTAACTAGTATCTGTGATCTGTTTACTTGACTATTTCAGTTATAGCCCAGAGAACCAGGAAGTGACATGTTATAACAGTCTGGTGACAGAGTCTAGGCCTCTCAATAAGGAGGGAGTAACTAGTATCTGTGATCTGTTTACTTGACTATTTCAGTTATAGTCCAGAGAGCCAGGAAGTGACATGTTATAACAGTCTGGTGACAGAGTCTAGGCCTCTCAATAAGGAGGGAGTAACTAGTATCTGTGGTCTGTTTACTTGACTATTTCAGTTATAGCCCAGAGAACCAGGAAGTGACATGTTATAACAGTCTGGTGACAGAGTCTAGGCCTCTCAATAAGGAGGGAGTAACTAGTATCTGTGATCTGTTTACTTGACTATTTCAGTTATAGCCCAGAGAACCAGGAAGTGACATGTTATAACAGTCTGGTGACAGAGTCCAGACCTCTCAATAAGGAAGGAGTAACTGGTATCTGTGATCTGTTTACTTGACTATTTCAGTTATAGCCCAGAGAGCCAGGAAGTGACATGTTATAACAGTCTGGTGACAGAGTCCAGACCTCTCAATAAGGAGGGAGTAACTAGTATCTGTGATCTGTTTACTTGACTATTTCAGTTATAGCCCAGAGAACCAGGAAGTGACATGTTATAACAGTCTGGTGACAGAGTCTAGGCCTCTCAATAAGGAGGGAGTAACTAGTATCTGTGATCTGTTTACTTGACTATTTCAGTTATAGCCCAGAGAACCAGGAAGTGACATGTTATAACAGTCTGGTGACAGAGTCTAGGCCTCTCAATAAGGAGGGAGTAACTAGTATCTGTGATCTGTTTACTTGACTATTTCAGTTATAGCCCAGAGAACCAGGAAGTGACATGTTATAACAGTCTGGTGACAGAGTCTAGGCCTCTCAATAAGGAGGGAGTAACTAGTATCTGTGGTCTGTTTACTTGACTATTTCAGTTATAGTCCAGAGAGCCAGGAAGTGACATGTTATAACAGTCTGGTGACAGAGTCTAGGCCTCTCAATAAGGAGGGAGTAACTAGTATCTGTGATCCGTTTACTTGACTATTTCAGTTATAGCCCAGAGAACCAGGAAGTGACATGTTATAACAGTCTGGTGACAGAGTCTAGGCCTCTCAATAAGGAGGGAGTAACTAGTATCTGTGGTCTGTTTACTTGACTATTTCAGTTATAGTCCAGAGAACCAGGAAGTGACATGTTATAACAGTCTGGTGACAGAGTCTAGGCCTCTCAATAAGGAGGGAGTAACTAGTATCTGTGATCTGTTTACTTGACTATTTCAGTTATAGCCCAGAGAGCCAGGAAGTGACATGTTATAACAGTCTGGTGACAGAGTCTAGGCCTCTCAATAAGGAGGGAGTAACTAGTATCTGTGATCTGTTTACTTGACTATTTCAGTTATAGTCCAGAGAGCCAGGAAGTGACATGTTATAACAGTCTGGTGACAGAGTCCAGGCCTCTCAATAAGGAGGGAGTAACTAGTATCTGTGATCTGTTTACTTGACTTCTTTTTCAGTTATAGCCCAGAGAACCAGGAAGTGACATGTTATAACAGTCTGGTGACAGAGTCTAGGCCTCTCAATAAGGAGGGAGTAACTAGTATCTGTGATCCGTTTACTTGACTATTTCAGTTATAGCCCAGAGAACCAGGAAGTGACATGTTATAACAGTCTGGTGACAGAGTCTAGGCCTCTCAATAAGGAGGGAGTAACTAGTATCTGTGATCCGTTTACTTGACTATTTCAGTTATAGCCCAGAGAACCAGGAAGTGACATGTTATAACAGTCTGGTGACAGAGTCTAGGCCTCTCAATAAGGAGGGAGTAACTAGTATCTGTGATCCGTTTACTTGACTATTTCAGTTATAGTCCAGAGAACCAGGAAGTGACATGTTATAACAGTCTGGTGACAGAGTCCAGGCCTCTCAATAAGGAGGGAGTAACTAGTATCTGTGATCCGTTTACTTGACTATTTCAGTTATAGTCCAGAGAGCCAGGAAGTGACATGTTATAACAGTCTGGTGACAGAGTCCAGACCTCTCAATAAGGAGGGAGTAACTAGTATCTGTGATCTGTTTACTTGACTATTTCAGTTATAGTCCAGAGAACCAGGAAGTGACATGTTATAACAGTCTGGTGACAGAGTCCAGGCCTCTCAATAAGGAGGGAGTAACTAGTATCTGTGATCTGTTTACCCAGGAGCTAGCAGTGCCTATCAAGATGGGATATAAAGCTACCAGATCACATTGTGCTCTTCATGTGTTAGGTAGGTAGTCACTTTAAATTCATGAAAAGCCTTGTATCTTTTTCAATAGTCATATACCCAATCATTTCTAAAAATTTGATAACTTATCTTTTTATATTTTTTAATGAACAGTAAAGTTTTCTCAGTCTTATAATTCACTTGAACACTGCTTTAAAATGTTAGATAAAAATTTCTAAAATGTGATGTTATTAACAATCACAATAAATGCAGAGTTTTTATTTGGTACCCCTAATTTTGTCAGTTGTCTCTCTGTCTTTGATTTTTTCAACTTTTCCAAATCAAACCTTCAAGTTGCAGGGTTTATTGAAATGTCCATGAAGAAACCCTATTTTGTAAATTTATCATATTTAAAACTAATATGATTAATTGCTTTATCTTAGGTTGTTTGGACACTTTGAACATTGCTCAGCAATTTAATCTGACAGTTAAAGAGGAACCCAGAGAAAAAAGTTCAGCGACGAAGGTCTACTCCAAAGAGGATTACTCTGTTGTAAATAGATTTGCCAGTAAGTTGTTTGTTTATTAGAATTGTAAGATGATAGGGCTAGATATTGAATTAAAAATATTGAACATCTATTCTTATAACAAAATAAAAGTGCTAAAGCGTTTATAGGCAAGCGAAATATATAAGTACTGTAAAAGATTTATCTTCTGTTAAAGTAAAATTATTGTTCATAATGTTTGCGAAATAATAATTTTGGTGAGCGAAGAAAGGATCGTCATGCATATGCTCTCAAAGTTAATGAATACAATTACACGCATAAGACAGGTATCGTGTGTAAACGGTATCAATTGAAACACCCCTTCGATTTAAATGCACTTGTCCCATTGATTGAATTTATGAATGAACAAGAACGTATCCTTGCGTTGAACAATCAAATAAGAGAAATATTTATACGAACCAATCAAGTAATAGATGAATACATAATTTATATTCTATCGCCTTAAACCGAATAGTTTGTCAGTAAAATGCAAAGGAATGAATAAAACATGTGCTGATCCTATAAAATGCCAATAAAAATGGAAATTTATAAAAGTGTGTATCAGGTTAACAAATATTGAAAAGTAATAAAGGAAATAAAGCATTTTTCCAAGACTGGATGCAGGAAGATTACTCCGTCTAGACTGAAAAAAAAAACGTGAAAATCATCACTACTCTATAGACTCCATAAGGCTTCGCTGCACTTGCCTAAAAATCAACTAATATCTATGCCATTTCAATTGTAGCATCATATGAAAAACAAGAATATGTCCAAAAGACAGAATGCCCCATATTGCAACATTTGGGACAGACAGATGAACAGACAGACGGACCAGAACACTATATGCCCCCTTTCTTTTGTAGATAGGGCAGAACAATAAGAAACAAGCATTGACTAATTATGACAGTTTTATTTTTGCTATCAAGGCAATAATAATGATTCCTTACATCTACTATTACTAGGTCATGGAGGAGGCTGGGGTTATTCAGGTCACTCTATGGAGGCCGTCAGATTTATGTGTGATACAGATGTATTACTCGGTGGATTTGGGTTGTTTGGAGGTCGTGGTGAATACTACGGGAGAATCAAGGTACATAACTCATTATTTCATACAATCTGATTATTATTTCAAGCTTAAACTAGCTAATATTTATTGTAATACCAACATAAAAGCAGAAGCCCTACCCATGAAAAAAAAAGGGAATAGCTGAAAAAAAATGAGATACATGTTTGTCATCACCATGTTTTAAAAGTGTGCCTGTCTCAAATAGCCTATATCACCCAGGGATTAAATAAAACTGATACATCCCTGTATCACCTAAGGTAAAATTTCATTTTTTCAAACACTTTCTTTGCTTCTTTATAGTTAACATTAAAAAGAACCTTGCATCTTTTATGATTTAATTCCAGCTGTTTGAGTTGGGCCCTGATGGAGGAGAAAATGAAGCTGATGGTGAACTGCTGGCAGAATCTGATGAAGTTGTTTATGAGTGTGGGGCAAGGTTGGTGTGAGAGTAAAATAATTTTTCAGGTTTAATGCAATGTTCTCTACTTAGTAATAAAGAAAATGTACTACACACTTTAAGAGCATTTTTCATAGTCTGGAAATTAATGTATGTTACAAACTTTTGAACTTAATCTAAACTATTTTTTTGCTAATTTCAAGAAGTGAAAATCTGTCACTCACCTACTTTCTGTTTTACATAATCCAGCTATTTTTGACTGACAGATTTTTATCTGTATTTTTCAGAGAGAAGTTTTCTATGATGTTTGATGAGCCAGTCCCAATACAGGCCCAGACTTGGTATGTGGCCTGGGCAAGAATATCTGGTCCCTCCAGTGATTGTGGGTCTAATGGACAGCCTCTGATAACTACAGATGATCAGTAAGATTTTTGTCCCATTCTTTATTAGACTAGCTTGAATATCTTTATATGATTTTTTTTTCTGTTTAATTGGAGAAAAAAATAATAATACAACAGCCATCTCTTGTCATTTAAAATATGAAAGAAATAGAAATTAACTTTTTTTTTTAGCTACAAGGATTGACTGTGGAGTTTACAATAATTTGAAAAAATAAACAGGCCATCTAAGGGTAAAATTTTTTGAGAAAAACTTGCAAAGCAAATTTAACCCACTTTATTGTATCTGGCTTTATACATATTATATAGGTCTGGCTTTTTCATATTTATGAGAGCACTATAGAATAAATGTTTTTATGGCCCGACCACGTATGTGGATCGGACATATAGTTTTACCCTTGTCCGTCCGTCCGTCCGTCCGTCCGTCCGTACGTCCGTCCGTAACACTTTGGTTAAGTTCTTGGTTAAGGTCCATTACTCGGATAGTAGATGTTGGGGGTCAATGATATTTCTCCACCAGATGGGTCTTGGGTAGGGCTACACCACCCACTAGAAATTAGGTCACTGTGACCTATATTTTATGCATGAACGACTTCGGTTAAGTTCTTGGTTAAGGTCCATAACTTGGATACTAGATGTTGGGGGTCAATGATATTTCACCACTAGATGTGTCTTAGGTAAGGTGACACCACCCACTAGAAATTAGGTCACTGTGACCTATATTTTACGCATGAATGACCGGTTAAGTTCTTGGTTAAGGTCCATAACTTGGATACTAGATGTTGGGGGGTCAATGATATTTCACCACTAGATGTGTCTTAGGTAAGGTGACACCACCCACTAGAAATCAGGTCACTGTGACCTATATTTTACGCATGAATGACTTCGGTTAAGTTCTTGGTTAAGGTCCATAACTTGGATACTAGATGTTGGGGGTCAATGATATTTCACCACTAGATGTGTCTTAGGTAAGGTGACACCACCCACTAGAAATGAGGTGACTGTGACCTATATTTTACGCATGAATGACTTCGGTTAAGTTCTTGGTTAAGGTCCATATCTTGAATACTACATGTTAGGGGTCAATAATATTTCACGTATCCCAGGTAAAGCACATTGAGGGTTGATGATATTTCAAGAACGGGAGGGCCATCCTGTGGCTCATAGACACATTTTCTAGTTATTTTAGGGTTGTGTTTAAGTTTAAAAGTTCTAAGAAATCTAACAATGGCACAGATGTAAATGCAGGACAGATTCCACAACTTCTATACAGGTATGATCATGTTATGTGTATTTCAGTCACAATACTGTGGATTCATTTATTTTTTCGTGGGTACTAAATTTCGTGGTTTGATGAAAAAGGACCATTTCGTGGAATTCTAAATTTGTTGTTTTAAAGTCTACAGCATACAAATTAATGTTGAATTCCTTTTCGTGGGGTATTCAATTTCGTGGGTCATCCACGAAAATTGATCCCCCGAGAATAATAATGAATCCACAGTTGTTAACTTAGTTGAGAAGAAAGTCCAGCCACACAAAAAAAAGACAAAACCGATAGATAAATTAAACAAGTCTCATTTAATAACATACAAGACAAAACAAATATATTAATAGACACAATGATTTAGAATCACAAGTTTCAGAAAGTTTGAGCTTGTTTGTTAAAGAAATTTGTGTTGCATAAACCACTTCATTTGAGGAACAATTTTCTATAAGTACATGATTGGAAAATCCTCTTTCCAAATGGATAATGCCATACATTTATATGTTTGTTGACAAATTTCTTGATTGTGTTTTCAATTTTTGATGTATTTTATTTCAGATTGCCCTCCAGAGAAAACAGTAGCTCCACCAGGAAAGTTGACAATGTAGAACCTGCTCATATCCTCAGTCAAGACTTTGCCAGCTCTGTAACTCCAGTAAGACAATTAGATTCATTATTTATAATCTTTTGGGGTTCTGGCTTAGCCCATCAGCAGACATTAGAAAAATTGTGATTGTATTTTTCTGCTATTAAATTTAAGATTTTTGAAATAAAGAAATATTTATTTGACTGTGTATGCAAATGTTTTCACTCTTTTGTAAACAATTTTTGGTGGGATAATATTCTGTTTACTTAGTATTCCTTTCTTGTATCAAACCAATGTACTATTTGTGTTGAATATTTTTTTTACTGATATTTTGTGATTGTGAACTAAGGGAGAAAATAGTGTCTACACTTAATTTTTTATGTAATAGTAACAAATTTATGAACTCTTTTTTGTTGTTAAATAAATATGATAATACTTTAAATGATCAATTTTAGGAATGTTTTGATGCCCTCCTGTCACTAATCAAGTGGGCGTGGACAACATTTAACTCCTCCATTGTTGAATCTGATGGGTTAAAGGGAGATAACTATGCAGCTGCCATGTCAGACATCAAACGATTGGTCTATATCAACAAAGCTTGCCTACGATTGGTCAGGACTTATGTTCAACAGATATACCCTGATGGAAGTAAGACAAAAAGAGAGATAATATCCAAATAAACAAAACAAGTTGAATAGAATTTAAACATTGACATAGATGATGAGGTATGGAACATGTATGCAACACAATCTGCATATATATGTTTTAAAGATAATTTAAAAATCCACAATGGAAAACAACCAGCAACCTTTAATGTGACTAGTGGTCACTGTATGCCGTGTTGCAATGGGGTCTTGATTAAAATTTAAACAACATTCACATGTCATACATGAAACAACTGAGCTTTTTCCTACTAAGAGAAATAGATCTTTCTACATGTATAATGAAAATAGTTTTACTTTTTGCAAAATTACCATTATGTAGGTCAAAGTTAGTTCAGGGTCATTTTATTCAATTCATTTCTATTCTATTTTAAGCCACATCACATAAGCCTGGGACAGAATCTGAGAAGCTTGCTGAGTGTATTGGCAGGACACAAGATCTTCTGAGGACCATACTAGCAGAGGAAGTCCATCCCTCTACCAAGGTCAGGGTCTTCCTCTCAGAGCCAGGGAGTCACTCGCTGTTCCACCAGTTAGAGGAGGAGGTCCTGAATGAGTGCCACATCACATTTAGAGCATGCTTTCATGCCTTCTACCCCACAGGGAACCTCAAATGGCTGTGCTTGTGTGATCTGCTGCAAATGTTGGAACCGGTGAGTATTTGTTAACACAAGGAACATCCAATGGCTGTGCTTGTGTGATCTGCTAGGTTAATTTGAAAAGGCAATACTAGATAAATGGATGAAAATTTAGAACAAACAAAAAGAAAGTTAATCTTTATATTTTGAAGTTGGCTATGATTTTAAAATATCAATTTTAGATTAAACTTTTGTAGGACATGTTGAACATCAGTGGTTATGGTCGGTTGTTAGCTGCAGTGATGGAGGCCATGTGTCATCCGACCATCCGTCTAACGAACATTATGCCTATCAACAGTGAGCCAAAGACCGAGGAAATAATTCGTCGTCAGTCAGTCGTCATGGATGATAACACCAATAGTATGGCCAGACTGAATGATCAGCATAGATTCCCATTACTGGTGTCACACATGATGTGTAGAATGGAGGTAGGGCTCTTAAGGGAAGGGTAGGGAGTTTGGAGGGGAGGGGGTCCTGAGAGTAGTTGACAATACTAACAGCATGGCCAGACAAAAGGATCAATATAGATTCCCATTACTGGTATCACATATGAAGTGTAGAATGGAGATGAATATTAACATTTTAAACGATATGAAAGTTAGGTTAGGGAAAATAGTGGGGTACTCTCATGTGTTTTATGTGACAATAAGAAAATCTTTCTTGTGCGGTTGATATTTTGCTTGTAATGTTGGAGGTAAAAGGCAAGAAAGTTTATTCAATATCAAAACCTTTATTCTGTCATACCTACTAAGGAATGTAGACAATTTGTCCTGGGTCAAAAGTAAAGAAGACCTATGTTTTGTATGAGTCAATGATCTTCTCAACAAATAAAAGTGAACATTCAGAACAACCTGGATTGTTAATTTATACTTATATTTTTTCGTTCTGTCCCAGTTACCTAAGTCTTCCTTGGTTTCAAGTCCAAACGCAAGCTTTATCAAGTAACACAGTTATATTATTTTAAGGACAATGTATGACAAGAACAAGACATTTCTATTTCAGATTGTTGGATTAGGTGCCTTTCCATTAAAGTATAAGAACTTGTTTATAACTTGCATTGTTTTATCTATTGACAAGAACAAGACATTTTCTATTTCAGATTGTTGGATTAGGTGCTAGTCAAGTCTCATTTCGTGAAGTATTAGATAAACTATTGACAATAATAACATTACCTGTGAGACAGGAGTTAGACAGGGAGAAGCCATCTTACCCCTCTGTTTTAGTGGCTAACACATGTGCTCTGTTGTCCACCATCATCAGTGAACTGTCAGCTACATCTATGGGTCTGGAGGTAAGGATTCAATACATTTTTGGCCAGATTAGATTTCACAGCATGAAAATTCTTGGTTATAAAATGGTGAATGTCGGGTGGAGGGCGGGCATTTGGGAATAAATTTTCATAACAGTTTTCTCAGCAACTACTAATTACAATATTTGGTAAACAACATCAGGGTTGGGGCCCATTATGTGGCGAAATCCGGCTATTTTTGACTTTGTGTTAGTTTAACTGTGTGTTAGTTTGTGCTTTGTTATTGATTATTAATAGGGGGAAGGTTGGCCCCACCACATTTGTAATGTGCCTGTCCTAAGCCAGGAATCTTTATCAAAGCTTATGTTTGTATTTAGTCGAATTTATGTTAATTGTTTTTTGTCAAGAAGAGGGTCTTTCATTGCACTTTATGATTGGGATTGAATCATATGTAATTTATTTTCAATCCAGGGGCCAATTGAAAAACAGCGAGCAGCGACCACTGGTCACATTGAAGACTGCTGGCTGTTTTCCATTGTGGATGTTTTAAATTTACGTTTATATTGTAGGTTGTGTCGCGTACACTTATTCCACATCCATTTTCTTCTATTTGACAGATTTTTATAACCCTTGCTTCAATGACATGGGGTATACTTATATAACTGTGTCCATAGCTCAATCAAACTTTTTTTTGGCTTAAAACTCAACTTCTATTACTCCTATTTTGCTGATATTATGACAAGCTTCACATGGGCATACTGTTTTCTGGGATGCAATATGGATCCCTCTGACATATACATAATGTTTGCAGAAAACCTAGAATTTCCTGTTAAGCAGGTGTATCACTAGTGAGGTTTTGCTCAAAGATTTACTTGTTTTACATTAAGTGTAAAGATTTTAGAGTGTCTTTAAAATGTGTTTTACAAGTCTTAAACTAGAATTGAATTAAGATGAAAGAGTTTATTCACACTTCTAAGCATACCTTAAGCATCAACTGCTTAATAAAAATGGTTAATCTGTTAGTTAAAAATAGCTATATAGTTTGTCTATAAAACTGTTTTATATCACAGATGGATGTAACAACAACATCAACCCCCTTACTGGTGACACCCAGTCGATTCCCTCGTACCAGTCAGAGTGCCTGCTGGAATACTGGAAATGGTAGCCCTGATGCTATAGCCTTCTCTGTAGACAAACCAGGAATCGTGATAGCTGGTGTGTGTGTGTACGCTGGAAGTGGGCAGTACCAGTATGAACTAGAACTGTTGGATGATGTAAATATAATGCATTTATCTCTTAATGTTGTGAGTTTGATCCTCGCTGAGGGCACTAAAAAATCAAAATCTGTTTGTCAGACGATTTTCAGGGTTGAAATTACAGTAACATTGTTTTATTATATACTAGACATTCTTATGGTTACTTTGGTATAACCATTATCTATCTATTTTTGTCGGAGGGACTTAGTAATGGTCTCCGTCCGTCCGTCACATTTTTTGTGGGTGCAACTCCTCGGACACTACTGAACCGATGTTGCTGAAACTTTACACACTGATAGGGTTCAATTAGTAGATGATCATCCCATATTTGAAATTTTCAAAATGGCTGCTGTTTCCATGGAAACAGGAAAGAAAGGTCAAAATATAGGACATTCAATATCTCAGTTACCTAGGTGCACAGGGTTCTGAAATTTTGTAGGCTGATAGAGCAAAAGGTACTCTACAATAATACGAAAAAAATTTTGAAGTGATATTTACGGTTTTCGAGTTATTTACGAATTTGTGATTTTTCAGTCCAAAAAATGGGACTTTGTCAAACGTTTTTGTGGGTGCAACTCCTCGGACACTACTGAACCGATGTTGCTGAAACTTTACACACTGATAGGGTACTGTTAGTAGATGATCATCCCATATTTGAAATTTTCAAAATGGCCGCCGTTTCCATGGCAAGAGGGAAGAAAGGTCAAAATATAGGACATCCAATATCTCGGTTCCCTAGGTGCACAGGGTTCTGAAATTTTGTAGGCTGATAGAGCAAAAGGTACTCTATAATAATACGAAAAAAAAATTTGAAGCGATATTTACGGTTTTCGAGTTATTTACGAATTTGTGATTTTTCAGTCCAAAAAATGGGACTTTGTCAAATGTTTTTGTGGGTGCAACTCCTCGGATACTACTGAACGGATGTTGCTGAAACTTTATACACTGATAGGGTACTGTAAATAGGTGATCATCCCATATTTTGACAACCGATTTCTATCGTTTCTCATAGAATATATTGCTTGAATTGACATACCACACAACTTTTATGCGGCGGGGGGGGGGGGGGGGGGGGGGACACATGGCTGAGCGTAGCAATCTTGTTGTTACTTGAAATACACATTATACTTAAACGATGGAAAAACTTTAGCAAATTTTAATGGGAGCATAAACTCTGCTTTTTACAAGTTAAAAATTTGATAGGGTTCAAGCATCTAATTGGTTTCATTGATAAAAAAAGAAGCAAAGCAAAAAAGAAAACGACAATAAAAAATACTCTGAAATCTTTACATAAAAAGTCTTGAAAAAAAGTAACTTCTTTCATGATTAAAAATAAAATAAAATAAAGAATAGAATTGATCTAAGTGTTTTGTCTGCATTTCAGATTCCAGGAGCACAACTTGACCCATCTCCTTCCCAGAGATTAAATGTTCTAGAGCTAGTCAAGGGTTGTTATAGCAGTGATGATTGTGTCAACGATATAGCAGAAATCAAGTTTGATAAACCTGTACCTATAAAGGTAAGGATTAGGGCAATAAACAAATAAATGTTACACATCTTCATTGTCAATGATATAGCAGAAATCAAGTTTGATTAAACTGTACCTATAAAGTTAAGGACTAAGACAATAGAAAAATTAGTGTTTTACATCTAACCTGTCAATGATATAGCTGAAATTAAGTTTGATAAACCTGTACCTCCTGATAGGACTTCAACTGCAGTTTTGTCCTGATATGTGACAGCTGGAAAAAATAGTAAAGCAAAGAAATACCAAAGAGGCATTTCAACCTTGTAGTCAAATGAACAAAAAGACAAAACCAGGAAGCATTCACAATGGCACGTAACTTTAAAAAATATTTTTGAGGTCTTTCCATTGTTCAGAAATAACACATGTATACTTGCTTATATCCATTACTGTAAGAAAAAGAAAACAGTTATATATATTTATTTTATTGTAGGAAGGAGTTAAGTACACCATAAGACTGAAGAACAATGGACCCAACACACTGAATGGTGATGGAGGGTTAAACAAGGTCAAATGTCCTGATGGAACATGCTTCACTTTCTCTGCATGCTCACTTAGTAGTAATGGTACAAACCACATAAGAGGACAAATACCTCAAATACTGTATTACAGGTAAATATCAGGGGTTCAGAGGTTAAACAAGGTCAAATGTCCTGATGGCAGGTGCTTCACTTTCTCTGCATGCTCACTTTAAATAGTAGAAATGGTACAAACCACATTAGAGGACAAACACCTGAAATACTGTTTTACAGGTAGTGTGTCCCATACTTGATGCCATATCCTAATCGCTATAATACCATTATGGGCCAAAACATTTCAGATGAAAAAAAAACAAAACCAAAACATGAAGTGCACAAGTTTTTAAAACTGAGTAATTTAAATATATATGTGGATAAAAAATTGATTCATATTTGCAATCCAATGTTTTGATGATATACAAAGTTTTTAAACATTGACTTAAATGTTCTGTTCTTTTTTTCCTCATTAAGTGCTCCACAAGAAGGCGAGAGTCAACAACAAACCAACAAAACCCTAGCTGAGCTGCAGGCTAGAAAGAACGCCATAGACATTGTAGGTGCCATCTGTCGGATGGCTACAGATATGTTACACCGTGCTAACAGTATGACACCTGAGGTCATCACTAGGATTCTTGGAAATTCACATCTGTTCTCGTCACTTATACCAATGATCCTTGCCCACATTGGTCCAGTGGCTTCACAAGATCCCAGGGTAAGACTATGAAATGTATGATAGATTCTCTAATTTTCATTCAATTTATCAACCTCTCAGCCAGTTATGAAAAAATATTTCTCCCCTCTAGAGAAAATTTTGTTCTCAGCGTAATTGCATGTGCAATTGATGAGCAACCTTTTGCAATTTTTTACCTGTTTACATTCATTTGGCTTTATATGTGTTGTGGTCTCATGTTCATTTACTCCATATCCTTCCTTAAATAAGCATGATTAGAGAAAAACTTAGTTCAACTTGATTCTCAATGATTATATATAGCTTCTACAACGCGATCGAGTTGATTATGGAATTTCTAACATCTTGCTAGGCAAGCCTCGACATTAAAATAATCAAATTTATTTCCCTTGATGTTAGAACTTCCATAATCAACTCGATCGCGTTGTAGAAGCTATATATATCACATACACCGTAGCTGTGTACTGTAAAGCAACTTTTTTTCTGTCTACTTTGTTTGAGTGTTGGAAGGAAACACCACAGCTATTTATTTTTGTGAATCTTTCATAACTAGGTAAAATGAATTTATTTCTGACAATTAATGAATTTCCACTCCTCACAAATTAGTAAAAATAGATTGCTTGTTGGTTTTCAGTATCGATTTGAATTTTTATCCACCGTTATGAAAAGCCACATGGATAAGATGAATAGAGTCTAAATAGTCCATGTATGCTGTGAAAATTTTAATTATTTGTCTACTGAAAGCTGAAAAACTTATCTTAAACGAATTGATCTACACTAACAGATTGTATGCTCTTGATAATTCTCAAACATGTAAGTCTACTATATCACATAATGAATTCCTTTCCAATTCCATATCTTTTACTGATAAATATTTTGTTTTAATTAGATTGTGACTTTCTGTAAGTGTACCATGATTTCCTGCATGTTTGTTTTTATTCACAGGGTGCCGTACAAGTTCTTGGTATGATTCAGGAGATATTGCCACCTGTTGCCACATTGAATAACCACATTACACCACCACAGCAAACAGATGAACCTGAGACCAACGGTGGCACAACATCACACCACTATGCAGTTGTAGAGAGTGACCACCCATATAAACCTGCCACAGTCTCACATTATAAGGTCAGTATTAGCTTTGGTTAAAAATAATATTCAAAACTGTATTGAATCTTCTCCAAATTATTTTATTTCACAAGTGCTAAACATAAAATTTGTGAAATAAAAATCTTGTTGACATGTTTGGTTATAATGTCACATAAATTGTGTGTGTGGGTGTTGGTGTTTAACGCCCTTTATCGACGCAACTGGGCCATGTAGGGCGGTCAGTTTTAAAAAATTTGTGAAAAAAAAATCTTGTTTACATCTTTGGTTATAATGTCACATATATTTAAGAAGACTATAAAATGTATTTGACATTTATAATGCACAAGTGCTTTATACCAATTAAATGTGTAAACTGTACAAAGCATTTTTGCTCCAATAACTCTGAAATACATGTATATTCTGACGTATTGTATAGGTAACCTTCCCAGAACAGGTGAAGTGGATGGCCTTAGAATTTGACCCTGCCTGTGGTACAGCACAAGCTGAGGATGTATTGCAGCTGTTTATACCTACCAGGAGTTCAGAGGTCACACCTCAACCAACCAATAGAAATGAAGAATCAAAACCAAGCAGAAAATACTGCTCTGTATTCAAGAAGTTTTCTGGTTCTGATAACTGGCCAAAACAAGCTCTTATTCTTCCAGGTAAATACAAGATTTATGCATTGAAATAGATTTAGAACTATCTCACTGGTTATAAAGCTTTTTCTTAATTCAAATTTTCCACATGTTCAGCCCCAAAACTATGTACATATTATATAAAAGTATTTGTCAAGGCAGTGTGTGAATTAGGAACATACTATGGATATTCCTCATGTAACATCAATATTGAATACCGTATTTTGCCGTGTATAGTGCGCAGTTTTTAGCTCACCTGACCCGAAGGGTCATGTGAGCTATTGTCATCGTTAAGCGTCCGTCGTCCGTCGTCCGTCCGTCCGTCGTCCGTCCGTTAACTTTTCTTCAAAGATCTTCTTCTCTGAAACCACTGAAGGGATTGCATTGATACTTGGTATACATGATCTTTAGGATGTCCTCTACCAAGTTTGTGAATTATATACATGTCGACGAACCAACATGGCCGCCGTTGCTAAAAATAGAACAGGGGGGTCAGACCATTGTTTTTGGCTTATAAATCAAAAAGTATAAGAGATAGAGAAAATCCGAAGCAACCTTCCTTGTTCAGCATCAAAAGCTCTACAAATCTCTCCATTGAGTCGAAGTTGTGAAACGACTCCTTATAGGAGTTATTGCCCTTTAATCGTCAAAATTGACCGTTTTTGCAGTTTTTGGACTATATCTTGAAAACCATTAGAGCTAGAGGAAAAGTTAGCATTGCAAAATTGTTTAGGTCATTGAGATCTACAAAAATGATATCAGGGTCAAAATTGTCAGATCAGCTGTTTAAGAGTTATTCCCCTTTAACTGTTTTTTCCATTAATTTTAACTGATTTTTAAAAATCTTCTTCTCTGAAACCACTGAAGGGATTGCATTGATACTTGGTATACATGATCTTTAGGATGTCCTCTACCAAGTTTGTGAATTATATACATGTCAAACCAACCAACATGGCCGCCGTTGCTAAAAATAGAACAGGGGGTCAGACCATTGTTTTTGGCTTATAACTCAAAAAGTATAAAAGATAGAGAAAATCTGAAGCAACCTTCCTTGTTCAGCATCAAAAGCTCTACAAATCTCTCCATTGAGTCAAAGTTGTGAAACGACTCCTTATAGGAGTTATTGCCCTTTAATCGTCAAAATTGACAATTTGTGCAGTTTTTGGACAATATCTTGAACACCGTTAGAGCTAGAGGAAAAGTTAGCATTGCAGAATTGTTCAGCTCATTGAGATCTACAAAAATGATTTCAGGGTCAAAATGGTCAGATCAGCCATTTAAGAGTTATTTCCCTTTAACTGTTTTTTTTCCATTAATTTTAACTGATTTTCAAAAATCTTCTTCTCTGAAACCACTGAAGGGATTGCTTTGAAACTTGGTTCACTTGATTTTTAGGATGTCCTCTACCAAGTTTGTGAATTATATACATGTCAACCAACCAACATGGCCGCCATTGCTAAAAATAGAACAGGGGGGGTCAGACCATTGTTTTTGGCTTACAACTCAAAAAGTATAACAGATAGAGAAAATCCGAAGCAACTTTTCTTGTTTAGCATCAAAAGGTCCTTATAGGAATTATTGCCCTTTAACTGTTTTTATCTATTAATTTAAACTGATTTCCAAAAATCTTCTCTGAAACCACTGAAGGGATTATTTGCAACTTTGTATAGTTGAAAGTTTGTGAAATTTATTCAAACTTTGGCATAAGAGATCAGGTGAGCGATTCAGGCTCCTGGGAGCCTCTAGTTTACTATAATTTCCAGAATCTAACATAGGGGTGCGCACAATACATCCCTATATGAGATTTTCATACATTATCATGAACATCGGCAACGGCAAAAGATCGATGTTTGTCAGACTTTGGACAGAAGATTCATCCATGATTGAACACAAGAATCATAACTCACATGATTTCTATTGAATCCTGTTCATTATTAGTATCTCTAAATAAAATTTATCATGCTTTTATCAAATAAAAACTTAATTCCAGTGTCTTCATGTGTTTGTTTATTAATTTCATTTTCAGATCGACCGCCATTTTGGTTTAATGTTAGTTTGGTATAAAAATATTTGTACTCTTAAAAAATACTTATATCCAAATTCTTTATTCAAAATAAGAATAATAAAATATGATTTTAATTTATTTATTCGTTCTTCCTTTACTTGTTTCCTTCCTGGATCAATAATGTGTATTTCCCTCAGTAACCTCATTTAAATAATTCTAAAAATAGACTGGTTTGTTTACATGATTGTGTATTTTCTTTCATGTAATTATTTGAGCAACAGTAACCATTTTCTGACTGGGGAGTTTAACGTTGTGACTATACCTATATATAGGTCTGCAGCGACGTTAACCATTTACTTATTGTTTTGTGAATAAATACTCATCCCAAGCTGGAGATAATTTAGATTTACCGGTAATTATATGTTTTGACACCTTGGTTGACCTGAGGCCAATTTGCAACATAGATCTTTTGTAAACAGGCTTGGACAATTAACAATTAAAGCCATTCAGCTGTAATACTTCAGGATTGTTTGAATAGTAATTTGTTGATCATCACTGTTTTGACACCTTTATTGTTTTCATCAAAAGATGTGAGCTTGGGTTAACACTTGTTGATTGAAAAGGGGGACCATTACCGGGATTTACGATTTCGCTGTCATAATAAAATACACAAATAGTATAACAGTTTATTTTTATTTTTACAAGCATTACAAAACAATTTTATTTTCTTTAAAAAAATCTTCATCTGTTGTCTTTTTACCTGAAAAAAGAGACAAATTTTGAGGGTTCCTTGTCATAGAAAATGATCACGCATTTTACACAAAACTTCGTTTTTTCCCCAGATTTTCATTATGAAAAGGGGGTGTGCATTGTATATAAATGCGCACTATACACGGCAAAATACGGTAAGGCATCTTGTTTTAAAACAAACAACAATTTTAATGCATTGACCTTTGTAGAAGTTATAGGTACTGTGACTAACAAGATGTAACCCCTTTATCAAACATGTGGTGCTGTAGCATAACCCCTAAGTATTGTTCTTTGCTGTTTTTAGGAAACAAAGTTGTATTTTCATTGGAGACTGCTTCAGACTATGTAAAGGATGAGAAAGCCTGTTTCTTTGGGTTTAAATGTATCGTTGTGGGGTACGAATGGAAGACCAAACCAGAAGAGGTTTGTACATTGAGAGAAAACCCATTCATTTTGTTTTAAAGTCGTCATACCAAGTGGAAAAGAAAACAACTAGTTAGAGTAGAAGTCAAGTTCTATAATTTTTTTCTGAAAAAAAAAAGAAAATACAGGCTTGATAGTAAAGATTTTATCTCCTGCAGTTAACTTTTAAATTTTTAATATTTTTAATGTAATGTACATAGCATTGAAAAGTTAAAATAAAACTATAAATAAAGGAAAGATTACCAGTTTTACCAAAGCTTACTAGTACTTGTATCTCTTATTGACAGACAATATCACAGATGGAGAGAGAGTTGGTATATATTGGTGGAATGTGTGCTGGGTCATTGATCAAAAGAGATATCGCTCTACCACCAGGTATATACATGTAATGCAATGCAGCTATGTATTATTACAGGGTCTACCTGTGGTAGAAATTAAGATTTTAATAGACTGGTCTTTTTGACCTTGAAAAAAAAAATAAACTAAAAACTATTGAGGAAGACTGACAAAAGTAATACTTTTAAGTATAACAACAGAATAATACAGGACAGTGATTGAAATAAAACATCAACTTGACAGAAACTATATTTGGTCAGCCAAATCCAGGACTGCCATACAAGATAACAATACTAGTTACTAAGGAGAAAATACAAAGCATGGCCATTCAGAATTTAACCATCTACAATCATTTACAAGCCTGCATGTTAATGTGTAAGCTAAAGGTTTTTACATTGAGTTGAGCCGATTTTAAAATTGCTGTAAACATACTTACCAGAAAACATGTTATCTGCTCACTACATACATATACTTTTACTTAAAGTTAGGTATTATATGTAAAAAGTTTTTTAGTAGATAAAATTTTTGAGTATTTTATAACTTACTTGCTTTATATTTGATAGTGACTGTAGAAGAACTAGATGAAGACATGGATTATATAGAGGAAGGCTCGCTACTGGTGAGTGTTGTTTTATTTAAATTAAGTTCATGATCGACAAAAACATTTTTTTCATGTTATCAGTAGCAGTTGATAGTGGATTACCTCAGTCACTTTATGCATGTTTATGTTTTGCATAATTTGCTTTGTCAGGTGACCAAATTTTAGTGCCATGGAGATGTAGAGATGTTGATGAGTGTGAAAAAAGCCTCTATAAATCAGTGACTATTCAGAACAAACTCAGAAACACGTCAAGTAGCCTTCAATTTTGTTGTTAAATACTTACATTTTATTTCCAGGTATTCAATGAACATTCTAAGTTGTTGGGTAAAGGTTTTGCCCTGTCACACCCACCCACCATCATGCAGGCCCTGGAGGGTAACCTACCATTCTGTTGGCAGTCTAATGAGAGATCTTTCCTCAAAGATTTTGTTGCCTGTAGTCCAGGAACAAGTGGTGGTAGAATGGCAAGGTGAGTTATAAATGGTTGCCTAAGTCTCCTTCTTTATAAGACCTATATATAACCATTCCTCAGAGATTTTATTGCTTGTAGCCAAGGAACTAGTAGAGGTAGAATGGCAATTATAGAAATGCTTTGTCTTTTTTTGGTAAAGTACTCAAAGTTAATTATGTTTTGGAGACCAAATTCTTTATACAAAATTTTGGATTACTCTAAAAATCCCTCTTATTATTTGACAACAACATTATATACATGTATGTACATAGTTTGAAATATAAAGAAAACAACTGCATTTAATTCAGGTTATTTTCTTGAGACAAAAGCTTCATGTGAATGCAATTTCAATTATAAGAATATTTTTTATGGTTTAATTTCAGATGGCTTCAGCCGGATTCCTATCTTGATCCAGGACAGTGTGAGCTGGTTTACAATAAGGAAGAACTCCGCTGTAGCTTCCCAGCCATTCTATCTGTCCTCACAAAGGACCAGTATGGAGCTCTGGTACAGGTCAACAACCTGAAGGTTGAGGTCAAGGCTGTACCTATAGACCAGGGAATTATGGGAGATGATGGGAAGAAGTCCCGAAGGTTGAGTCGTCCTGACAATACAAACATGACATTCGGAGGGTTGGCCCCTCCAAGTCTGGACATACCTTATGAGCCAACAGTCAAGGACAAGAAAGATGTCTTCCATGCCATCAGTATGATGAAGGTATTGTATTGTATTTATGTCTATTGTAAACTTGTTAGATATTTAGGAGTTACCCTGTCTCTGTGTCTACATATCATGTTAATAAAACTCCCCTTGGGTATCTTTTCTGGTACAGAATTTAAAATAGACTAGGAGATGAAGTTTGCATCTTCAGCGAGCTTGGCTGGCAGTTTTATTTGTCCCCTACCGGCGAATGCCGAAGGGGACTATAGGTTTGCGCTCTGTCCGTCCGTCTGTCCATCTGTCTGTCCGTCTCTCTGTCACGCCTCAGTTTTCCACACTTTTTTTCTAAACGCTTATAGATAATGAACTGATTTTTGGTATGTGAGTTTACCTTGATGAGTTACAGATCAAGTTTGAGTTTCGTGCCGGTCCACAAATTTTTATGGGAGTTATGGCCCTTTGAACTTTGAAAATTCACTAAAATTTCAGTTTTCCGCACTTTTTTTCTAAACGCTTATAGATAATGAACTGATTTTTGGTATGTGAGTTTACTTTGATAAGTTACAGATCAAGTTTGAGTTTCGTGCCAGTCCACACATTTTTATAGGAGTTGTGGCCCTTTGAACTTTGAAAATTCACTAAAATTTCAGTTTTCCGCACTTTTTTTCTAAACGCTTATAGATAATGAACTGATTTTTGGTATGTGAGTTTACCTTGATAAGTTACAGATCAAGTTTGAGTTTCGTGCCGGTCCACACATTTTTATGGGAGTTATGGCCCTTTGAGCTTTGAAAATTCACTAAAATTTCAGTTTTCCGCACTTTTTTTCTAAACTCTTATAGATAATTAACTGATTTTTTGTATGTGAGTTTACCTTGATGAGTTACAGATAAAGTATAAGTTTCCTGCCGGTCCACAAATGATTATGGGAGTTATGGCACATTGCAATTTTATTTTCTTCACTTTTTTATTGTTCCTTGTAGATAATAAACTGATCAAGTTTAGGTATTCATTTGTTTGACAAATTGTTACCAGTGACTGAAATATGAGGCCGGTAGGGGACTATGTATTGTTTTGCAATACTCTCAGAATGCTTGTTTAACATGTTTTACAAATTTGTTAGGTATTTATACTGCTTGTCCATTGACTGTTTTAATTTTGATTCTACTCTTATATAGCTACTTGCCCCCAAATATTATCATTGATAATATTCATTTACAACATTTATGGTATCTAAAATAAACATGGACAACATTTGTGTAAGTATATGATTTTTTTTTCTAGCAATATGAGAACTATTCCTTTGAGGAGTTGAGAGTTGCTTCCCCTGCTGTACCCCGCCCCAGTGAGAACATGTTGGTCAGGAGTAACAAGGATGGGACGTATATGGTGAACTGGACACCTGGAAGTGTGGGGCTCTACAGTATACATGTATCTATTGATGGGTTTGAAACAGGTAAGGAAATCAAAGACATGTAGAATGAGAAATCTTAAAACAAGTTAATTGAATCAGGAATTATTTTGGAGCTATGAAGGTTAGTTAAAAATTTTGAGTTAGACTAACCCCTACTAAGGGAATTAGTCATGCTGGCATGGCTAATGGTTAAGGTTAGTATTGTAGCAATTAACATGTGAACTTATATTGTGCCATACCGGCATGACTAACCCCCTTTATACAAGTTCGTCAGCTCATAGTCAAGAAATTAGTTTTCCAAAGTCCAAAATAATTTTAGATTAATGAAATAGCTTGTTTTAAGATCAATTTTAATTATCAGTATGCTTTTCTCAGCTCTCTTTAAAACGATTTCTTCAAACTGGTCTTTTAAAGTAATATATTTGTTATAGAAATAAATTGTAAAAATGTAGCCTAGATTTTAAGCTGTATGGCAGGAGTATTAACACTAAAGACTGAGTCAACTGTACCAGTTGATGACAATGATGATCTTAATGATTTATAAGTTTTCTTGATGTAGCAAATGTAAGGATATCAGGAAACACTATTACAAAATATGAAAAACTGATTTTAACATTATATCATGTGATATTTTATTTTACTGTTTGAAGGTGAAATATATAAAGTAGATGTAAAGGACCCTCCCCAGGGTATGACCCCACCCACCCAAACTCAAAAGAAACCAGTACATATTGTCAAGGTACATAAATTAAACATTAGTTTATTGTATGATTAGAAATATTCGATGCTGCAAGTCAAATATAATGGTATCATTTAAAGAGCGAGATTGTTGTCTTAACTGCTTAATTTTATGCACTAGAATATACAAATAAAACCACCAATATTAGAAAATTTGACTTATCTTGCCTGAAACTCACAATATCATCCATCTTTGATAATTGAACAAAACTTGCCTTAAACTTAATAAATGTCTATGATAATCACCAACAATAAATATAATAAAATAAAAGGTAAATGGAAGATTGATATTTGTCAGTATTAAGAGGCATTCTCTGTAACCATTTACACTTTTGTATAGGGGGTGTGGCACACATGGTCACGGATTTTGATGAAACTTTGCACATTTGCTTGGTACAAGGACTTATGAAGAAAAATGGGTCAAAAAGTTGTTTATATGATTTGGTTGCTATGGTAACAGTTCACCCTATTTTCCCCTCCAAAATCAGACTTTTCAGGAGAAGAAATGCACATTATTCAATTAGACATTGTGCCATTAATACACATTAGTAACACAAATTTAGGTTTGTTTGATAAAATTGATCATAATATGTATTTAAGAAAATGTAAATAACTTTTGAAAACTAAATTCTGATTGGTCAATAGTTACATTAAAAAAGGGAGGGAACTCCCATTTTTGAAATGGAGATTTTTAACCATTTTTAGGGCCTTTCAGAAGCAGTCTTGTTAACTATATCCAAGAACATTATAACTAACTTCCATATCATGTTAGTTCATTCATGAAAAAAAGTTATTGGGATTATTGTTGCTAAGGCTGATAAATACACAACAGTTTGCACAACATAACAATTTTGCATATGCTTTTAAGAGTAGGGGCCGTTTACATGTTCACCAGGCATATTAGGTAGAAAAGATATTGCTGGAAAAATAGATATGCTCCCAATGAGAACTGTTTGGAAACCTTGACCTATGTGTGACTTGGACTCTTATAGGTGTCTATCTATAACCTTAAAGTTCAGGGTCGTAACCACTCATTGGTTTAGCTAATGAACTCAGGTGATTTTTATTTTATACACATTATGGGGGTATTATGGATCTTACTTTTATATTTTATCTAAGTTGAGGAAGTTTGTACAGAAATACAGTGCAGGATTGAGAGCCAGAACTAACCCATCTTTACAGAGTGAACAGATTGGAGTTATCCCCCCTGATGGAATTATATCATATGTAGATGAGGTATGTTAGGGGTAAATTACCCAAAACAATGCAAAAGATAGATGTGTGTGACCTTTTGTGGTTAATTATTACCTTTGCAATGCAAACTCACAAACATTGTTAAATTGTCAGTTTGATATGTATTATTTGCTGTTTGATTGGTCAACAGTTTCACTAAGAAACCAAATTTCATTTTAGTTTCAACATTAATTTAAGTTTATACACTTCCTTGCTTTCTTTACTATTATAGCCCCTTCTAAATGTTTAATAAAAACCTGATTTTCAGATCCATAATGTGATGGTGTATGGTGACATATTACCTTGTATTCTCATTATAAGGTTATTTCCCTAATTCCAGATCCACAATGATGACGGTGTATGGTTACGTCTTAGTCAGGACTCTATCAGAGAGTTCTGTTGTAATGGACACATAGAAGGCTGGGTTCTACAGTATAATAAACACCTGGGTAAAACTATGTTGGTCCCTGTCGAGGAACCCAAGTCTATAGCTAATGAAATCTTAAAGGAAACCATCAGGAGAAACTTGAAAGCTGAGGCCACTAAACATAAAAGAGGTATTGAACAATATTGTATTGAATGTAACAATAGAATTACCTAACATGAATTCTTAATCTCAAATTGTCTTAAAACAATGAACAAATACGAAATACGAAGAGCTACATATTAGAGAAATGTCAGTGGCAATGGTACAGGCATTTCAAAGGTACTCAAGATATAAACCTTGGTCTTCCATTAAAAGCTTAGGGCTCAGCATTTATACAAAACACGACTTCATTCTGTGACACATGCAGAAAATTCAGGTGATTATCTCAGTATTGTATTACTTTTCTACCTCTGAAGTACCTTTTCCTGTTTCCACCACTAATAAAATTTACATATCCATTTAACCAATTTAGGTCCAGCAGTCTTTTTTCCCTTTTCCACCATTGATAAGATGTACATATCTTTTTAACCTATTTAGGTCCAGGCATGTACCAGGTTATAAAGTGTGGATCATTTGGACATAACATTAGATGTGGGCCCAGTCTGAAGTCTACCCCAGTAGGGATGCTCACCATGGAAGATAAAGTATTAGCTATTACTGATGTAAGTTGTTAAAAATATGTTTCAATGTATTAGTACAAGTCAATAATAGTGCAGGGTTATTATATGAAAATGTTTATTCAATAGTTATTGTGAAATGTCTGATTGTATAGCACACAGTAAATGAACTTCACAAGGCTTTAACATGCTTGAACATATTTATATGTCTTAGAAGTAATGAAGAAAATAACCAATTCTGGTTTAATGATTCTGATACTATTCAAGTTAAAACAGAATTTGTATATCCCACACTGTTTGTAGTTTAATGTCAAGTAATGAATAATTTGACATCTATATTTCAGAAAGTGAACCAAGATGGCCACTGGATTAAGATAGACCAGGAGAGTGCAGAAAGTTTTTGTCAAACGAAGAAAGGAGAGTTCTGGTCCCTGGTCCAGGGGAAGGAGGGGATCGTCTACCTTCAGCATGAGAGCGACGTCAAGGAAGGCATCACCCCTATAGAGAATGAGCCTTTCTCCTTCAGTTCTCCACCTAATGGGGCAGTAGGAGGGTTTAATTTTGGGGCGTCACCCCAGATCCCATCCATTAACTCCGTGTTTGGATCATTCAGTGGGGCTCCAAGTACAGGTCATTATGTTTTATTATACCCCCGCTTCGAAGAAGAGGGGGGTATACTGTTTTACCCTTGTCCGTCCGTCCGTCCGTTCGTTCGTCCGTCCGTTCGTTCGTCCGTCCGTCCGTAACAAAACTTCCGTCGCAGTTTCCTAAGCAACTACATAAGACAGAGTTCTGATATTTTGTATACAGCTTTATCATATAGTACCATATGGTGTATACCGATTTTATGCTCCTAGGTAGTCTACTTCCTGTTTACCGAATACTTAGGTTTTTACACATAATGGACATAAATGCAAAATTTCCGTCACAGTTTCCCAAGCAACTACATCAAATAGAGGTCTGATATTTAGTATACAGCTTTATCTTATAGTACCATATGGTGTATATCGATTTTATGCTCCTAGGTAGTCTACTTCCTGTTTACCAAATACTTAGGTTTTTACACATAATGGACATAAAGGCAAAATTTCCGTCACAGTTTCCCAAGCAACGACATGAGATAGAGGTCTGATATTTTGTATACAGCTTTATCCTATAGTACCATATGGTGTATACCGATTTTATGCTCCTAGATAGTGTACTTCCTGTTTACCGAATACTTAGGTTTTTACACATAATGGACATAAATGCAAAATTTCTGTCACAGTTTCCCAAGCAACTACATGAGATAGGGGTCTGATATTTTGTATACAGCTTTATCCTATAGTCCCATATGGTGTAAAGTGTTTTTATGTTCCTAGGTCAACTAATTCCTGTTTACCAAGTATTTCAACTTGTATGCGTGGCTTAGTTTGGGGAGCGGGGGTATCACTAGTGAGCATTAGCTCACAGATTTACTTGTTTTATTTAGTATCGTATCTGATATGTTTTGGTGGTGTTTTAATTTTAAACTGATTTAACTTGTATTACAATCATTATAGCCTAAGTAAATTTGTTAAAAACTATTGATAAATTAGGTACACAAACTATAAAATGACATTAAAATTACTTTGAAAGTATTGTTTATTGAGTAGCAAGTAGTTTTGGTGCACGTTGGTGGATACATGAACAAAATTTAGATTCCAAAAAATTTGAGAAACTCCTTTATATTGATGTTAGAAATTAGGAATCAACAAACCAGTTCTTTTTTTTTTATGACCCCCAAAATTACATGTCAGTGTGCATAAAACTTTATTCATTTAGCCTAACTCATGTCTGTTCATATTTAGATTTCTCAGTACAAAGAGTTCTATTCAGCCATTTCAGAAAGCCTAAATGATAATGATTAAAATTTTGTAAAACCATACTGTAAATCATAGCAATTTTCCGACCTGTCATACTTCGACTAAATGATTTTTGTGCAGGGGGATAGGTTCTTCTAATTAGTCCCCTACCGGCGAAAGCCGAAGGGGACTATAGGTTTGCGCTCTGTCCGTCTGTCTGTCCGTCTGTCTGTCCGTCTGTCTGTCTGTCACGCCTCAGTTTTCCGCACTTTTTTTCTAAACGCTTATAGATAATGAACTGATTTTTGGTATGTGAGTTAACCTTGATGAGTTACAGATCAAGTTTGAGTTTCATGCCGGTCCACAAATTTTTATGGGAGTTATGGCCCTTTGAACTTTGAAAATTCACTAAAATTTTAGTTTTCCGCACTTTTTTTCTAAACGCTTATAGATAATGAACTGATTTTTGGTATGTGAGTTAACCGTGATGAGTTACAGATCAAGTTTGAGTTTCATGCCGGTCCACAAATTTTTATGGGAGTTATGGCCCTTTGAACTTTGAAAATTCACTAAAATATCAGTTTTCCGCACTTTCTTTCTAAACGCTTATAGATAATGAACTGATTTTTGATATGTGAGTTTATCTTGATGAGTTACAGATCAAGTTTGAGTTTCGTGCTGGTGCACAAATTTTTATGGGAGTTATGGCCCTTTGAACTTTGAAAATTCAATAAAATTTCAGTTTTCCACACTTTTTTTCTAAACGCTGATAGATAATGAACTGATTTTTGGTATGTGATTTTATCTTGATGAGTTACAGATCAAGTTTGAGTTTCGTGCTGGTGCACAAATTTTTATGGGAGTTATGGCCCTTTGAACTTTGAAAATTCAATAAAATATCAGTTTTCCGTACTTTTTTTCTAAATGCTTATAGATAATGAAATGATTTTTGGTATGTGATTTTATCCTGATGAGTTACAGATCAAGTTTGAGTTTCGTGCCAGTCCACAAATTTTAATGGGAGTTATGGCCCTTTGAACTTTGAAAATTCAATAAAATATCAGTTTTCCGCACTTTTTTCTAAACGCTTATAGATAATGAAATGATTTTTGGTATATGAGTTTATCTTGATGAGTTACAGATCAAGTTTGAGTTTCGTGCTGGTCCACAAATTTTTATGGGAGTTATGGCACTTTGAAGTTAGAAAATCCATTGCAATTTTATTTTCTACACTTTTTTATTGTTCCTTGTAGTTATTAAACTGATCAAGTTTAGGTATTCATTTGTTTGACAAATTGTTACCAGTGACTGAAATATGAGGCCGGTAGGGGACTATGTATTGTTTTGCAATACTCTCAGAATGCTTGTTTTCTTTAATCCTTATATGTTGGCACCCCTTAAAAGGTAGATTAGCAGTAAAGGAGTAAGTCCTCATCATACAATTTTTGTTTTACAATTTAGGACCATTTGGGAGAAGTGCTAGTTTACCTACCAATGTTTTCTCATTTGGGCCTGGATTCCAAGGTAATCATAATAGAAAAACAGGTTTTATCAACCTGAAACTAATAAATACATATTAAATACCTATTTGGTAGATAGATCTAGAGTCTAAGACAAAAGTTCTGGGGATGAATTTTCAGACCTATATTTTTTTTGTGTGCCCTTAATCAGCACAAAAATAAAATTTATCAAGGTAAGGGTTTTATAACCCATAGAAACCCCCGTTTGGATCTGCTTCTAACTTCTTAGAAGACTATACAATAAATAAACTACTATTAAATTTGAAAGCACCAAGTGTTTATCATTAAAGTTTCATTACTAAAAAACTTTTAGTTTAGTTGTCGTTTTCTATTTGATTTCAATGAGCATTTTATAACTGTGTCTCTATCTTCTGCTACAACAGGAAGTACCCCTTCACCAGCCCCTACATTTGGCCAGCGACCAATCAGTGACAGTTATGCTACCAGCTTTGACAGTTCCTACCAATCAACAGACCTGACACATACCACATCCCATCCATCATTTGGATCTGAATCTCCCTTCACACCAGCATCTTCCTTTGCCAAGATGGATACGTCTGTCAGGTCCAAGTCACCAATGTCAACCACAAGGTCACCTGTGTCAGGGTCACCAAAGTCATCCAGGCGTGACCCAGGGATTCCTCCAGAACTACAAGGCGTGTCAGTCAAGGATCTAGTAAAAGCTTTAGGTAAATAAATGATTAATTGTCAGACAAATATAAAGTATTGCTTGGTTAATCAGATTAATTATCACAATTGTCATGTGAAACATTCTTTAATCAAAAATCCATTGTACATGTGGTAGTGATTACATATGGAGATAAGTTGAGATATACATATGTGGATGCAGAAGTGTATTTTTACACCAATGTCAAACATTCTAAAAAGTAAAAATTAAGTTGAGCGACACTTATTAAGTTATTATAACCCTCACAGCAATAGTGGGTATTTAGTAACCATCTTGTCTATCTTTTTTTAGAATTTTTAGATAATTGGGAACCAGGGCTATATTTTTGGTGCTATGAAAAATGTACATAGTTTCAGCGGTAGAAAATTCATTGTATTTCAAATCCTATATTTCCTCATGTTATTAAAAATCCTGAATACATTTGTAGTAATGAATATGTATTGACAATGTAGCATGTCAACACAGGATTTATTTTAAAATATTTTCCACATCCCCAAACTTTAGTATGTAGCTGTAAGGACATAATGAAACTAAGTCATATAATTGGTGAGTGATTTGAATGTCAATGTAATGATTTAGCTTCAACATTGTACCATTAAGTGGCTTCACTGTTGTATGATTGTTTCCTATAATACTGTGACATTTATAATTGTAAGGCTTGAAAATGATGCCACGGTTAATACAGGCTCACAGTATTATAGGAAAGCAGTATAATTTGTTCCTATATGATTTTGGCTTCAAACAATTTTGTTGAAATCATGATATGATTTCTTCAAAGGATTAGTTAATTAATTTTCTGTATACTTTTATAAATGTGATTTTTCAAAGTAATTGTCATTTTTTAAGTAGATGGTTGTAAAATTTGTCTTTGAACTTATTTTACCAGTATATGAAGCTTATTATCTTTTTTGAAGTATTCTTTTTCTGTTAAGTTGGCATGCTGTCATTTATATATATATTGTCTATTTTATTTTGCTTTAGTGAGGTCATGTTCACCTTCAAGTAAAAACTATAAAAAGGTCTCCACTTGGCTAAAAAACGATGATCTGGAAGTCATTCGTGGCACTTCTATCAAAAGGCTAGCAGCCATTATAGGTAAACAGGCTGTTGTTGTCATGGTAACTTTTGTTTACTGCCTTCCATGTTGTTTTTTCCATCTAGGTTTTAGTTTTATATTTGTTGTAGTCAGATGTAGTGACTTTTTTATCGTTGTATTTCCAGTCAATATTGTTATTTTTATTAGCTCACCTGGACCGAAGGTCCATGTGAGCTATTACCATCACTTGGCGTCCTTCGTCGTCGTCTGTCGTCGTCTGTCGTCGTCTGTTAACAATTTTTCAAAAATCTTCTCCTCTGAAACTACTGAACAGAATTTAATGAAACTTGTAATGAATGATCCTTAGGGTGTCCTGCACCAAACTTGTGTTTCAATTTTTGATCCGTCAAAAAAGATGGCCACCGTTACTAAAAATAGACCAGGGGGGTCAGACTACTGTTTTTGGCTTATAAATCAAAAAGTATAAGAGATAGAGGAAATCTGAGGCCACGCTACTGATTCAGCATCAAAAGCTCTACAAAAGTCTCCATTTGGTCAAAGTTGTCAGATAACCCCTTATAGGGGTAACGGCCCCTTAAAGGTGAAAAATAGCATTTTTTCATGTTTTTGGCCTACAGAATGAAAACTATTGCAGATAGAGATTAGCTGTTGCTTGCTAAAATGTTCAGCTCATTTAACTCTACAAAAGTCTTCATAGGGTCGAAGTTGTCAGATGACCCCTTACAGGGGTTACGGCCCCTTAAAGGTGAAAAATAGCCATTTTTTATGTTTTTGGCTTACAGAATGAAAACTATTGCAGATAGAGATTAGCTGTTGCTTGCTTAAATGTTTAGCACATTTAGCTCTACAAAATTCTCCATATGGTCGAAGTTGTCAGATGACCCCTTATAGGAGTTACGACCCCTGAAAAATACCGATTTTTCATTTTTGTCCTACAGAATGAAAACTATTGCAGATAGAGATTAGCTGTTGCTTGCTTAAATGTTCAGCTCATTTAGCTCTACAAAATTCTCCATAGGGTCGAAGTTGTCAGATGACCCCTTATAGGGGTTACGGCCTCTGAAAAATAAAGATGTTTCATGTTTTTGGCCTACAGAATGAAAACCATTGCAGATAGAGATTAGCTGTTGCTTGCTTAAATGTTCAGCTCATTTAGCTTTACAAAATTGTCCATAGGGTTGAAGTTGTCAGACAACCCCTTTAAGGGGTTACGGCCACTGAAAAAAAGCGTTTTTTCATGTTTTTGGCCTACAGAATGAAAACTATTGCACATAGAGATTAGCTGTTGCTTGCTTAAATGTTCAGCTCATTTAGCTCTACAAAATTCTCCATAGGGTCGAAGTTGTCAGATGACCCCTTATAGGGGTTACGGCCCCTGAAAAATAGCGATTTTTCATGTTTTTGGCCTACAGAATGAAAACTATTGCAGATAGAGATTAGCTGTTGCTTGCTTAAATGTTCAGCTCATTGAGCTCTACAAAAGTCTCCATAGGGTCAAAGTTGTCAGATGACCCCTTATAGGGGTTACGGCCCCTGAAAAAAGCGATTTTTCATGTTTTTGGCCTACAGAATGAAAACTATTGCAGATAGAGATTACCTGTTGCTTGCTTAAATGTTCAGCTCATTTAGCTCTACAAAAGTCTCCATAGGGTCGAAGTTGTCAGATGACTCCTTATAGGGGTTATGGCCCCTTATAGGTGAAAAATGGTGTTTTTGGTCTATAGAATGAAAACTATTGCAGGTAGAGAAAAGCTGTTGCTAGCTTAAATGTTCAGCTCATTTAGCTCTACAAAAGTATAGGGTCAACATCAAGACCAGGTGAGCGATTCAGGCTCCTGGGAGCCTCTTGTTTATTATTGAGCTTTTTATTGTTTTCTTATTTATATATATGTTTCACTAGAACATGTATGATGTCTTGACTAAATATTGTATTTATGCCTCCATGAACTTGTAACGCTAACTATATTACCATGATTGTCTGAATTTATGAGATGTAACTTCTTCTAAACCACATGCTAAAATTCATGATTATCAGTTATTAGTTAAGGAAGATATTTGTGCTAATAAGGAGTTAAGACATACAAAGTGCAAGTCATCTTAAATTGCTTGATGGAATTTGATGAAAATTTACATATAAAGAGTGTGATATGAAGGTGTGCTTATATAAATAGATTTTCTCTCTTGTACTTGTAGATTTTTTTTTCCAAATGTAGTCAAAAATAGAATGAAGTATTCTTAGTAAGCTTGCTTGAAGCTCACTCTTATTATATCTATAACTGATTATATCTTTAAAATTATATTCCAGCAGTTTTTTTTAACATTTCATACATGCTTTTTTTTAAGAAAGATTATAGTTACCCATTTTAGATTTAGATATTTAGATATCAGTGTTGTCAAGAAGACCAATTTTCATAAGTTGATAAAAGGATGGTATCTTCTTGTCAATCATTTATTTTCCTTTTCTAGGAGATTTTGTAAAGCTTCTCAATTTAATAAAATTCTAGTTGCTTTGTATTATATTTTATTGTGATATTTAGTTTTGTCTTGCCTGTGATGAATAATCACAGAAGGCTAGACATAGGTATTACTTCCTGGTGTTGCCATAAACTCTAAACTATGACCTTGTGATCTTCTTTTTAAAGTAAAATTTGTAGTAGACATTTAATATTTGGTGTACAAACACTTTAGGTTATTGTCTACATAACTATCACCATGTATTTTGACACCAACTCCATTTCACACTTAAATAACTTTTATGGCATTAACTTTTTGTGAAGAGTTTTGTGGAAAATAAATTACTTGAAAATTATACTGTAGAAGCATCTATGCAACTATCAGCTAACGCTTACCGCTTTGTGTTTCAACCATTCTGTAACTTTGTCTTTTAGGGGACCTAAACTTTCTTATCCTACTTTCCTGTAAATATAAGAGTTATGGAATTCAACTCCCTGTTGTATGACATAGCTGTCAAACTTAATTTGTATGGTGTGTGTAATGTTTATCTTCGTATTATTATATGGTTCTAAGAAGTGAATATGTATATTTTTTATTGTTACATAGTTGTATTGTATCATTTCTCTGTCTAGTTTCTTACAGTAGGTCTTACATTCACCTCCAAGTGGTATCATGCTTCATATTGAGCTTTTTACATTATTGATTTTTACTTGGTGTAATAGCTGTGCTTTGATAATCAGTTTCATTTAGCCCAAGCTTTCATTCTTAACAGATTATTGGTTTCTATTTTTAGGAGAAAGTCGAGCCAATGGTAATGGACCAACTCCTGCTCCATCTCCTCCTGGTACTCCAAAGAAGTCTGGTTCCCGAAGTAACAGTCCACACTTGGCACCAGATGCACCAGGTATAAGCAAGAAATATAAAACTGTTGACAATGGTCATTGGTTAAATTGTAACTTTGTTTAGCATATATGTAGAAATTTACCCAAAATGAGTATGAGTGAGTTTTCTTAGTTTGTTCAATAGAAATAAGGCCACTTTTACACTTGAAATAATTGAATCGAATTCAACTGAAACAAATCATATTAGTTCAAACTAAAGTAGAATACCCCTGAGGTAAATTTATGTCAGATATTTCTTTTGTATTTCATTTATTCCTAATATTGTATCTCAATGTGATTTGTGTCTTTTTTAAAAGTAAACTGTATATGTGTTTCCTTTATTGTAGGTTCACCTAGAACTGGATCACCAAATCCCAGCCATTGCCCCAAACTTTCAAAATCTGATTCTAAAACAGTGGTATCAGATTCCTCATCCCAGGCCTCACTGAAAGAGGAAACATTTACAACACCCCCAGACAGCCCTATACCAACCAGGAAGACTCTACTAAAGAAGGAACCATCATTTGACAGATTCTCTCAATCTCCTCCAAGCTCTCCTGTGTTGAGGGGCAGATTGTCTGATGCTGCTAAAGATGGCCGCTCATCTCCTTTGAGGGAGGGATTACTTAGTACCAACCATGTGGCCACTAGAAGGGACAGTTTTGGAAGTCCTCCTACAATATCGGGTAGAAAGGATAGTTTGGGTAGCCCTGTACCTCAGAGAAGGGAAAGCTTTGGTAGCCCTAGGCATACATCACCCAGGTAGGTTAAGATAGTCTGGGTAGCCCCGTATCTCAGAGAAGGGAAAGCTTTGGTAGCCCGAGGCATACATCACCCAGGTAGGTTAAGATAGTCTGGGTAGCCCTGTACCTCAGAGAAGGGAAAGCTTTGGTAGCCCTAGGCATACATCACCCAGGTAGGTTAAGATAGTCTGGGTAGCCCCGTATCTCAGAGAAGGGAAAGCTTTGATAGCCCGAGGCATACATCACCCAGGTAGGTTAAGATAGTCTGGGTAGCCCTGTACCTCAGAGAAGGGAAAGCTTTGGTAGCCCTAGGCATACATCACCCAGGTAGGTTAAGATAGTCTGGGTAGCCCCGTATCTCAGAGAAGGGAAAGCTTTGGTAGCCCGAGGCATACATCACCCAGGTAGGTTAAGACAGTCTGGGTAGCCCTGTACCTCAGAGAAGGGAAAGCTTTGGTAGCCCTAGGCATACATCACACAGGTAGGTTAAGATAGTCTGGGTAGCCCTGTATCTCAGAGAAGGGAAAGCTTTGGTAGCCCTAGGCATACATCACCCAGGTAGGTTAAGACAGTCTGGGTAGCCCTGTACCCCAGAGACGGGAAAGCTTTGGTAGCCCTAGGCATACATCACCCAGGTAGGTTAAGACAGTCTGGGTAGCCCTGTACCCCAGAGAAGGGAAAGCTTTGGTAGCCCTAGGCATACATCACCCAGGTAGGGTTCGGTTCTGTAAATCTGCAGAACACACATGTAAAGAATTTCTGTGTTATATAATGTTGATAATCAGTGAACGTCTCAGTCAGTAGGTAAATGGTGTCACAAGTCATGATTTGAAAATGTCCTACAACACTCAATATAAGTAAAACTGACATACACTTTGGGTTACTTGAAGGCATGAGTTTATGTTAAAATTGATGATTACTTTCAGCTGTTCCCTATTTTTTTGTTCATCATGAAAAAATGCTATCTTTAAAAGTTAAAATAAATATTTATATGCCTGCCAAAAATAATGGACTAGGGCACATACCAATGTAATATTTAGAAGATTGGATTTGTTCAACACAAAATTTAATCTTTACAATTATAATGAATGTTTGATTTGAATAGTCTCCACATAATTGATTTTAAATGATGTTTTCATTGTTTCTTTTGTAGTCCACAGCGTGGCAGTCCCAGAAGAGGAAGCAGTCCCCTACTACATCACCATAGCTCCCCAAGGTCCTCTCCTGTCATGGGGTCTGACCAACCAGGAAGTGATAAATACTTCAACATAGGGTCTGGTCCTGGCAAAGATGAATCACCTAGGTAATCAGATAAGTGATTTACTGAAGGCATATTTGTGAAAGCAGTAATAAATGGCTCAAATTTCGTTATATTCATTCTATGGTGCACTTTATCATCGTAAAAATTAAAAAAAGATGAGAGTTATACCAGCAAATGTATCTACTTAAAGTATTTATAATTTTCACAAACAAAGTCTAGGGGTATATAGAATTTACTATACATCTCATGAGTGCAACTCCTTTATGCAAAAAGTACATTATAGGGAATTTTTCTTATTTCAGGATGTCTCCCAAGCCAGGCCGTAAGGACAGAAGACAACTGAGGACTAAGAAAGATCGACCTTCATCACCTAAGGAGGTACCACCTATAGTGAGGAGTAGGTCATCTTCTACTTCCTTTCTAATGGATAAACCCAAGGAGCCAGTGAAGGAAGCCCTGTCACCATCAGTGGCTGAATGTCTTAGAGCAGTGTTTGCCGCATTCCTGTGGCACGAGGGAATAGTTCATGACGCCATGGCTTGTGCATCATTCTTAAAGTTTCATCCAGATCTAAACAAGGAGATACCCAAGTTTGCTAACAAGAAAAAACAAGAACGGACCAGGACTAGACATCTGACAGAGTCACACAAAGACCACTTGAACAAGAAAAGAGAAAATATAAACATTAATGAGTCAAGGGTTAGGTTTAACTTAGAACCACAGTTTCTAAGGAGTGATTCAGAAAAATCGGATAAGTCTGATAAAAGTGATAAACCAGATTCTCCAAGGGACCTAAAGTTTACCAAGAAACCAGTAGAAAGACATAAATCTGAAGGTAGCTGTGTCCTTGACATGTTTGACAAGGCAGACAAAGAACGAGAAAAGGTCAAGGGGTCATCACTTCCTCCCACCCTGCAACACTTGGTTTACTTCTGGGAGGAGTTATCGAGTGGAGTTCTGAGGATCATTGTACAAGACTTAGTCTATCCCAGTCAAGCTGTCTCTCTAAAAGCTAAGAAAGGGGAAAAGAAAGATAAAGAGAAAGAAAAGGAGAAAAAGAACAAGAAAAAGAAAGAACAGAAGCAGGTTATCAGAGGAAATGCTTTTGGCGAGGCCATGGTGGGAATATTTGGAGGCGGTGGAGGAGGGGCTGGCTACAAGGGTGACACCTGGTGTGAATTATGTGGGGGAACATTCCCACATCCTGTTACATACCACATGAGACAGAACCATCCTGGGTGTGGTCGCCATGCTGGTGGCAAAGGGTACAACAGCAGTGGCAACTTCTGTGGTGGTTGGGCAGGTAACTGTGGTGAAGGTGGCTACGGTGGCAGTGGGTGGTATCTGATCTGTGAGACCTGTAGAGAGAAATACCTTAAAGACAAGAAACAGCAACAGAAAGATAAGGACAAGGGGAAGAAAGTAAAGAAGAAAAATACCCAGTCTAGATCTCAAGCCATACTGAGCCACCAAGAGCCACACGTTGTACTGAAATCTAATGCTATGTTTTTATTAGACCTAGCCAGTGCTTCAGGGTTCTCCCTCCCTGTTAATTCTCATAAGAAACATAACAACCAGAACAGTACAGATTTATTGTTACCCAGTGTTTACGAGGAATATGGCTTGGAGTTAAATCCATTTCCCCAAGTACCGTTTACCTATCTAGTGAGACAAGGGGCCCAGAATTCAGATTCTGCCTTCGCTGATGATTTCTACATCGATGCTGAAGAGAGAGTGTTTGTGAGGTCTGGTTCTATGAGTATTGCATCAAAGAATGTGTCCTTTACAAGACCAAGACTTCCAACAGAACCACGTCACAGTCCATTAGCTAGGTCAGGGTCATTAGGTCAGGACATGAGGCCTTGTCTGTCTCATATATCACCTCCTAGTCCTAGGGTAAGATTATAATTATATATAAATACTAGTATACAAATTAATGTGGTAAATTAATAAATTCATAGTGCTCAGTATTAGATTTTCAGTAAATGTTTGGACCTAAAGAATTTTTTTTACACAAATAAAGTTATTTCCAACTGTCATACTAAACATGTGCATATGCAGTGACATGATTTTCTGTTACATACTTACAATATTTTAAGAATATACGAGGAATGATTTGAAAAATAAAAGCAAAAAAAAAATGGATAAACACAGCCACTGATTTAGTAATGACCACTTCAGTTTACACTTCTGTTGATTTTTTAAAGAATTTTAGACTGGTTTAATATATGTATTTATTTTGTATTGATAAGTTTTCAATTTAAAAGCAAGTTTTTTCCAGGATTTTAGTGTAGATAGCAGTGGTAATTCAGATAGTAAACAGACACCTAGAAGTGCTGGTACCAGTCCTGAATCAGAATCTGACCAATTACCAAAGAAGTCTGCCTTCCAACGGAGTATATCAGAATACGTCTCAGATAACGATGACAATAATGACAAGAATCATGGGAAATATTCTGGTAGACGGAGAAACAATAGTGGTGGTGTCACAGGTATTCAATTTTTAATTTGATAGTTCTATGTTTTAAGACATGTCAGTGATAATCCTACCATAACCAGGCCCTAGCTCCACAAAACATTAAATTTTTAAATCAAAGAACGTTCTCAACCCCCATACTAAACACAATGAGTTGAGAATGTTCTCGAGTATTTTGCAGGTTTTGTAGCACTGGAGCCTGGTCATTAATAAATTTAAGACTATATACAATCTTCATTTGTGTTAGGATCTTCACAACAAATTCCTGACAAACTTAAATTATAATCAAAGTTCCATTTTAACAGGTGTTGGAATGTCTGTACTAAAACACCCCTCAGTTGCTATCTCTAAACTGATAACTTTAGTACTATTATATGTTTTATTTCAACAGGTGGTGGGATGTCCCTACTAAAGCACCCCTCAACTGCCATGTCTAAACTAATAACCACAGTACTATTACCGTATTTTGCCGTGCATAATGCGCATTTATGTACAATGCGCACCCCCTTTTCATGATGAAAATCTGGGGAAAAAACGAAGTTTTGTGTAAAATCTGCGATCTTTTTCTATGACAGAGAACCCTGAAAATTTGTCTCTTTTTTCAGGTAGAAAGACTACAGATGAAGATTTTTTAATAAAAATAAAATTGTTTTGTAATTATTTGTGAAAATAAAAATAAACTGTTTTTATTATGCCAGCAAGATCGTAAATCCCGGTAATGGTCCCCCTTTTCAATTAACAAACAACAAGTGTTAACCCAAGCTCATATCTTTTGATGAAAACAATAAAGGTGTCAAAACAGTAATGATCAACAAATTACTATTCAAACAATCCTGAAGTATTACAGCTGAATGGCTTTAATTGTTAATTGTCCAAGCCAGTTTGACAAAATAAATAAATAAATAAATAAAATTTTGACAAAATATCGATGTTTTGTGCAAATTGCCAAAGTGTCAAAACAAATAATTACCAGTAAATCTAAATTATCTCCAGCTTGGGATGAATATTTATTCACAAAACAATAAAAACATGGTTATATCTTACTCAAGTTGCTCAAATAATTACATGAAAGAAAATACACAATCATGTAAACAAACCATTCTATTTTTAGAATTATTTAAATGAGGTAACTGAGGGGAATACACAATATTGATTCAGAAAGGAAACAAGTAAAGGGAGAATGAATAAATAAATTAGAATCATATTTTATTATTCTTATTTTGAATAAAGAAATTGGACAAAAGTATTTTTTAAGAACACAAATGTTTTTACCAACTTGTTTCAAAGTGGTGCTCCGAAGTCAACGGAGGAATTTACCCACTACAACAACAACAACAATGGCGGTCGATATGAAAATGAAATTTATTTACAAACACATGAAGACACTGGAATTAAGTTTTTATTCAATAAAAGCATGATAAAATTTATTTGGAGATACTAATAATGAACAGTATTCAATAGAAACCATGTGAGTTATGATTATTGTGTTCAATCATGGATGAATCTTGTGTCCAAAGTCTGACAAACATCGATCTTTTGCCGTTGCTGATGTTCATGAAAATGTATGAAAATCTCGTATCGGGATGTATTGTGCGCACCCCTATGTTAGAATCAGGAAAAAAATGTAAAAAACTGCGCACTATGCACGGCAAAATACGGTATATGTTTTATTATGTCTCCCCTTCCCAGAAGGGGGAGACTTATTGTTTTTGTGTCAGTTCTCCTCTTCTTCTCATACAAAGCGTGTCCTGGTCATAACTTTTTTATCCTTTGAGATTGGGCTTTGATATGGCATGTGGATGTATCACCATGAGACGAAGTGTTGCGTACCAGAATGACCTTCATTTGAACTTGACCTTTGACCTCAAGGTCAAATTAATGCTAATTGTCTCGCCTGCGACGAATAGTCGCAGAAGGCGAGACATAGGTATTACTTTCTGGCGGCGGCGGCGTCGTAAACTTTTTTGTAAGACTTTTGTGGACAATGAATTGCTTGAAAAGTATAATAGCTAGGCATCTGATATTTGGTATACAGATAGTTCAGGTTATGGTCTACGCAACTGTCACCATGCCGTTTGCCCTGACCCCATTTTCACGCTCCAGTGACTCTGTGAACTTAGGTCTTTTTTCAGGCCGTAAACTTTTTTGTAAGACTTTTGTGGACGATGAATTGCTTGAAAAGTATAATAGCTAGGCATCTGATATTTGGTATACAGACAGTTCAGGTTATGGTCTACGCAACTGTCACCATGCCATGTGACCCTGACCTTATTTTCACGCTCCAGTGACTCTGTGAACTTAGGTCTTTTTTCAGGCTGTAAACTTTTTTGTAAGACTTTTGTGGACGATGAATTGCTTGAAAAGTATAATAGCTAGGCATCTGATATTTGGTATACAGACAGTTCAGGTTATGGTCTATGCAACTGTCACCATGCTGTGTGACCCTGACCTCATTTTCCCGCTCCAGTGAATCTGTGAACTTAGGTATTTTTCAGGCTGAAAAACTTTTTTGTAAGACTTTTATGGACGATGAATTGCTGGAAAGTTATAATAGCTAGGCATCTGATATTGGGTAAACAGACAGTTGCGGTTATGGACAACGCAACTGTCACCATGCCGTGTGACCATGACCCCATTTTTACGCTCCAGTGACTCTGTGAACTTAGGTCTTTTTTTCAGACAGAAAACTTTTTGTAATACTTGTGTGGACAATGGATTGCTTGAATAGTATAATAATTAGGCATCTGTTATAAGGTATACTGACACTTTTTGTGTTTATATCAAGAAGTGAAAGCTTAGGTAGTTGATTTTAGCGATGGTGCCGGCAGGCGAGACATACTTTTAGTGGCCACACTTGTTTTACATCCAAAGTGTTCCAGGCCATAACTTTTTTGTTCTTTGACATAAGGCTTTGATACTTTCACCATGAGCGATGTGTCACGTACCAGAATAATCTTCATATGACCTTGTCCTTTGACCTCAAGGATAAATTTATGCTTAATTTACATGGAAAATGTGTCTGTGCCATAACTTTTTTTGTTCTTTGGCATAGGGCTTTAATATTTGACATGTTGATGTATTACCATGACATTATGTGTTGCGTACCAGGATGACCTTCATATGCCCTTGACCTTTGACCTTAAGGTCAAATTAAAGCTAATTTTACATGCAAAGTGTGTCCTGGTCATAACTTTTTTTCCTTTGATATTTGGCATGTGGATGTTTCGCCATGAGACAATGTGTCGCATACCAGAATGACCTTCACATGACCTTGACCTTTGACCTCAAGGTCAAATTAATGCTTTTTTACATCCAATGTGTTCCAGGTCATTCCTTTTTTGTTCTTTGACATACGGCTTTGATATTTGGCATGTGGATGTATCACCATGAGAGTATGTGTCCTGTACCAGAATGACCTTGACCTCAAGGTCAAATTAATGCTAATAATATGTGCAAATTGTGTCCTGGTCATAACTTTTTATCCTTTGATATTTGCATGTGGATGTTTCACCATGAGACGACGTGTCGCGTACCAGAATGACCTTCATATAACCTTGACCTTTGACCTCAAGATCAAATTATTGCTATTTTTACACGTAAAACATGTCTGGACCATATTTACTTTAATCCTATTCATACTAAAGCACCCCTTAGCTGCCATGTCTAAACTGATAACTACAGTACTATTATATGTTTTATTTTAACAGATGGTGGGATGTCCCTACTAAAGCACCCCTTAGCTGCCATGTCTAAACTGATAACTACAGTACTATTATATGTTTTATTTTAACAGATGGTGGGATGTCCCTACTAAAGCACCCCTTAGCTGCCATGTCTAAACTGATAACTACAGTACTATTATATGTTTTATTTTAACAGATGGTGGGATGTCCCTACTAAAGCACCCCTTAGCTGCCATGTCTAAACTGATAACTACAGTACTATTATATGTTTTATTTAAACAGATGGTGGGATGTCCCTACTAAAGCACCCCTTAGCTGCCATGTCTAAACTGATAACTACAGTACTATTATATGTTTTATTTTAACAGATGGTGGGATGTCCCTACTAAAGCACCCCTTAGCTGCCATGTCTAAACTGATAACTACAGTACTATTATATGTTTTATTTTAACAGATGGTGGGATGTCCCTACTAAAGCACCCCTCAGCTGCCATGTCTAAACTGATAACCACCGTAGATAAAGGTGTATCTGATAATGATGGAGACCGAGCGTTACAGAGACCTGTGATGTCCTTCATTGTACAGAGACATGACCTTGAGGGGTTACAGCTAGCCATGAGGCAGGCTCTGAGGAAGTCAGCTTGTAGAGTGTTTGCTATGCAGGTATAGAAACAATAATCATAGCTAGGTAAAGTTTTTATTGTTGCCTTTCAACATGTGTGAATCCAAAGCATGAGGTAAATTATAGTAAAAACCAATTTGTTAAAAAACAGATGTTAAAGATTTAAAATCTGTAACAAAATATGGTTAAATACATGTATCTGTAGTTCTTTCTTTTTTAAATACTTAAGTTGAAATTGGATGAAATCAACAACATTGCAAATACTAAGTTCCCAGTCATTTTTGTGTGGCAAATTGATAATGTTTCTTTTTAGGTACAAAAATATTAGAAAACATATAGTACCAAAATGGCAATTATGTAGGCCGCTCTCCTAATTTTTATTGAAATGTTAAGTTTAAATTTTTTTCTAGGCACTGAACTGGTTGCTACGGAGTGTAACACAGATGGTATGTCTTCATGACCTGATGTGGTTTTTTGTTGCCTCCCTGACCCCGCCCTCTGATGAGGAGGAGGAGGAAGAAGAGGAAGCAGAGAAAGGAAAAGAGAAAAAGAAGAAAGACGTCAAGAAAGATCAGGAGGTTTGATATTTTGCTGATTTTTTTTATATGCTCAAAATTAAAGAAGGGATATGGAGTATATATGCATGGTGCTCAAGTTCACATCTTTAATATGTGTTGAAGCACAGGAATAGTATTAAGTGTGAAGGAATTTTAGGTGTCCAAAATCAGTGGACACAGAAGACAACAGCACAAAGGAACGGACAAAAAAATACAGTAAACAACATTACTGTATATGAAAAATGACCATTTACACAAATTATTGTAGTGGTACCCTGTGTGGCTCATAGTTAAATTTACCAAAAAACACTCAAAATTTGCCTGTTTTTTTACAGTATTTCACAAAATTACAGTTTTTAAGCAACTTTGGGTAATTATTTTCACATCACAATTAATGACTTTAAACAAAATCATGTTGATATTATAAATTTTAACTAATTTAAAGTAAATATTGCATATTTCCAGCTTATTTTAATAATGTCAAAATTTGCAAGCAGAATTGGGCTCTTATCAAACCTTGTCCTTTGTCCGGTACCATACTTTGATGTTTATTTCTATAGGATGCCCCAGTATGTGAACACCCCTTACAAGAAGATGTGATCTTTGTTTTACAGGATGCCCCAGTATGTGAACACCCCTTACAAGAAGATGTGATCTTTGTTTTACAGGATGCCCCAGTATGTGAACAACCATTACAATGTGTGATCTTTTGTTTTACAGGATGCCCCAGTATGTGAACACCCCTTACAAGATGTGATCTTTGTTTTACAGGATGCCCCAGAATGTGAACACCCATTACAAGATGTGATCTTTTGTTTTACAGGATGCCCCAGTATGTGAACATCCTTTACAAGATGTGATCTATGTTTTACAGGTCATTAATACAGGATGCCAAAGTATGTGAACATCCTTTACAAGATGTGATCTTTGTTTTACAGGATGCCCCAGTATGTGAACACCCCTTACAAGATGTGATCTATGTTTTACAGGATCCCCCAGTATGTGAACATCCCTTACAAGATGTGATCTTTTGTTTTACAGGATGCCCCAGTATGTGAACATCCTTTACAAGATGTGATCTTTGTTTTACAGGTCATTAATACAGGATGCCAAAGTATGTGAACACCCTTTACAAGATGTGATCTTTGTTTTACAGGATGCCCCAGTATGTGAACACCCCTTACAAGATGTGATCTTTGTTTTACAGGATGCCCCAGTATATGAACACCCATTACAAGATGTGATCTTTGTTTTACAGGATGCCCCAGTATATGAACACCCCTTACAAGATGTGATCTTTTGTTTTACAGGATGCCCCAGAATGTGAACACCCATTACAAGATGTGATCTTTTGTTTTACAGGATGCCCCAGTATGTGAACATCCTTTACAAGATGTGATCTATGTTTTACAGGTCATTAATACAGGATGCCAAAGTATGTGAACATCCTTTACAAGATGTGATCTATGTTTTACAGGTCATTAATACAGGATGCCAAAGTATGTGAACATCCTTTACAAGATGTGATCTTTTGTTTTACAGGATGCCCCAGTATATGAACACCCATTACAAGATGTGATCTATGTTTTACAGGATCCCCCAGTATGTGAACATCCCTTACAAGATGTGATCTTTTGTTTTACAGGATGCCCCAGAATGTGAACACCCTTTACAAGATGTGATCTTTTGTTTTACAGGATGCCCCAGTATGTGAACATCCTTTACAAGATGTGATCTTTGTTTTACAGGTCATTAATACAGGATGCCAAAGTATGTGAACATCCTTTACAAGATGTGATCTTTGTTTTACAGGATGCCCCAGTATGTGAACACCCATTACAAGATGTGACAGTTGCAGGACAGGCTGTAGAGCCCCTGACTGAAGTCTTCCACACCCTACTGCAGACCACAGCAGACGTCATGATGCATCTACCCTGGGGATCTGCTATTCAGGTATACACTAAAAACCTTCTCTTGTCTTCTAAAAGTGCATGTGATATAAAAACATGATCTCTCCAATTAGTGAATACAAGAAATAAAGATGAATAATAAGTTTAAATTGCACAATATTCAACAGAACAGTTACAAAAATCTGTTTAAAGTGTGTATATTGATTCTGTGCCTATTTTGTTTTCTCAAACCCGTTTTACTCTTTAAATGTATAATGTACATGTAGGTGTATATGTAAATGATTTTCTTTTCAAATTTTTGATAGATTTTCATGGAAGGATGTATTTAATAAATATTCACAATATAATGTGAAAGAGCTCATTCAGTCAGATCAAGTAAGGTTTCATGATGTTAATTCTGAAATTTTTTGATCTAATACTTGAAAAATACAAAGAAATGATTACAGCATTTTTATATTTTATTTTACAGCAAATGGCCGTGCATTGTTTCTGTCTGAACTTTAAGCCGTCAGATCACCAGTTCCTCCATGAGAGCCATGTATTCAGTAACATCAGTAGGATACTCAGTAAATCGGAGGAGGAGAGTGAGGAAGGCAGTGAATCAGGACAGGTGGGTGTGATTACTAAGTCTGGGGCTCCTGGAGGGGTTAAAAAAGACATGTCTCCCCTCAAGGGGTGACTGCTCATCTTTGCTGGGTTACATTACCAATCCAATTAAGTAGAAATAATATGTGACCTTTGTAAAGAAATACTAGTATATTGGGGGTTCTGCAAAGCTACCTATTTTTGGTCAGACATTCTTGAAAAGTTAATAGGTAAAGGTAAATGTAAGATTTATTTAACGTCTGTTAACACTCATCAGTGATGCTATTTAAACATAGTATATTAATAAAAAGACTTGATATATAAAGTTCATAGCATTATTGAAAAAATAATGTGTGTTTTACAAATCTTCTACTTAAAGTTCCTAACACTTTGCGATCTCGACAAAATAAAAAATTTATATATATAAAAAACAATGTTCAATACATTGAAAAGTATCTGATGGTTGTATAAGTTAATGTATCGTCATGTTTAGGTCATAAGAAGTAAATCATGCGAGGTAAGTCGTCAGCTGTTTTATACTTCCTGTTTTATCTGAGTGACATCTGGTAACTATGGTTACTAACCTAACACATTTTTATCCCTTACACATCATTATTATAGTGTCATAGATGGGTTTAAAATTCTTCACACATTTTTAGCTTTTTACATGTGTATAATAATTTGTTAATTACATATATTGTGTTGGAAAAAATATTTACGGAACTTTTCCGTAGGAGTGTATCTAAGAAAGTAATTTCTACAGGTGAATTCTTTATCTAAAATTATTTTTTTTGATCTGGTTGTTGTTTTGTTGTTTTTTTTTTATAACTGATAAGTAGATTGACTTAAATGTTGATCTTTTTAATTTGTTAATTTGATAAAATTAGGCCATATCTTCGAGTCTGCAACTGCATAACTTAAACAAGCTTTCAAAAGTTGATGCATTTGTAACACAAGATTTACCATTTGACCAAATGTCTAAAGGAGCTTCTAGGTTTATCATTAGTTTACTCAATACTTTTATAAGCCACTTTGTACTTTCTATCCTTTAGAAACATTTTACCATCGCTTTATTTAGTGCAAAGATGATATTAGTAAGAATTATTAAGAAATACACCTCTTTTTTTTTTAAAAAGGTGTGTTATATGAATGTAGTGTGGGGTAATTTTAGAGTAATGTAATGGTTTGAAATATTCTGTTAACATTACAGAAGTAAGCACCATAGCTGTGGGTTCTTGAGAAGGTTTAATATCTAATCCTCTAATCCTAAATATTGATATGGGTTTGTCTCATTTGTAAATAGTTCAGTTTGATACTCAATTATTCTTAGATTTTTAACAGTTCAAGGTCTCTTTTTAACATTGACTTTGACCTTTAATTTCTGTTTGTTTGAATTTTTCCTTTGTTCAGAGAATTTCAAGATCTGACCAAGATAAATTATTGTTGGTTCAAAAATTGATATGTTTATATTCTCACATAGGAAAGAGAAAAATTGTATTAGCTTTGACTTAGTATGGATTTCTCTTGTATAAATAGACAGGCCTTTACTAAGGATTAATTTCTTAAGTTCCATTTGTCATTCTTTTCATAAATATTAAATCTTGTAAAATTAGCTGTTTAAATCATTCTTTTTTAATCTCTCCTCACAAGCTTACTGACAAATATATATTTTAGTACTCTATATCTGAAGTCAACGTCATCATTAGTGCATCCCCTAAAATACTTTTACCCCATCAAGACAATTAAGAATTAGTATTTTTATCAAAATTGCTTTAGTTATAAATATTTCAAAGTTGTCTTCAATTCTATTTTATATGAACCATACATATTTCAATGGTAAAAAATGGCTCTTAGAATTACTTTGAAATGAACTTGATTTAGTCAGTTATTTAACCCTTATTGTAGTTTAATAGACTAGATTTTGTTTTGTCTTTCCAGGCCTCCTATACGATATGTAACCTGAAAGATCTGACACCGTCTGCTGACATCAAAGTGTCCAGTCGACAAGCCATGATCTCAAGCTTAACAGGTTATATTTTTGAGTTTAAGAAATTATCATTTTAGAAACAATTCCTGCCCTCCACAATATGGGACCTCATGCTGATGTTGCATATCGAATATCAAAAAGCTGTGATATGTAGTTTCTGAGGAAATAGTATTTTTGAAAATTGACGATAAGTGTAAAAATTTGTAAAAGCAGTGAATAAGTAGGAATTAGAGGAGCAATGAACTTAAAATCTTTATTAAGAGACATCATGGTATTGCTGCGTGCCAAATGTCAAAAAGCTGTGATAATGAGTTGTAAAGATAAATGAAATGAAAATTTTCCCACCTGGCTGGCTGGCATGCACCATTTTTATATAACCTGGATTTTGACCTATGAAATTCTGCTAAAAATCGGTGACAGTTTTTCATGTTGTACTATTTTGTTCCTCAGATAATTCTACAGAGACTTTCTGGGAGAGTGGGGATGAAGACAGAAACAAAACCAAGACCGTCACCATCACTTGTTTCATGAAATCTTTCCCTAAAGTTATCTACGTCCATATAGACAACTCTAGAGATTTACAAGTAAGTTTCACTGAAGTAATATATGAAGATCCAGAACAGAGATTTACAAGAATTAAGCCATTAAGTCATTTTTGTCCACATCAGGGTTTATTGAAAATCCTGTTTGTTATAGTTTCCTAGATCTATATATGTTCATCTAGACAACTCCAGAGATTTACAAGTAAGTCTTAAAATCTCTTTTATAAAGGATATATTTTTTAGATTTTCAATAAATTAATCTATGTTTATGTAAACACCTCTACAGTTTTACAAACAAGAACTGTTTTATTTTTTTTAGAACTGTTGACAGTTAAATAAAAAAATCTTTGAGTAAAATAAGGTGTTACATATTCTTGTTCTTGACTTATCTTGTTTAAAATTTCTGTCTGAAAAAAACCAACAACATCAAATTGGTTTAAATTTAAACTCATTGGTTTTAAAAAAATCACCTCTTTTTAATTTCAGAATAAGGTGTCATCCTTGGTGTTTAATGCAGGTCCCAGTGCTGAAGATGTGACCAAACTAGAGCAGGTATGTTATTGAATAAAGGCAAAGCAGAGAAAAAAGCACACATCAAGAGAAAAAACAATGATGATGGGAAAAAAATTCTCATTGGAATAAGTGATCATAATAGGATTTTCAAACAGCTAATTCTAAGTTCGAACAAAGAAATGACAATTGGTGATACATTTCTTTCATTCTTATGCTAATTCTTTTACTATTCCATACCATGCTTTTCAGATTACATCTATTACTCCATATAATGTAAATAATGAGCACTTTAAACAGATTTTGACCATATATTTTGTAGATGGATATAGATTCCAGATTTACTGGGTGGTTAAGTTGTCACATACCTGAACCTAAATGCAGATGTGTTCACCTGGAATTGAAGGGTCCCGACCATAACCTTAGGATCAGACAGGTCAAGGTCTTGGGTGAGATGGAGGGGGAACATATCTACCTCCCCGTAAAGAAGAGTGCTGTAGATCTACAACAGGAGAACTGTGAGACCGAAACACTGAGGGTGTTTAGGATGCTAACATCACAGGTGAAAATTAGTAAAGAGACATTCGAAGAAAATATGTTTCAAAATACCAATAATTAGATTTCATTATTGAATCAGCTTTAAATTTTGCTATTTAGACAATAAGACAGAACCATTGCATATAATTTGAAATCATAAAAAAGTATTGTTTCCAAGTATCTTTTTTATCTGTTTGTACAATAGCAATAAGATATTCTCATTTAAGATGGAGATGGACAGTGGTCATGTGACTTGCCCAAAATAAAATGAAATTTGAAAAAATATTTTGAGATTTTTGTGTTTTTTAGAATCTTTATACCTAGTATAGGCACATTTTATCAATATGATTAAAATTTGTATTCTAAAAGTAATATAAATTCTTAGCTTAAAAATCTTCAATTGTAGGGGTATATAGTGTTTGGGTCTGTTCATCTGTCCATTCCAAATGTTGTTAGAAGGGGCATTATGTCTTTTGGACATATTCTTGATTCCTCTAATAGTTTTGTTGCATTAACTTATAAATTGTAATATATCATTGGCAGGTGTTTGGTAAGCTGATTGTAGGTAAGGGAGACAACAATGAAGAGAAGAAGAAATCACTAGAACCAGGAGATAGCCTGGATGGGGACCATGATCTCAAAGAACACATGGTGGGAATATTGTTTAGTAGGAGTAAACTCTCACATCTACAAAAACAGGTTTGTATGCTGGTAAAAAGTGGGGGCAAGGAAGTATTTTCTGTATGGTTCGTTATAACTAACACATATTTGTTTTGAAAAACTGAGAAATTTTAGAGTGAACTTGGTTTCTGAAACATAACTTTTAATAACAATACAAATAGGTAAAAGGTTAACATCACTAGCTCTGCCAGGCAGTGGACTTTGGGTCATACTTTTGTTCAACCTACACTATGATGAAATGCCTTTATGGTTCAATAAAGCCAAATGGTAGTACTGGTAATTCTAAAGTGATCAGAATGACTATTCACATATTATTTTTACAGGTTTGCTCTCACATAGTCCAAGGTATCAGGAAGGAAACAGCTAAGATTAGAGAGGAATGGGAAAATATGCTGGCTGGAAAAAGTCCTGGTATCACTGATAATAGGTATGTATAGACAGCTAAGATTAGAGAGGAATGGGAAAATATGCTGGCTGGAAAAAGTCCTGGTATCACTGATAATAGGTATGTATACAAAACTTGGAAGTATATAATAGAGTTTGTTGAAACAACTCTTATCAAATGAAATCAACAAAAATCAGTTCATTTAGATAAGAAGTCAATATCTGTATACTAACATGTATCTTTCAGTATACTGATAATCTCATTGCAATAAGAAAAATACTTATCAATATGGCAATATAGAATCTCTGGTCTTACAAATCATTATGTTAGTCTTTTACATAATAAAGTTTTGTGCCAATTGTTCAAAAATGTTGATATTTTATAAAAACAAATACTCTCCCCTTCCAGTGATCAGGATGCCTACTGTTTTGAGTTGTTGTCTATGGTGTAAGGGCTTACTTAGCGTTACACCCTATCTAACACATTATTTCTCCTCTTCTAGTGATCAGGATGCCTACTGTTTTGAATTGCTGTCTATGGTATTAGCTCTCAGTGGTTCAGGAGTAGGAAGAGCTTACTTAGCATTACACCCCTATCTAACACATTATTTCTCTCCCTATTTCAGTGATCAGGATGCTTACTGTTTTGAGTTACTGTCTATGGTGTTGGCTCTCAGTGGTTCAGGTGTAGGGAGAGCTTACTTAGCTCAGCAGTACCCACTGCTTCAAGATCTATTCAGCTTGTTACATACAGGGACTCCCAGAATACAGAGACAGGTAAGAGTTAATGCCCTTGAATGAAGTTGGTCAACTTTTCCTTGTCATTATTTAACACTAGAAATAAAGCTCTTTAAATGTAAATAAATATATATAATTTGCAACACTGAAGATCTAACAGGATTCAGATATTAAGTTTTATTTCCTTAAGTTAAGGTTCTCTATTCAAATCGGTTCAATGTTAATAATTGACATCATACATGTACCTTGCAGAACAATGCAATATATATTAAGTTTGTATCTTTATGTCCTCTCTAGGTGATATCTGTATTAAGGAGAGTATTGCCTGAGGCCAAACCATTAACATTGGCCAGTATCCTGTCTGTTCCCAACCTACCACCATCAGAGTACAGTATTGTCAGTCTGGCCAGTCGTGAGGACGACTCAGAAATCTACGATGTAAACAAACCAGGAATTCTAGATGTACTCTTAGCTTGTATCAGTAAGGCATTGACAGTCCAATCTAAGGTCAAGGCCAGTGGCCCACAGAAAGGAGTCACCAGTTTGACCTTGGCAGAATGTCAGTTGGATAGCACCTCAGCAAGGTAGGAAATAGCTTAATGCAAAAGTATATTAAAGCACTACTAAATTTACTACATGTTTTAAAGGATACTGAATGTTAAATTTTAAGCTTAACAACTTATAAAGCATAATACTGATATGTAGATCCTGAAAAAAAAATGTATGCAATTTTGTGGACCTTATATCCTGGATGTTGTTAACCTGAAAGTCTTTTTTTGCATTTAGTCCAGTGTTTACACATAACATGTGTCATTTAGTTTTGGCAAATTACATACTACTCTAAATCTTTAACTGTGAGTTGAACCAATATTCAAATTATTCTGTTTTCTTATGAAAGTTATTTTTATCTTGTAGCTCTGCTGGATCCCGATGGTGGATGAGAGGGAAGATGGACTCGGCCATGGCTAACAAGATCATCTCCCTCATACAAGATATGGCTTCTGTAAGTCCTTAAACAGAGAGATGGTTATCATTATGATTAAATTTTATTGTATCTGATGGATTAAAACAAAAAAGGTGTCCAAAATATCCACATGTATTATGAGCTATGAGATTCGTATTATTTATCAAATTTCTAAAACAAGTATGATGACTACAAAATTTGTTTGTGCAAAATGAATTCTGTAAAGAACTTTTTACATGAAAAATAGCAATTTATAATGTCAACATCTTAAAGACTTTATTTTTCCTTTCAGGGTTGTTTATCAGATACCTGGGCTACAGTTACCAAAGCTGCTGTGGCTGAAGCCATTCTGGCCCTGACCAAGTTAGATGAGAATCTTAGATCTCCTCAGATATGTGTCAAAACACCAACTGTAAGTTGTTATTGTAAATACATATTTTGATTAAATGTGTACATTTTCGAACAATAAGTTTTATGATCATAATTTTAATATTTTACCAAAGGGGTAACTCTTAGTTTTTGTATGCCCTGCAACAACTGGATAAGAAAATTTCAGTCCAAGCTTTTCTCAGAAATTTAACATGACATTAATTTGAAATTTGATAGCATGGTTAAGTATGACAAAATGTATGTTCTTAGCAATTTTCTGCCTGTCCAACTACCTATCTCCTGTTTCGACACTTTTATCATTTTTATGTCTAACCTGTCAAGAAGAGGGACACATAGTACTTAGGCTCATTCATCTGACTGTGCCATATCAGGTTTTCATCCAAGTTGCTTGTGAGGTGGGGCATTATGTCTATTGGACATATGATTGTTTTGGTTAAGTTCTATTTCTCTTTTCAACAAGAAGTAATGAAATATAGGTTATATTTAAATGATTTTCATCTGTGTTTATTTGTTATTTACAGCTATGGTTAGCCTTGTCATCTCTGTGTGTATTAGACAAAGACCATGTAGATCGTCTAACCTCTGGTCAGTGGGTCAGCAGTCCTAATGGACAACATGGACAGCCTAGGGTAAGTATTAGACAAAGATCATGTAGATCGTCTAACCTCTGGTCAGTGGGTCAGCAGTCCTAATGGACAACATGGGCAGCCTAGGGTAAGTATTAGACAAAGATCATGTAGATCATCTAACTTCTGGTCAGTGGGTCAGCAGTCCTAATGGACAACATGGGCAGCCTAGGGTAAGTATTAGACAAAGATCATGTAGATCGTCTAACCTCTGGTCAGTGGGTCAGCAGTCCTAATGGACAACATGGGCAGCCTAGGGTAAGTATTAGACAAAGATCATGTAGATCGTCTAACCTCTGGTCAGTGGGTCAGCAGTCCTAATGGACAACATGGGCAGCCTAGGGTAAGTATTAGACAAAGATCATGTAGATAGTCTAACCTCTGGTCAGTGGGTCAGCAGTCCTAATGGACAACATGGGCAGCCTAGGGTAAGTATTAGACAAAGATCATGTAGATCATCTAACTTCTGGTCAGTGGGTCAGCAGTCCTAATGGACAACATGGGCAGCCTAGGGTAAGTATTAGACAAAGATCATGTAGATTGTCTAACCTCTGGTCAGTGGGTCAGCAGTCCTAATGGACAACATGGGCAGCCTAGGGTAAGTATTAGACATAGATCATGTAGATCGTCTAACCTCTGGTCAGTGGGTCAGCAGTCCTAATGGACAACATGGGCAGCCTAGGGTAAGTATTAGACAAAGATCATGTAGATCGTCTAACCTCTGGTCAGTGGGTCAGCAGTCCTAATGGACAACATGGGCAGCCTAGGGTAAGTATTAGACAAAGATCATGTAGATTGTCTAACCTCTGGTCAGTGGGTCAGCAGTCCTAATGGACAACATGGGCAGCCTAGGGTAAGTATTAGACAAAGATCATGTAGATCATCTAACTTCTGGTCAGTGGGTCAGCAGTCCTAATGGACAACATGGGCAGCCTAGGGTAAGTATTAGACAAAGATCATGTAGATCGTCTAACCTCTGGTCAGTGGGTCAGCAGTCCTAATGGACAACATGGGCAGCCTAGGGTAAGTATTAGACAAAGATCATGTAGATCATCTAACTTCTGGTCAGTGGGTCAGCAGTCCTAATGGACAACATGGGCAGCCTAGGGTAAGTATTAGACAAAGACCATGTAGATTGTCTAACCTCTGGTCAGTGGGTCAGCAGTCTTAATGGACAACATGGACAGCCTAGGGTAAGTATTAGACAAAGACCATGTAGATCGTCTAACCTCTGGCCAGTGGGTCAGCAGTCCTAATGGACAACATGGGCAGCCTAGGGTAAGTATTAGACAAAGATCATGTAGATCGTCTAACCTCTGGTCAGTGGGTCAGCAGTCCTAATGGACAACATGGGCAGCCTAGGGTAAGTATTAGACAAAGATCATGTAGATCATCTAACTTCTGGTCAGTGGGTCAGCAGTCCTAATGGACAACATGGGCAGCCTAGGGTAAGTATTAGACAAAGATCATGTAGATCGTCTAACCCCTGGTCAGTGGGTCAGCAGTCCTAATGGACAACATGGGCAGCCTAGGGTAAGTATTAGACAAAGATCATGTAGATCATCTAACTTCTGGTCAGTGGGTCAGCAGTCCTAATGGACAACATGGGCAGCCTAGGGTAAGTATTAGACAAAGATCATGTAGATCATCTAACCTCTGGTCAGTGGGTCAGCAGTCCTAATGGACAACATGGGCAGCCTAGGGTAAGTATTAGACAAAGATCATGTAGATCATCTAACTTCTGGTCAGTGGGTCAGCAGTCCTAATGGACAACATGGGCAGCCTAGGGTAAGTATTAGACAAAGATCATGTAGATCGTCTAACCTCTGGTCAGTGGGTCAGCAGTCCTAATGGACAACATGGGCAGCCTAGGGTAAGTATTAGACAAAGATCATGTAGATCGTCTAACCTCTGGTCAGTGGGTCAGCAGTCCTAATGGACAACATGGACAGCCTAGGGTAAGTATTAGACAAAGATCATGTAGATTGTCTAACCTCTGGTCAGTGGGTCAGCAGTCCTAATGGACAACATGGGCAGCCTAGGGTAAGTATTAGACAAAGATCATGTAGATTGTCTAACCTCTGGTCAGTGGGTCAGCAGTCCTAATGGACAACATGGGCAGCCTAGGGTAAGTATTAGACAAAGATCATGTAGATCGTCTAACTTCTGGTCAGTGGGTCAGCAGTCCTAATGGACAACATGGGCAGCCTAGGGTACCGGTAAGTATTAGACAAAGATCATGTAGATTGTCTAACCTCTGGTCAGTGGGTCAGCAGTCCTAATGGACAACATGGGCAGCCTAGGGTAAGTATTAGACAAAGATCATGTAGATTGTCTAACCTCTGGTCAGTGGGTCAGCAGTCCTAATGGACAACATGGGCAGCCTAGGGTAAGTATTAGACAAAGATCATGTAGATCGTCTAACCTCTGGTCAGTGGGTCAGCAGTCCTAATGGACAACATGGGCAGCCTAGGGTAAGTATTAGACAAAGATCATGTAGATTGTCTAACCTCTGGTCAGTGGGTCAGCAGTCCTAATGGACAACATGGGCAGCCTAGGGTAAGTATTAGACAAAGATCATGTAGATCGTCTAACTTCTGGTCAGTGGGTCAGCAGTCCTAATGGACAACATGGGCAGCCTAGGGTAAGTATTAGACAAAGATCATGTAGATCGTCTAACCTCTGGTCAGTGGGTCAGCAGTCCTAATGGACAACATGGGCAGCCTAGGGTAAGTATTAGACAAAGATCATGTAGATCGTCTAACCTCTGGTCAGTGGGTCAGCAGTCCTAATGGACAACATGGGCAGCCTAGGGTAAGTATTAGACAAAGATCATGTAGATCATCTAACCTCTGGCCAGTGGGTCAGCAGTCCTAATGGACAACATGGGCAGCCTAGGGTAAGTATTAGACAAAGATCATGTAGATCGTCTAACCTCTGGCCAGTGGGTCAGCAGTCCTAATGGACAACATGGGCAGCCTAGGGTAAGTATTAGACAAAGATCATGTAGATCATCTAACTTCTGGTCAGTGGGTCAGCAGTCCTAATGGACAACATGGGCAGCCTAGGGTAAGTATTAGACAAAGATCATGTAGATCGTCTAACCTCTGGTCAGTGGGTCAGCAGTCCTAATGGACAACATGGGCAGCCTAGGGTAAGTATTAGACAAAGATCATGTAGATCGTCTAACCTCTGGTCAGTGGGTCAGCAGTCCTAATGGACAACATGGGCAGCCTAGGGTAAGTATTAGACAAAGATCATGTAGATCATCTAACTTCTGGTCAGTGGGTCAGCAGTCCTAATGGACAACATGGGCAGCCTAGGGTAAGTATTAGACAAAGATCATGTAGATCGTCTAACTTCTGGTCAGTGGGTCAGCAGTCCTAATGGACAACATGGGCAGCCTAGGGTAAGTATTAGACAAAGATCATGTAGATCGTCTAACCTCTGGTCAGTGGGTCAGCAGTCCTAATGGACAACATGGGCAGCCTAGGGTAAGTATTAGACAAAGATCATGTAGATCGTCTAACCTCTGGTCAGTGGGTCAGCAGTCCTAATGGACAACATGGGCAGCCTAGGGTAAGTATTAGACAAAGATCATGTAGATCGTCTAACCTCTGGTCAGTGGGTCAGCAGTCCTAATGGACAACATGGGCAGCCTAGGGTAAGTATTAGACAAAGATCATGTAGATCATCTAACTTCTGGTCAGTGGGTCAGCAGTCCTAATGGACAACATGGGCAGCCTAGGGTAAGTATTAGACAAAGATCATGTAGATCATCTAACCTCTGGCCAGTGGGTCAGCAGTCCTAATGGACAACATGGGCAGCCTAGGGTAAGTATTAGACAAAGATCATGTAGATCATCTAACTTCTGGTCAGTGGGTCAGCAGTCCTAATGGACAACATGGGCAGCCTAGGGTAAGTATTAGACAAAGATCATGTAGATCGTCTAACCTCTGGTCAGTGGGTCAGCAGTCCTAATGGACAACATGGGCAGCCTAGGGTAAGTATTAGACAAAGATCATGTAGATCGTCTAACCTCTGGTCAGTGGGTCAGCAGTCCTAATGGACAACATGGGCAGCCTAGGGTAAGTATTAGACAAAGATCATGTAGATTGTCTAACCTCTGGTCAGTGGGTCAGCAGTCCTAATGGACAACATGGGCAGCCTAGGGTAAGTATTAGACAAAGATCATGTAGATCGTCTAACTTCTGGTCAGTGGGTCAGCAGTCCTAATGGACAACATGGGCAGCCTAGGATAAGTATTAGACAAAGATCATGTAGATCATCTAACTTCTGGTCAGTGGGTCAGCAGTCCTAATGGACAACATGGGCAGCCTAGGATAAGTATTAGACAAAGATCATGTAGATCATCTAACTTCTGGTCAGTGGGTCAGCAGTCCTAATGGACAACATGGGCAGCCTAGGGTAAGTATTAGACAAAGATCATGTAGATCGTCTAACTTCTGGTCAGTGGGTCAGCAGTCCTAATGGACAACATGGACAGCCTAGGGTAAGTATTTATACAATACAGAAGTATTTAAAGGAAATTAACTCAATTTAAAATTGTTTAAAATAGTCATTAACAGATACTATTATAGACGATAATGAGATGTGGAGATAACGGCGACACAACCTTCATATAAAAGTTGTAATTTTAAAAGTCTAAAATAGAAGATGGCCAGCTGCCTTCAATGTGACCCGTGAACGCTGCTCTCTATTTTGCATTGGCCGAAGAATAAAAATATAATACATACAATTCAATGCCTATTGCTTCCTGCAAAGTTGACAATTGTAAATTTCATATCATCATTTTCTCATGTGTTTTTCAGCCAACATGTGACAACCATGATGATGGAGAAACACAGGCTATTATACTATGTACAGACTGTGGAAATCTGTGTGCTGACTGTGATAGATATCTTCATTTACCACGGAAAAATAGGAACCATCAAAGACAGGTGAGAGGTCGACTTCTATTGTAAAAGGGGGGATGTTCTCCCTTTGTTGTCCTAGATCCGCAAAAATAAGTGAAAATTAAACCACAGCGAAAATAACCTGCTATAGGGTACATTCCAATTTTTTGGCCCAATTCACAAAGTGAAAATATGAAATGGTGATTGTTGGCTGGTGGGTGATGTTGACAGTAGTGGGTAGGTTGAGAAACATTTTGTCCAATACTGCAACGCAGAGGGGGGGGGAACACAGAAATGCAGGGTTTCTGTGTGTCCGTCCCTGTGTGTGTCCATCCATCTCACTTTTTCTCGTAACAGCTGCCACTATTTGTAGGCTTTCGATATTTGGTATGTAGCTTCAGGTACACAGGCAAAATGTTGACTGCGTTTAATGAGCGTCTGGCGTATGTTTAACGCATGTCATCTGATGCATATTAAATTGGCGTTTCTAACCGCGTACGTCTGACGCACATTAAAAATTTATCTTGGCAATATTTTTGTTTCATAATAAAACACACTAAATAGATAACTTACTAACTTCATACATTTTAGGAAACTATATGTCTGACGTATGGTAAACGTACACGTTTAAAAAATGTACGTCTGACATATGTTTTTACAATAATTTGACGTATGTTTACCGTACAGTGGTTAGAAACATATGTTTAATGTACGTTTATGCACTACGTCAGACGGACGTTTTTATTAATATACGGCAGACGTATGCCGAATTTTGCCTGTGTAGGGGTCCCATATGGTGGGATGCTCGTCCAGGTCTGTTGCTTACCTACTTCCTCTTTAATGAGCTGACTTATGATTTTTAATGGGTCAAATATGGAAAAATTTTCGTAACAAATTTCTCAGCAACCACTATTCCTAGACTTTTCCATATTTGGTATGCAGCTTCAGGTAGGGGTCTCATATGGTGGGATGCATTTCCAGGTCTGTCCCTTTGAATTTTTGCCACTTGACAGGGGACCCAGGAATACCATTTTTGACTGACAAAATTTTAGAAAATAAATTCTCTATAATAAGTATAATGTTTTGTTAGGTGTTCAAAGAAGAAGAGGAAGCTATCAGAGTAGACCTACATGAAGGATGTGGTCGTACCAAGCTGTTCTGGCTGATGGCTTTAGCTGATTCAAGGACACTCAAAGCTATGGTGGAATTCAGAGAAGGTAAGTAAGAACATAGTCTTTCTTACTTACTTGTAAGATGGGACTTCAACAGGTTGGTCTATGTTTTTTATACCTGTTTTCTGATAATATGTTCCCCAAAGGACTGAAAACAACTCAAAATTTTAGTAGCCGAGTACAATTATAAGACTAATTCATATAATATTTTATGTTTTAATTTGGATCTGGAAAGCATTAAACACATTACAAAATCCACATGTCACCACTGGGGATCAATCACAGGTACTTCACATGTCCCGTTACACTTCCCCTTCCTCAAAAGTCTTTATGCCCCTGAACAACTTAACTAAACAACTAGCTCTTGCTGTACCACTTAGAAGTTTACATGCTTCTGAACAACTTTACACACACAACTATCTCTTGCTGTACCACTAACTCTTAGGGTTTTTAGTTGGCCGGAAAATGTTAGCTAAGGGCATGAAATACATTTGAAATTAACGTTACCACCAGGGAGTGAACCTTGGTGACCCCTTTGACAAGCCAGCACACTACTGATTCAGATAAGGATAAGGATGTAACCTTTAGGCAAGTCTATTTCTAGTGGCTGTAAACTTCCCACTAGAACCCAGGTCTGTCCTGTTACATAATGTTAAACCATCAAAACATGGATTTCAGTTCTTAAATTTTGTGTTTATATTTGTTCTATAGTAACATTTTCATTGCAAAAGTTGCTATTAAAAGTTTGGTTTAATAACTTTTTACATCTATATATTAATATGATTGATTAAATCTCTTTTTCTGGTCTTTATGCAGATCTCTATAGAATTTTCTCTCTAAACTTAATACCACGGATTGGTTTGTACCAATTTCACTGTTTTTAATTTTAGTCTTTGGAACACTTTCTGATTTTATCTTATATTAACCTAGAAAATATTTAGTGTTTTGTTTTCTTCCTTTTTGCAAAGCGTTTTAGTTCAATTAGCCCAATATTTACTTATAAATTCTATTTACTTAAATTTTATATAATGCAGTTCTAGGTCATTTTATGAGTCACATTTATCTTCCTATCATGAAAAGCTTTTCTTATGTTAGCTGTTTGCTAAGTTATTTTTTAACATGTCTCTTAGCAATAAAAATTCCCAAGAATTTCATTTCATTTTTGTCAAGTGCCTGTATTTAACAGATGAAAAAATAGTGTGTCAAGCTTGGCCATCCTGAGAAAAAAATGCTAATACATGTATTTTAATTTGCTATAGTTTTAGTGCTATTTTAAACAAGATCATATTACAATACAATATATTGCACTAATAGATGAAAATAAGACTGTAAAGAAAGATTATCTTTTTCAATTTGTTCAAAGCCCACAAATCAAATTTATTATAAAAAAAGTCTGAAAATGAATAAAAGGTGTTAACCTTTTGGGACTCCATTGAGGGGTACCTCCCTGAAACTAGTTTAAAATTAAGGGAGAATTTGCATAACGATGTATTTCTTTAAAATTGTGTGCACCTCTGGACCAAAGTGTGAAAATAAAAAAGATTTTTTAATCTCTGGAAATACTATTCAAAAATCACTTTCCTCTACCTTGGCCTATAGAAAACGTTTAAACAGTAACTTTTCAAATAATGGTAAAACATTCTGAGAATTCCATCATTTTGTATTTTCAGGAAAACAATCCACAGCCAAACCAGGTCCAGGTGTGTGTAGGTTCTGTGGTACAACCAGTAATACAGGACTTCTAGCTATAGGGAATGTCTGTGCCGACCCTGAATGTCAGGTATGTGTAGGTTCTGTGGTACCACCAGTAATACAGGACTTCTAGCTATAGGGAATGTCTGTGCCGACCCTGAATGTCAGGTATGTGTAGGTTTTTGTGGTACCACCAGCAATACAGGACTACTAGCTATAGGGAATGTCTGTGCCGACCCTGAATGTCAGGTATGTGTAGGTTCTGTGGTACCACCAGTAATACAGGACTACTAGCTATAGGGAATGTCTGTGCCGACCCTGAATGTCAGGTATGTGTAGGTTCTGTGGTACCACCAGTAATACAGGACTTCTAGCTATAGGGAATGTCTGTGCCGACCCTGAATGTCAGGTATGTGTAGGTTTTTGTGGTACCACCAGTAATACAGGACTTCTAGCTATAGGGAATGTCTGTGCTGACCCTGAATGTCAGGTATGTGTAGGTTCTGTGGTACCACCAGTAATACAGGACTTCTAGCTATAGGGAATGTCTGTGCCAACCCTGAATGTCAGGTATGTGTAGGTTCTGTAGTACCACCAGTAATACAGGACTTCTAGCTATAGGGAATGTCTGTGCCGACCCTGAATGTCAGGTATGTGTAGGTTCTGTGGTACCACCAGTAATACAGGACTTCTAGCTATAGGGAATGTCTGTGCCAACCCTGAATGTCAGGTATGTGTAGGTTCTGTAGTACCACCAGTAATACAGGACTTCTAGCTATAGGGAATGTCTGTGCCAACCCTGAATGTCAGGTATGTGTAGGTTCTGTAGTACCACCAGTAATACAGGACTTCTAGCTATAGGGAATGTCTGTGCCAACCCTGAATGTCAGGTATGTGTAGGTTCTGTGGTACCACCAGTAATACAGGACTACTAGCTATAGGGAATGTCTGTGCCAACCCTGAATGTCAGGTATGTGTAGGTCCTGTGGTACCACCAGTAATACAGGACTTCTAGCTATAGGGAATGTCTGTGCCAACCCTGAATGTCAGGTATGTGTAGGTTCTGTGGTACCACCAGTAATACAGGACTTCTAGCTATAGGGAATGTCTGTGCCAACCCTGAATGTCAGGTATGTGTAGGTTCTGTGGTACCACCAGTAATACAGGACTTCTAGCTATAGGGAATGTCTGTGCCAACCCTGAATGTCAGGTATGTGTAGGTTCTGTGGTACCACCAGTAATACAGGACTTCTAGCTATAGGGAATGTCTGTGCCAACCCTGAATGTCAGGTATGTGTAGGTTCTGTGGTACCACCAGTAATACAGGACTACTAGCTATAGGGAATGTCTGTGCCAACCCTGAATGTCAGGTATGTGTAGGTTCTGTGGTACCACCAGTAATACAGGACTTCTAGCTATAGGGAATGTCTGTGCCGACCCTGAATGTCAGGTATGTGTAGGTTCTGTGGTACCACCAGTAATACAGGACTTCTAGCTATAGGGAATGTCTGTGCCGACCCTGAATGTCAGGTATGTGTAGGTTTTTGTGGTACCACCAGTAATACAGGACTTCTAGCTATAGGGAATGTCTGTGCCGACCCTGAATGTCAGGTATGTGTAGGTTTTTGTGGTACCACCAGTAATACAGGACTTCTAGCTATAGGGAATGTCTGTGCCAACCCTGAATGTCAGGTATGTGTAGGTTCTGTAGTACCACCAGTAATACAGGACTTCTAGCTATAGGGAATGTCTGTGCCAACCCTGAATGTCAGGTATGTGTAGGTTCTGTGGTACCACCAGTAATACAGGACTTCTAGCTATAGGGAATGTCTGTGCCGACCCTGAATGTCAGGTATGTGTAGGTTCTGTGGTACCACCAGTAATACAGGACTTCTAGCTATAGGGAATGTCTGTGCCAACCCTGAATGTCAGGTATGTGTAGGTTCTGTGGTACCACCAGTAATACAGGACTTCTAGCTATAGGGAATGTCTGTGCCAACCCTGAATGTCAGGTATGTGTAGGTTCTGTGGTACCACCAGTAATACAGGACTTCTAGCTATAGGGAATGTCTGTGCCGACCCTGAATGTCAGGTATGTGTAGGTTTTTGTGGTACCACCAGTAATACAGGACTTCTAGCTATAGGGAATGTCTGTGCCGACCCTGAATGTCAGGTATGTGTAGGTTCTGTGGTACCACCAGTAATACAGGACTTCTAGCTATAGGGAATGTCTGTGCCGACCCTGAATGTCAGGTATGTGTAGGTTTTTGTGGTACCACCAGTAATACAGGACTTCTAGCTATAGGGAATGTCTGTGCCGACCCTGAATGTCAGGTATGTGTAGGTTCTGTGGTACCACCAGTAATACAGGACTACTAGCTATAGGGAATGTCTGTGCCAACCCTGAATGTCAGGTATGTGTAGGTTCTGTGGTACCACCAGTAATACAGGACTACTAGCTATAGGGAATGTCTGTGCCGACCCTGAATGTCAGGTATGTGTAGGTTCTGTGGTACCACCAGTAATACAGGACTTCTAGCTATAGGGAATGTCTGTGCCAACCCTGAATGTCAGGTATGTGTAGGTTCTGTGGTACCACCAGTAATACAGGACTACTAGCTATAGGGAATGTCTGTGCCAACCCTGAATGTCAGGTATGTGTAGGTTCTGTGGTACCACCAGTAATACAGGACTACTAGCTATAGGGAATGTCTGTGCCAACCCTGAATGTCAGGTATGTGTAGGTTCTGTGGTACCACCAGTAATACAGGACTTCTAGCTATAGGGAATGTCTGTGCCAACCCTGAATGTCAGGTATGTGTAGGTTCTGTGGTACCACCAGTAATACAGGACTTCTAGCTATAGGGAATGTCTGTGCCAACCCTGAATGTCAGGTATGTGTAGGTTCTGTGGTACCACTAGTAATACAGGACTACTAGCTATAGGGAATGTCTGTGCCAACCCTGAATGTCAGGTATGTGTAGGTTCTGTAGTACCACCAGTAATACAGGACTTCTAGCTATAGGGAATGTCTGTGCCAACCCTGAATGTCAGGTATGTGTAGGTTCTGTGGTACCACCAGTAATACAGGACTTCTAGCTATAGGGAATGTCTGTGCCGACCCTGAATGTCAGGTATGTGTAGGTTCTGTGGTACCACCAGTAATACAGGACTTCTAGCTATAGGGAATGTCTGTGCCAACCCTGAATGTCAGGTATGTGTAGGTTCTGTGGTACCACCAGTAATACAGGACTTCTAGCTATAGGGAATGTCTGTGCCGACCCTGAATGTCAGGTATGTGTAGGTTCTGTGGTACCACCAGTAATACAGGACTACTAGCTATAGGGAATGTCTGTGCTGACCCTGAATGTCAGGTATACTGATTTCTACCAAGTATTTAGAATATTACTGTAAACCTGGAAATTTTCGCACAGTCTTTCTTTCGCGGTTTTACGGAAAAATATTAGTTTGCGCAGTTTTAATGTCATGTTGAAAAGTTAATGTCCATAGACTACAATGGAAACAAACACATTCGCGCTGTTAAATTATCGCATTAACAATGTCAATGCGAAAATCACGAAAATAAAACTGCCACGAAAATTTCCTGGTTTACAGTATTCATTTGTGACTTCACTTACAATAATGCATTGAACCCAGTTAGGTTATTTCTTTCTTCTGTTAACCATTTCTTCTACATACCACTGTTTTCTAAGCAGTTTTATGTGTATTCATTATATTGTCAATTTTTAATTTAGCTTTTTGATGTTCCCTTTGCCTCTTTTTGCCATCCTTTTATTATAATGCCATAATTGTACTTCTTTGCATCTTTATAAAGCACATCTTTACAATGTATGCTTTCTTTTCTGATCAGGAGTTTGCCAAGACAGCCTGTCCTAAGACTTTACCATGTGGTCATCCGTGTAGAGGCATCAAAGATGAAGATCCATGTCTGCCATGTTTACATGGTTGTGGGAAACAGGAATCCCTTAAACAGGATGCTGATGACATGTGCATGATCTGCTTCAGTGAAGCTCTCTCTGCTGCCCCAGCTATACAGGTATGTATAAACACTTACAGGATGCTGACAACTTGTGCATAATCTGCTTCGCTGAAGCTCTCTCTGCTGTCCTAGCTATACAGGTATGTAAAAACACAAACAGAATGCAGACATTTGCCTGATCTGCTTCAGTAAAGCTCTCTGTTCTATCCAAGCTTTACAAGTAGGTAAAATATGATGAAGATGCCACTTTCAAGTTTGTCTGGTGTTTTGTGCTGACAGTGTTTTGTTTTGTTTTGATGAAAGTCAATCATTAAAAAAAATTATTTGCAATGTTATAATCATTAAAAAAATTATTTGCCATGTTATAATCATAACAAAATTACTGAAAATGTTAGAAAAAATTAAGGTTATAAGACTAACACTGAAATTGGTTTCACTGTATGCAAAATAAAGATCTTGATTTTATACATGTAACTGTTACTCATTTAAATGTAACACTTGTAGTAGACATAGGATCAGGTGGTAAAACTTTTCTGAGTTTAGCTGTAAAATCCTGATGGATGTGTGAAATGATTTATTTTCTTATTCCAGTTGAAGTGTAACCATGTATTCCATCTGCACTGTAGTAGAAGTATACTAAGTAAAAGATGGGTTGGTCCTAGGATTACGTTTGGATTTTCTCTCTGTCCGATATGTAAAGTAAGTTTACTGATTTTTAAGTAGACCTTTCAATATGTCATATTTATGTTGATTTGCATTATAACCAAAAATATTAAACTCAATGGGTCCATCAATTATGAACCACAATGTACATAAGTTTCATTGACCTGACACTTAAAAACTTTAAAGTTTAAGAAAGATTAAGAAAGATATTGTATTTTGTAAACAGTAAAACATACATTTACCAATGGCAGCACTCAGTCTTAGATTAGAAAATATTTGTCAGTATGAAAGAAATACTATATAATTCCTAAATCTTTATTAGATCATTCTCAAAAGTTTTAAAAGAAGTTCAAAAATAGATTTCCAACCTCTAAGGCAATCATAATTATTTTAATTATCTCTCAAACATAAAATCTTTGGTTCCAGTCAACAATAGACCAGCCAGTGTTACGAGACTTACTGAAACCAATCCAAGAATTATTTGAGGATGTACGACGTAAAGCTCTGATGAGACTAGAATACGAGGGACTACACAAGGCAGAAGCCATCACTACACCAGGGGCAAGGTTCTTCCAAGACCCCGCTGGCTTTGCAATGGATAGATATGCTTACTATGTCTGCTTCAAGTGTAAAAAGGTAAATATTTGTCAGTTATTGGAATAACTCTATCTTCAGAATGTCAGGCAGATATTTTAACACAGAACCCTAGGCATGGTGAAAGGAAATTTGTATTTTTTACCGGGCACGAGGTCACACTTTCAATGGTGCCATTTCAGAATCAACCACAGGATTCATGGTGTTGTTTGCTAAAATTAAATTTAGAGTATTTGAAAGCATTTTTTATGATTATAAAGTTTAAACATTTCTGCCTCTTTTTTTCCCCCTATCAAATGAAGCAAATTGAATAATTATGCTGTGCTCACAGCTAGGCAGGCAATGCCTAAATCATATTTAAATAAAAGAAAGAAAATGATTACTTTAAGGTTTTTATTTCCATTGTCTAATATTTATAAATGTTTTAGGCATACTACGGTGGGGAGGCAAGGTGTGAAGAGCAGGCTGGGGCTGTGGAAGATTATGACCCCCAGGAACTTGTTTGTGGAGGATGTTCTGATGTTTCCAGAGCCCAGGTATGAAAAAAACTTCTATGTAAAAGTACTTCTTATATATATTACATGTGTATTATTGCCAAAACATGAATAAAGTCACATAAAAAACTCCAGGCGCAGAACCAAGGAATAAGCCCTCTAAATTAAAATCCTGGATCAGCACCTGAACGCTGCAAGTTTAAGTCCTTTTAAATGTACGGAGGTATCGTGGAATACTTGTTTAAAGGGCTTTGTTTTGAAAGATTTATAACTGAGATTTCAGGAAAAAATAGTTTTCGAGGAAAAACAATATTATAAAATTTCAATTTCAGGTTTGCCCTAAGCATGGTACAGATTTCTTGGAGTACAAGTGTCGCTATTGTTGTTCTGTTGCTGTTTTCTTCTGCTTTGGGACTACACATTTCTGCAATGCCTGTCATGATGATTTCCAGCGCATCACCAACATACCCAAACCTGAACTCCCCAGATGTCCTGCAGGTAAGTCATGATGATAATTCCTGTGTATCACCAACATACCTGAACCTTAACTTCTTAGGTGACCTGCGGGTTAGACATGATGAATACCAGCATATCATCAACATACTTAAACCTTAACTCTCAATGATGTCCTGCAGGTAAGCCATGATGATTACCAGGGTATCTCCAACATACCTAAACCTGAACTCCTTAGGTGACATGCAGGCAAGTCATGGTGATAAGTCCTGTGTATCACCAACATACCTAAATCTCAACTCTCAATGGTGTCCTGCAGGTAAGCCATGCAAGTCCAGTGTAACACCAACATACCTAAACCTGAAATCTTTAAGTGTCCTGCAGGTAAGTCAAGGTGAGCTCCAGTACTTTTAATAGCTGTACCCTATGTGACACTTGACTTAAATAAAAGCAGTCTAAGGGTTTTAAAAAGAACTAAAGATAAGACTTTTTTCTAATTGAGAAAATATATATGGAATATTGGTGGTTTAATGTTATTTCATTCCCATCATCAAGTTTCTTTATTTTATTTTATTTTTTAGGACCCAAAGGTAAAGTGTTGGATGGAGATGAATGCCCCCTGCATGTACAACATCCCCCTACTGGAGAAGAGTTTGCCCTAGGGTGTGGTGTCTGTCGAAATGCCCATACCTTCTAAGACTGTTACAGGAGTTATATGTCGGACTGAGAGTGTTGGGATTTACATTTATTTTATTGTCCTTATAGAGGGGATATTTAACTAGTGCTTCAGTGTGTATGAATGTGTGTACATTCTAGATCATATATAGATATAGCTGATAATACTGCTTTTGTTGTTTGTTTTGATTTATAGTTTGTTGTTTTTTATGTGAGAATTTAAGACTGAAACCCAATCATGATTGTTTATCTTGTATTTTTTGTCAAACATGTATATATTTATGAGTGTTTATGTGAAAAAAAATTATGCTCATTAAGCTATGACTTCGTAGCAGTAGTTTCAAAGAGAATCCAAAGAAGTCAATTTGACTGGCTAACTTTATGATTAAACTTTCCCTATGATAACTTTATAGTTCTCCTTATTGGTCAGTATTTTAAATCCTTGTTATTTAATCTTGTTCATACTTCATATACTTTAAATTTTCCATAAGAAGGACAATCAATGTCTTAACAGTAGTTCACATGCTTTTATTAGAAAAAAAACTAATCATTTATATTTATTTGAAATATGAAAAATAAATCATGCTTATTTTCAAGTGCTTGATCAGAAAAAGCCAATCATATACAGTCAATTAAAATAAAGAACATGTATCTTATCTTAAAGTGCTGCAATGAATTTTGACTTATATATAGACAAATAGTGCTGTTATTGGACAATTTTAATCGTGTTTTGATCTGTGATAATTAAATCTTACCATAAGTATTGCTTTATTTTGTTATGCCTCCAAGATTTCCAATGGTGTGTTTTGATAGTGACATGTTGATGTCATTGATATAGCTTCTCAAATAAACTGTTGAATGTCTTCTTTACCATGTTTCAAATAGAATACGCTAGATTTTGAATGGATTTAGATGAAACTTTAAAGGACAGAAGTAACTGCATGATGAATTTTCATTGCTGTCAGATATCATTAAAGGAATGATAATATAAAATGTTCAAGTGGATACCTTGTTAGCACACCTTCCTAAACAGCTTTATGTATTTTGATGAAACCTTATATGAAGAAAGTACATCATATGGAGATGTGCATGAAAAAATTTAAATGGAGAAGATAGCAAAGTGGGGGTATCATTCTGGGAGCTGGCTCACAGAATTCCTTTTTTGTTTTTTTTTTGGTTTTTCAAATTAATATTAACAAAGCAATCATTTCTTTATTTTTATTCATTTTAATCAATTTTCATTATACAACAATTGTAAAAGTACCATTCCTGGTATAACAATAAAATAAATGATATGTACAATGATTTGGCAAAGACTGACATACAATACTATGGCACAAAAATAGTACACTGTATCTCACACTTGTATCATGTTAATGCAGTTTTTGAAACACAAGTGACAACTTATTCTCAGTACACACATGAATTGCCACGTGTTCAACTATTCCATTTCATGCTATCTAGCAGCATTTTCCTTCATCAAAATAGTCGTTTTCAAGAAACATATTGTATAATGTTTGCTTTTCTTGGTTGCAATGTCATCTTCTTAAGGGCACTCATATACATGTCAATAGTGTTTATCATGTTCTTCATGGCACCCTTCTTCATTGCTCTTGTGGCATGTCTCTAGAAGCATTTCATATTATTACACAGACCACACCCAAGAGAAAATTCATCCCCTGTTGGTGGATGGTTAAGTCCCAAAGGACACCCAATTCCTGACAGCTGCTTTCCAACTGGCCCTGGAAAAAATAAAATAAAATATAATATAACTTCCACAGGAAGGACTAATACAGAACAAACTTCATTGAGGTATAATTAAGATAGAAAGTTTATCTAACATGATTATGTGTAAAGGTAACCATTGAAAAGTTTATTGATAAAGGAAATATTTTATTGATATCAATAGATGAGTGATTCTGGATTTGCTGAATCAACATTAGTTCAGGGTGAAGTTCACATTTACTTTCGCTTTATCAGTACAAAAAAAAACCAGTACAGCTTAACGGTTCAGTCATGCAAAAAAAGGACATATTACAGCAGGGAATCATGTCACATGACCATTTATTTGTTTTCATCTTTGATAAGTTTCAGATCTCTGAATTAAAATTTGAGCAAAAGATACTAAATTGACTTACCCGCAGGACATTTGGGTAGTTGGTCTTTAGTCATCCCAGTCACTGTTGTATGGTTGTTATGGCAACTGTTGCAGAAATGTGTCGTTCCAAAACAATAATACACAGCTATTGAACAACAATAGCGACATTTATATTCAATGAAGTCTGTTCCATGTTCTGGACAGTTCTGAAAAGGAAAATTTCAATGTTTAAACATACCATATTATACATATTCAAGTATTGCTCTTTTTCATACAGTTTTTGTGTACAATCATTAGTTGGCCATAGGCACACATAATACATTTTCATTTTTCTTTTTCTTTATTTTCTTTTTAATGCAGCTTTTAAACAATTGAATTTAATGTCAAATATAAACAGTTTTTTGATTGGAAGAACAATTACAAAAATCAAGTGAAAATAAATGGTACCTCAACTCGGGATGTTTCCACACAGGCAGGACAGATGAGATCGTCAGGGTTAAAGTCGTCTCCATTGTCATGTGCACATTGTCTTTCTCCACCATAGTAAGCCTGAAACAAAGATAGTGTGGTCATGACAGGAAATACTCAGAAATCAATCCGAAATCAATCAAAAGTAGCAATATGCAAGATATATACAATGATCACCAAGAAAAATTCAAATGTTTAAAATATAATGTTAGCAAGAATTTATATTTCAGTTGACAAATAGATTCCATGTTGTATTGTATGTTTCTTTAACATTTTGTTTTCATTTCTACTTTTGTTGTCTTTGTTATTTCGGACTCACAAGACTATCGACCCTTGGTTCTTTCTTCTCTAGAACTTGTGTTATTTGATATTAATCCAGATATTCTTTGACTATCACCAATTTGAACTGACTCTTTCACCCTAATTTATCATATATATAGATAATCAACATACCTTGTGACACTTAGAACACGAATAATAAGCATATTTGTCCATGGCGTAACCTGCTGGGTCTTGGTAGAATGGTCCCCCAGGTCTGGTCACCTCATCACAGCTGTACAGTCCTTCAAACTGAAGCCTGGTCAAAGCTTTGGTCCTCACATCATCAAACAGGACTCTTAATGGGTGTAACAAATTGGACAAGGAATCATGGTGTATCATTGTCTACAAAGATATAAAAAATTAATAAATATTATACAATATAATATCAGTAAAGGATTTTATTATTTATCATCATTATTATTAATTTTAATTAGTTTTTTTTTTGAATTAATTTACAATTTTCATTATTTATTTTGGGAGTTTTCATATACATTTTTTATAATTTTAGATATTTCTTCTATTCCTCAGAACTGAGAAAAATACTGACAAGAGTTACAAATGATTTAAAAAAATAATATTCAAGATAAGAATAATACATTATAAAAGTTCACACAACCAAATCTATTAGGTCTCGTTCTTATCAATTACCTTACAGATTGGACACTGCATGAATCCAAAGGTAATCCTTGGTCCTGACCATTTTCCTTCTAATATTTTTCCAACACATTCAAAGTGGAAAATATGACCACATGTCAGCTGAAATTTAAATGAAATTCAAGTTGTTTTTGTTTTTTATTTTTATAAAACATGCTTTATATCTATAGCAAAATAATTTGATACTATGGCTTAGTAAAAATTAATCATATGCATCGATCTTCATCTCATTTATATTAATATTGTAAATTGTAAAAAAATGATCTGATTTTGTTTTCTACTGAATCACAGATATGTTCTAGAAAATATCATTAAAGGAACTGTTTTGAAATAAAATACAAAGCAAACGAACAACGATTTGCTCTTTATATCTGAAAGATAATGATTATCTAAACGTTTTTTTTAAGTCCTACCTCTATACAAGGAGCTGACGTTAATGTTTCTGTATAGCAGATTGTACAGGGGTCGTTAGTGGTGTGTTTCTGGTTAGCATGGCAACAAGTCAAACATGACATACACTGAACTTCTCCATGTAGACCATAACAGGCATGTCCGTTTTGACAAAATTTTGAGCAGAATTCCTAAAATAAATAGGTAATTTACATTTATAATTTGAACATCCTTGGCTAACATAACTAAGTTTTCATAAAATGACAAAACAGAAAAAGTAATGATTGCGCCGTCAACCTGTTTTAAAAAAGTCAACATTGCTCGCCATCTTAATAGTAACGAGGAGCTTGTAATGAAGAAATGTCACAGGCGCCTGTTTCAGAAAAAAATATATACCCATATAGTGTTGTGTATAGGGGTATATTTTTTTCTGAAACAGGGTATCGAAAACCTAAAGTAACCTAAAAACTTGATAATCATTAAAGATTAAACTTATTGGAGGCTCAAAAAAAAGAAGAAGTAATGAATGACACCTACCATCTTCGTGGTTTATGTCTTTGATTGTGCAACATTTAGCTTGCGAAGAAATTTATACTTGATACATTTCTATTTATAGACTGGAAAACCTCATCATCTATTTTTAGCTAACATCAAATTCCCAATACATGGTTTTCCAAAAATTAAAGCGAAAACAGAAATTATTGTTTTTTATCATTTCGTTGATAATATTGATCTGTCACTTCTTTGTGATATTAGATGTGCATTCGTGACTTTTTATCTCCAAAATTGTTAAAATTCACATCGTTAAACTATCAACATATCTAAGAAGGTATGTTCTCCCAACTACATTGATCATGCGCTTTGAAAGTCACAAATCTGGCGGGAAAAGACAGGAAAAAAGGGGGGTTCAATAAATCAATCAAAGGAGTTTTTTTTTTTTACTTTTTTTTTAATTGCAATTAACTTATTTAATAGGGAAAGCAATGAACCCAGGGCTAATTAGGTTTTGGTAAATAATCCAGATTCAAGGTCCACGGAAAATGGGGGCACTTACTTGATATTTAAAGCAATTAAAGGTAGATAGTGACTGAGGCACTCTCCACTCCCCGTGGTGAGAGTGAGTCCCCGGTGTCTGTACCGGTCAACGCTGGTGGTTGCATGCCGAAAGTCACAAGTTCTGTAAGCATGCATCGCTTTTCAACCTTGTGTTGAAACGTCGCATTAGAGGCTTGTCACGACGTTTAAAAGCCAATCATCATCATCGTCAGAAGTGAGGCCCAGAAATGTTTTACCCACCCTATTCATATCTACGCATGCTGAAATAAAGGCACCTAATTTATATATTTCTATTCATGGGTTTATGTGACTGATTCATATATGAAAATACATGCATTTCGCACAGGGGCTTGAATTCTGGTATAGCGTGGGGGTTGATTTTTTTTCAAGTCGATATAAATGACCAGAATTCAAGCCAGAGTGGGGGGTCGACTTTTTTTAAAAGTCGATATAAATGACCAGAATTCAAGCCAGAGTAGGGGGTCGATTTTTTTTAAAAGTCGATATAAATGACCAGAATTCAAGCCCCTGTGGTGTAAAATACACATATATGTCATATATGCAGCATCTGAAAATTTGTAATATTTGTTGTACAATTATTAATGTTATTTTTGTCATTGCCCCCCGAGGGTCCATGAATTGATTGGTCAAATAAAAAAACAAAATATTTCTATATTTCTTTTTGTATTAATCTGTAATGAAAGTTAACCCCCCCCCCCCCCCCCCGCGTGTCTCAGTCATTTTGAAATACTGAAATTTATATTAGGTACCCGGCGATGACTGACCAAAAAGGATAGATCCGGGCTTCGTTAAGCCCCAGCGATTTCCTATGTATTAAATAATAATAATAAAAATGGTCCAAAAAGGAGGTGAGCTATCTTGGCCCTCCCCCAATAAAAAAATCACTGGCCGTGATCCACAACATTACCTCGTTCATTTAATAAAAATGTTTTTCAAAATAAGGCATTGAAGATTCTAAATTAAGACATTAAATGTATACAGGTTCGAGGAATGGTGGCCAGATGGGTTTGTAATTAAAGATGGGACGTTAGGACAAGATCAATTAATGCTAAATTAAAACTTATTCGATATATGCCACGGCTTTTACTTATTTTTCAGATGTTTTTACCCCCTGATCAGCTTTAAGACCAAGGTTATAAGAAAATACGCCTCGTACGGTCTCTTCAAAAGTTTTTCTTTCGATAACGTTAAAGCTACCATGAATTGAAACTATAACAGTCTAGGAAATAAACTATTTCTCTGAATACCCTATTCTGTCTGATGGAATTCGCTCATCATCTAAGATAAGTATCCACAAGAGCCATAATTATTGTTTATTTCATAATTTCAATACGCTAGGATAGTCATAACTGATTAAGATGGTCTTAAGTCAACTACCGGGTAATTTGTTATCTCAAATTTTGATCACATTTTAGGACGCATCTCAAATAAGGACCCTTTCGTAAGACTAATCCATATCTAAAGACGGTCCAAAGACATGTCTCAATCCTAAGATAGCTTCGTTGACACGGCCCCAGGTTCTCATTTCCTTCCAGTCGGTTATTTTTCACCGAAATTATTGTCCTTGGACCTAAAAAAAATTATGAAAATAAAAGTTTTCTGGACTTTTTTTTCTACAATTTTGAGTCAATAGTAGTATAATGGGTCACTATAGAACACTTTGACCCCTATGACCCCGAGTTCATTCCCATAGGCTCCATGTTAAATCGTTGCTATTTTTGGTACTGAATACCCACCCAAGATATCTAGCAGTAAAGTCGTGTGCAGTCATGCGGAACGGCGACTCGTCCCTTTCTTTCGCTCCCTTTTAGTTCGTCACAAGTTTCTTTTATCTATAATTAACTCTTATCTTTCACCCTAGCCCTAACCCTAGCCCTAACCCTAACCTAATCCTAACCCTAGCCCTAACCCTTACCCTAACCCTAATCCTAACCCTAATCTCTAATCCCTTACCCTAACCTTTAACCCTTACCCTCATCTCTAACCCTAAACCTAATCTTTACCCTAACGCAAATCTCTAACCCTAACCCTAACCTTTTCTTCTCTCATCTTTAGTTAGTGTCGCCCCTTTATGGGCTCTTGTATGCTGTCTCTTTTCGTCCTCGTACTCTTGTTTTGCCCTTTATGGGCTCTACTGACTCTATCCATAACCCTTAGTCCTAACCTTAACCATTAGCCCTAACGTCAACCCTAACCCTATTTCTTTTTCTTTTGTAAGATTCGCCCTTTATGGGCTCTTGTTTGCTGTCGTCTCTTTTAGTCCTTAGACTTTTGTATCGCCCTTTATGGGCTCTTGTATGATGTTTCTTTTCGTCCATGGACTATTGTTTCGTCCTTTATGGGCTCTCCTGATCCTACTTCTTCCTACCCCCCCCCCCCCTTTTGTCTTTTTCTTTTGCTCTTGTTGCTCTTTTCCTTGCTCTTTTTGCTCATTTTACTCATTGTCTTCCTCCTCCTCCTGCTGCTGCTCCTCCTCCTCCTGTTCCCCCCTCCTGCTCCTCCTGCTCCTCCTCCTCCTCCTCCTCCTCCTCCTTTGTTTTTTTATTTGTTTCGCCCCAATGGGTTCATTTTGATTTGTCTTTTTGTATTTTGAGTTCTTTGTTTTACACTATCAATAAAAACTCGGGAGTTAAGGTACAACTTTTATTTACAATTTCTATTTTACAACTTTACAATATCAATATCCATAGGGTCTAGTGGTTAAATCGTTCATAATCACTCTTTTGTCAAATACAATTTTATAGTCCTTCTTTTGTGTGACGGTTAGGAGCTTCTGTTGACTTCTCTGGATTTTGTAGTTATCCTCCACGGTCTTGACATCTTCTTTGTTGGTGGTTACCATCTCTTTGACAGTGTCGTAGTTGATTTTCAATGCGTTCTTATAGTCTAAAGTTATTCCTCTGACTTTGCATATGGTTCTGTTTCCTCCTTTCTCAGGGATGGCCAACTTATAAGCGTAGTTCTTCGGTCCGCCGGTGACAAACTCTGTGATGGTGTTCCCGGGTACTTCATCTGTTAAGTCTCCAAGATAGTCTCCCAACTCTGGTTTCCATTGTCCCGGTGCCGATGTAAATACGACGGAGTCGGTATCACAGTAGAGTGCTCTTTGGCCCAAATTCTCCAGGTAGGCAAGCAGTTTTAGTCTGGCCTGAGCGGTAGTATAGGCGGCTATGACGACATTCGTTTTCTTTGAGGTTTCAATGAATTCTTCTTTATATTTCCATCTTAGTTCTACCATTTTATCGTTGACAAATTGGATTCCGGTGACTTCAATCTTATCGCTAGTCAGCTTTTCAAAATATTCCTTGGCTTCCGTGATGTAGGATGTTTGTTGCATGTTGTTTCTTTGTCCGAATTTTCCCCAAAAGCTGTTCAACATCAACTTAGCTAAAGATCGCATTCCAGGATTCCTCTGTATTTTGTTATAGTCTAGCTGTATTCCTTCCTTCTCCCGGTATTCTTTGATGTAGGTTTGTTTATCCTGCTCTGTTACACACCATTCCGGCCATCCGCTAGCCTCTTGCTTCATTTTCAGGAAGGTGTTGATGTAGTCGGTGAAGAGTCCTCCAGACTTCGTACCGGGATCGTACTGTTCTACCTCTTCGAAATGCCATACTTCGTAGATGGTTAAGATGGAATATCCCTTTTCCAAGGCCTTTCTCAGTTCGTCGGTTACCCAAGTTCCCGTTATAGCTCTTTCCATTTCGGTATGGTTGCAAGTCTCTTGCTGGTAGGTTTCCGTACAGGTACGACAGAGTGGGAACATCAGTTTGCTGTTGATCTTGCTGGGTAAAACAGGAATGTATAGGTTTCTGGGAGGTAGTACTTTACATTTCACCAATCCTTCGTACTCGTGGATGTCCCCAAAGTTTTCTGTGATGATAACGGGATGTCCTTTAGGTACTTTTCCGGTCTTGTTGACAAATGGATAGAGTGATGTCACGTCATAGTAGTTGATAGTATCTCTTTCTGTCTGTTTGTATAAGGTAAATGCCTCTGTTCTTCCACCATAAAAGGCTTCTCGTGGTTCTAAGGCTGGGATCATCTCTAAGGAGTTGACAAAGTCGCTCATGGTTGTATCAGTTTTCAACTCTCTCTCAAAGTCACATTCCCATTTCTCTACGTAGGTGTATCCTTCTTGTTGCAGATAGGTCTTCTTTTCTAGGGTCCGTTGATGTAGATCGTACATGGACATGTTATTGACCGTATTGATGGTCTCTCTGGAATAGCATCTTGGACAGCCGTGCCAGTAGCAGCCGTGAAATTCGTACACGGTTCCATCGTGGTATCCGTCTACTCTGTAGGGACCGATCTGTTTTTCTCCTTCGTTCTCTGCATGTTGAATCTGTATGTCTTTTATTGCGGATACATATTTTAACCATTTCATGGCTTTAATAGAGTGCTTGTGTTCTGGTCGATAGCCTTGCGCCGGGATGAGGCCAATAGTATTCCACCGTAGAAACTTAGATCGAAAGACTAGGTTGCAGGCAGAGGCAATGGTGATACTGTTTTGGAAGGGGTCGATTGGAGTACCCTCTAAAGTGTCCATGAACAGTTGTCGGAAGGTTAAACAGGCTTTTCTCAGGATGTCCACGTCAGTGATGCAGTACTTCAAGAGTTCTTCTTGGACGTCAAATGGGTCGTTCCTGTGGTCTTTATACCATTTCATGAATGTTTCGCGGTCTTCTGCTTTCATACCATTTGGATTGTAGTAATTGATGTCTGGAAGAGTTTCTAATCTAACGTTCTGGTTTTCCTTTGTGTTAAACAGATGTGGGAAGTATCCTTTGTGGAGTTCTTCGAATCCAAACATTTTCGGGAGGTTGGCTAAGGCAGTGGGTAGAAAGTTAAGGGAATCTATCATCCGTATGCTGCAGTTTGAAATCGTTACTGCCATGTTCTTGGCACCGTTGGGGATTATCTTAGGCTGAATTCCTTGGTCAAACAGGTATTGTAGAACGGGGATAGAGTCGTAGCCTTTAAAGTTGTGGCAAATTACAGTGGAGTTCGTGTTGTCTCCGGAAAATAGCCAGTTGCAAAAGTCGTTGTTGGCATTGTGTCCTCTAAAGATCAGTTGGTTCTGTCCACAGTTCTTGCAGGTACTCTCTTCAGTTACTTCCTCTTCCATACAGACGGTACAGACTTTATGAACCACGCATAAGTTGGGTCGATGTTCCATAGCTCCACAGCTACTGGCTTTACAGTGTGAACATCTTCCGTCGGTGTCAGGTTGGTATCCCATTTCGCATTCTACGAGGTCGTCTTGTGTGCATTCAAAATCAAAGAAGATGTAGGTTTGTATTTCTGGAGGATCTTCGATAACTATAGGTGTCATGTAACACTGATGGTCTGTATCGCAGTATCGTTTACAGGATGGACAGTACATCTCACCACATACATGGTTGGTTTTCCTTTTTTCCATGTTGACGGTGTGGCCACAGTCTTTACACTTGTAGTACCATTTACATGTTGAGTTGCCCTTCTTTGTTTTCTCCAAATGGAGTTGGAAGCACTCTTTTCCTATAAAGTTTCGGCCACAGTGGCTACAGTTGATCCAATTGTCTTCGCAGGGTTCGTGTATCTTCTTACAAAGGATGCATGGGTTGTTACATACATGTGTTTCCTTGGTATTATATCCCTTTTTACACTTGTTGCAGTAATAGGCCCTGGTCAAGAATCCTGTTACAGTGGTGATGACATCGTAATGATCGTCGTGGTGGTAAAGGTAGATCTTCTTCTCTGCATCTGGTCCCTCATAGATAATCCCGTTGAAGTAGTCCTTAGAAAAAACGGTGATTTGATATTCCGGTAGTACAGCTTGGAATCTTTTAAGTTCTTCAATACCGCATGGGCCTTTTGATACTTTGGCTTTTTCGTGAAGTTGCTCTGCTAATTCCTGTTGAATACATCTTCCTTGGCGGATAGTGTCCCACATTGAGTGCTTATCGATCCTGGCTTTAGCAGTAACAATGGCCCTAGCACAACACAGTTCGTCTCGGTTCTGTATCCTGACGAAACTTCTTTTATCTTTCAGCATTCTCTCGAGATCAACGTAATTGCATCTTTTGCGCCCGGATCCTTCGGGAATAGATACGTGGAGGACATCTAATTCTAAACTTCCGTCCAATACAAACTCCTCATGAGATTGTAATACTCTCTCTATTTCCTTTAATAGTAGTTCCGTAGTCAGGTCCTTGAGTTGTAATATGGGAAGGGCAATCGGGAAGTCAAGGGAATTGGTTTCAATTGTTAGTTTAACAAGGTCGTGTTCTTTCATCTCTTCTCCAATGGTTTGCAGGATGGAGTCGAATAACCGATGTAGTGTTCTTGTGATGGAAGGCAGGTCCGTGACTTCAAATTCCTTAAAGGTGACGGTATAATGATTTCTCGAAGTTCCAAACTTGAGTATTCTTTTCTTCTCCTGCCGTTTGATGGTGTAATAGGATTTCGGATCATCCATGTGGAACGGTTGCCCTGCTCCTCTTTGTCCATGTCTTTGCTGATGTAACTCTAAAAGGCGTTGGGTGGCAAAGGCCTGATTGCATTGGGTACATTCGTACCCAAACTGGTGACGAGCCATATGGGCTTGTAGATTCTCCCGCCTCGTAAAGGTCTTGGTGCATCTCGTACACGAGTATATCTCCCTGTGGTTGGTCAATCGTCTATGACGATGGAGTTGACTCATCCTCTCAAAACTCGCTTCACATTCGCTACAGGTAAATTGCTTAGGCATCTGAAACAAAAGAACACAGGTAAGTATTCATGTATGACTCATAGGTTTGCTTAGATATGTATTGCTCTTACTTGTGACCTTTCATAACCTTATGTTTCTGTTTAATATTTTACCGCTTAGCTTTTATCTTAGTAAAATCTATTTGGCATCTAGTCGTTAAATTGTCTTACTAATGGTTTATTTGATAACCTTATGTTTAATATTATTCCGCTTACCTTCTCTCTTTGTTAAAACACGTCTGATCTCTTTGGCGTCTAATCGTTAAATGATCTGATTTCAAATAGTTTAACTGTATATTGTTCTGTATCACATGATCATGTCACGTGACTTTCTGGATTGAACCGGTTAGAACCGGTTTTTAAAACGCTTGCTTCAATAAAATTTCCATTAGATGTTTTTCTTCAGTAAGGTTTTGTGGAAAAGTTTTCAGATTTTATTAAAAAGATTTTGAGTTTGTTCAGATTTTGTGAAAAAGTTTTCAAAGTTTTAAATTTTTATTAAAAAGATTTTGATTTTGTTCAAATTTTATGAAAAAGTTTTCAAATTTTTATAATTTTATTAAAAAGATTTTGATTTAGTTCGGATTTTCGTAAAAATGTTTCAAAGTTTTAGGATTTTCATCGAAATATTTTGATTTTGTTTAGATTTTATGTACATATTTTCATATTCAAGTATAAAGTTTCATCAAATCAGCTTAAGTATACATTTTAATTGGTGGAATTGTGGGGGGAAATGTGGAATTGTGGAGAAATTGTGGTGGAAAATGTGGGAATGTGGAGGGATTGTGGGGGAAAATGTGGAAATGTGGAGAAATTGTGGAAATGTTGAAATGTGGAGGGATTGTGGGGGAAAATGTGGAAATGTGGAGGGATTGTGGGGGAAAATGTGGAATTGTGGGGGGAATGTGGGAATGTGGAGGGATTGTGGGGGAAAATGTGGAAATGTGGAGGAATTGTGGTGGAAAATGTGGAAATGTGGAGGAATTGTGGAGGAAAATGTGGAAATGTGGGGGGAAAATGGGGTGAACCCCCCCCATTTCGGGGGGAATGTGGAAATGGGGGTAATTGGGGGTGAAATGGGTTTTTTTTAGGGTAAAATGGGGGGGGGAATTACCCCCCCCCCCCCCCAATATTGGGGTGTGTGTGGAAATGGGGGTATTGGGGCTGTTTCCAGCTAAAACGACTGTCATTGCTGCGTAAAGGACCCACTCTATGGAGTAATCAGACAAAACGCGTGTACAAGTTCGGATACTTTATTAAGTAAATACAGTCTTCGTTATAGTTCCATCATTGTTTGGTCTTTTCTGGGTTTGACTTGGGCTTTCTTCCTCTAGGGTTCTTTACTTCCTTGGACTTTACAATTCGTGCGTTAAGGTTCTTTACTTCCTTGGATTTTGCAATTCGTTCGTTAAGGTTCTCTACTTTCTTGGACATTTCACCTCTGGACTTCTTTGATTTTATGGACGTCTTTGCATTCTTGATTGGTTGTCTCTTCGTGACATCTTTAGGGGTTTCCTTGGTTTTCTTTAACTTTGACTCTTGTAGCTTCGCCAAGTGTCTTATCTCCTTGTATATAGCTTTTCCTAAACTTTCAAGTCTCTGTTCCACAGCCTTCGGACGTCTTGTCAGTTTTCTAGGTGGTCCGGCTTCAATTTTGGGTACCCTTTTCTCTTTGGAGTTTACATGTTTAACTGTCTTATGGCGTGTAACATCACCTGGCCATGCGAACCGTCTCTTGCACACGGAGCACTGATATGCCATGTTTCCTGTTCGGTGTCTAACGTAAGACTGACTCAAACTCTACCTGTCATTTCCTATATCTTTCTCTAACCCTAACTATGTTTTGTTCTATTTTTAACCCTGACCTCATTCTAACCCTAACTCTCCTTTGTTTTATTTTTAACCCTGGCCCTATTCTAACCCTAACTCTCTTCTGCTCTGTCTTTAACCCTAACCCTAACCCCTAACCCTTTTGTATGTTTCTTTATGGGCTCTTTATGGTGTCTCGTACTTAGTTCTTCTTATATTCCTTATGTATTGGTCCTTGGCTCTTTAACAATAGGATACCCTTATTTTTTGGAATGGGTCACTTTGGGGTCAAGTCCTGACTGACCACTGACCATAACCACCCTTAAACCCCCAGAATCTGCCTCTAGACCTTAAAAGCTGTCTAATGATATATAACAACCCTATATTGGACCTAATTTAGGTATTGGTCATTTTGTGGTCAAGCCCCGGATGACCACTGACCAACACAACGGACATCATCGGAAAGACATTGTCTTACCCAAGACAATGCAACAAACCGGAAGGAAATCGGACAAGGAATAACAAAGTTATGACTTATTAAAAAATAGTAGTATATGATTGGTGAACAGCTCGAATTTCTCGGATATCTCGAATTTTCGCGCGAAAATGAACTTCCAAAAACCGGAAACTGCGTCATGGGGCGGAACCGGAAGTCACGTGATCCAAGATGGCCGCCGGGATCCAAGATGGCCGACCGGAACCGGATGTGACGTCATACGCCTGCGCAAAAGGGACATATCCACATATCCACCCGAGAAATGATAAATGATCGGTGCATCTATACTACTATTTTTTAATAAGTCATAACTTTGTTATTCCTTGTCCGATTTCCTTCCGGTTTGTTGCATTGTCTTGGGTAAGACAATGTCTTTCCGATGATGTCCGTTGTGTTGGTCAGTGGTCATCCGGGGCTTGACCACAAAATGACCAATACCTAAATTAGGTCCAATATAGGGTTGTTGTATATCATTAGACAGCTTTTAAGGTCTAGAGGCAGATTCTGGGGGTTTAAGGGTGGTTATGGTCAGTGGTCAGTCAGGACTTGACCCCAAAGTGACCCATTCCAAAAAATAAGGGTATCCTATTGTTAAAGAGCCAAGGACCAATACATAAGGAATATAAGAAGAACTAAGTACGAGACACCATAAAGAGCCCATAAAGAAACATACAAAAGGGTTAGGGGTTAGGGTTAGGGTTAAAGACAGAGCAGAAGAGAGTTAGGGTTAGAATAGGGCCAGGGTTAAAAATAAAACAAAGGAGAGTTAGGGTTAGAATGAGGTCAGGGTTAAAAATAGAACAAAACATAGTTAGGGTTAGAGAAAGATATAGGAAATGACAGGTAGAGTTTGAGTCAGTCTTACGTTAGACACCGAACAGGAAACATGGCATATCAGTGCTCCGTGTGCAAGAGACGGTTCGCATGGCCAGGTGATGTTACACGCCATAAGACAGTTAAACATGTAAACTCCAAAGAGAAAAGGGTACCCAAAATTGAAGCCGGACCACCTAGAAAACTGACAAGACGTCCGAAGGCTGTGGAACAGAGACTTGAAAGTTTAGGAAAAGCTATATACAAGGAGATAAGACACTTGGCGAAGCTACAAGAGTCAAAGTTAAAGAAGACCAAGGAAACCCCTAAAGATGTCACGAAGAGACAACCAATCAAGAATGCAAAGACGTCCATAAAATCAAAGAAGTCCAGAGGTGAAATGTCCAAGGAAGTAGAGAACCTTAACGAACGAATTGCAAAATCCAAGGAAGTAAAGAACCTTAACGCACGAATTGTAAAGTCCAAGGAAGTAAAGAACCCTAGAGGAAGAAAGCCCAAGTCAAACCCAGAAAAGACCAAACAATGATGGAACTATAACGAAGACTGTATTTACTTAATAAAGTATCCGAACTTGTACACGCGTTTTGTCTGATTACTCCATAGAGTGGGTCAGTCGTTTTAGCTGGAAACAGCCCCAATACCCCCATTTCCACACACACCCCAATATTGGGGGGGGGGGTAATTCCCCCCCCCATTTTACCCTAAAAAAAACCCATTTCACCCCCAATTACCCCCATTTCCACATTCCCCCCGAAATGGGGGGGGGTTCACCCCATTTTCCCCCCACATTTCCACATTTTCCTCCACAATTCCTCCACATTTCCACATTTTCCACCACAATTCCTCCACATTTCCACATTTTCCCCCACAATCCCTCCACATTCCCACATTCCCCCCACAATTCCACATTTTCCCCCACAATCCCTCCACATTTCCACATTTTCCCCCACAATCCCTCCACATTTCAACATTTCCACAATTTCTCCACATTTCCACATTTTCCCCCACAATCACTCCACATTCCCACATTTTCCACCACAATTTCTCCACAATTCCACATTTCCCCCCACAATTCCACCAATTAAAATGTATACTTAAGCTGATTTGATGAAACTTTATACTTGAATATGAAAATATGTACATAAAATCTAAACAAAATCAAAATATTTCGATGAAAATCCTAAAACTTTGAAACATTTTTACGAAAATCCGAACTAAATCAAAATCTTTTTAATAAAATTATAAAAATTTGAAAACTTTTTCATAAAATTTGAACAAAATCAAAATCTTTTTAATAAAAATTTAAAACTTTGAAAACTTTTTCACAAAATCTGAACAAACTCAAAATCTTTTTAATAAAATCTGAAAACTTTTCCACAAAACCTTACTGAAGAAAAACATCTAATGGAAATTTTATTGAAGCAAGCGTTTTAAAAACCGGTTCTAACCGGTTCAATCCAGAAAGTCACGTGACATGATCACGTGATACAGAACAATATACAGTTAAACTATTTGAAATCAGATCATTTAACGATTAGACGCCAAAGAGATCAGACGTGTTTTAACAAAGAGAGAAGGTAAGCGGAATAATATTAAACATAAGGTTATCAAATAAACCATTAGTAAGACAATTTAACGACTAGATGCCAAATAGATTTTACTAAGATAAAAGCTAAGCGGTAAAATATTAAACAGAAACATAAGGTTATGAAAGGTCACAAGTAAGAGCAATACATATCTAAGCAAACCTATGAGTCATACATGAATACTTACCTGTGTTCTTTTGTTTCAGATGCCTAAGCAATTTACCTGTAGCGAATGTGAAGCGAGTTTTGAGAGGATGAGTCAACTCCATCGTCATAGACGATTGACCAACCACAGGGAGATATACTCGTGTACGAGATGCACCAAGACCTTTACGAGGCGGGAGAATCTACAAGCCCATATGGCTCGTCACCAGTTTGGGTACGAATGTACCCAATGCAATCAGGCCTTTGCCACCCAACGCCTTTTAGAGTTACATCAGCAAAGACATGGACAAAGAGGAGCAGGGCAACCGTTCCACATGGATGATCCGAAATCCTATTACACCATCAAACGGCAGGAGAAGAAAAGAATACTCAAGTTTGGAACTTCGAGAAATCATTATACCGTCACCTTTAAGGAATTTGAAGTCACGGACCTGCCTTCCATCACAAGAACACTACATCGGTTATTCGACTCCATCCTGCAAACCATTGGAGAAGAGATGAAAGAACACGACCTTGTTAAACTAACAATTGAAACCAATTCCCTTGACTTCCCGATTGCCCTTCCCATATTACAACTCAAGGACCTGACTACGGAACTACTATTAAAGGAAATAGAGAGAGTATTACAATCTCATGAGGAGTTTGTATTGGACGGAAGTTTAGAATTAGATGTCCTCCACGTATCTATTCCCGAAGGATCCGGGCGCAAAAGATGCAATTACGTTGATCTCGAGAGAATGCTGAAAGATAAAAGAAGTTTCGTCAGGATACAGAACCGAGACGAACTGTGTTGTGCTAGGGCCATTGTTACTACTAAAGCCAGGATCGATAAGCACTCAATGTGGGACACTATCCGCCAAGGAAGATGTATTCAACAGGAATTAGCAGAGCAACTTCACGAAAAAGCCAAAGTATCAAAAGGCCCATGCGGTATTGAAGAACTTAAAAGATTCCAAGCTGTACTACCGGAATATCAAATCACCGTTTTTTCTAAGGACTACTTCAACGGGATTATCTATGAGGGACCAGATGCAGAGAAGAAGATCTACCTTTACCACCACGACGATCATTACGATGTCATCACCACTGTAACAGGATTCTTGACCAGGGCCTATTACTGCAACAAGTGTAAAAAGGGATATAATACCAAGGAAACACATGTATGTAACAACCCATGCATCCTTTGTAAGAAGATACACGAACCCTGCGAAGACAATTGGATCAACTGTAGCCACTGTGGCCGAAACTTTATAGGAAAAGAGTGCTTCCAACTCCATTTGGAGAAAACAAAGAAGGGCAACTCAACATGTAAATGGTACTACAAGTGTAAAGACTGTGGCCACACCGTCAACATGGAAAAAAGGAAAACCAACCATGTATGTGGTGAGATGTACTGTCCATCCTGTAAACGATACTGCGATACAGACCATCAGTGTTACATGACACCTATAGTTATCGAAGATCCTCCAGAAATACAAACCTACATCTTCTTTGATTTTGAATGCACACAAGACGACCTCGTAGAATGCGAAATGGGATACCAACCTGACACCGACGGAAGATGTTCACACTGTAAAGCCAGTAGCTGTGGAGCTATGGAACATCGACCCAACTTATGCGTGGTTCATAAAGTCTGTACCGTCTGTATGGAAGAGGAAGTAACTGAAGAGAGTACCTGCAAGAACTGTGGACAGAACCAACTGATCTTTAGAGGACACAATGCCAACAACGACTTTTGCAACTGGCTATTTTCCGGAGACAACACGAACTCCACTGTAATTTGCCACAACTTTAAAGGCTACGACTCTATCCCCGTTCTACAATACCTGTTTGACCAAGGAATTCAGCCTAAGATAATCCCCAACGGTGCCAAGAACATGGCAGTAACGATTTCAAACTGCAGCATACGGATGATAGATTCCCTTAACTTTCTACCCACTGCTTTAGCCAACCTCCCGAAAATGTTTGGATTCGAAGAACTCCACAAAGGATACTTCCCACATCTGTTTAACACAAAGGAAAACCAGAACGTTAGATTAGAAACTCTTCCAGACATCAATTACTACAATCCAAATGGTATGAAAGCAGAAGACCGCGAAACATTCATGAAATGGTATAAAGACCACAGGAACGACCCATTTGACGTCCAAGAAGAACGGTCCAAGAAGTAGACGGATACCACGATGGAACCGTGTACGAATTTCACGGCTGCTACTGGCACGGCTGTCCAAGATGCTATTCCAGAGAGACCATCAATACGGTCAATAACATGTCCATGTACGATCTACATCAACGGACCCTAGAAAAGAAGAACTATCTGCAACAAGAAGGATACACCTACGTAGAGAAATGGGAATGTGACTTTGAGAGAGAGTTGAAAACTGATACAACCATGAGCGACTTTGTCAACTCCTTAGAGATGATCCCAGCCTTAGAACCACGAGAAGCCTTTTATGGTGGAAGAACAGAGGCATTTACCTTATACAAACAGACAGAAAGAGATACTATCAACTACTATGACGTGGCATCACTCTATCCATTTGTCAACAAGACCGGAAAAGTACCTAAAGGACATCCCGTTATCATCACAGAAAACTTTGGGGACATCCACGAGTACGAAGGATTGGTGAAATGTAAAGTACTACCTCCCAGAAACCTATACATTCCTGTTTTACCCAGCAAGATCAACAGCAAACTGATGTTCCCACTCTGTCGTACCTGTACGGAAACCTACCAGCAAGAGACTTGCAACCATACCGAAATGGAAAGAGCTATAACGGGAACTTGGGTAACCGACGAACTGAGAAAGGCCTTGGAAAAGGGATATTCCATCTTAACCATCTACGAAGTATGGCATTTCGAAGAGGTAGAACAGTACGATCCCGGTACGAAGTCTGGAGGACTCTTCACCGACTACATCAACACCTTCCTGAAAATGAAGCAAGAGGCTAGCGGATGGCCGGAATGGTGTGTAACAGAGCAGGATAAACAAACCTACATCAAAGAATACCGGGAGAAGGAAGGAATACAGCTAGACTATAACAAAATACAGAGGAATCCTGGAATGCGATCTTTAGCTAAGTTGATGTTGAACAGCTTTTGGGGAAAATTCGGACAAAGAAACAACATGCAACAAACATCCTACATCACGGAAGCCAAGGAATATTTTGAAAAGCTGACTAGCGATAAGATTGAAGTCACCGGAATCCAATTTGTCAACGATAAAATGGTAGAACTAAGATGGAAATATAAAGAAGAATTCATTGAAACCTCAAAGAAAACGAATGTCGTCATAGCCGCCTATACTACCGCTCAGGCCAGACTAAAACTGCTTGCCTACCTGGAGAATTTGGGCCAAAGAGCACTCTACTGTGATACCGACTCCGTCGTATTTACATCGGCACCGGGACAATGGAAACCAGAGTTGGGAGACTATCTTGGAGACTTAACAGATGAAGTACCCGGGAACACCATCACAGAGTTTGTCACCGGCGGACCGAAGAACTACGCTTATAAGTTGGCCATCCCTGAGAAAGGAGGAAACAGAACCATATGCAAAGTCAGAGGAATAACTTTAAACTATAAGAACGCATTGAAAATCAACTACGACACTGTCAAAGAGATGGTAACCACCAACAAAGAAGATGTCAAGACCGTGGAGGATAACTACAAAATCCAGAGAAGTCAACAGAAGCTCCTAACCGTCACACAAAAGAAGGACTATAAAATTGTATTTGACAAAAGAGTGATTATGAACGATTTAACCACTAGACCCTATGGATATTGATATTGTAAAGTTGTAAAATAGAAATTGTAAATAAAAGTTGTACCTTAACTCCCGAGTTTTTATTGATAGTGTAAAACAAAGAACTCAAAATACAAAAAGACAAATCAAAATGAACCCATTGGGGCGAAACAAATAAAAAAACAAAGGAGGAGGAGGAGGAGGAGGAGGAGCAGGAGGAGCAGGAGGGGGGAACAGGAGGAGGAGGAGCAGCAGCAGGAGGAGGAGGAAGACAATGAGTAAAATGAGCAAAAAGAGCAAGGAAAAGAGCAACAAGAGCAAAAGAAAAAGACAAAAGGGGGGGGGGTAGGAAGAAGTAGGATCAGGAGAGCCCATAAAGGACGAAACAATAGTCCATGGACGAAAAGAAACATCATACAAGAGCCCATAAAGGGCGATACAAAAGTCTAAGGACTAAAAGAGACAGCAGACAAGAGCCCATAAAGGGCGAATCTTACAAAAGAAAAAGAAATAGGGTTAGGGTTGACGTTAGGGCTAATGGTTAAGGTTAGGACTAAGGGTTATGGATAGAGTCAGTAGAGCCCATAAAGGGCAAAACAAGAGTACGAGGACGAAAAGAGACAGCATACAAGAGCCCATAAAGGGGCGACACTAACTAAAGATGAGAGAAGAAAAGGTTAGGGTTAGGGTTAGAGATTTGCGTTAGGGTAAAGATTAGGTTTAGGGTTAGAGATGAGGGTAAGGGTTAAAGGTTAGGGTAAGGGATTAGAGATTAGGGTTAGGATTAGGGTTAGGGTAAGGGTTAGGGCTAGGGTTAGGATTAGGTTAGGGTTAGGGCTAGGGTTAGGGCTAGGGTGAAAGATAAGAGTTAATTATAGATAAAAGAAACTTGTGACGAACTAAAAGGGAGCGAAAGAAAGGGACGAGTCGCCGTTCCGCATGACTGCACACGACTTTACTGCTAGATATCTTGGGTGGGTATTCAGTACCAAAAATAGCAACGATTTAACATGGAGCCTATGGGAATGAACTCGGGGTCATAGGGGTCAAAGTGTTCTATAGTGACCCATTATACTACTGTCAATTTTCTCATACATAGCGGGGCTATCATCTGTGTCTTACAGACACAAACACCTTAGCTGTCTGTAATTTTATGATAACGATGAATAAGTCCATGCTCTTACTTTAAACATTGTATGTTTGGCAGTGGGCGGCATTACATTTCTCAAGTTTTATTTTGTGGTCTATTCTTGTCCTTTTCTAATCATTTTTATACGACCGAAAAATTTTTGCGATCGTATAATGTTATGGCGATGTCGTCGTCATCTGGGGACATTTGGTTTCCGTAAGTGAATATTGACCAATTGTTATGAAATTTTGATATAATGTTTGTAACCACTGGAGGAAGGTTCCTATCGTATTTGGGGTTGGTGGCCCCTACCGTTTTAGAACTTGAAAAAGGGCCAAAAGGGGCTAAAACGGGTGTATTGTCAAAACTGTTGTAGAATGTCTATTATTCATTCAATTTTGAAAATTCTTTTTTTATTGAATTCCTTTTTAAATTCTGTCAACTAAATGTGTCAATATTTTTGACGTATGTTGTACCGTTATGTTGCTACAGGGGGCCAAAGATGGGCCACGCCCCAAAAACAATTTTTTTAATTTCTGGTCCGATTTTCATTTTTTTTTTCATTGGAATCCTTGTGAAAATTCCTGCCTGCGTTTTACAATCAGATTTGCAATATCTCTTACTGTTTTTGAGATATTAGGGGACGAAGGGCCGAAAAACGCCCTGTTTAAAAGTAGGTTAAGGCAAATGGTTTTACACAAGACATAAAGTTGTAGTGGGCCAGCCAATTGTTATGAAGTTTTAATATGATGATACTATCTACTAGAGGTAGCTTTTTATCACATTTGGGGTTTGTGGCCCTTTTTATTTTAAGAAAAAAGGGTCAAAAGGGGTTAAATTGGTCAAACTGTCAATGAATATAGAAATAAGATTTTTTTCTATTAGATGTAAATGTTAATGTGTCAAATATGCATTTTAAAGTCCACCACAGGATGCATGTGTCAAAAAGCTATGTAAGTCCATTATGGGCTTCATGTGACCAAAGCAATAGACTATCCATATTGGGCCTCCAATGTACAACTTGTTGCGGTCGTATCATGCTGCGCTTGGCGCAGCTTTTTCACTTAGCTTTTTTTAGAACAAGGCACCGACCACTTGACTTGAAGAGGGCTTGTTTTCTTCCTTCGACTACAGAATAGTTTTATTAACCTTTGGTGCCAGAATATTTGTTAATCACAAATCAGATTCAGAATACTTTTTTCGGAAAAAAAATAAACCCCTTTTTTCAAGTTAAATGGTCAGTCCCTAATAGATTTAAACACTTAATATATATATATATCTCAAATTATCCATCATTTCTATTTCCATACCTTATATTGATTTAACATGTGAGGTAATATAAATATAGATGTAAACATTGAAATCTAGAACATTCGATAAATTACTAGGTATGTAGACATATTTGTACGTATACATTTTTTTTAGAATTTCACTCGAGACAAAAAAAAATGGTTAGACTTACAGCTGTTAGAGGTTTTGTCTAGTGATTTTATAATTTGAGCTTGTGGTCAGTTTATTATTTTAGTCAAAGGTGTGAAGTCAAATCCTCCACGTGAAATCCTCGAACTGCTTATACCGGGTTACACTAATACATGACTTACTGGAAATGAAAAAAAAATGTAAACAAAATAGAAAATAAATAATAATCTTAACACATATATTCATACATGTAAATATTAAATGTTTAGACACTTATTGGTTAATGGGAGAAGGAAAACTAGGACAATACATGTATCTATTTAAGGTCAAATAAGAAAAAAAGGTGGGGGAAATTCGCCTTTGCGCTACGACTTGTTTATTCCTTCAACAATTTTGTCTAAAAATTTGATACGTTTCCCATTGACCATCGATGTGTACCACCTTCGGAATATTCCCACCAGTTTATTTGATTTTGAGCTCACATGAAGGATAAAATGACCGGCATATTTGTAAATTTGTTCACATAGCATGGGCAGCAATGTATTGGTTAATAAATAGATACCCATAGTAACCGAAAAATTCCCATCCCATCGAGTGGGAATGTTTTCTTACTATGTGCATATATATTGCATACATCTCATAAAGACGACAATGCGTGCAATATAAAGAAAATATGTAGAATATGATTAATTTTATGATAAATTTGTTGCTTTGTTCTGTTTAAGTGAGTTTTGAGTAGCTGAATTTCAAAAAAAAATCTTTTGGGACCTCTTTTTTCAAACAGTTCCTTATACATTTTTCCCGTCAAACGGGAGGGTGCTCGTCCGGCACGCCGGTTCTAAACCCGCTTTTGCTTATAGCCAGTACAGTTTTTTAATGAAGTATGTGTAGTATATGGTTATCTTTATTCCATATGTTCTTTAGACTTGTGTTACCGCCCATGGTTTTCCTGCACACGTTCAAATCTAGAATTGCAGTTGCGGCCGGAAATGCAAGCTTATAGGTACTTCGTCTATTCTTCAAGCAACATATTCTTTTCGAATACAAATGTATACTTTTCAAATATTGTTAGTATAAAACGAAGGGATTTTACCAGGTATCACGGTTAACGAGTCCAAAATAAATAAATAAATAAATAGTATAAACGGTGTATAAATTTTTTAAAACCCCTACTCGTAAGAGAGGAGGCTATACCATACCGTGTTGCAATCACGTCTGTCCGTCCGTTAAAAACTTTCGTAACAGATTTCTTAGCTTCTACAGATCGAAGGGATTGATTCAAATTTGGTATACATTTAAAGCATAATGAGTTGTATCGTGTCTCCCCTTTTCAGGCCAGTCGCGCATCTACTTCCTGTTTTCTGAGACAACTTAGACTGTTTAAGGGTAAAAAATTAACAATTTTTCGTAACAGATTTCTCGGCTTCTATACCGAAGGGATTGATTTCAAATTTAGAATACAGCTTTAGAATGACGAGTTGTATCGTGCCTCCCCTTTCCAGGTCAGTCAGGTATCTACTTCCTGTTTTCCAAATGGTCGAGTGAAGGTGTCCTTAGCACGACTAAGTGCAATCCATTGTTAACAAAGAAAATGACAATAGGAGAAACCATTGGGATAAGGCTGTTGCCTACCCTTTCCCCCTTTGTCCTTTGTTAAAATCTTTCTTCGTTATTTTTTTTTAGACTGTCAACAGATTTCCAGCGTTAACGATAGCCGTTAATACCCTGTGATAATTATGCTTCTATATTGCAGATCATGTCGGACGACAGTTGTAAAATAGACACCCTACCAGACGAATTACTGATCCAGGTCTTCAGCCATTTCCCTCTGTATGAAGTCGTTTCAACGCTGTCGCAAGTTTGTAGAAGATGGAGGAATCTTTCTCTTGCTCCTATACTGTGGAAGGAATTATCTATAGTAGACTTGGCGAATGATAAACAAAAAGAGATTTGGTCAGAGAAAACCATGAGCGTTGCCGAACCATTCGTGAGAAGCTTGTATGTGAGTTTATTCTTCAATAATGGCGACCAGTGTTTAGCAGAAATAACTAGGATAAACTTTACAGAGCTGATTAATCTAACTCTCCGTGACTCTCATTTCGGAAATAATATGTTTCTTGAAATTTTAGAATATCTTGTAAAACGAAATCCCCAATTGTCTTGTCTACATACCAAGTTTGTTGCCTGCGAGCAGATGAGTAAATATTTTAGAATCATATCCACCATTACGGAGCTGAACAAGCTGGAACTGATTCACGGCGGCTCAATGTTGGGGTTAAGACATAAATGTGCACAGTGTACGGACGAAAAATGGAAAAGCTGTCTCAGTAAATATACCAGTGTGAAAGGTGAGCACATGCGGGAGATGTCCTTGGGTATAAACCGACTAAATGACGATACTTTACTCTGTGTTATCAACAACTGTAGGAACCTTTGTGTATTGAGTATAGACAAAGCTAGCACTACCGCAAGCTGCTTTGATAATGTCATCCAGAACTGCAACCTTAGAAAACTTACGCTTCACCATGTCCCTTTGAACGACCAAACGCTACAAGCAATTGCTGCTTATGCACCATGCATTTTATCCCTAACACTAGAAGGCGACTTGACAAACATCTCATCCCAAGGTATCAACTACCTGACGAAAAGTTGTCGATTTCTAAAACACATCCGCTTGAGAAATTCAAATGACTTTCCACCTGACCTATCAGACGACGCCTTGTTAAGTATGGCTTCCTACTGCAAGGATATACAGTCCATAGAACTCCACGCTGTTAAGAATATCACTGACACCGGTATAGAAAGTCTTGTGGAAAACTGTAGACAGCTGAGAGAAATCAGGATGATCGATTGTGGTAAACTGACCGACCAATCTCTGATTGCTATTGGAAACTATTGTCGATATCTCAGGCATATAGAGTTTAGTGGACACTTTACTGGCTATCTGGGAATAACAAGTAAAGGACTTATCCATATCTTGTTAAATTTGAGACATTTAGAAAGCGCTACCTTTAAATCGTTAAGAAGATTAAACAAAATTCGGTTTTATCCCATTAAATTTTCCGAATTCGATGACTGGCTATGCCCAGAAACTACCGATAGAAATTCTTATGGCAAATACACTGAGAGCAGTTTCAGAAATCCGCCAAACCTAACAATAGAGGATTTTACCAACAGGTTACATGGGCAACATAGCCATGTAAAGTTTCTATCTTTTTCTAGATGTGATGAACTAAACGACGAGTCCCTTTTACAGGTCCTGGGCTACTGTCCTGATGTATGTCAGCTAGATGTGTTTAATTGTCCAAATCTTTCAGCAGAAATCACTGATAAGGTGTTTAAACTTTGCAAGGCCATACCCGAGATAAAAATTGACGGAATGATACACAAGAGGCTTCAAATAGAGAACACTAAGTGTTGAATGCGCCGCTTATCTAAAGAAATTGAGTACAATTTAGATATGTGTCTGCATATAGTTATATAATATATATTTTTAAACAGTTTTATTGTATACCGCCGCTTTTCTATATATGACCCATCAACTCTAGGCTAATGTGTCTCTGATTACTTGACCTTTCACATTTTGACTAGAATGGCTAATAACTAATAATATGTGTCTGACTGTTTTAATCCTTCATAACATGGCTAGAATGTCTCCGATTACTTTTACCTTTCGCCTCTTGACTAGTGTGTCTCAAAATACGTTGACCCTTCATCTCTTGGCTAGTGTGTCTCTGATTACTTCAATCCTGAACAACTTGGCTAGTGTGACTTCGATTAATTTGACTCTTTACCTCTTCGCTAGTGTGTCTCTGATTACTTTGATTTCACTTCTTTGATAGCGTGTCTCTGATTATTTTTACCCTTCATCTCGTGGCTTGTGCGTCTATGATTACTTTTATACTTCATTTCCTGACTAGCGTGACTCCGATTGCTTTTACGCTTCATCTCTTGGCTAGTTTGTCTTTTATTTCTTGGACTCTTCACATTTTGGCGAGCGCATCTCTGATTAGTTTGACCCTTCATATCGTGGTTTGTATGTGTCTGTTAACTTCGACGCTTCACTTCTTGGCTAGTGTGTCTCTGATTATTCTGATTTTTCACCTCTTGGTTAATGTCTGTTTACTTTGACCCTTCACCTCGTTGCTAGTGTGACCCAGATTGCTTTGACCCTTCAACTCTTAGCTAGTCCTTCTCTGATTACTTTGACCATTCACCTCTTAGCTGGTGTGTTTAAGACTACTTTGACCCTTCACCTCTCTGCTAGTTGGTCACTGATAATTTTCCTCCTTCACCTCTTAACAAGTTAGTCTGACCACATAGCTATAGACCCTCACTGCTTTGTAAGCGTGATTCTGATTACTTTGACAATTCTTCGCTAGTTAGACTCTGATTGCTTTGGCCCTTCACCTCTGGGCTAGTGTGTCTCTGATTACTTTGACCTTTCACCTCTTGTTGAGGGTTTCTGCTTACTTAACCTTTCATCACTTGGCTAATGTGTCTTATTTCTTTGACCCTTCACCTCTAGGCTAGTGTGTTTCTGATTGCTTTGACTCTTCAACTCTTGGCTAGTGTGTCACGGATTCTTTTAACCAATCACCTCATGGCTAGTGTGTCTGATTACTTTGACCCGTTACAACATTGTTAGTGTGTTCCCAATTACTTTGACCCTTAACCTCTTGGCTAACAGGTCTCTGATTACTTTGACCCTTCACCTCTTGGCTTATGTGTGTCTGATTACTTTGACCCATTACAACATCGTCAATGTGTTCCCAATTACTTTGACCCTTCACCTCTTGGCTAAAGCGTCTCTGATTACTTTGACCCTTCACTTCTTGACTAATGTCTCTGATTACTTTGACCCTTCACCTCTTGACTAATGTGTGTCTGATTACTTTGACTCTTTACATCTTCTCAAGTGTGTTTCTAAGTACTTTGACCCTTCACCTCTTGACTATTGTGTCTGATTACTTTGACCCTTCACCCCATGGCTAGTGTGTCTGATTACTTTACATCTTCGTCAGTGTGTTTCTAAGTACTTTGACCCTTCACCTCTTGGCTAATGTGTCTCTGATTACTTTGACCCTTCACCTCTTAGCTAGTGTCAGATTACTCTGACCCTTCATCTCTTAGCTGGTGTTTCTCTGGTAGCTTTGACCCTTTCCATCTTGTTAGTGTGTTTCTGATTACTTTGACCCTTCACCTCTTGGCTAGTGTGTCTCTGATTACTTTGACCTTTCTGCTCTTCGCTAATGTGTCTGTGATTTCTTTAAACCCTTTGTGTCTCTGATAGCTAGTGTGTCTTTGATTACTTTGACTCTTCACCTCATGGCTAGTGTGTGTCTGATTACTTTGACCCTTTCATGGGTTAGATTACTAGTGACTACAGTTTTGTTGTCTTTGTTGTTTTGTCTTGTGTCAACTGTTTTCAGACTAAGACATTGGAGTGCCCCATTGGTACTACTTTCACCCTCTTTTATTTTGAATAAATATGAATGATGAAGAATCCAATATCAAATTCTACACAACTACTTTGAAAAAAGGCAGTTACTGGTAAGATGGAAGCCTATGCCCATTGAAGACTGTTAAAGGCTTAGGAAATCCAGTTTGTCACACAAAACAGCCTTGTATAATTTCAAATTATTCTTATGTATCTTATATGGTGTACATATTTACAGGAATACCATTAAAACAATGTACAAGTTGTTACTATTTGGATTTGGATTAAAAGCCATTCAACAAATTTAAATGAACTGTCACAACTTCACATCATAGGAAATGACTAATCATAGAGATTAATTTTTTAACTACTTTTAATCTGATCTTTCAAAATACTTCCTACGGCAGTTTAAATACCAAGGCATAAAAGTAAGTTTGTCACTTTGGTTAATAAGAATGTCCTCTTTGAACATAACACCCAATCAGAACTGCTTACCACACAACAAACCAGAATTCCAGTCTTCCATGGAAGACATATGTTTCCTGATTTTTAAATATTTGACTAACACTTAGTTGATGAGTAACAATAAATCATAAATCTAAATTTGGTAACCAGGAAGTAGTAGAGTAATTGGCATAAAATTGCTTTACACCAAAAAAATTGCTTTACGCCAAACAGTAACATTCCAGGAGACTATTGCCTGTATAGAACGGAAGTTTTCGTGTTGTCACAGGTCACTGCAATACATCCAATAGTACCAAAATGACCTTTCCCATTTTGACTAGAATGACTGATAACTAATAATATGTGTCTGACTGTTTTAATCCTTCATAACATGGCTAGAATGTCTCCGATTACTTTTACCTTTCGCCTCTTGACTAGTGTGTCTCAAAATACGTTGACCCTTCATCTCTTGGCTAGTGTGTCTCTGATTACTTCAATCCTGAACAACTTGGCTAGTGTGACTTCGATTAATTTGACTCTTTACCTCTTCGCTAGTGTGTCTCTGATTACTTTGATTTCACTTCTTTGATAGCGTGTCTCTGATTATTTTTACCCTTCATCTCGTGGCTTGTGCGTCTATGATTACTTTTATACTTCATTTCCTGACTAGCGTGACTCCGATTGCTTTTACGCTTCATCTCTTGGCTAGTTTGTCTTTTATTTCTTGGACTCTTCACATTTTGGCGAGCGCATCTCTGATTAGTTTGACCCTTCATATCGTGGTTTGTATGTGTCTGTTAACTTCGACGCTTCACTTCTTGGCTAGTGTGTCTCTGATTATTCTGATTTTTCACCTCTTGGTTAATGTCTGTTTACTTTGACCCTTCACCTCGTTGCTAGTGTGACCCAGATTGCTTTGACCCTTCAACTCTTAGCTAGTCCTTCTCTGATTACTTTGACCATTCACCTCTTAGCTGGTGTGTTTAAGACTACTTTGACCCTTCACCTCTCTGCTAGTTGGTCACTGATAATTTTCCTCCTTCACCTCTTAACAAGTTAGTCTGACCACATAGCTATAGACCCTCACTGCTTTGTAAGCGTGATTCTGATTACTTTGACAATTCTTCGCTAGTTAGACTCTGATTGCTTTGGCCCTTCACCTCTGGGCTAGTGTGTCTCTGATTACTTTGACCTTTCACCTCTTGTTGAGGGTTTCTGCTTACTTAACCTTTCATCACTTGGCTAATGTGTCTTATTTCTTTGACCCTTCACCTCTAGGCTAGTGTGTTTCTGATTGCTTTGACTCTTCAACTCTTGGCTAGTGTGTCACGGATTCTTTTAACCAATCACCTCATGGCTAGTGTGTCTGATTACTTTGACCCGTTACAACATTGTTAGTGTGTTCCCAATTACTTTGACCCTTAACCTCTTGGCTAACAGGTCTCTGATTACTTTGACCCTTCACCTCTTGGCTTATGTGTGTCTGATTACTTTGACCCATTACAACATCGTCAATGTGTTCCCAATTACTTTGACCCTTCACCTCTTGGCTAACGCGTCTCTGATTACTTTGACCCTTCACTTCTTGACTAATGTCTCTGATTACTTTGACCCTTCACCTCTTGACTAATGTGTGTCTGATTACTTTGACTCTTTACATCTTCTCAAGTGTGTTTCTAAGTACTTTGACCCTTCACCTCTTGACTATTGTGTCTGATTACTTTGACCCTTCACCCCATGGCTAGTGTGTCTGATTACTTTACATCTTCGTCAGTGTGTTTCTAAGTACTTTGACCCTTCACCTCTTGGCTAATGTGTCTCTGATTACTTTGACCCTTCACCTCTTAGCTAGTGTCAGATTACTCTGACCCTTCATCTCTTAGCTGGTGTTTCTCTGGTAGCTTTGACCCTTTCCATCTTGTTAGTGTGTTTCTGATTACTTTGACCCTTCACCTCTTGGCTAGTGTGTCTCTGATTACTTTGACCTTTCTGCTCTTCGCTAATGTGTCTGTGATTTCTTTAAACCCTTTGTGTCTCTGATAGCTAGTGTGTCTTTGATTACTTTGACTCTTCACCTCATGGCTAGTGTGTGTCTGATTACTTTGACCCTTTCATGGGTTAGATTACTAGTGACTACAGTTTTGTTGTCTTTGTTGTTTTGTCTTGTGTCAACTGTTTTCAGACTAAGACATTGGAGTGCCCCATTGGTACTACTTTCACCCTCTTTTATTTTGAATAAATATGAATGATGAAGAATCCAATATCAAATTCTACACAACTACTTTGAAAAAAGGCAGTTACTGGTAAGATGGAAGCCTATGCCCATTGAAGACTGTTAAAGGCTTAGGAAATCCAGTTTGTCACACAAAACAGCCTTGTATAATTTCAAATTATTCTTATGTATCTTATATGGTGTACATATTTACAGGAATACCATTAAAACAATGTACAAGTTGTTACTATTTGGATTTGGATTAAAAGCCATTCAACAAATTTAAATGAACTGTCACAACTTCACATCATAGGAAATGACTAATCATAGAGATTAATTTTTTAACTACTTTTAATCTGATCTTTCAAAATACTTCCTACGGCAGTTTAAATACCAAGGCATAAAAGTAAGTTTGTCACTTTGGTTAATAAGAATGTCCTCTTTGAACATAACACCCAATCAGAACTGCTTACCACACAACAAACCAGAATTCCAGTCTTCCATGGAAGACATATGTTTCCTGATTTTTAAATATTTGACTAACACTTAGTTGATGAGTAACAATAAATCATAAATCTAAATTTGGTAACCAGGAAGTAGTAGAGTAATTGGCATAAAATTGCTTTACACCAAAAAAATTGCTTTACGCCAAACAGTAACATTCCAGGAGACTATTGCCTGTATAGAACGGAAGTTTTCGTGTTGTCACAGGTCACTGCAATACATCCAATAGTACCAAAATGACCTTTCCCATTTTGACTAGAATGACTGATAACTAATGATATGTGTCTGATTGTTTTAATCCTTCATAACGTGGCTAGAATGTCTCTGATTACTTTTATCTTTCAACTCTTGACTAGTGTGTCTCAAAATACGTTGGCCCTTCACCTCTTGGCTAGTGTGTCTCTGATTACTTCAATCCTTAACAACTTGGCTAGTGTGACTTCGATTGATTTGACTCTTTACCTCTTCGCTAGTGTGTCTCTGATTACTTTGATTTCACTTCTTTGATAGCGTGTCTCTGATTATTTTTACCCTTCATCTCGTGGCTTGTGCGTCTATGATTACTTTTATACTTCATTTCCTGACTAGCGTGACTCCGATTGCTTTTACGCTTCATCTCTTGGCTAGTTTGTCTTTTATTTCTTGGACTCTTCACATTTTGGCGAGCGCATCTCTGATTAGTTTGACCCTTCATATCGTGGTTAGTATGTGTCTGTTATCTTTGACGCTTCACTTCTTGGCTAGTGTGTCTCTGATTATTTTGATTTTTCAACTCTTGGTTAATGTCTATTTACTTTGACCCTTCACCTCGTTGCTAGTGTGACCCAGATTGCTTTGACCCTTCAACTCTTAGCTAGTCCTTCTCTGATTACTTTGACCATTCACCTCTTAGCTGGTGTGTTTAAGACTACTTTGACCCTTCACCTCTCTGCTAGTTGGTCACTGATAATTTTCCTCCTTCACCTCTTAACAAGTTAGTCTCTGACCACATAGACCCTCACTGCTTTGTTAGCGTGATTCTGATTACTTTGACAATTCTTCGCTAGTTAGACTCTGATTGCTTTGGCCCTTCACCTCTGGGCTAGTGTGTCTCTGATTACTTTGACCTTTCACCTCTTGTTGAGGGTTTCTGCTTACTTAACCTTTCATCACTTGGCTAATATGTCTGATTTCTTTGACCCTTCACCTCTAGGCTAGTGTGTTTCTGATTGCTTTGACTCTTCAGCTCTTGGCTAGTGTGTCACGGATTCTTTTAACCAATCACCTCATGGCTAGTGTGTCTGATTACTTTGACCCATTACAACATTGTTAGTGTGTTCCCAATTACTTTGACCCTTAACCTCTTGGCTAACAGGTCTCTGATTACTTTGACCCATTACAACATCGTCAATGTGTTCCCAATTACTTTGACCCTTCACCTCTTGGCTAACGCGTCTCTGATTACTTTGACCCTTCACTTCTTGACTAATGTCTCTGATTACTTTGACCCTTCACCTCTTGACTAATGTGTGTCTGATTACTTTGACTCTTTACATCTTCTCAAGTGTGTTTCTAAGTACTTTGACCCTTCACCTCTTGACTATTGTGTCTGATTACTTTGACCCTTCACCCCATGGCTAGTGTGTCTGATTACTTTACATCTTCGTCAGTGTGTTTCTAAGTACTTTGACCCTTCACCTCTTGGCTAATGTGTCTCTGATTACTTTGACCCTTCACCTCTTAGCTAGTGTCACAGATTACTCTGACCCTTCATCTCTTAGCTGGTGTTTCTCTGGTAGCTTTGACCCTTTCCATCTTGTTAGTGTGTTTCTGATTACTTTGACCCTTCACCTCTTGGCTAGTGTGTCTCTTATTACTTTGACCTTTCTGCTCTTCGCTAATGTGTCTGTGATTTCTTTAATTAAACCCTTTGTGTCTCTGATAGCTAGTGTGTCTTTGATTACTTTGACTCTTCACCTCATGGCTAGTGTGTGTCTGATTACTTTGACCCTTTCATGGGTTAGATTACTAGTGACTACAGTTTTGTTGTCTTTGTTGTTTTGTCTTGTGTCAACTGTTTTCAGACTAAGACATTGGAGTGCCCCATTGGTACTACTTTCACCCTCTTTTATTTTGAATAAATATGAATGATAAAGAATCCAATATCAAATTCTACACAACTACTTTGAAAAAAGGCAGTTACTGGTAAGATGGAAGCCTATGCCCATTGAAGACTGTTAAAGGCTTAGGAAATCCAGTTTGTCACACAAAACAGCCTTGTATAATTTCAAATTATTCTTATGTATCTTATATGGTGTACATATTTACAGGAATACCATTAAAACAATGTACAAGTTGTTACTATTTGGATTTGGATTAAAAGCCATTCAACAAATTTAAATGAACTGTCACAACTTCACATCATAGGAAATGACTAATCATAGAGATTAATTTTTTAACTACTTTTAATCTGATCTTTCAAAATACTTCCTACGGCAGTTTAAATACCAAGGCATAAAAGTAAGTTTGTCACTTTGGTTAATAAGAATGTCCTCTTTGAACATAACACCCAATCAGAACTGCTTACCACACAACAAACCAGAATTCCAGTCTTCCATGGAAGACATATGTTTCCTGATTTTTAAATATTTGACTAACACTTAGTTGATGAGTAACAATAAATCATAAATCTAAATTTGGTAACCAGGAAGTAGTAGAGTAATTGGCATAAAATTGCTTTACACCAAAAAAATTGCTTTACGCCAAACAGTAACATTCCAGGAGACTATTGCCTGTATAGAACGGAATTTTTCGTGTTGTCACAGGTCACTGCAATACATCAAATAGTACCAAAATGACTCCTATATGACAGTTTGCAACATGTTACAGATGACATTACAACATTTATTTAACAGTGATATGACTGTCACATGTGCTTAGAAATGTAATATCCAGAATGAATTTTACACTTGCTTGTAAGGGATGACAACTCTAGTAAAATAATTCTATTTTATTTTTATCACAGTCTCTTATCTCCTTGCCTTTTGTCTCTTCAACAAAGAGTTCCTCAAAGCCAACTGAAAAAAATAAATTGAAGAAAGTTTTAAAAACATATAGCTTGAATATACTTTGACATATTTAACATCAAAAATTGAGTAGAACTCGCCTACAAGAAAATATCGCCACAGGTAGAGTCAGATTGGAAATACAACTTGATCAGAGGGAAAATGTTCTTTAAAATGAGCCTTTCAGTAATAATTTCAATTGAGAAATAGCAAAAGAAATAGATAACTTGGTGAAATAAGTAATATTCTTTGATGAGTATAATCTTTTACTACATGTACTACTTTCAACAAAAGTACACCTGTTTGCTTAACCTCTTAAATTATCACACCTGTTTGTCTTTAAATGATCTTTTATCTTTCTTCTTCTGTACTTTATGCTTGACCATCATAAAGGCCTTGGTTTTCCTCTTTTGTTTATTTGAGGTGCTGGCATTAGGATTCATCTTCTGAGGTCCTCCTGTAAATTTACCACGATCCTTACGCCCAGCCTAAAATAAAGAAAATATCAATCTTATAATCACTTATAATTATTGTATTGTTCAGTCTGAACTTGCGATTTAATTATCAAATTAACATATCTTATCTCATCTTATTTCTGTGCTTATCAACTTTTATTCTTTCCCAAAAAAAAGACATTTTAATAGATTTTTTTATTTATGATTTGTCCTTTAAGACTTTTGACATTCATTTGCCCCAATGGTACCTCTTTGCTTTTTTTCTCATAAGAAAATGGATATTGCTTGATTTGTTTAAAAACTAAGGGGAATTAAGTTTTACTGTATTATCATCTTCAATTAAATATTACCTCATATAAAGGAGACTAGTAACATATCTAAATCTACATCATCTTTATCACATTTTCCATAAACTAGAGGCTCCCAGGAGCCTGAATCGCTCACCTGGTCCTTAAGGCATAATGGTCTCTTCTTTAATGGGTCAAGTCCCAACTTAGACACAAAGGAGACTTTCCTGAGGATAAATGAGCTGAACATTAAAGCAAGCCCCACCTTTTCTCTATCTGCAATAGTTTTCATTCAATAGGGCAAAAAACATGAAAAAACGCTATTTTTGACCTTAAAAGGGCCATTACTCCTATAAGGGCTTATCTGACAACTTCATCCCTATTGAGACTTTTGTAAAGCTTAATGAGCTAAACATTTAAGCAAGCAACACCTTTTCTCTATCTGCAATAGTTTTCATTCTGTAGGGCAAAATCATGAAAAAACGTTATTTTTGCCCTTAAAAGGGCCATAACCCCTATAAGTGGTCATCTGACAACTTCTACCCAATGGAGACTTTTGTAGAGCTTTTGATTCTGAAGCGTCTAAGATCCTTTAGATTTTTTCTATCTGTTCTAGTTTTCAAGTTATAAGTCTTTAAATGTGATTTTACCCTATATTCTATTTTCAGTAACAGCGGCCATGTTTGTTTTCAAATCATAAAGCCGAACACAATTTTTAAACATCATGCCCTGATTAATACTTGGACCAAGTTCTGAAAAATTCCATTTAGTGGTTTCAGGGAAGAAGATTTTTGAAAAAGTAACAGACAGACAACGGACGACGGACGGATGGCGATGACAATAGCTCACATGACCCTTCGGGTCAGGTGAGCTAAAAAGTATGGCTAAGTTCATTATGCTAGATGTTTTGTAAATATTTTCTAATTCACTCAAAATATGAAGTGCAAATGTTCAATATAATCATCACAATACAGTTTGAAATCTCTATAGCTTTACTAGTCCGAGTAAAAGCTGGTACTAATGATTAAACAAGGTTTGGACTAACCAACAAACTATCGAGCAGACAGGTGGATGAGTCAAGATGTTGACATACTGTTTTCAATTGTGGATATTTTAAATATACGTTTATAATGTAGGTTGTGTCGCGTACACTTATTCCACATCTCATTTTCTTCTATACTGTAAACCAATTGATTTCCTGGCTACAAACTTTTGCAGTTTCCTTAAAATGAACTTTTTTGAGGCTAAAAACTTTTGCTGATGTAAAGCATCCATAAATCCTGTGAAAGTTTAAAGCATTGGTTTAAGGTATGTAAATTTGCTCTCAAAATTGGTATACTTACACCTTGAAAAATAGCTGACCTTATAAAATCAAAGTCAGCATCAAAGCAAGACAGGATCAGTTAGCATGGGTATTGTTTTAACATTCAAACATTTTTTTCCAAGGGGAACCCTCTACCCTATATCTGCCATTAATATATAATACACAAAATCTATTTACTTCAAATTCCAATCATAAAAATAAATGGTTCTCTTTGACAGAAACAATTTGAAGCTTACCAGGACGGTCTCTAGTCTTGACTGTTTATCATGAGCTTTCTTCTTGTGAACCATTTCTATAGCAGATAAATTAACAAGTTCTCCACTGAAAACAGAAAGTTGATATATATAATAACATGATGTGGGCAGATACAGTTCATACTATCGTGTATTGGATTGACCAATTAATGATTCAAAATTTGGCTCATCAAACTAAGTAGAGATCAATTTTGGCCCTGTTTTTGGTCACTTTTATAAAGTCTTCAAATTTTTAAATACCTTCATTTCTTTGAACTTCAGTTGAAAACTGGTGTATATACACTACTTTCCCCTCCAAAAGAATGTCATATAGGTTCTTCTTCTGTACTTAATGGATTTAATCATTTCTCAACCCCAGTATGTTATTTTTTTGTTTTTAACATTAAAATGATTAATAGTTAAATTAAAATAACTATCGGTTGAGAAATTATCTAAACCATTTTTTTTCATATTAAATAAATAAAGATATTTTAAATAAAGAAGGAATGTGTCCATGGGACATGGATGCCCCCGCTAGGCACCAAACAGGAAGTAGATGTCTAACAGACCTGAAAGTTGCTAAGGATGTACAGTTTGTCATACTGAACCATCCTACTAAGTTTCAAATCACACACATATACAGTTTCTGAGAAAAGCTTGACGGAAATTTTGGTAAGTTGATTTTCATATCGGCCTAGTCCTTAACAAGAAGTAGATGTTTAACAGACCTGAAAGATGCTTAGGACGTACAGTTTGCCATACAGAACCATCCCACTAAGTTTCAAATCATTCACATGTACAATTTCTGAGAAAATTTGACGGAAATTTTCAAGTTGATTTTTATTTTGGCCTAGTCCAAAACAGGAAGTAGATGTCCCACAGGTCTCAAAATGGCTTAGGACGTATAGTTTGTCAAATACTGAACAATCCTGCCAAGTTTCAAATTATTCTCATGTACGGTTCCTGAGAAAAGCCCAACAGGAAGTAGATGTAAGACAGGTCTCAAAATCGCTTAGGACATATAATTTGTCATACTGAACAATCCTACCAAGTTTCAAATCATTGTCATGTATGGTTCCTGAGAAAAGCTTGACGAAAATTTACATATTTTCACATTGGCCTATGTTCCAAACAGGAAGTAGATGTCCCACAGGTCTCAAAATTGCTTAGGAAGTATAATTTGTCATACTGAACCATCCTACCAAGTTTCAAATCATTTTCCTGTATGGTTCCTAAGAAAAGCTTGACAGAAATTTTCATAGTCCTGTTCATATATTTTCACATTGGCTTAAGTCCCAAACAGGAAGTAGATGTCCCACAGGTCCCCAAATCGCTTTGGACGTATAGTTTGTCATACTGAATCATCTGACCAAGTTTCAAATCATTCTCATGTACAGTTCCTGAAATAAGCTTGATGGAAATTTCCATAGTCATGTTCACATATTTTCACATGGGCGCAAGTCCCAAACAGGACAGGTCCAAAAATCCCTGAGGACATACAGTTTATCATACTGAACAATCCTTCAAGTTTCAAATCATTGTCATGTATGGTTCCTGAGAAAAGCTTGACGGAAATTTTCATAGTCCTGTTCACATATTTTCACATTGGCTTAAGTCCCAAACAGGAAGTAGATGTCCCACAGGTCCCCAAATCGCTTTGGACGTATAGTTTGTCATACTGAATCATCTGACCAAGTTTCAAATCATTCTCATGTACAGTTCCTGAAATAAGCTTGATGGAAATTTCCATAGTCATGTTCACATATTTTCACATGGGCGCAAGTCCCAAACAGGACAGGTCCAAAAATCCCTGAGGACATACAGTTTATCATACTGAACAATCCTTCAAGTTTCAAATCATTGTCATGTATGGTTCCTGAGAAAAGCTTGACGGAAATTTTCATAGTCCTGTTCACATATTTTCACATTGGCTTAAGTCCCAAACAGGAAATAGATGTCCTACAGGTCCCAAAATCGCTTAGGATGTATTGTTTGTCCTAATGAACCATCCTACCAAGTTTCAAATCAATCTCATGTACGGTTCCTGAAAAAAGCTTGATGGAAATTCGTACAGACGGACATACATACCGAGTAAAACCTAATGCCCCCACCCCCGACATGTTGTCGCGGGGGCATAAAAATCTGAAAAATGTAGCCAACCTATCAACCTATGAGATGTAAAATTGAAAAAAAGTTAAGGACACTCAGAGCAAACAAAACAGATAAATCAACTTCTAAGAACATTATATATGATGTTTATAAAATAATAACTTTTTAAGTCAAAAGCCTATAATTATCAAAAGACTAAAGATCTTTTTAGTCTTAATATTATATTACCAACATCAAATTTGATGGTGTTGTGCATCATTTTAGAAGCTTCAAGTTATTTTAATATACTGAGTTCTATGGTTTAAAGAAAGACAGGAATCAGTTAAATCAGTTATGAATAGTTATGAATGATTGCAAGTTCAATGGTCAAAAAGTTAAAAAGTCATTTCTTACATACTTAAAGGTTTTTGAATGAGATATATCAATAAAAATTGTAGCAAGTTATCATAATGTAAAGAAATAGTATGATATTCAATCAAATGATTCTTTATTACAAATGTATCATTACACAGAGAATCTATTGATACTACTTCAATATAGTACACACAATGACTAAGCATATTTAAACCCAATCTCCAATATTGATTAGTTAGGGTATTTAAAGACGTCAAGATTAGATCTATAAATAGCACTGGTATACCAAGCAAAACAAAGTTATCGTTCATAGATTTATGCAAATATTCTGTACCGTTAATATAAAATTGGTTAAACAGTTTGCCATAAATAGGGAATAGATATCTATGTAGTTGTGACCGGTCCGGAAGAGATGGGTTATCCAATCGAATTCATACCCATCTCACACATCTGACCCGTCGTCTATTTTTTACTATGTTATTTTTTAAAGAAAATTTTTAACATTTAAACATTATAGTATTAGATTTTAATGGAAATCTATCTCAATGAAATTTATGCATTTTATTAAAAGTCTTATGTTTTTTTTTGCATAGGAAAACTTGCAAACATCAGTAACAAGTTTCACACCAAATAATGTGACAAAATATATAGTGTGCAAGCTGGTTTTTAATTTAATTTCATTTCCAATACTTTAAATTTATTTGTTAACTTTAAATTTATTTGTTATAGAGCAAAACACTTGGGTCATCATCTCTTTTAATTCTCAAAACATGTGTTTCACAGTTAACACTTACCAAATTAAAGGAATTACAGATTTTTAAAGTGTAATGGTGTTTCTGATTTTGTAAAACAGGAAAAATTTTGAGAATTTTCAGGCTATTTAACTAAATAATTATGGAAAAATAAGTATGCTTGTTTATATAATTGACAACTGTTAGTAGGTTAAATAGGGCTTCCATTTAAGACAATATTTGGTACCATAAAATTCACAATTTTCAAACACCTATTTTTGGTCTTCTTCCTACCAAGGGAAAATTTAATCCTTTTCATGACAATACATAAAACTGTTTCAACACTTTATATTAATCATGTACGTGTGTAGTCAAAATAAAGCTATCAAATATATCATGAAATGAGCATTTTTCTCTGCAAACTTTTGACAATTCAAATGAATACAGTGGACGGATGGATGGACAGACAGAGTGATTCCTATATAGCAGTTTGCAGGGGGAGTAATAGTGGCAATTCTGACACCATTCTCAATAAACAGCTTTGCCAAGCCCAGCATGATACGACCACAACATGTTGAACCCTGTACATTTTGGGCCTAACATTAAAAGTCAATTGTTCTGGACACATGCAGCCCAGAGTTGTTGTCTTTCCGAGTTGGCTCTTTAAACAGGAAGTAGGTGATCGACTGACCTGAAAATGTATTTGCCCATATGGGACCCCCACCTGAAGCTACATACCAAATATCAAAAGCCTACAATTAATAATAGCTGAGATATCTGTTACAAATTTTGGTCACAGACAGACAGACTGGCGACAGACCAGTCAAAAACATTATACCCTTCGCAAAATATCAGCCCTCTACGTCATGTAGATGCTGAGAAAACTGTGACGGAAATTATGTTATGGATGGACGAACGTGGCGACGATTGAACAGACAAACAAGGGTAAAACAGTATACCCCCTCTTCTTGGAAGCGGGGGTATAAAAAAGATTCTCCCAATAATCAATATCATCCTTCCTTTAATGGTAAGGAACATCATTGTAAAATTTCATAGCTTTTAGATAACTAGAACTAAAGTTATTGTGGGAACACTTAAATAAACAGACAATGCAAACGCCAACGACAGCATCATACCATTATACATCCACAATTTTTTGCGGTAGTATAAAAACATCTGTCAAAGTAAAAACAGTCTGATTTCGTGTGAGTGATAGACCTAAATTCAAATTCCATGATATGGGATCCAATGCTGGTGCTGCATACCAATATCAAGAGGCTGTGGTTAATAGTTGCTGAGAATATAGTAATGAAAATTTTTCCCACCCGACTGCTTTCCCAACATACACCATTTTATATCCCAGTTTTTAACTCTGTGAAATCAAGCCAAAAATGTCCACCAGTTAACCCTGTCCTTTATGTAGATGCCTCTGTGTGATTTTGGTGACCCCTCCCCTTTTTGGTCCATTTTCAGTGTCCTAGCTAGACCAAAATAGAGGGGCACTGCACCCTGCCCCCTTTACAGTATGCCCCTCTGCCCTCTATGGGCACCCCTGTGTTCCTTTTTCTTTCCTTTGAATGTCCCTTGGGTCATTTAATTATAGCTGTTTGACACAAGCCAATTGGTAAGTGTGATCGTATATGGGGGTCCTTAAATATACCCTGGTCCAATGTACAGCTTGACCAAGTTTCAAAAGCTTTGGTTGAAAAATCTAAAAATAATCACAGCCATTTTATTTTCTTGGCTTTTTTCATCAGGCATTTTTTGCTATTGTTATGCTATTGTTCATGGTGGAAAGGGTTTAATACTCATTATGAATATAACTCTGTATGTATGGTTGATACTGGTTTTTTATGATAAAAAGCTTTCCTTAGCACAACAACATGATATGATAACAACGTGTCAAAACCCTTTAGGATGGACACCCAATATGGATGGTCAATTGCTTTGGACACATTCAGCCCATTGTGGCTTTCTGACTCATGTATTTTGTGGTGATTTTTCAATGCCTATTTAAAATAAACTCCTATAATTGTCGTCTTTGGTCCCTATGATCCCTATTTTCTCAAAAACAACAAGAAAAACACCCATTTTGCTCTTGTCCCTTTTTCTGAAACTGTAGGAGCCACAATCTAAATAACATACCAACATTCTTTCAGTACATGTAGTAAGAAACATAATATCAAAATTAAAAGCAAATGGTCAACCATGACTTAAGTAATTGCATAGAAATAAAATTTCTGCCGAGGATGACAACCACACCATTATAACATAATACAATCACAATTCTTTTGCAGTTGTACAATAAATCCCAATGTAGCCATAAACCTTCAGATATTGTTAATTATCTCCCTTACCCTGCCTCTTCACTTTCATCAATCTGAACATGTTTCCTTTTCTTTCCCTTAGTGGCTCCCTCTACTTCCTTTACTGCCTGACGTTTCTGGATCTGCTGGAAATCCTCCTGTGTCAGAATTCTACTTGTGGATACAGTCTGGGCTTTTTTCTTTTCTTCTTCAGGGTCAAGGACAACTGATGAGACGTTCTGAAAATTATACATTATATGTAGTTTGTGTTTAACGAAAAAATTAAAACAAAACTGTGTTTTAATAAAAAATATGCAAAATTATAAAAACTTTGAAAAAATGAAGTTTGTTTTTGCCAAAGAAACAATGTCTATCCTGTTTCTCCAAAAAATTCTAAGGATATATCTTTCACAAAACTAGTAATATGTACATCTACATTGGATGTACTAGCTAAATTTTGTAGAGTAAGTTCAGAAGAATTGCGTTGAAAAAGTAATTTTTGAAGATTTAAAGGAGAATCCAAAATTAAAAGGGCCAAAAATCCCTTGTAATATGCACATCTACTTGCTACATTAAATTTTGTTGTCATTGAATAATATCAGAAGATTTGAGTGTAATAACTTGTGATGGACAGACAAAAGGAAGGGACAAAGTGTGAAATATTGGGATAATTCAGCTAATTAAAGAATCTAACAGCAACAGACTTACTTATATTGTTAAGAACCATAGATTTTGTAATGTTTTACAATCCTAAGTATGTTTAAGTAGAACACAGCTCACTGACTAAACATTTCTAAATATCACCCATTAACTTACCTGTTCATCTTCATCTGACGAGTGATGAATATCAACCCAACCATCATCTTCATCATCTTCTTCTTCACTGCAGGACTCCCAATCATCTCCTTAAATATAACATATTTATCAACTTTAGAGTAAAAAAAAATATAAGAACTTTCTTTCGGTGAAAAGTAAAGAATATTTTCTTTATTAAATCAAACATTTCTTTTTTCAAGATAAAAGATAAAACTGAAAACTGGAAGTTAGAAACATCGTTCTAGGATTCCTATTACCAGTTGCCCAGGATAAGTGAAATTTGACTCAGGGTAAGTGAACTTTGACAGTTTTTTGCATTGATTTCTATTTCAATTTAACATCTGTGTAAGTGATCATAAAGTCCTACATTCTATATTTATTAGATACCTTCTTTCTCTTTTTCTTCTGCTTCTAAGACTTCGGCACCAGGAATATAATCCCGAGCATCTTTTTCTCCGTATCTTAATGTCTTATGTTCTTTCATGGCTTCTGTTGGTTTTCCCTTCAAATATTAAACAAAGTGATGATTTAGCAATTTATCACTTTCTTTTACCAGAAGTTCAACTAAGGAGTATTTACTTTTAACATACTTATTTTTACAGGTACTTATCTTCACACATTCACCATTTCACCCAAAATTACGGGTTCTTATTTTACATTTCCTGTTCAATATTCCATTCATTTCATTCATATTTTTTTCTTTTTGCCTGTATTTAATTTTGTATAAATTGGCTGACCACAAAATCTGTGAAAATAAATACCTTGCGAAAATAAGTACATTTACAGTATTTATTAATACTAAGTAACTTTTAAATAGGATTTCCAAGCAGGTGACTTAATATCTTGTTTCAGAGTGTTTTCAATTCACTTTTAAATATCCAGTGAATGTGAGGTAGATTTCATCTTTTTTGTGATTTCAGATTTTTAATGGCTAGGCAAAATTTATTAAAATTGAAACCCACTGAACATAAATGGTTTCACAATTACTTATTAACCTAAGCCTGACATACCTTATCTTTTTTGTTCAGTAATTCAGGATTGACTTTTCTAAACAATGTTATAAGAGACCTAGCAGCTACCATCACAGCTGAAAAAAAAAGTTATAATGTCACCACATGATACATATAAAATATATAGAAGCAAATTAATGTCAGAATCAAAGAAACCAAATACTATTTTTTTTCTTATATATTTCATAAAAATGTTAAGGTGTGTGTGTGTGCGTGTGTTGGTGTTTAACGTCCTTTATCCACACTCCTTGGGCATGTAAGGCGGTCATTGATAAAAGTGGAAGAAACCAGTGTACCCGGAGGAAACCACCGACCTTAGGCAGGTAACTGACAAACCTAATCACATACAGTTGGGGAAGTCCCTTATTTGTTAAACACTCCAGCTGAGAGGGGATAGGCTAGTGATCAATGGTGTGGTATTTAAACCAGTGCCTTAGACACCAAGGCCACCCAAGCTCCACAAATGTCAAGGAAATATAAGGATAAATCAAAACAACATATTGATTCTTTGGACAATTCTTAGAAATTCCTTATAGCACATAGAACTCTATTTCAATGAGTTGAGAAGACAAAGTTTTTTTATGGCTTGATACATAAGAGACAAACCAAAATATAACATGTTATATGTATTGACATAACTGAGATGATCACCATACATTTTCAATGGTGTCTCACAGTAGTATTGTGTTTCTATGATATCTGACCCCCAAGCCGTAGTGAAAGCCATAAAACCTGGTTCAACCAACCAAGTCTTTTAAAGTGCCTATACAAAGACATGACCATTGCAGTCTTCCCCTTTTTTTAATGTTTTGTCTTTTCTTCAGGGACGTTTTTAGTATTATTATTCATGTGCAGTAATTTTGATATTTCCTTCATATGCTACCTATAGGGAAAAAAAATGTGAAAAAGCTTAATGTTAAATTCAAAATAGCACACATACAATTTTAAATGGATTCTCCTAAACCTCTTATTATTACTACATGTACTTTGAATATAAAGAAATACTTACTTTTATTTTTATGAGTTTTATATTCTGTTAAATCTTTTAATAATGTTTCTGATAAAGCTAAGGGGCATCTGTTACAGATTTCTCTTACAGCGTTCAGTCTGAAAATATCAAAATAATCAAGTTAGTATATTCCAATTTTACCCTATTTTACTCTAAAGACATGTGTTTTTTTTTTTTTAAGTTTCACAAGAATTAAATATATTTTTGCAATTTGCTTTATGTAATTTTTTATTATGTGAATTTGTGTCAAGCATGTTTTTACCATATCTCTCTTTTTTAAGAGTAAAATACAAGTAAAAACTAGGAATTGTATTATCTGTTTCTTTGTATTGTTCTTGTTTGAGTTTACAGATTTTTTTCTTAGCCCATTCAGACTTTTAACATCTAAATGCCCCATTGGTGCCTCCTTGCTTCCTTTGTATTTTCTTGTTTATAATGACTGATATTGTCATTGCCCTTTCAGACTTGTGACATTCAAATGCTCCATTGGTACCTCTTGGCTTCTCCTTTTGACATTGTCAGAATTAGTTTGCTTAACTAAAAATTAAACAAAAATAATGCCATAAAAATGCCAAGAACCTTACCCTACTCCCATGACATCACCAGAATTCCTATCAGAAATAAAGTTATTGGCTATCGTTGATAACACACTCTCTAGTACCTACAAGAGAATAAATTGAATGTTAATCTTCTTACATGCACTATTTTACTGTAAGCCCACGTTTCTCAATGAAACCAATATATAATAAGGAATACCATAAGAGAGCTCACAGAACAATACTCCTGCTTCATATAAAAAAGTTTAATTATCTCCCTTTAATGATGGGCACGTTCGACATTCCCTTCCTAGGCAGACTGGGTAGATTTTTTTTTTCCTGGGTTGAAATATAAAACAGAACGTGGGTGACCTCTGTTCTGTATGGGTCAATGATCTTTGTAACAAATATAAGTGTACATCTGGAACAACCTAGGTTACATATTATATTACTATGACATTACCCAGTTTGTTCTTGTTCTGCCCCATGTGAGCGACATTTTTCCTACCTGAAACTCCCTGGGTTTGAATGTCGAACGCAAGCATGGTCTGAGAGTAATGACACTTCTCCATACACAATTCCATATATGATGTACTTCCTTCGTGTCAATTTTCAACAAAATCCATCAAGCAATTTTGGAGTTGATTTTATGTGATATGTGGACAGACAGACAGACAGACAGATAGGATGATTTCAATACACGATTATACATCCAAACTTTGTTTGAAGGGGGTATAATTATCACTTTGTTTGATTCTCATTTTCGTGGGTTTTTCGTCACCCCCAAAATCAGTATCCCACAAATAATAACAAAACCTACAGGTCTAAATATACTTACATCAGGGGGAACTAACTCATGACTAGACTGAGCTGCATACAGCAATAACTTAGTGACTTCTGTGAACATTAAAAAAAAAAACGGAAAAAAATCAGTATGAAAATATACTATTGTATAGTGGGGCTTAGAAATTACTGAAAGCATAGGAGCAAAAAGAAAAGACACACTTGAAAAGATCTCAAAAATTTTATTTTTAAAAAAGAGAGATACCTGTACATGTATATTGAAACAAGGTAATGCTTCTTTGATTAATTAATTTTTAAGATGAAATACAAATGGGTAAAATTCTAATTCTTCATGAGGTAGTAAAATAAATGAAGGTTTATTAACTTGATCCTATATCAATAAAGGTTTTTTTTACCTCTTTGATGCGGCTGTAGAAACCTCTGTATGTAAGGATAGAAGTTCAGTAAGAACAGCTGATGTACTCCGATCAGTCGGGATACCAAGTCCATCAACATTAGCTTGACCTCAAATCTCTCTGTTGTTGTCTCAAGCTGTTTAAATAACTTTTCTGCAAAGTCTGAAAAAATAATGTTTTCATTCTACTATCTGTAAAGGGTAGTCTGGAGAATGGAAAAATCAAAAACATTTTTTTCTTAAATAAGTTAGCTTTAATTTGTTTAGATAATCTTATTAGTATCAAGAAGACGTAGTTAAAAAATATAACATCTTAACAGAAAGTTCAATACATTTCCTAAAAATTTAGATATTTGCTAGCCTATGGGGATTTCCCATTGTAAAAAAATGGCAGGAAAAATTGTCAAATTTCTATTGTGACGTCATAAGACGTCAAAGTGCACTCCCAGATGTAAACAAAAACAAATTGATCACAAAATATATCTTTGATCTGAATGATATTCTAGAATTGTACAAAAAAGTGATTATTGACAATTTGGCATCCCCAAATATGGCTGCCATTTACAATGGAAAAACTAGGGGGCAAAGTGATTTTGATTCATTTATCTTAGAGGTAAGCCATTTCTTTTTTTCGTTTTCTTGCAAAGATAGAAATGGCAAACATTTCAAAGGTTCTAGCAACAACGTGAAGAAAAAAATTAAGAATTTCTGTTCTCCAGACTACCCTTTACAGACAGTAGTACAATTCAATGAGCAATAACTTATATGAAATCAATAAACCTGCTTTGAAATTTAAAAAAACCACCTGGTTATAATTTATTGACCAGTTGCCAGTCTAAGATATGTGGTTTCCTGTGGATATTTTCTTTTCCTTCAACATTTACAATGTATATGTAAAATATTTGTATAATTATCTTAAAATATTTTAACAGAACACTATTACAGTACCTTGTGGATCATGTACCAAATGTAGAGCTGAAAAATTATAAACTTCTGCTGTCTTCTTTTTCTTTTTATGTTTCTGGAAATAAAACAAAAGTCAAAACCATACTACAATTGGACAACAAATTACTATAATTGTTTGAAACAACCACAAATAGAAATGATAATAAGTTCAATTCAATATTCTGCAAACAAATAATAAAAAGAAATAAATACTCACTCATTATTATTGAAAGTTAAATTGACCAACTGAACAAGGTATTGACCGCTGGTAACATTGAAGGCTGCTGGCTGTTTTCCATTGTGGATTTTTTTAATTGTTGTTAATATTGTAGGTTAGGTCACACACACGCTTATTCAACATCTCATTATGTTTCAATCTTGGGACTTCTCTGCAGTTTTTTGCTTGTAAACAAACCTTTAAAACTCCTAACGCCCTGTCAAGTTTCTTTTGTCTTTTCTTAGTCTTTTTACCAACTCTGTGACCAAGCAATAGATTTGCTGTTTCTTTCTTTGGATCCCTCTGCAAAGTAAAAAAAATATTGTCAAGTTAAATACCTCTTTATATCCTTTAATTCAGATTTATTTATCCTGGATTAGGAAACAAGCTTGATGCTTATGTGAATCCCTGTCTAGTTTGCAGTATGTATGTGTGGCCTTGTTGCAGCCCCCATTGAGCCTACTCTTATGGAACTCAAAAACGAGGTTCTGCTCTTCCCATACATAGAACAATCAATTTTCTTCTCTTTCCCAGGACTAGCATTGGTCATTGTCACAAATAATGTCAAAAGAGAGAAGCAAAGAGGCACCAATGGGGCATTAGAGTGTCAGAAGTCCAAAAGGGCAACGACAAAACTGGCAAACAGGAACATAAACAGCATGAAGAAACACAAAACACAAAATCAACCGAACAGAAATCAACAACACAAACTCAAGTTGTAACAAGGGTGAACTCGGGTGCTCCGGAAGAGGTAAGCAGTTCCTGCCTGCAATAGAGTTTGGGAAAATTGGTTCATGAAAATTTCACCCCTCACAAAACCTTGGTGTAAGTAGCCCCACAGTTTAACCACTGCAACAATTGCTCTCTATACCCCTTAGAACACAAAACGTCTTAAGCCTACCTCATCTTCACTGTCACTGTCATCTTCATTAATTGTGTCGTGTCCAAGGAAAAACTTTAATGCAGCTACTAATATCTGGAAAGTAATATACAAACATAAAATCAGAAAATGTATATTAGGGATGTATCATCATCTTTCAATAGGGTTCAATCAATATAAAATGTAAATTATCACTAAATAACGTGAGTTTACCCCGCATGCAAAAGGTTTACTTAACAAATATGTGAAGACAATATAACTACCAGGCAAAAAAATAATACAGAACTTTGATATTTGTTAATGACTTATTATGAAATGTGAACACAAGCATAATTGTAATAATAAACTACCATAATCTTTTGTACTCTTTGTGTCTGGAACATGTACTCCACATCTTATCATTTTCTTTTTAAGCAAAAGATTTATTGACAGTATTTTTAAAAAATTTTAATTTGTCTATTAACCAACAAAGTTGAGGACCATACCATTCTAACTTTAGAGAAACAAGCTGTGGTAATGACATTGACAGTTTTGGAATAATGCCAGATGTTTACCTTTGTAACTTTAGAGAAACAGGCTGTGTCAATGACATTGACGGTTTTGGCATAATGCCAGATGTTTACCTTTGTAACTTTAGAGAAACAGGCTGTGTTAATGACATTGACAGTTTTGGCATCATGCCAGATATTTACCTTTGTAACTTTAGAGAAACAAGCTGTGGTAATGACATTGACAGTTTTGGCATCATGCCAGATATTTCTCCTATATAATTCTACCATGACATCCTGATATAGAAATCAAAATTAAATATCATAATGCAGATGAAATATTTTCCTTTGCATTAATTTTCTTTGTTTTTGGTAACCTAAACAAATGTATCATTATTATGAATATTTTGTTACAACAAAGTACCATCCAACATTGTTGAATACATCTTTCTGACCTGATGATAACAAGCACATAAATGCTCGGACTTCAAATCAAAGGACTAGCATTGCTATTGAAGTGTTAACTTGTAGAGGGGTGCAAGTGTTTTCTCCACATTATTTGTCTCCTTGTGACTTTCTGATTTAGAACAGAAAATAAAAGCTTTTGCTTTGTTTCATCTTAATTCTTATACAATAATGTCATTTTGTGTCAATTCAAAAACTCATCCCTTCTTTACCCGTATGACATTAAACATATACTTCTATATATAATTTTTTGTAGCATTGATGATTGAGTCAATCAAAATTTAAATTTAAATGTGAAAACTCGATTGATTATGAAAAACCAAAATTCAATATGTCTTTTTTTTTTTTTTAACACATGAAATAACTTTATTGCACTTATTGCTGTGTAACAATTAGTACATAATATACAGCATTCTACTATGCACTCCCTGTTAAGTTAGTCATTAGTCAACCAGGGGATCAACCAATGAATACAATCATAAAATTTGCAGTATTAGTGTATTACATAAAGAATTTTTTCAATACATTAAACAAGTACAGATATACATGTTTACCAGTTACTCTTGGGCGGTGTTCCGAAAAATGGATGAGGTAATTACTACATTAGAAGGAAAACTGGTTCAATTTTACAACATTTTTTAATCTACCGTTATACCAGTCACCACGTGTGTTTTTACCGTTATAATTCGAAATGGAATTAATTGTTGATGTAAGTTTAAGAAATTAACAGAAGTGTTATAATGTTCAGCTTAAAAAAAACTGGTAAACATGCAAGTGGAAATAACCGTATAAATTAAAACATTTATTCACATGATATTATCAGCTTCACTACACTGTGACTGTCTAATTCACATTGTCATGTACATGTACAGTACTGACAGTACATAATCAATTAACATTGTAAAAAAAATACCCACAAATTCTCGATACTGGGTCAAAGGTCATGACCTACATTTATATTTGCATGCATGTTTATGTCACACTCGGGCAATAACAATCTCAATGTTTTTTTAAAGAAGATATTAACATCCTTAGTCACTTTTATGTAGTTTGTTAGTTCTTTTTTAAAAATTTTCATAATGTCTACTTTTTTTTCCCTTCCGCAAGACATAAAATATGATTTGTAGATTGAAAAGTAAATTAAAGTTAGGATGACATTGATATCATAGTAAGCAACATCGCTTATTTTATAGCCAATAACTAGACTATTTACATTTAGAATATGTTTGTCAAAACCAAGTTTTAATAATACAGGTTTAATATTCTGTAAAAAGTCCTGGACCATTGAACACTTGAGATAAAAATGTTCATAATCTTCTTTAATTTTACACTGAATACACTCGTTCTTTTCTGAAAGATTCCAAATATGTAGGATTTCCTTGCATGGAAGAATGTAGTGAAGTAATTTCCATTTAAACATTTTATATCTATTATCTTTTAGGTGATAGAATATAAAGTTTAGAGTATATGAAAAATTTATATGTCTTTTAAAGTAGTTTTTCCACTTCAAGAAGCCGTAGGAAATGTCATCATTATGTTTTGACATAAGAATGACATATATGTCTTTGGTTTTTCTCAATTTAAGCACTTCAGTTGTGTACATTATTCTAGGATTTGGAGTCTTTGGTAAATTAATTTGTGATTTAATGGATGTCTCTGTCTTAATTATATTTTGCCACGATTTTGGGATGGCATTTTTTATCATATTTACCTCTCTTATCCAATCATGTTTTATTCCCAATTTTCTTAACACTATCCTTTCCGAAATGTAACCTTTTTCATCAATTATATCATTTATATAATAAATCTTACTTTTGATCCATTCTTTGAAAATAAGTGGTTTATTATTAAATGTTATATATTGATTACCCCATATGACCTGCTTTCTAATTTCTAGAAAGTTTTTGGGTAATTTACATGAACCACCTTTTGCATTAATCCAGGATTTCACAATGTCTTGATAGAATATTGGTAATTGTGTAAATTGCTTTTTATCTAAATCATGATGACTTTTTAAATTCATTCTGAAAATGAAATTATCTTTGCCAAACTGATTCAGATAAAAAGTCGGGATAATTTTCCAATTATCACTTGAACTTGCACATAATTGTTTAACCCAATTAATATGTATGGATTGTATATAAGCGTCTATATCAATCATTTTTAATCCTCCATCGGAGTAGCTTTTAGACAGAACACTCCTTTTTATTCTATCCCGAGAAGATTTCCATATAAAACTATATGATAGATTTTTAAACAGCTGTAAAAAATTTTTAGGAATGACCGAACAAAATGCTAGATATGTGATATTTGGCAGTATTAGTGCTTTGAAAACTGTTACTCTACCAATAAGAGTTAGATTTCTTTTATTCCAATCTGCCACTATTTGTTCACATTTTGTCATTTGTTTTTCAAAGTTAAGTTTTTGACATTCTTGGTTATCATAACCAAAGTATATACCAAGACTTTTAATAGGTTTGTCACACCAGTTAATATTTTCAAATTTATCTTTACAGTGTTTGAGTTTTCCAAGCCATATTCCGTCTGTTTTGTTTCTATTAAGGATTAAACCTGAGAGCGAGCCGAAAGTTTCAATTAGGTTGATCGATAGACTAATATCTTTTTTTGAACTGAGAAATAGTGTTGTGTCATCAGCTAGCTGACATATTTTTAGTGTGTTTGTCTTTTTATCAATCTTGATCTCTAGACCTTTAATGTTTGAATTCTCTCTAATTTTTATTGCCATTACTTCGACAGCAAAGACAAATAGTAAAGCTGATAGTGGACAACCTTGTCGTATTCCACGGTAGATTTGAAATTTATTAGATACCCAGCCATTGTTACATACACAACCTTTGATGTCGGTATATAACAGTTTAACCCATCTAATAAAGTTATCTTTAAAACCAAATTTTCTTAGGGTTTCAAACATAAAGCTCCACTCTAGTGAGTCAAATGCTTTTGAAAAATCTAAAAATAGAATAGCTCCATCTACTTTAAAGTTTTCAGCGTAGTCTATGATGTCTTGAATTTGTCTTGTGTTAAAACCTATGAATCTATTTTTTATGTAACCTTTCTGATCAGAGTGTATAACTTTTGGTAAGATAGGTTTTATTCTTTGGGCTAGTACTTTTGCTAATAGTTTGACATCATAATTTAATAGAGTTATTGGTCTATAATTGTCTAATGAAAAGGGGTCATTCTTCTTGTAAATAAGTGATATGAGGCCAATTTTCTGTGATCTTGAAAGATTTCCCCTTTCAAAGCAAAAGTTAAACATAGGAACTACAAAATCTTTTAGTTCATCCCAGAATTTTTGATAGAATTCAACGTTTAAGCCATCACTACCTGGGGCCTTATTTAATTTCATAGTGAATAAAGCGTCTGTACATTCTTGAAGTGAGATGATATGTTCACATAAATCACTATCTTGGGAATCTATTACTTTCATATCTTTTATATTGTTTAAATAGTTCTTAATATCTCTTATTTTTGGGTTTGTACTTTGATAAAGTTTTTGATAATAACTAACTTCTAACTTTAAAATTTCTTCTTCATTGCTAGTAAGATTACCTTTATCATTATATAATTGTGTAATGGTTTTTTTACTTTGTCTTGATTTTTCTAGACCAAGGAAAAAAGCTGAATTTTTTTCGCCTTCTTCAATCCATTTGATTCTCGATCGAACTTGATTTCCTTTTATTTTTTCTAAGTATAAAATGTCAAGGTGGTCTTCAACTTTTTGAATTTTTTGTATCAGTTCAGTTTTTGTATCTTCATTATTTGCCAAATTTGCTTGATCGCTTAGATTTTTTAATTCTGCTTCTAACATCAATGTTTTATTTCTTTTCTTTTTAGCTTGACCTTTACAGTATTGCATTGTTTTGTCACGGACTTCTACTTTAAAACAGTCCCAGAGAAGATCGATATCATGGTTTGTATCTATTTTGTTTTTATATGATTTGATAAGTTCTGTTATCATAGAAACATAATGTTTGTCATCTAATATACTACTATTTAACTTCCAATAACCATTTCCTTTTGTTCCACGATTTAGATTGATTTTTATTGATATTGCATTATGGTCTGTATATTTTAGTACTATTGGTCTTATATCAGATGATACACAGTTCTTAAAAATTTCACTGCACACAAGAAAGAAATCTATTCTAGTGGCTTCAGTACGTTTCTTATTTGACCATGTAAATTGCATTTTTTCTTTATTTTTTTCTCTCCAAACATCAACTAGTTTCATAGATTTTCTTATTAAGATGACTTACAGGTTTTTTGTTGTTATTTTTGTGGGATTTATTTTTTGTATCATTTGGTGATAAAATGTCGTTATAGTCCCCACCAATTATCAGTTGACCATTGCTGTGTTTATTTATTTGTTGATGTACAAATTTGAAAAAGGAATTTCTTTGTTTCTCATTATTAGGAGCATATATATTTACAATAGTTAGAAAGGTTTCATTTATTTCAATGTTTAATAAAATAAATCGTCCTTCCTTATCATATTGTTCTTCTATTATATTGCAATTAACATCTTTTTTAATTAAAATTGCCACTCCTCTTGCATTACTTGACCCGTTACTAAGGTACAATTTTCCGTCAAATTCAATTTTAATTTTATCAAATATTGTGTTTGTGAAATGGCTTTCTTGAATTAATAGAATATCTGTTTTTTGATTAGTCATCCATTGATATAGTTTTTGCCTTTTTTCAGATTTCTGGAGACCATTGCAGTTGATACTGCAGATATGTAACAGATTACTTTTCATTTTATAGAAGGTAATTTATTTCATATAGAGTTATCTTTCTTTGTCCCACATTTTCACATTCATAAAAGGTACATGACAAAATGCATTTTTTCAAGTATTATGGTCATCATAGTGACTATATCATCAACCAGTACTATGTATAAAATACATTTACTGCTTGACTCATACACAAAATAACTTGTACATATATTACATACAAAGACAAAAACAAAGCAAACAATTATACATACAAATGCAAAAAGTTTATGCTCAGTACAAAAAAATATTAAAAAGTTATTTCCATTTTTAAAAACGGATGTACATACATATGACATATGCGTGTTATTATTTACACACACTTTAAGTATTATTTGTTTGTGAAACAGATAGAATTTAAAAAAAATGAATTTCAGCTGAAGTAGAAAATGAAAAAAGATTAAGAATCTTATAGTTGAAGGGAGATAACTTGAATCAAAGATTGCATAAAATAACTTGAAAAATAATTTATTTGAGGTAAAAAAGTTTTCTTTATATTTCAGATATGTATTTTTGGCAAGATACCGAAGGAAATGGTTTATAGTTACTGAAGAGTTTTCTCCAGCATAATCATTCTTCGTAAAAAGTGTGTAAAAAACAGACAATAGCCTTTGATACAAAGACTTTTCAAAAACTTCTAATTGAATCATTTTTTTTTTTTTTAATAAACTGAATAAAAATAAAACAAAATAGTAGTACAATATCATTTATAAATTGTAAATGAGATGCAGAGTACATGTACAATTAACCATTTGGCTTTGCTTTTTTTTTGTCGCTACGCTCTTTATCATGAAGGTCTTCTGTCGGTGTAACTGGTGATTTTGTTATCCTTATGTTACTATTAGTCTTATTTGGAGTACCCTGATAATCTCTTTCTGATACGAAGCTTGTTATTGGCTGTTGTTTGTATCCATTACCTCTGTTTGATGGTGGAATCGACCTGCTTCTTTGAGGTTTGGCTTTTGGTCTAACCTCTTGGGATGGTGGTAGGTCTGTGACCGTGGGTGGAATTGAGGAAGCCTGTGGTGCCCCTGCTAATAACGACGGTGAGTGTTGGGTGCCACCCATATCCTGGTGGACTTCAGAGTCATTAACACTCCCTGCCGCGCTGGCCACTAGTAGCTGTGTCGATTCGCTGTCTTCCCAGCTTGCATTTGACATTGATTCATTATCATTATGAGGATTTGTAAACATTCCACTTGTGCATGAGCTCTGTTTATGCCCGGATTCACCGCATGCCTTACACCGCCAGTCGTTGGTACATTCTTGGGCCTTGTGGCCATTTTCCAGACATTTTGAGCAATTAATGTATTGATTTGATCTACCAGTATTTTGGCCTCTGTAGATAATGGTTGCTCGGTATTTGCCAATCGGTATTTGTCTAGGAATTTCATTAGCAAGGACTGGACCCTCACATATTACAATCCTGTCTCCAGTTTGACAGTTTGTTAACATATTGTTATATCTCAATCGTTCTCTGAAGTGTTTAAGGATTACACAACCATATTGTTCTAGGCTTTGTAAAATCTGACCGTCGTCGGCAGACAATGGAACGTCTTTGACGCGTATACGTATGTCAGTGTTTCTTTCATTGTTTGTGACTCTAGGGTTACTTGAATACACAAGAATTGATTTACCTCTCAGTTGAAGACCTTCAGAGAGTAGAAGCTTTTTGTCTCTGTCTGTGTCGGGATATATCCTCCATAGACCTTTTATTCTCTGTAGACCCTTGATGTGATGGAAGGGTATGACTTTACCCACTGCTTCATACATCTCATCAGAGAGTAGGTAGAGGGCTTTGATAGGGGAATCTACACGTCCAAACACGTCTGACTCAAGGATGAAGACAGGTTTGACGGATGAAATTGAATTTGGATCATCCGATTTTGGACCCTGCTTAAAAGCCTCGGCATATGACAAAGACGCCATATTTGAATTTTCATTTGTGTCTGACTTGGTCATTTTGAATGGAATTTTCTGGTATATACTTTGCTAGACTTCAAAAGTCCACTTGAAATAAGTTAATAGATGAAACTTGGCTCAACACATCAATAAACTTCGAATTTAACTTCCGAAAATCGATATCTTCACTTATTTTTGCTGGAGTGATCTAGGAACCCACTGCCATAGCCATGGGCAGACAACTCAACTTCAAAATTCAATATGTCACACTACTCAATTTCTTAAAATGAGACAATAAAAAAGTGAGTCGACGTCTGAGATGACCTTTCATATTTAACTGAATATTATGAACAAATGGGTGTCAGGTTAAAGAGTAAAACTCATGAATACACATGACTCAGCTATTCAAACTCAGAAGAAATTTAGAAACAATACTTTTAGATAGAAATTTTATCTAAGTGAAACGAAACTAAAATCTATTTATTCAAAACTGACACTTACCAATGACATTTTAGCTGCAATAGGGTTGTTGTCCTTTAACATGGTATACATAAAATTTTGTAATGTCTACAAAAGATAAATGCATGGAGAAGTAGTATTCAAAGCTACTGAGGAAGTGACATTCAGTTACAAGGTTTAGTTCAAATTCAGATCCACAGCTAAAATTTTTTGGGTTCATTATAAAGCTGTAACAATTTTAAATACCGATAAAGTTAATGAACGGTGGTTTTAATTTCTTCTCGTAAATTCTTTTGTGTAGGAAACATCAAACGGTTTAAGTGAATTCTAGATGACTTTACACCAAGGAATTATTTATACAAACAAGTTTTGTATTGTATTTTTTTCCTTAAATCTAAATACATTGACTTCTTGATAGAGCATCACAGCTGACAAGCAAGTTGCTAGCATAGCATTATATTGCTTCCCAGTAGTTATTATCACTCAAGAAACTTTACAGAATACAAATACAGGATTTTTCTCCATCCCTTAGACGAGCAAAGATGTTGAATTGTCATAGAGGTTTAGTAATGTCCCTTACTTAACATGGCAATGTGATAGATGTGTTATAGCAAGCTACAGGAACTGCTTACCCTTCTGGAGCACCTGAGTTCACTCTTGTTTTGATTTGAGTTCATGTTGCCTATTGCAGTTTAGTTGTAAAATGTGCTTTGTGTATTTTGTGTGGTTTGCTTTTGTGATAATATCATGTCAAATGATTTTGTTTTAGCCTTTATGGACTTACAACATTTGACATTTCGCTTCTAAATTATTACATTCATTGTGGCTTCTGCAGGGTTAAAAATGACCTGTGACCTGAGGGCTTTTTTAGGGCGACTTCCGACCAACACTTCATTAAATCGACCTATGCGAAAATATGCCTTTTAAAAGCGACCTTGCGACCATAGGCCCCTTTTAAAAGCGACCTTGCGACCTGACGGGGGTACCCTGCGGGAGCCCCATTCATTTAAGGTAAGCTAATACTTACTGTATTCAGCTTCATATTCTTGTGTTTAGCATTAACATTCTTGATATCACTGACAATATAAGTATACAGGGTCTTCCTTAAGACTTTATCTTGACATCGGAACAAACCAAAAAATAACTCTAGGATCTTGGTGGCTGGAATCAATCCCTTGTTCCTTAACATAATCAGGGATTTACATAGACTCTGAAAATAGATAATAATAAAAGATAAAGATAACATTTTTGGCCTTTAAAATTCAAGATAGATTTAGATTGGAAAGCAGTACATTTATTTGTGAAGAATAACTTTGATAGAATTACAAATTAATAATATGTTTACTATCAATGCATTGTTTCATGTTTGATTGTTTGTTAAAATGATGCTTGCCAGAATATGGCCAGTCATTAATGAAGAGTTTGAATTTGAAATTTTGTTTTTTTTCAGACTTTACCATTCTGACATTTCTGTCCAAGACTGTGGAATGGCTTTTTAGAACATCCCAAAGTAATTGTGGAAATTCAGCAGCTTCATCTGGATAACAACTAACAACCTATCAATAGAACAAAACAAACATAGACAGAAATCAAAATTAGATAAATACATTTTGTATAAAACATACTTACAAATCAAAATGCTATCAATCAATTGATTGTTACTTGTTTGAAGTCCCATTAAAAAATATTTCAGTCATCTTTTATTTACATATACATGTAATCCATAATGTCATTACTTCATACATATATTTCTACTAAAAATGGCCAATACATTTTTTTCACATTTAGAAGAGCAAACAAGTATCAACAGGATAGAAAATGAACAATACATGTATATTACACTGTACTTCTTAGGCCATAATAAAATAATTCCTAGATTCTCATCAAAAGGACAAGATATGATAAGGGCTTTTTTTGGCCCCTTTTTCAAAACTTACAAATTTCTTCGAAATTTTCATATTACTTCTCTAAAGTGGTGATATTTAAATACATGTAATGTGTAGATTTCAATCGTATGATTTTTCAGTTTTCTTCTCAGTGATGGGCTAAATATGTGAGAAAAGCAACGCTGGAAATATGGTAAATCTTCATATATTTTTAATTAAAACAATAGGCTCCCAGAAGCCTTAATCACTCATCTGGTCTTGATGTCAACCCCATGAAGAACTTTTTGGAGCTGAATAAGCTGATCATTTAAGCAAGCAACAGCTTTTCTCTTTCAGCAATAGTTTTCATTCTGTAGGCCAAAAACATGCAAAAAGTTATTTTAAGGGCAGTCTGAACACTTTGAATCTATAGAGACTTTTGTTGAGAGCTTAATGAACTGAACATTTAAGCAAGCAACCACTTTTTTATCTGCTATAGTTTTCATCACATAAGCCAAAAACACGAAAACATGTTTATTAAGGGCTGAATTCCCTTTAGGGGTCATCTGAGAACTTCAACCCTGTGAATGCTTTGGTAGAGCTAAATGAGAGGAACATTTAAGCAAGCAACAGCTTTTCTCTGATATATGCCAAAACAGTATTTTTCACCTTTAAGGGTCTGTCACCCCAATAAGGGGTTATCTGACAACTTCAACCCTATTTGAAGACTTTTGTAGAGCTAAATGAGCTGAACATTTAAATGCAAGCAACAGCTTTTCTCTATCTACAATAGTTTTCATTTTATAAACCAAAAACACTAATTTTTGTCTTTAAGGGGCTGTAACACTTATAAGGAGTCACCTGACAACTTCAACACTATAAAGACTTTTGTAGAGCTATAAGAGCTGAACATTAAAGCAAGCAATAGCTTTTCTCTATCTGCAATAGATTTCATTCTATAGGCCAAAAACACTATTTTTGCCTTTAAAGGACTGTAACCTCTACAAGGGGTCATCTAACAACTTTGACCCTATGAAGACTTATGTAGAGCTAAATGAGCTGAACATTTAAGCAAGCAACAGCTTTTCTCTATCTGCAATAGTTTTCATTCTATAGGCCAAAAACACTATTTTTTGCCTTAAAGGGGCTGTAAACCCTATAAGGGATCTCCTGACAACTTCGACCCTATGGAGACTTTTGTAGAGCTTATAATTAATAAGCTGAACATTTAAGCAAGCAACAGATTTTCTCTATTTGCAATAGTTTTTATTCTATAAGCCAAAAACATGAAAAAGCGTCATTTTTCACCTTTAAGGGGCTGTAACCCCTATAAGGGATATAAGGGTATCATCTGACAACTTCAACCAAATGGAGACTTTTGTAGAACTTTTGAATGATGCTGAAGCATTAGGCTGGCATCAGATTTCATCTATCTCTTATACTTATTGATTTGAAAGCCAAAACCAGTAGTCTGACCCCCCTGGTCTAATTTTAGTACAGTGGCCATGTTTTTTGACGGATCAAAAATCGAAACACAAGTTTGGTGCAGGACACCATAAGAATCATTCATTTCAAGTTTCATTAAATTCTGTTCAGTAGTTTCAGAGGAAAAGATTTTTGAAAAATTGTTAACAGATGACGACGACGACAGACAACGACGGACGCCAAGTGATGGTAAAAGCTCACTTCAGTCCAGGTGAGCTAAAAAGTATAAGCGAACCTGTGACCCACAAAAATATTTCAACTGCGGGTGTAGCATCACTATACCAATGTTTTCTGAAAATATCTTTGTGGGTCACAGGTTCGCTCATACATGTGTATTTATTTTTCAGAAAAACTGCATAAATTTTAGCCATTTGAATCCTATTTTGCCATATTGCATTGAATTTTTGCACGTGTGTATTCTAACAAAAGAGTTCCAGCCTTTCACAATAATCAATGACTGTCCCATGTACTACTATGTATGACCTCTTAACTGCAAAAACAGGCAATAACTATGGAATATTCCAGATTTAATAAATATGCAAATACAAGGAGGCCCAATTGTTCTTCTTATCTTATCTTGCCCTTTCTTGAAAATATGGGGAGGGCGTTCAAATTTAATTTTTATCTTTTATCCTCGTTGATAAAATATACTGCAATTTTAACAAAAAAAGTTCAATAACAGACATAATTTGCCAAAAAATCCAAATAAAATTTTTTGGACGGCTGAAAAAATTGGGGCATGAGGGGTTGAGAATCTAGGATATTTTTTTATATTGGCCTTATAGCATGACATTGTTATTATACTTTACCTGTGATAAAAACAAGACAAGTTCTTCAAGAGTCTTGGAGTATTCTGATGGTTTAAGTTTGAAAATTTGAAGGTTTGACTGAAAATGTCTGTACTGCTGTAAAAACTGAAACAGAGAATAAAATAATTGCTATCACCAAGAACTCACTTATATGTATACTATGTCTTGAAATCAAGAATACATGTTCCTGTTTTATTATTATTTATCATGTTTATATGTCCACCTATCTTTATCTACATGTAACTTCATTTTTAATTTGAAAATAAAATGTCAGCTATAGAATTTACCTTCACCTGTTCATGTGTTTAGTTCCTAATTCAGACATACTGTTAAATCATTATTAACAAAATATCTGAACTGGGACAAGCCCTTGTTTCATGTTAAAAAAATAGTTTTAATACAACAGTATTGCCAAATTTGTTGAAATGAAATACAATTTAATTTTTTGAATAAATAATACTGCAGAACAACAATCTGCTTGATTGTTTTTTTGCTTTAAATCTATATTCTGCAGTGTTACTTCAGCCATAACACGCTCCTGAAGTCTAAGACTTTGAGGGCGTCTATAACTTTGAGGATAGAATGTCAATATATTCGTAGTACTATGAACTGAATTTTCCTTCAACGTCCAGTTTTGCACTCCTGTTTTCTTTCAGAATCTTTTTAACACTTTTTTCTTTGAAAATTTCAGACGTCATTAAACACACAAATGACCCACAAGAAAAGCTAGTTTGTTTTTATTTTCAAATATAAATTGTTTCAATTCATCTCATAATACATATTTTTAAAACTTAGTTTAACTTAATAAACACTGTTAAAAAATATTTAAAGATACATGTTAACTTCGGGAGCGTCACAGATTAAACCTGCCTCATATTATTAGGATGGCAAAAATCCAGAAATAAAAAGGCAGGACATTGCTTTGAATTAAAAAAAAGGCAGGATGGTAGTTTTGGCTGACAAGCTTATTATAGCTTTAAAAATAAAAAAATTGGCGCGTGCAAGCACGCCAAAAAAAAATCCAGGCCCAGCTTTTTCCGAAAATAAAAAGGCAGCACAAAGAAAAATATCCATAGCCCCCATTAAAATCAAATGGTTGCTCCTTAAGATATAAAATCATGCATTGTTAATCAAACAAGTGCTTGTGGTAAATCCTCAATCCTCAATCTACAGTCTAAATATTATGGATACATGTAACATGTTACTATTAGTAACATCAATAATGAAACATCTAGATACTAACCACCTTCTTTATCCACTTCAGCATGGTTTTAGATCCAAAGTTAGCTGTGAAACACAACTCTTAACTTTTACACAGCAAATTTTTGATGATATGGCGAATGGCAAACAAACTGATGTAGTTGTAATGGATTTTAGTAAGGCTTTTGATAAGGTGGACCACCAAAGACTCATTCTGAAACTTAAACGCATGGGCATTGACAACAAAATTTCCAACTGGGTACAAGCTTGGTTAAACAACCGCTCACAAAAAGTTGCTGTAGATGGCCACATGTCCAATAGCTGTCCAGTGCTCTCAGGCGTGCCACAAGGCTCTGTTTTAGGCCCATGTCTGTTTCTAATTTACATAAACGACATGCCAGACAACCTTAAAAGTAATGTTCGCCTGTTTGCTGACGACACTATTGTGTACCTGACCATCTCCTCCATAACTGATTGTCACACTCTACAGTCAGACCTACATAAACTTGAAAAGTGGGAGAATGAATGGCTAATGTCTTTTAACCCAGATAAGTGTGAAATAATAAGAATATCAAGAAAACGTACACCCATCACTTATGATTATAAATTACATAACCAAATACTCAAAACAACAGACAAAGCTAAATATCTGGGAATTACAATCACAAAAGACCTAAGCTGGAATAATCACATCAACACAATCTCAAACAAAGCAAATGCATCATTACAATTTATTAAAAGGAACATCAAAACAAATAACATCAAGACAAAAGAAACAGCATACAAGACCTATGTAAGACCAAAACTAGAATACTGCAACATCATATGGGATCCATGGCAAAAAGCTCTAATAAACAAACTTGAAATGACCCAACGAAGAGCAGCAAGATACACACTTAACCAATACCAATATCAAAGTAGCGTCAGTGCCATGCTTCAACAACTTGAATGGCCTACATTACATCAAAGAAGAAACTTAACAACAGTAACAATGCTATATAAGATCCAACATCAACTAGTCAACATTATCATTCCACCCAACTATATGATACCAACAAGAGACCATAAATTCCTTTTACCATTCTCTCCCACAAATTACCACGCACACTCCTTTTTTCCCAGAGCAATAAAAATATGGAATTCACTCCCCTCTGCAGTTGCTTACAGTCCAGACTTGGATACGTTCAAGTCTGGTGCATCCTCATTCCTATACACATTCTAAATAAATAACTGATTTTATCTTATTATAAAAAATAAAAAAAATAAATAAAAATAAAGAAAAATTTAAAGAAAATAAAAGCATCACTTATTTGTATATATGTTCAGTGTTTCCCCCTCAAATTTGCTTCACTTTATTATTTTAAAATTATAAATTTCCGGCATGCGCCTCGTCTTGTCTTCGTCTTCCAATACTGTGCCGGGCTCCTCTGGAGCATAGTCGCACAATGTGTTAAAATCGGGTACGTGTGATGGGGGTTAAAATCATAACAGGATAAAACTATTTACATCTTAACATGTTGTCTGCTTAGTTGGAGTAGTAGACGCTGATCCGCTCCCTGAAGGTATCGAGGGAATCTGCGTTGATCAGGTGCTGTGGCAGAGAGTTCCATAGGACTATACCAGCTGGAAAGAAGGAGTCCTGGTAACTTGTGATTGAGCAAGTTGGCTGCAGGAACTTTTGGTTATGGCCTCTGGTGCTTCGCTGTACCGGTGTTAGTGACTGTGGTGGAATGTCAATCATGTTGTTGACTACTCGGTACATCATTATGCAGCGGGCTATTTGACGTCTGGTTTGCAAGGTGTCTAGATGCAATTGTTGTAGCATTGGTGTTACTCTGCTATCTCTCCTGTAGTCGCCCACGATGAATCTGGCTGCACGGCGCTGTACTGCCTCAATGCGTTTGATGTTGGTCTTATTGGAATGGTCCCATACTGTTGAGGCGTACTCTAACTGGGGGCGTACTAGGGTCTTGTAACTCATCTCTTTGATATGCTTAGGACAGCGACTGATGTTTCTGCGAAGAAAGCTCAGGGTGTTGTTTGCCTTTCTTGCGACACTCTCTGTGTGTGGACCCCATGATATTTTGCTGTCGATGGTGACTCCAAGGTACTTTGCTTGATCTGTTAACTTTAATGTGTGCCCATGGATGCTGTAGCTGGCATTGGTGATCTTCTGTTTGTTGGTTATACGAATCACCTCACATTTGTCAGGGTTGAAACTCATCATCCAGTCTTTCTCCCATTGCTGTAATTGGTCCAGATCATCTTGTAGTATGGTGCTGTCAACTTCTCCTCTGATTGGTCGATAGAGAAGGCAGTCATCGGCAAATAATCTGGTCTGTGACTGGACTTTAGATGGCAGGTCATTAATGTAGACCAGGAAAAGTAAAGGTCCCAAAACTGTCCCTTGGGGTACTCCTGATGTCACCGGAGTTGGCCTCCTTAGTTTTCATCACCTTGATGTTCAAGGAGTATCCTGTAGATGTAGACATGTATTTTATTTCAGCAGAAATAATTTTCAATAGATTATTTCGTGTTAACATTCTCTGTTCAAATAACAAACCTCATCTTTGTAAGAATTTGGATCCCTTTTAATTAAATTCTGTAACTGTGGAAGATTACTAGGCAGTTTGTTATGATTTCTCTCTGACATTCTGTTTTGTTTACATGAAAACACGTGTTCTTGTTTAAACCGGAAGAGTACCTTTTTTTCGGTTTTCAGACGAATCAGTGAGTCTTCATCATTTTTACGTTTTTTTGTCAGGACGCTGAATATCGTCGTTTCAAGTTGAACCTTGACATCGATTTCATAAAAAAACCAAAACAAACAACTTAAAATGTCTTCTATTTTCCCCTCTCTTGTCCCAAGTGCATCGGACCCGCTTTGGTTCACGGTTGATAAACCATGTGATGACGAGGAAGAGATAACCAAACTTGAAGAAGAACATTCACATTGGGTACATAATTGAATATAGCCTACAGGCATTGCCTAGCTGCGAGCACAGCATAATACTATTTTATTTGCCTCCATTGATAGGGAAAAAAGAGGAAGAAATGTTTAAACTTGATAATTTTAAAAACTTCTTTCAAATATTCCAAAATCCATTTTAACAGACGACGTGAATTAAGCGGTTGATTTTGAAAATGGCGTGTGATGTTTGCTCCAAATTTTGAATGAATTGATGGCGTTGAAAATATTAATCCTAGTCACTTCGGTACCGATAAAATAAGACAGTTCGGTACTTGGTACTAGTCACTTCGGTACTCTGTACTAGTCATTTCGTTACTTGAAAAATGAAATTTTTATATTTCATTTTTTTTTATAAATAAATGATATTTTCAGTCATAAATTAATAAGTTTAATTACTAAGTGGAAGTTGGTTGTTGGCTTTATCACTTTGAATATAATTGTAATTATCAGGAGGCATCCAAGATCCCACTGGTTTTAAGGATGGTGACCGAAGGAAAGCTACGCCAGTATCAGCTTATTAGTTATCGTAAGATTCAGGGTCAACTTTTTCAGCTCTGGAACCGCTATGTAGACAGAAACAATCAATCAATTTTTTATTAGATCAAGTCCTTTAATCCAATCATGCAATTAATTACTCCCATTAAACACTTATAATTTTACTCAGGAACATTTTCGTGTTTATTTAATGTTCCTGTTTTACTACTCAATCAGAAGCCATATGATAGCAATTACAATTAGCAAAGCCATACAACCATTTAATCCAATTACAATCATATGGTGCAATTCGAAATGTTATCTGTTGAAAACAGATTCATGACATTTAAACTTATAAAATTCTGTAGAAAAATTGCCCAAAAAAAGAAGATAGATGTACACAAAATGAACTAATTTTACGGTGACAAAAAGAGATCTTCATGACTATGAATAATAAGATAGTGATCATCCACCAATTAAATTCTATTCATTTAGTTAACAGAATTAAAAACAATATTTATTTTTCAATTAACAATTCATGAACCTGAAAATACCAATAAAAATCGTAAAATTACACATATTAAGTAAAAATTACTATCCAATGTTGCTATAATCATTTTTTTTTGGTCGGTATCGAAGTGACCAATACCTAGTACTGAACTGTCCAGTACCGAGTACCAAAATATCCAAGCCAGTACCGAAGTGTCCAGGTACCGAAGTGACCAGGTACCGAAGTGCCCTGATATCGAAAATATTACTTCATCGATGCACATGTACAAAAATAAATGAAAAGTGCAAATAAATAAAGTTGCTAGTAAATACTTGTCCTACTATGATTTTAAAATGAGGCAGGTTAAACCTGTGATGCTCCCAAAGTAACAATAAATTTTACGGACTGGCTACGATTACTCGCTACGAATAACAATAAGAATTTTTATTATTACTCGCGTGACTAAAACGGGAACGGTTTCCGGATATGGCATCTTTTCAGTCCTGAATCTCACGAGTAACAATAAAAGATAAAATTAGGATTACTCGACTGATTGTTACTCGCAAAGCCAAACTGAAATAAATGAAAATGTCGTAAAATAAAATCGTAATACATTGTTGATATTGTACATTGTATGAACAGGCACAAGATGTATCTTAACAAATTATATACTTATTACAAACAGGTAATTGTTTAAAGGCCTAATTTCATTAGTTAAAATAAATGTATTACATGCTTTTTGCATTTTAATTGTTGCCGTAGGTTATAATAAGATCTAGTACAATGTATATTCTATCGGCTTGGCTCGGCGACGAATCAATTGGGATACATAACTCCATAGGCTGGAGCCAACGGAATGTTGCTACACAGGAAGTTTAAATGTGGAGACAAAACATGTTTTGTGAAATTTTCGCCCAAAAAATCGAACTTTTTTCAAAGGACAACACATGTACAGCTCCACAAAAGTAGCTGTCTATCAAATTTGCGAAGAGCGAAAAAGAAATGGTTGTGCCAGAGGTGTGGCGACGATGTCCACATTTACTCTTCCATTTTCTGTGACAGATGCTTGGAATGACACAATTTAAAATGCCTGGGGCTTAAGGCACAACACAAAACAACGTATTGGCTGTGACGAAAGTGTCATAAAACATCACAAATTCAACAAAAATTAAAAGATTTATGTACAATAATGTGAAAGTGTTTATTATTCGTATGGCAACTTAAATATTATTTAAAATAAATAAATCATATTTTCGTGATATTTTTATGTTTTACATTTGCCAAGTAACAATAAGGCGAGTAATCCTAATTTATTTTTTCATTATTATTCGTGAGATTCCGGATTAAAAAGGTGCTGTATCCAGAAATCGTTCCCCTTTTAGTCACGCGAGTAACGCAAGGCCGTAACTAGGGTTAATTTATTAGTGAGGCAAACCTGATCGCCGAGCGAAGCGAGGCGGAAAAATTTCGGCAGGGGGTCTGGGGGCCGCTCAAGGCCCCCAGAAGCTCTAGGGTAAATGGTGTGAAATCCTGCATTCTGGGCGTCTCCTGAGAGCTAATTGAACCTGAAGCAAGGTTTATTAGTTGCTGTCTTTTAGAACAATTAAAACGATAAATGAGTATAATAACTTTCTTTTTCACTATTTACCATCGGAATTCTAATAAACACTGGTTTTGTACAACTGATTTGTTCCTTTGCTTAACCTCTTTGAGGTTTTATTATGCAATAAAGTATTGATAAAGTATTTATTCATTTAAAGCAGACTTTTAACTAAAAGTCATCTTACATTTCCCTGTCCTCCAATCAAAATTAATCGCTAGTGGCACATTTCTTTATAATTAGTATGTCTTAGAAGTCTTAATTGACACACAAAGATGACTTTTTTAAAACGCCATATCAAACATTTTGTGACTTCAAGTTTGCAATCGTCAACGACCCTTTATTGAACAATGTCATTCAGGCTTAGACTTTGAAAGTTTTAGTTTCAGAACTTTAGTTTACATTATTCCAGAGCATGCAGTATGCATAAAACTTGATCTTAAATAGACCGTAGCATCCGAAACAATAAGCTACAATAACATTATGTTTAAACTATTTTTTGGCCTTCATTCACTTTTAGGAAGACATCATGTACAAATAGACAGTGAAAAACTGAAACAATAAGACATTCAAAGTTTAAAAGACAAAAACAAAAACAGATTACAACAAAAGGCTCCCACGAGCCTGAATCGCCCACCTTGTCGTAAAGCAATAAGGGTCTCTTCTATGAGCTATTATCCCTATAAAGGGTCTTCGACAACTTCGAACCGATGGAGACTTTAGTAGAGTTTTGAAAAATTGTTAACAGACGAAGACGACAGATGCCGACAGACGACCACGGACACCAAGTGATGGCAATAATTCACGTGATCCAAATCACACACACATAAAAATTGCGATTTAAGATGTGTTACAACAAGCTTCCCTGATGATCTGATGTCTCTTGTTTTTTTGTTGTTGTTGCTATTGCTTTTTTAAGTCTCTGCTTCCTCGTATAGTATCGTTGTCTTGTGGTTTGGGATTTTTATACATTAGATACTTGAACACATGTCCGTTTGCTTTCATTCTCAGCAAACATTATTGAACGCTTCAACGACAGACATAGCAGTCTAGATAAACCATACTCACGGTCATGAAGTATTGCAAACCCGAAGAGTCTTTTCGTCACTTTCAAGCGTTTGTTTTTCCTAGAAGCAAGAGCATCTAGCAAAGGATTATAATCATCACTTACTAGTGACTCAAGAAGGAGAACAAACCTTACGTATTCATTGTTAAAACTATGGGTATTGGTCCCCAAACTTACGAAACGACAATCTTCATTTGATTATAAATATTTTTTTAAATTGTCAAAATTTTTAGTGAGGCAATTGCCTCACTTGCCTCAATGGTAGTTACGGCCTTGTAACAATAAAAAAATCTAATTGTTACTCGTAGCCAGTAATCGTAGCCGCGGCCTGAATTTTATTCATTTTTTTTGTATTTGAAATTTAAAACAAACTAGCTTTACTTGTGGGTTACCTTAACGTCCATATCTGTGATCACAGTTATGGCCAGGCCAGACCTTTTATGAAAAATAAAAAAAATCGCATAGCAAAAACCACGAATTAGAAATAGAGATGCTATAGCATCTAAAAAGCTTCATGCAAAAGTTGAGATTGCAAAAAAGCATGTATTTGAAATCTCTCCGATTGAGAATTTATTTTATTAGCAACCAATGCCTAGAACATCTAATCCAAAAAGACAATTACTTAAAGACTTTGATGAATTTGCTAGAAAAATGGGATGTTGGTACTTATTTCATCAAAACGATTCGATAAAAAACATGGCCTCTGGTACTAAAATAGAACATCGGGTAAAATCACTTAAAATGGCATATAACTCAGCAACCATAACAGATAGAAACAAGCATTCTGAGAGTATTGCAAAACAATACATAGTCCCCTACCAGTCTCATAATTCAGTCACTGGTAAAAGTTAGTCAAACAAATGAAAACCCAAACTTGATCAGTTCATTATGTACAAGGGATAATAAAAAAGTGCGGAAAACTGAAATTTTGTTAACTAGCACGAAACTCAAACTTGGTCTGTAACTCATCAAGGTAAACTTACATACCAAAAATCAGTTCATTATCTGTAAGCGTTTTAAGAAATAAAGTGTGGAAAACTGAAATTTCAGTGAATTTTCAATGTTCAAAGGGTCATAACTCCTGTAAAAATTTGTGGACCGGCACAAACCTCAAACTTGATCTTTAACTCATCATGGTAAAATTACATACAAAAAATCAGTTCATTATCTGTAAGCATTTAGAAAAAAAGTGCGGAAAACTGAAATTTCAGTGAATTTTCAATGTTCAAAGGGTCATAACTCCCGTAAAAAATTGTGGACCAGCACGAAACTCAAACTTGGTCTGTAACTCATCATGGTAAACTTACATTTGTACATACAAAAAATCAGTTCATTATTTGTAAGGGTTTTGAAAAAAAAGTGCGGAAACTGAAATTTCAGTGAATTTTCAATGTTCAAAGGGCCATTACTCCCATAAAAATTTGTGGATGGGCACGAAACTCAATCTTGATCTGTAACTCATCATGGTTAACTCACATACAAAAAATCAGCTCATTATCTGTAAGCCTTTAGAAAAAAAGTGTGAAAAACTGAGGTGTGACAGACGGACAGAGCACAAACCTAATGTCCCCTTCGGCTTTCGCCGGTAGGAGACTAAAAATCTGAAGGATCTTAGGCTCTTCAGAATCAAAAGCTCTACTACAGTCTCCATTGGGTCGAAGTTATCAGATGACCTTTAATAGGGGTTATGGCCCTTTAAAGGTAAAACAGCGTTTTTTCATGTTTTTGGTTAATTTATAGCAGATAGAGAAAAGCTTTTGCTTGCTTAAATATTCAGCCCATTAAGCTCTACTTAAGTCTTTTTGGGGTCGAAGTTGTCAGATGACCTCTTATAGGGGTTATGGCCCTTTACAGGTGAAAAATAGTGTTTTTCCCTATAGAATGAAAATTTTGCAGATAGAGAAAAGCTGTTGTTTGCTTAAATGTTCATCTCATTAAGCTTTACAAAAGTCTGAATTTGGTCAATCAGGGGCGTAGCTTGCTCCTGGAAATAGGGGAGGCAGGGGGTCTGGGGGGCGGTAGCCCCCCAGAAGCTGACGACCTTTAGGAAAATGTACGTGCACTTTCCACATGAAATATCAGACCTATCCTTGATTTGCAAGACTGAACTTTTACAGGCATACCAATGTAATTAACATAAAGAAACTACCTAATTATTTGCTATGAACTTTGTTTTGTAACCACTTTTGTATTTTCTCTTCAAGTTTTATTTTGAAAATTTGATACTTATTAAAAAACAGAGACTATTCAAGTAGTGAAATATTTTATTAATTTAGAAATGCAAGGCACTGATCCTTCTTGTCCCGCTTGGATCAAATCTGTCTAAGACATGTTCCCTGCTGATATCTTTGTCTCTATGTATGTGAAGCATAGCTAGCCCACATAGCCTGTCTTCTTTCATGGTTGTTCTGTTCCATTGCTTAAGTCTTCGTAGGGCTGAGAATGACCGTTCACAAGGCACTGACCCAACTGGCATAGTTAGCAATAATTTGAAAATCTCGTAGATACGGTTAAACCAGCCTGTTTACTGAGAATTGCCCACAAGAAAGAGTAACGGACATACAGACGAACGCACGGGACGGGTGCACGAATGGGTTATATTATACTACGCCACTTCAAAACGAGGGAAATTAGATGGACACACTAGACATTTATATGCCTCCACTTCACATTGCTGTGGGTACAACTTAGACTAGAAATTCGACAAGTCGGGAAGGGCCCGGGCGGCCGTAAAATTTTTTTAAAACAAATATGTGACGGATTTACATAAAATTTTGATACGCAAATCTTCAAATGGTACATGGAAATTTCAGAACTCTACTTCATATGTTTTGTTTTAGTTTTAGTGATCACAAAAATTGTTGACGAAGGGTACAGACAGACGGACAAGGGGAAAACTATGTGAAGCTATGTGGCGCCGCGTTTTCAATGCAAACCCTATTACAACATGTACAATGTAATTGCAACTTTGAAAATAGACTTCGGAATCGACAAATATTACTTTATACATTCTCAGAGGAGACCTGTTTTATCAAATTATGTACTCTGAATACCTGTAGTCAGAATTTTTCAGAGCGGGTTTGAAAATGTTAAGGGGGGGGTCGATTTTCATTTTTTTTTCTGACTTTAATAGTGCTTAACAGAATTTTCAGCTGATTTTTCCCTATTTTGATCAATGTTTATTTCCAAGTGGGGTTTGTCCTAACCCTTCGAACTCTCTCCTGGCTACGGGTATGTGCTCTGTATAATATACATGTAGTTATTGTTTTAGCGTTCCCACAGAAATTGAAGTTGACTTGGTGCCAGTCGGACAGATGCCATATATTTTTAATTTTCGGCCCTAAACATGCTTCCACGATTTTCCTAGTCATTTCAAATTCTAGTACATTTGTAGTTATATGACATATAATGTAAACATTCATGAAAAATATTTTAACAATTTGAAGATCTATGCTGTGCATGAGTGTCTCTGACGAAATATCTTGATCATCTACATTAACTGGTGACGTCGGTTCCTCTGCATTCTGCGTGTTAGTTGGTACTATCTTTTTAGCAGTAAAAAATAGCCGTCAGTTATTTTTTTATGTCGTTTTGACATTGTTAAAAAATACCGTGATACAAACTTTTAAATTAACAAAATTTCAAACTAAATTCGATACCGATACGGCGAGGTAAATTAAAGATTTCAGGAAATTGGGTTAACGGTAAAGAAGTTTGGGTCAGTGTTAGACACGTATTACTGGACTATTAATTTATTTCCATTTACAGAGCCGACAATTTTTTTATTATTCCAAAAAAGATACATGCATGTACCATACTTGCCAAAAAGTTTGGCGAGGCAGTTGCCTCGCTTGCCTCAATGGAAGCTACGCCGATGTCAATGTTGTCAGATGACCCGTTATATTTTACTAGTGTATTACTGTTCCTATTTCCTAAGTCAAAAGTGAAGTCTTTAAGGTGGAGCACCTAACCACAAAATTTCAAGTTTTAATTTTTCTTTTGAATGTTAATTTCTAATAATTACTTAAATGTTTGAACATTCTTACATTTCTTACATTTTCTTATCATATTTAAAAGCCTTTTAATTTTTTCAGTTGGAAAGTATTGCCAAGAAAGACAGTAATATTGTTCCTATTGGAAAAACAGCATCAGAGGTAAAAAAACAACAACAAAAGTTTGCTTAATGAAATGTAATGATTTAAAAATAAATGAATTTGCCATGACAACCAGTATGCAAAGACAAAGAAAAGAATATTTTCATATCTTAATATGTCTATGCTTAAACTGATTAGAAGCAGATTACAATTACATTGTATTTAATTTTACTGATTAAGAATTTGTGTATATTACATATATATTTTACTGACCTGTGAGGTATTATAACTTGTTCTGTACTTTTCCTCTAGCATATGGAAGATGAAGAAGAAGACGAGGAAGATGAAGATGCTGATGATGAGGATGAAAGTGATACAAATGATGAGGAATTAGATACTGACATGTTAGATGACAGGGAATCAGGTGATGAAGCTGGTAATTATCTCCCTTTAATTCAATAACATACATGGTCAACTGAGCTAAAGGTAGCACTTTACATCTTTTCCTCTGATACTAACCAACTTTAGTCAGACCGTGATTAAAGAGATCCTCTCTATTCTGCACATACATAAAACTTCTGTGGGATTTTTTTATCTATTTAAAATTAGGATACTTTAATTATCCTTTACCATAGTTTCTTCATCTACACAATGTATTACAATTAAAATACCTGACTTTAAAAGCTTAATCCCACTATTGAAATCTGCAGCAATGGAAGGTGATCTCTGCGTTCAGTAAAATTTGCACCTTCATTGAAAATGAAAATTACTCACAGGCAGATAATTTTTGTCTCGCCTGCGAAGCAGAGCGGGGCATAGGTGTTACTTTACCGGCGGCGGCGGCGGCGACGGCAGCGTTAACTTTTTGGAAAAGTTTTATGAGCACCTCCATATCTCAAGAACTATAGGTCCTGGGTTGATGAAACTTGGAATGCATATGCCCCAGTAGTAGCTTAGCACAGTTGCATCCCCATCTTTTGACCTTGACCTTGATTTTCCGGTTGAGTGACTTTGACAATTTTCAATACATATAATAGCAATGAAAAAGTTTTGCGAGCACCTCCATATCTCAAGAACTATAGGTCCTGGGTTGATGAAACTTGGTATGCATATGCCCCAATAGTAGCTTAGCACAGTTGCTTCCCCATCTTTTGACCTTGACCTTGATTATTCGGTTGAGTGACTTTGACAATTTTCAATACATATAATAGCAATGAAAAAGTTTTGCGAGCACCTCCATATCTCAAGAACTATAGGTCCTAGGTTGATGAAACTTGGTATGCATATGCCTCAGTAGTAGCTTAGCACAGTTGCATCCCCATCTTTTGACCTTGACCTTGATTATTCGGTTGAGTGACTTTGACAATTTTCAATACATATAATAGCAATGGAAAAGTTTTGCGAGCACCTCCATATCTCAAGAACTATAGGTCCTAGGTTGATGAAACTTGGTATGCATATTCCCCAGTAGTAGCTGAACACAGTTGCATCCCCATCTTTTGACCTTGACCTTGATTTTCCGGTTGAGTGACTTTGATTATTTTTATTGCATATATTTGCAATGTTTAAGTTCTATAAACATCTTTTGATCTCAGAAACTGAAAATCCATGTAAATTCAAAATAAAGTGGAAGTAAGAAAGAATAATTATTTCTGATGGTGCCGGCAGGCGAGACATACTTTAGTGTTAACTCTTGTTACCTGAAGGAATAACTATTTAAAAAAATCCTATCTCTAGAGATATGGCTTAATCTATGATTTTTGCAACTGAATAATAAATTTTAACTGTCTTTGACACATTTTCTGTTGTATAAATACCATATTAAAGCAATTTTGCCATCATGAAATTTTCAACAGGTAAATCTTTTTTTACCAGGACAATTTTTCCATCATACAACAAGATTATTTCTTTTCTGAGTGAGTTTTAACTGATCAGAGAGATCAACTTCAATTGTTACACATTCAATAGGAACATTAATCATTGGTACTCCAAAGTTCATTGATGAGTTCATGTTCAGTTTTGGTTAACAAAGCAGGTTTTACACGGTAAGATCAACAACAGTTTTGAAGAGAAGCTTTTTTATACAGGAAATACAATTATCACCCTAGTTGGTGTGTGACCAGGTGGTTTCTTCCCCCGAGAAAGTAAGGTCACCTGAGGGCTTGTCCCGAGGGTGACCTTACTTTTCGAGGGGAAAGAAATGCCGGGTCACATACCATCTAGGGTGAAAACTGTTATATTATATCAAATATTTTAATAAAACAATTCAATATTAAATTTTGAAACATATTTGGGACAATTAATATTTTTATACGACCGCAAAAAATTTGCGGACGTATTATGGTATGATGCTGTCGTTGTTGTCGTCGTCGTCGTCGTCGTCTGTTAACTTTTTAGTGTTTCCACAATAACTTTAGTTCCAGTTATCCGATTGCTATGAAACTTTACAATGATGTTCCTTACCATAAAAGGATGAATGGGATTGATTTTGGGGGTCCCCCCATTTTTCGTTTAGAAATTAGGGGCCAAAAATACTACTTTTTTGTTTGTTTCCACAATAACTTAAGTTCTAGTTATCCAATTGCTATGAAATTTGACAGTGATGTTCCTTACCATACAAGGTTGAATGGGATTGATTTTGGGGGTCCCCCCTTTTTTTGTTTCGAAATTAGGGGCCCAAAAGGGGCAAAAAATTCAAATATTTTACTTGTTTCCACCATAACTTTGGTCCTAGTTGGCCTATTGCTGTGAAATTTGTCAAGAATGTTTCTTACAATAAAAGAATGAACCTGATGAATTTTTGCGCCCCCTTTTTCTCTGTTGTGTAATTAGGGACCAAAAGGGGCCAAAATAAAAACTTTTTTATTTGTGGTCCGATTTTGAAAATTTTTTTTGCATGTTTGTTCTTGTCAAATAGCGGATACAAAATTAAGAATTAATTTTTGCAACCCCCCTTTTTTCCCCTATTACATAATTAGGGGCCAAATGGGGCAAAAATCGAAACTTTTATTTTTATTTTTTTCCCCAAACATTATTCTTTTAAAGAGTAGAATACAACATTCAAAATTTATATTTTTAGCCCCTGGGTTGAAAGTCCATCAGAGAAGCATGTGTCAAAAACCTTTGTCAGTCCACCATGGGCTGCATGTGTCCAGAACAATAGACTATCCATATTAGGCCTAAAACGTACAGGGTTCAACATGTTGCGGTCGTATCATGCTGCGCTCGGCGAAGCTTTTTATTTACTGTTACGTTATTAGGGACCAAAAGGGGCCAAAATTGTAACTTTTTTATTTCTGGTCCAATTTTGAAATTTTTTTTTGCATGTTTGTTCTTGTCAAATAGTGGATACAAAATTAAGAATTAATTTTTGCGACCCCCCCTTTTTTCCCCTATTACGTAATTAGGGGCCAAATGGGGCCAAAATGGAAACTTTTTTTATTTGTGGTCCGATTTTAAAATTTTTTTGCTAGTTTATTTTTGTCAAGTAGCGAATCCAAATTTGAGAATTTATTTTTGCGACCCCCACCCCTTTTTCACCTCTTACGTAATAAGGGGCTAAAAGGGGCCAAAAGCGAAACTTTTTTAATTCTTGTCCGATTTTGATAAATTTTTTTGCAAGTTTATTCTTGTCAAGAAGCAGATATATTTTTGTGTCCCCTTTTTTTACTGTTACGTTATTAGGGACCAAAAGGGGCCAAAATTGTAACTTTTTTATTTCTGGTCCAATTTTGAAAATTTTTTTTGCATGTTTGTTCTTGTCAAATAGTGGATACAAAATTAAGAATTAATTTTTGCGACCCCCCTTTTTTCCCCTATTACGTAATTAGGGGCCAAATGGAAACTTTTTTATTTGTGGTCCGATTTTAAAATTTTTTTGCTAGTTTATTTTTGTCAAGTAGCGAATCCAAATTTGAGAATTTATTTTTGCGACCCCCACCCCTTTTTCACCTGTTACTTAATAATGGGCTAAAAGGGGCCAAAAGCGAAACTTTTTTAATTCTTGTCCGATTTTGATAAATTTTTTTGCAAGTTTATTCTTGTCAAGTAGCAGATATATTTTTGTGTCCCCTTTTTTTACTGTTACGTTATTAGGGAACAAAATTGTAACTTTTTTATTTCTGGTCCGATTTAGGAAATTTTTTTTGCATGTTTGTTCTTGTCAAATAGCGAATACAAAATTAAGAATTAATTTTTGTGACCCCCCCTTTTTCCCCCTATTACGTAATTAGGGGTCAAATGGGGCTTTTTTTATCTGTGGTCCAATTTTGAAAATCTTTTTTGCAAATTTATTCTATTCTAAATTAAAGAATAAATTTTTGGGGCTGTAATCATAATTTTAAGAAAATTCTGGTTCGATTTTTAATTTTTTCCCCAAACATTATTCTTTTAAAGAATAGAATACAACATTCAAAATTTATATTTTCACCCCCTGGGTCGAAAGTCCATCAGAGAAGCATGTGTCAAAAACCTTTGTCAGTCCACCATGGGCTGCATGTGTCCAGAACAATAGACTATCCATATTAGGCCTAAAACGTACAGAGTTCAACATGTTGCGGTTGTATCATGCTGCGCTCGGCGAAGCTTTTTATTTGCATTGTAAAAATTACAGCTCATACAATGATGAACAAAAAACGTTGAGCTCACATGCAAAATCTCACGAGAGGGTGACCTTACCATACGACCCAATGATTACCAGTTGACCCAGCGAAATATACATGTCACGTGTCCGCATCTTTAACAAATCACAATAAAGATTTTTATATGAGTGTATAATATAATTATAAGGAAATACCTCTCACAAGTGATCTTACATAATTGATAATGTTCACAAAAGTTTATTTATCGCTACCAAAAATTATCAAAGAAAAACATCCATTGTGGTCTTTCTAAGTTTAAGTATTTTCCTTTCCAGGATGAAGACATGTGATGTTAAAAGGAAATTTAATGAGAGACATTTTTATGAGAAAGGAGTAAGAAGAGTCCTAACTGATTTTATATGGACACGAAATGATCAGGATTTTCTGTTTTGTTTAGAGGAATTAGATTTGATGTCCTGGTACAGCGTACATGTATATGATTGATTTTACTAGTATGTTTATACCAAAAGAAATACATTTGTATGTTTTAAGTATTATTTATTATGTAAATAAAAAAAATATTTGATTTCAAATTTCTCTCCCAGATTAGTTGATTATCCAGTGCCTGTGAACTTCACAAGTGTTCCATTATTGATATTGGCCATCCTAAACTTCCAAAGAGGTTTGATCTTTGCCTCACAGTGAAGGCCTCCCTTTGACTTTGGGATGAAAACCACAGGTCTATATAATCACTGTTCCTTTGCTTTTTGTTTTATTTCAATTTTGCTGCTGATGAGAGGTTACTCCTTGAAATATTGATATACAGCATAAGCAAATTAACCGTTTTAGTTTTATACCCGTTTTTGGTACCGGTATTCTATTTTATAACAGGGTTTTGTGCTATTTGCATATTTACTCCTTAATTCAATCAACACATACTTATTGAGATATGGATGTGCAAGGATTAACAATAGCAGGGTGGAAAACGTACGTCATCAACAACGTTTCGTACACACCGGGAAAACGGTGCCGACGACAACACACGGTAAGAACTTTCTCACTTTATTTACTTATTTTCTGCAGTTATCTTATACAAATGTTCTCAACATATCCCTAGTCGTCCGAGAGGTGTATAAATGTTTCAATTTGTACGATTTAAGCGCTAGTTTTCTCAAACACTTCGACACTTTCGCTTTTGATGTAACGTTTCGGCCACATTTTTTCTCCATAAACATTATTTTAAGCGTATAAACGCATTTTAGTCAATACATGTCTGCTCCAAAATCAGCAAATAGTCGAATAAAGTTCCCGTAATTAATTGTTTTGAAGAAAACACTCTATTTTGTGTATCTAGGAAACTTTTTTCAAAAAACGTTGTCGTGCACATTCGCTTCGAGTTGTGTTGTCGTCCACATTTCTTAATTCAAAAGTATTAGTAAAGCATAATCTATTCCTTCAAACATGGCTTATGGTGTAAAGGTGCTTATAATTCCAATCTAGTTCTAAGAATGTTTCACTCTTCGTACATGTCGTATACGTAAACAATCATTATGTCAGGAACCATATTTTGATATTATGTTTACGTAAATTTTTGTTTTTGATAAGAGGTTCCCTGGTGAAAAATATTTCGTACGATCGGCGTGGCCGTCTTGTTTTTGAAATTATTTCACTATTTCCGGTTGGGTAACTTTGACAATTTTCAATACATACAAAAGCAATGTTAAGGTTTTGCGAGCACCTCCATATCTCAAGAACTATAAGTCCTAGGTTGATGAAACTTGGTATACATATGTCCCAGTAAAAAACCTTAGCACAGTTGCATCCCCATCTTTTGACCTTGACCTTGATTTTCTAGTTCAGTAACTTTGACAATTTTCAATACATATATAATAGCAGTGTTGAAGGTTTTATATGCACCTCCATATCTCAAGGACTATAGGTCCTAGGTTAATGAAACTTTGTATGCATATGCCTAAGTAGTAGCTGAGCACAGTTGCATGCAAATCTTTTGACCTTGACCTTGATTTTCTGGTTGAGTGACCTTGACAATTTTCAATACATACAATAGCAGTGTTTAAGTTCTATAAACGCCTTTCGATCTCAGAAATTGAAAATCCTTAAAAATTCAAATTATAGTGGAAGTAAGAAAGAAATATTTTTATACTTTTGCATATGGAGAGAAACCATGCTGTTGTTCTGTTTTTAAGAAATAAAGTACTAAATTAATGCTTTTTATTATGATGCAGTTCCGAATGAATTGGATCGTCCATTGTCTTAAATAATGATACAATTCTGTTCATGCTTCTGTAAGATTCAAGTTATTTGTTTCTTCGTACTGTGCTCGTGTTTTGCCCGTGTTTTTTTAACTTTTGAAATTTAGATGCCCCATTGGTACCTATTTGCAGCTTCGTTCATTTTTTTTTTCTTCATCAAATGGATACATTTCCTCAACTCAAATTCTCTCTTAAGAATTCCTATAAAAATTTGAGGAAAAATTCAAAGTTAAGATGTGTTATTAAACCCAGGTCAGATGTTCCATTTCGAGGAAATACTGCTGACAGTAACATAATCATCGAAATGATTGAATTTCATTTCGATTTCAAACTTTGAATATCTTATATTCACATCCACGTATTACCCTGAACCCCTTTTCGATATAAATTAAGAGACTCACAGGAGCCTGAATAGGCTATAAGGCAAACAAATACTTGACACTGAAAGGATTATAAATTTATAAAGGGGGTCATATGACATCATAGTTTAAAGAAATGCAGTAAAGTGTATGGTAATATTTTAGCAACTGATGGCATTTTGTTATTTTCTTCCTTTGACACTCTAACGTTCCAAAACGTTAACGGACGGACGAAGGACTGACGACGGACGCAAAGTGATGAAAATAGCTCACCGGTAAGATGAGCTAAAAAACTTGTGGTTCATCAAAAGGTTATAAAAACCCGTCTATTGCGATATATGAAAAAAGTTTATCCTTCGATATCGGACACTGGGGGGGGGGGATAAAAAAAAAGGATCAGTAATTGGCACGGTCTTTTCTTAAACAGTGACTTAGACAATGTCTTAGTTTGGTCTGTCGTATGAGTTTGAGTTTCTTTCAACGAAATTTTTAATTTGTCATTAATTTGGCTTCTTTTTCGGATCTGTAAAGTAAGTTTTGTTATGATCTCTCTTGTCATTGATTTCCCGAAAATACACAATATTTTACGTCTGATAATGATTGCTCACAAACTAAGAGTGAAACATTCTTAGAACTAAATTGGAAATATAAGCATCTTAACACTACGAGCTGTTTTTGAAGGAATAGCTCACACTTAACTGAGACTTTTGAATTAAGAAATGTGGACGACAACGCAACTCGTGGCGAATGTTCACGACAACGTTTTTTGAAAAAGTTTCCAAGATACACAAAATAGAGCGTTTTCTTCAAAACAATTAATTACGGGAACTTAATTTGACTGTTTGCTGATTTTGGAGCAGAAATGTATTGACTAATATGCGTATATGCACTTAAATTAAGGTTAATGGAGAAAAAATGTGGCCGAAACGTTACATCAAAAGCGAAAGTGTCGAAGTGTTTGAGAAAACTAGCGCTGAAATCGTACAATTTGAAACATTAATACACTTCTCGGACGACTAGGGATATGTTGAGAACATTTGTATAAGAAAACTGCAGAAAATAAGTAAATAAAGTGAGAAAGTTCTTACCGTGTGTTGTCGTCGGCACCGTTTTCCCGGTGTGTACGAAACGTTGTTGATGACGTACGTTTCCCACCCTGAATAATACAATTCACCAAGAAGACTTCAGATCACTAACCAGGGATATAAAAGCACAGTACAACTTGTCATGCTAAAGCTGTACACTAAATTTGAATTAATTCCTTGAGTAGAAGTGGAGAAATCTGTTACGAAAGTTTGTAATCGACAGACTATAACTGGTTGCAATAATGTTCCCTCTCTCACAGGTGGGGGTATAATTTCATATATGTCTGTGTAACATTATAGCTATTAATAATATCCAACTACGTGTAGATACAGTTTTTATGGAAATTCTGTTTCTAAAAGGAAACATATTGAAATTGAAATACCTGAACTGGGATTTCAAAGTTCTATTTTTACATATATTCTTATTTGGTTGATTTTAACAATAGCTGTTTATTTCTTGCTGTGTTAAGTTCACTCTTTTTTACCTGCGTCGCCGAAGGCGAAAGCAGGTCTAGTAGTCGGGTCACTCCGTCCGTCCATCCGTCTGTCCGTCCGTCCCGCTATAGGGTGCCTTTCTTGTGTAATCTGAATCTCTAAAACCAAACACTAGATCTTTCTGAAATTTTACACAGTGATTACAGATATATTGAAGATGTGCACCTCCCCTTTTGGGGTCATTTTGTAATTTCGTTTAGAAATTAGGGGCCCAAAAGGGGCCAAAAAAGCGACTTTTTAATTTTTTTCCACAATAACTTTTGTTCTGGTGGACCAAATGCTATGAAACTTTACAGTAATGTTACTTACCATCAAAGGAAGGGTTGGGCTGATTTTGGATGTCCCCTCTTTTTTTGTTTAGAAATTAGGGGCCCAAAAGGGGCCAAAAAAGCAACTTTTTATTTTTTTTTCCACAATAACTTTTGTTCTGGTTGACCAAATGCTATGAAACTTTACAGTAATGTTACTTACCATAAAAGGAAGGGTTGGGCTGATTTTGGGTGTCCCCTCTTTTTTCATTTAGAAATTAGGGGCCCAAAAGGGGCCAAAAAAGCGACTTTTTATTTTTTTTCCACAATAACTTTTGTTCTGGTTGACCAAATGCTATGAAACTTTACAGTAATGTCACTTACCATAAAAGGAAGGGTTGAGCTGATTTTGGGTGTCCCCTCTTTTTTCGTTTAGAAATTAGGGGCCCTAAAGGGATAAAAAAAAAGTTACTTTTTTATTTGTTTCCACAATAACTTTTGTTCTGGTTGACCAAATGCTAAGAAACTTTACAGTAATGTTACTTACCATAAAAGGAAGGGTTTGGCTGATTTTGGGTGTCCCCTCTTTTTTCGTTTAGAAACTAAGGGCCCTAAAGGGTCCAAAAAAGCAACTTTTTTATTTGTTTCCACAATAACTTGTTTTGGTTGACCAAATGCTACGAAACTTTACAATATTGTTACTCACCATAAATAAAAGGGTGGGGATGATTTTGGGTGTCGCCTCTCTTTTTGTTTAGGAACGAGGGGCCCAAAAGGGGCAAAAATGTGACATTTTTTATTTATGGTCCGATTTAGAATTTTTTTTTACAAGTTAATTTTGGTCATATATTGGATTCAAAATGAAGGATACAATTTTTTCTTGACCCACCTTTTCTGTTTAGCAATAAGGGGACCAAAAGGGGAAAAAATAGAAACTATTTTTTGTTTTTTTACAATATTGGGTGGCATGTGACAAATATGCTTTGTAAGTTCACCATAGGATGCAAGTGTCAAAATATTTTGACTGTCCATATTGGGCCTAGAACGTACAGGGTTCAACGTTTTGCCGTGCGACGCAGGGCCAGACATCGATTGGTCTTGTTTACTTCATTTTTTGTAAATTTTGATATTGAACCCTCCACAACAAATGTTCAATATGTCAAATTGACATCAATTAATACTTACTAAGAATATACACTCCAGGCCAAACAATTTTTAATTTCTCCACTCTACACCCTGGAGGTGGAGTTGGGTGGAGATGAGTGGAGACTCCACTCTATAGGGTGGAGACACTCTAATATTATAGTGGAGTGGAGTGGAGAGAAAGTTTTTTTTTTTTTAGAAAATCAAAACTTAATTGTATTGTCAAATGAATTTTATTCTTTTAATTATGTAATTGGTTTTATTAAAAGAAAACTAATACTAGATATTGTTCAAAAAATTTTATGATAAAAACTTTACAATAATTTTAATCATGTTTATTTAAATTATAAAATTATACATGATATGGAGTAATTAATTTTTTATGATACATCAGTAAATTATGATCTTCAAATGTTTATTGTAAGGTAAATCAAGCTTTCATGTTTTTTTGTTAAATTATCAACCATGTCATCACAGCAGGGAGCTGTTAATTGTCAACAGGTTCACAAGTTACTTTCTCATTGGGATACATTTACCTGCCAGGTGTGTTGCAATTTAAAATCATATACATGTAGGTTAATTAGGTAGAATATCAAAATAGTGAATATTAGATGCATCCCATCAAATTAATTTGTACAACTAGACATGTTATTATACCCCACGCAACGAAGTTGCGAAGGGTATAATGTTTTTGACTGGTCCGTCCGTCCGTCCGTCAGTCTGTGATCAAAGTTTGTAATCGCAACTCCTCTTAAACTACTGAACAGAATTTAACGAAACTTGGTATGCAAGAAGAACACCATATGTAGTTGTGCATATTACCGGGAATTTTTGATTCGCAAATTTTTGTGGGAGTTATGGCCCTTTGGACTTAGAAATTTGCAGAAAATCATGATTACAGTTTGTAACTGCAACTCCTCTTAAACTACTGAACAGAATTTAACGGAACTTGGTATGCAAGAAGAACACCATATGTAGTTGTGCATATTACCGGAAATTTTTGATTCGCAAATTTTTGTGGGAGTTATGGCCCTTTGGACTTAGAAATTTGCAGAAAATCATGATTACAGTTTGTAATCGCAACTCCTCTTAAACTACTGAACAGAATTTAACGAAACTTGGTATGCAAGAAGAACACCATATTTAGTTGTGCATATTACCGGGAATTTTTGATTCGCAAATTTTTGTGGGAGTTATGGCCCTTTGGACTTAGAAATTTGCAGAAAATCATGATTACAGTTTGTAATCGCAACTCCTCTTAAACTACTGAACAGAATTTAACGAAACTTGGTATGCAAGAAGAACACCATATGTAGTTGTGCATGTTACCGGGAATTTTTGATTCGCAAATTTTTGTGGGAGTTATGGCCCTTTGGACTTAGAAATTTGCAGAAAATCATGAATACAGTTTGTAATCGCAACTCCTCTTAAACTACTGAACAGAATTTAACGAAACTTGGTATGCAAGAAGAACACCATATGTAGTTGTGCATATTACCGGGAATTTTTGATTCACAAATTTTTGTGGGAGTTATGGCCCTTTGGACTTAGAAATTTGCAGAAAATCATGATTACAGTTTGTAATCGCAACTCCTTTTAAACTACTGAACAGAATTTAACGAAACTTGGTATGCAAGAAGAACACCATATGTAGTTGTGCATGTTACCGGGAATTTTTGATTCGCAAATTTTTGTGGGAGTTATGGCCCTTTGGACTTAGAAATTTGCAGAAAATTATGATTACAGTTTGTAATCGCAACTCCTCTTAAACTACTGAACAGAATTTAACGAAACTTGGTATGCAAGAAGAACACCATATGTAGTTGTGCATATCACCAGGAATTTTTTATCCCCAAATTTTTGTGGGTGTTATGGCCCTTTGGACTTAGAAATTTGACATAACTTTGTGATGATACATGTATTCAAATACTTGCACATTCACTTTTACAACCATTCAATATTATTGATTCCTGTAGCTCGATACTAATTCGTCAAGGATAACATTGATAGTCCAAAAGCCGAACGCGTGGGGTATGTGAGCGTGCTCACTAAGGTTCTTTCATTTATAAAAATGTTATGAATGTGAATATACTGGAAATAAGTAATTAAAATCTGTTTTTAATATTTTAAATAATTGTTAAACAAAAAAAATATAAAATTAACTAAACAGATTGTACTGAATTTTAATGGATGATTATGAGATTTTCTAAAGTGACAGATTTAATTTTACCAGGATTATTTAAGCATGTTAAAAATATCGTTTGAGTTGAAAAGTTCATATTATTAAACCTCCACTATCCTCCACCGTCACTCCACTCTCCTCCACCAGCACTCCACCCAAATATTAGAGTGGAGGAGAAAGAGACTCTCCACTCTATAGAGTGGAGAAATTAAAAATTGCTTTGCCTGGAGTGTAAGATGTCACGAATTAATAAAGTTAAAGTTTTCTGCTCATCAATCTTATATTCTTAGTAAGTATTAATTGATGCACGACATTCATTGATCATGAACTGCCTATTAAATTTTTCAATACAATAGAAGATTTAAAGGGATCGTTTGGGTCACTACCAATTGTTCAAAATTTTAAATGTCCTGCACAATGTACTTATACCAAGATTCTAACGGAAAGAGGATAACTCTAAAGGAATAAAGAAATGGAGCTAATCACCTCCATCACCAAGTAACATTAAAATTTAGCCTGGTCAGAGTTGTTTACTACCAAAGCTGTACCTGTCAACTAATTATCACCCCTCTACCCCTTGTACGTGCTGAGATATCAGATATGAACCTAAACCAAAACTTAAACCTTTGTCATTTATGCAGAAAATGTAGGTCAAGGTGACCTAATTTTGGTTCGTATGTTGGATACTATCAATGATGTACCCACTGACAGAATATCATCACTTTATGATATGAAGTTACTAAATTATGAACAAAACATATGAAAACCATTATGCCTGCATGTTAGAACCAAACAACCAAATGCTATATCCCCTCCCTAACTCTGTTAGACTCTGGTGCAATTAAGTTATATGGGAGAAGCTAAGAGGCACTAATAGGGCATTCAAGTGTCGAAAGTCCAAAAGGGCAACGACAAAACCAGTAGACACGAATGAGAACAGCAAAATACACAAAATCAACCAAACAGAAATCAAATAAGAAGCTCAAGTCTGATCAGAGTGAACTCAGGTGCTCTGAAAGAGTAAGAGTATATGTAACATATTTTATATTTTATTTTGGTAAAAAAGTACAATGCAAACCAGACAAAATAAAACAAACATTTAACAAAAACAAAACAAATGTAAATTGCACAACATTATATTAACTGTATAAAATCTTTTATAGCTTAATTTCAACCCCTGTTGAATCCTTTACAATTTCTAATGACTTATTCACAAGTTGATCTTGCAATGTTTTGTCCTGTGATGACCAATGGGGGTCACTCTTAGTACAGTTGTCATAGTAACCACCAGTGTGACCTTCAACTGTTGGAGATAATGCTAAATATAGAATGGAATCGGCTCCCATATCTGCAGTCTGAAAAATATAAAAGTAAATACTGATAAACTGACCAGTTTGACCACCCTATTCCTCTTTGAAAGATTAAGCAACACTGTATTTTTCACTTTTATAATATACACAACTCTGCATTGACTGACGGAGCTGATTGTTAAGTACTACTTTTTCTAAGAATCAGGCAGATACCATTAATAGAGTGGCACAACGATAATAAATACACACAAAAAATTCAACAGAATTAGGTAAAGCAACCCAGTAAACTTTGTTTTGACCTCTATCTTGGGTTTAGGAGATATTACCTGTCAAAATTTAGTTACATTGTATAGTGAAAAGTACAGGAAAATTTCCCCGACATATTTTTTTCCTATATAACCAGTCAAAAAATATCTAAGCACCAAAAACATATTAAGATGTAACAAGAGGCTCCCAGGAGCCTAAATCGCTCACCTGGTCTTGATGTCAACCCTATATTTTGTAGAGCTAAATGAGCTGGACATTGAAGCAAGCAACAGTTTTTCTTTATCTACTATAGTTTTCATTCAATAGGCCAAAAACACAAAAAACCGTTATTTTAGGGGTCGTAACCCCTATAAGGGGTCATCTGACAACTTCCACCCTATGGAGACTTTTGTAGAGCTTTATGCGATGAACATTTAAGCAAGCCACAGCTTTTCTCTATCTGCTATATTTTTTCATTCTAAAGGCCAATAAAAAGCTACGCCGAGCGCAGCATGATACGACCGCAACAAGTTGAACCCTGTTCGTTGGAGGCCCAATATGGATAGTTTATTGCTTTTGTCACATGAAGCCCATGGTGGACTTACAAAATTTTTTGACACATGCATCCTGTGGTGGACTTTAAAATGCATATTTGACACATATGTACTTACTTTAACATCTATGATCTAATACAAAAATAAGCCTTATTTATATACATGTATTTTAAAATTAACATTTTTGGCCCTTTGACCCCTAATTTCTCAAAAATTGTAAGAGAACTATTGCAAATTAAGACAGAGATTTTCATAAGGAATCCAATAAAAAGATTTTGAAAATTAGACCATTTTTTTTTTTAAATTTAATGAATAATAAACATTCTACATCAGTTTTGACAATACATCCTTTTTAGCCCCTTTTGACCCTTTTTTAGCTCACCTGACCCGAAGGGTCATGTGAGCTATTGTCATCGTTAGGCGTCCGTCGTACGTCGTCTGTCGTCCGTCCGTCGTCCGTTAACTTTTCTTCAAAGATCTTCTTCTCTGAAACCACTGAAGGGATGGCATTGAAACTTGGTATACTTGATCTTTAGGATGATCTCTACCAAGTTTGTGAATTATATACACGTCGACCAACCAACATGGCCGCTGTTGCTAAAAATAGAACAGGGGGGTCAGACTACTGTTTTTGGCTTATAAATCAAAAAGTATAAGAGATAGAGGAAATCTAAGGCCACGTTACTGATTCAGCATCAAAAGCTCTACAAAAGTCTCCATTTGGTCAAAGTTGTCAGATGACCCCTTATAGGGGTTACGGCCCCTTAAAGGTGAAAAACAGCCATTTTTCATGTTTTTGGCCTACAGAATGAAAACTATTGCAGATAAAGATTACCTGTTGCTTGCTTAAATGTTTAGCTCGTTTAGCTCTTCGAAAGTCTCCATAGGGTCGAAGTTGTCAGATAAACCCTTATAGGGGTTACGGCCCCTGAAAAATAGTGTTTTTTCATGTTTTTGGCCTACAGAATGAAAACTATTGCACATAGAGATTAGATTTTGCTTGCTTAAATGTTCAGCTCATTTAGCTCTACAAAAATCTCCATAGGGTCGAAGTTGTCAGATGACCCCTTATAGGGGTTAGGGCCCTTTTTCATGTTTTTGTCCTACAGAATGAAAACTATTGCAGATTGAGATTAGCTGTTGCTTGCTTAAATGTTCAGCTCATTAAGATCTACAAAAATCTCCATAGGGTCGAAGTTGTCAGATAACCCCTTATAGGGGTTAAGGCCCCTGAAAAATAGCGATTTTTCATGTTTTTGGCCTACAGAATGAAAACTATTGCAGATAGAGATTAGCTGTTGCTTGCTTAAATGTTCAGCTCATTTAGCTTTACAAAATTCTTTATAGGGTCGAAGTTGTCAGATGACCCCTTATAGGGGTTACGGCCCCTGAAAAATAGCGATTTTTCATGTTTTTGTCCTACAGAATGAAAACTATTGCAGATAAAGATTAGCTGTTGCTTGCTTAAATGTTTAGCTCATTTAGCTCTACAAAATTCTCCATAGGGTCGAAGTTGTTAGATGACCCCTTATAGGGGTTACGGCCCCTGAAAAATAGCGTTTTTTCATGTTTTTGGCCTACAGAATGAAAACTATTGCACATAGAGATTAGATGTTGCTTGCTTAAATGTTCAGCTCATTTAGCTCTACAAAATTCTCCATAGGGTCGAAGTTGTCAGATGACCCCTTATAGTGGTTACGGCCCTTGAAAAATAGCTATTTTTCATGTTTTTGGCCTACAGAATGAAAACTATTGCAGATAGAGATTAGCTGTTGCTTGCTTAAATGTTCAGCTCATTTAGCTCTATAAAATTCTCCATAGGGTCGAAGTTGTCAGATGACTCCTTATAGGGGTTATGGCCCCTTATAGGTGAAAAATGGTGTTTTTGGCCTATAGAATGAAAACTATTGCAGGTAGAGAAAAGCTGTTGCTTGCTTAAATGTTCAGCTCATTTAGCTCTACAAAAGTATAGGGTCAACATAAAGACCAGGTGAGCGATTCAGGCTCCTGGGAGCCTCTTGTTATAAAACAACAGGGGCCACAAACCCCAAATTCAATACCAACATTTATTTAGTGTATTAAAACTTCATAACAATTGGCTGGCCCACTTCAACTTAATTTTTGGTAGAAGACCAAAGCCTTGACAAACTTTAAAAAATGGTGTTTTTTGCCCCTTTGACCCCTAATTTCTCATAAAAGGTTAAAAGATATTGCAAATCTGATTGAAAAACACAGGCAGGGATTTTTGCAAGGATTCAAAAGAAAAAAAGATTTTGAAAATCGGACCACAAATAAAAAAGTCGATTTTTTGGGTGTGGCCCCTTTTTTGACCCCCTATAGCAATGTAAAGGTGCAATTTTTATCAAAACCAGTGACACATTTAGTTTACAGAATTTAATGATGAACTCAATAAAAAAAGAATTTTCAAAATTGAATGAATAATAAACATTCTATTACAGTTTTGTCAATACACCCATTTTAGCCCCTTTTGACCATTTTTTCTAAAACAGCAGGGGCCACAAATCCCAAATTTAAATACCAACATTCCTTTACTGGATATAATCATCATATTAAAACTCATAACAATTGGCTGGCCCGCTACAACTTTATTTTTAGTAGATAACTATATGCCTAAACAGACTTTGAAAAATGGCGTTTTTGGCCCCTTCAACCCCTAATTTCTCAACAAGAGTTAATACTAAAGTATGTCTCCCCTGCCAGAACCATCAGAAACAATTATTCTTTCTTACTTCCACTATATTTTGAATTTACATGGATTTTCAGTTTCTGAGATCAAAATATGTTTATAGAACTTAAACATTGCAAATATATGCAATAAAAATAATCAAAGTCACTCAACCAGAAAATCAAGGTCAAGGTCAAAAGATGGGGATGCAACTGTGCTAAGCTACTACTGGGGCATATGCATACCAAGTTTCATCAACCTAGGACCTATAGTTCTTGAGATATGGAGGTGCTCGCAAAACTTTTCCATTGCTATTATGTGTATTGAAAATTGTCAAAGTCACTCAACCGGAAAATCAAGGTCAAGGTCAAGAGATGGGGATGCAACTGTGCTAAGCTTCTACTAGGGCATATGCATACCAAGTTTCATCCATGCAGGACCTATAGTTCTTCAGATATGGAGGTGCTCATAAAACTTTTCAAAAAAGTTAACGCCGCTGTCGCCGCCGCCGCCGGTAAAGTAACACCTATGTCCCGCTCTGCTTTGCAGGCGAGACAAAAACAGTTAGAGATATTTCAAATCTGATTGAAAAATGCAGGCAGGGATTTTTATAAGGATTCTAATGAAAAAAAGATTTTGAAAATCGGACCACAAATAAACAAGAGGCTCCCAGGAGCCTGAATCGCTCACCTGGTCTAGATGTCAAATCTATGGAGTCTTTTGTATAGCTAAATGAGCTGAATTTTTAAGCAAAAAAGCTTATTTTTATCTGCAAAAGTTTTCATTCTGTAAGCAAAAAAACACTATTTTTTGCCTTTAAAGGGCCATATTCCCTTTAGGGGATCATCTGCCAACTTCAAGCCTATGAAGACTTTTGTACAGCTTAATGAACTGAATGTTTAAGCAAGCAACAGCTTTTATGTATCTGCAAAAGTTTTCATTCTATAGGCCAAAAACACTATTTTTCACCTTTCAGGGGCCATCATCCCTAAAAGAGGTCATCTGACATCTTTGGCCCTATGGGCACTTAATTTGTAGAGCTTAATAAACTTAACATTTAAGCAAGCAACAGCTATTCTCTATCTGCAATAGTTTTCATTCTATAGTCCAAAAACACTATTTTTTGCCTTTAAGGGGCTGTAACCCCTATAAGGGGTCATCTGACAACTTCAACCCTATGGAGACTTTTGTAGAGCTAAATGACCTGAACATTTAAGCAGGCAACAGCTTTTCTCTATCTGCAATAGTTTTCATTCTATAGGCCAAAAACACTATTTTTCGCCTTTAAAAGGCTGTAACCCTTATAAGGGGTCATCTGACAAATTTGACCCTATTGAGACTTTTGTAGAGCTTAATGAGCTGAACATTTAAGCAAGTTAAGGCTTTTCTCTATCTGCAATAGTTTTCATACTATAGGGCTAAAACATGAAAAAATGCTATTTTTCACCTTTAAGGGGCCATAACCCCTATAAGGGGTCATCTGACAACTTCGACCAAATGGAGACTTTTGTTGAACTTTTGATCCTGAAGCTGCAGTGTGGCATCAGATTTCATCTATCTCTTATACTTTTTGAATTACAAGCCAAAAACAGTAGTCTGACACCCCTGTTCTATTTTTAGCTAGGGCGGCCATGTTTTTTGACAAATCCAAAATCGAAACACATCTTTTATGCAGGACACCCTAAGGATCAATCATACCAAGTTTCATTGAATTCTGTTCAGTAGTTTCAGAGGAGAAGATTTTTGAAAAATTGTTAACAGACGACGACTACAGACGACGACGACGGACGCCAAGTGATGGCAATAGCTCACCTTCGGTCCAGGTGAGCTAAAAAAGTGTCACAAGATTAAATCTGTAAAATTTTTATCTAAAAAGATTTCTTTAATTTTCATATCATTTATCAACCACTCCACTAGTTGTGGAAAAATATTTCTTTCCTCTAGAGAAAATTTTGTTCCAAGTGTTATTGCACGTTCAATTGATGATCAACTTTTTGCAATTTTTTACCTGCCCTGTGTAGACAGAGAAAAAGTTTTACACCTAAATTCTGGATGATTATGGAATTTCTAACATCTCAGCAATAAATTTGTTATTTTATTTGCCCGGCAAGCATCACCATTAAAATTATCAACTTTATTTCCCTTGATGTTAGAAATTCCATAATCAACTATGTTGCATTGTACATGTAGTAGCAATGTATCATTTATAGCAAGTAGTTTTTGTGTTAATGTTTATTACATTTCTTGATTTTGGTAAAAAATACTCCAAAAAATCTGTCAAAGTAAAAATGGCTGGAATTCATTAAACAGGAAGTAGATGAGCGACAGACCTGAAATTGACTCCCACATTATGGGACCCCATCCTGATGTTGTATACCAAATATCAAGTGGCTGTGAATAGTAGTTGCTGAGAAAACTGTTAAGAAAAATTTTCCTCCACCTGCATGCAACCCGCCACCAAAAATCAACAGCTAAGATGTCACATTGTGGTTTCATTATTATTTGTGGGGTACCAATTTTCAAGGTTTTCTTGAGTGATAAACAGTCACAATAAAATAAGAATCCAATGCAATTTAACTTTATTATAATTTCTCCAACCAACATTTGCAAACCACAAGATTAGAAATCCAATGAAAGTGTCTTTAGAGGGAAAACCATGAAGAACGGAAAACAAGAGGCTCCCAGGAGCCTGAATCGCTCACCTGGTCTTGATGTCAACCCTATAAAGAACTTTGTAGAGCCAAATAAGCTGAACATTTAAGCAAGCAACAGCTTTTCTCTTTCAGCGTTAGTTTTCATTCTGTAGGCCAAAAATGTGCAAAATGTTATTTATATTAAGGGCCATATGTTATTTATATTAAGGGCCATCTGAACAATTTGACTCTATAGAGACTTTTGTTAAGAGCTTAATGAACTGAACATTTAAGCAAGCAACCACTTTTCTCTATCTGCTATAGTTTTCATTATATAAGCCAAAAACATGAAAACACGTGAATTTAAGGGCAGTACCCCTGTAAGGGGTCATCTGACAATTTCGACCCTATGAAGACTTTTGTAGAGCTAGATGAGCCGAACATTTAAGCAAGCAACAGCTTTTCTCTATCTGCAATAGTTTTCATTTTATAGGCCAAAAACACTTTTTTTTGCCTTTAAGGGGCTGTAACCCCTATAAGGGGTCATCTGACATCTTCGACCCTATGAAGACTTTTGTAGAGCTTAATGAGCTTAACATTTACGCCAGCAACAGCTTTTCTCTATCTGCAATAGTTTTCATTCTATAGGCCAAAAAAAACTATTTTTCACCTTTAAGGGGCTGTAACCCCTATAAGGGGTCATCTGACAACTTCGACCCTATGAAGACTTTTGTAGAGCTTTATGAGCTGAACATTTAAGCAAGCAACAGCTTTTCTCTATCTGCAATAGTTTTCATTCTATAGGCCAAAAACACTATTTTTCGCCTTAAAGGGGCTGTAACCCCTACAAGAGGTCATCTGACAACTTTGACCCTATGAAGACTTTTGTAGAGCTAAATGAGCTGAACATTTAAGCAAGCAACAGCTTTTCTCTATCTGCAATAGTTTTCATTCTATAGGCCAAAAACACTATTTTTCGCCTTTAAGGGGCTGTGACCCCTATAAGGGGTCATCTGACAACTTTGACCCTATGGAGACTTTTGTAGAACTAAATGAGCTGAACATTTAAGCAAGCAACAGCTTTTCTCTATCTGCAATAGCTTTCATTCTATAAGCCAAAATCATGAAAAACCGCATTTTTCACCTTAAAAGGGCTGTAACCCCTATAAGGGATCATCTGACAACTTCGACCAAATGGAGACTTTCGTAGAACTTTTGATGCTGAAGCAGTAGGGTGGCATCAGATTTCATCTATCTCTTATACTTTTTGATTTACAAGCCAAAAACAGTAGTCTGACTTCCCTGGTCTATTTTTAGTAACGGTGGCCATGTTTTTTTGGCAAATCCAAAATCGAAACACAAGTTTGGTGCAGGACACCCTAAGGATCATTCATATCAAGTTTCATTAAATTCTGTTCAGTAGTTTCAGAGGAGAAGATTTTTGAAAATTGTTAACAGACGACAACAGACGACAGACGATGACGGACGCCAAGTGATGGCAATAGTCAATTTTTTGGGTGTGGCCCCTTTTTGACCCCCTATAGCAATATAACGGTGCAATATATATTGAAACGGTTGACAGATTTAGTTGACAGAATTTAATGATGAATTCAATAAACAAGAGGCTCCCAGGAGCCTAAATCGCTCACCTGGTCTTGATGTCAACCCTATGAAAAACTTTGTAGAGCTAAATAAGCTGAACATTTAAGCAAGCAAAAGCTTTTTTCTATCTGCAATAGTTTTCATTCTATAGACCAAAAACACTATTTTTTGCCTTTAAGGGGCTGTAACCCCTATAAGGGGTCATCTGACAACTTCGACCCTACGAAGACTTTTGTAGAGCTGAATGAGCTGAACATTTAAGTAAGCAACAGCTTTTCCCTATCTGCAATAGTTTTCATTCGATAGGCAAAAAACACTATTTTTCAACTTTTAGGGGCTGTAACCCCTATAAGGGGTCATCTGACAACTTTGACCCTTTGAAGACTTTTGTAGAGCTTAATGAGCTGAACATTTAGGCAAGCAACAGCTTTTCTCTATCTGCAATAGTTTTCATTCTATAGACCAAAAACACAATTTTTTGCCTGTAAGGGGCTGTAACCCCTATAAGGGGTCATCTGACAACTTCGACCCTATGAAGACTTTTGTAGAGCTGAATGAGCTGAACATTTAAGCAAGCAACAGCTTTTCCCTTTCTGCAATAGTTTTCATTCTATAGACCAAAAACACAATTTTTTGCCTGTAAGGGGCTGTAACCCCTATAAGGGGTCATCTGACAACTTCGACCCTATGAAGACTTTTGTAGAGCTGAATGAGCTGAACATTTAAGCAAGCAACAGCTTTTCCCTTTCTGCAATAGTTTTCATTCTATAGGCAAAAAACACTATTTTTCGCCTTTTAGGGGCTATAACCCCTATAAAGGGTCATCTGACAACTTTGACCCTATGAAGACTTTTGTAGAGCTAAATGAGCTGAACATTTAAGCAAGCAACAGCTTTTCTCTATCTGCAATACTTTTCATACTATAGGGCAAAAACATGAAAAAACGCTATTTTTCACCTTTCAGGGGCTGTAACCCCTATAAGGGGTCATCTGACAACTTGGACCAAATGGAGACTTTTGTAAAACTTTTGATGCTGAAGCAGTTAGGTGGCATCAGATTTCATCTATCTCTTATACTTTTTGATTTACAAGCCAAAAACAGTAGTCTGACCCCCCTGGTCTATTTTTAGCAACGGGGGCCATTTTTTTCGACGAATCAAAAATCCCCACATCAGTTCTGTGGGGGATACCCTAAAGTACCACCAGACCAAATTTGGTTTGAATCTGTGCAGCCGTTTCAGAGGAGAAGAAGTTTGAAGAAAAGTTAACGACGACGGACGGCGACGACGGACGCCAAGTGATGGCAATAGCTCCCATGGCCTTTGGCCAGGTGAGCTAAAAACTGCATTGAGTTTGTTTTTATGGTAAAATGAATGCATCTTTCTATACCCCAAAATCTGAAATTGGAAATTATCGATGTGCCACCCCCTGCCTGATCCTTATGTGGAATAGTACTTACCGGAAATAGACCTGTGGTTACCACTTTAAAGTATAGATGGACAAATATTTAAACATAATTTTTATAATTCACTCCTGAGAAATATTCAATACAGTAAATCTGGAAATTTTGGCACAGTCTTTTTTTTCACGGTAAGATGACAGAATTTTAGTTCAGGCAGTTATAAATTCGCAGTGCATTGTTATTGTCTACAAACTTCAATGGTAAACAAATATATTAATGCCTTTTAATTTTCCGCTGGCATTGTCAACGCGAAAATCATAAAAATAAACTTTAGCAAAAATTTCCCAGTTTACAGTAAACAGACACTTCATAATGTGGAATGTACTGTGGGTTGTTATCATTCACAGGATACCAATTTTATGGCAGTCAATTTCAATAATAAGAATCAAACAAAGATCTAGTAGTCACTTAATTGATGAGTGAATATATCTGTACAGTTGTGTATTGACTACTTTACCTTATAAAATAGAGCTGCCACAAGATCTAGTAGCCACTTTATTGACCAGTGGACATGTCTGTATAGTTGTGTATTGACTACTTTACCTTATAACATAGAGCTGCCACAAGATCTAGAAGCCACTTTATTGACCAGTGGACATGTCTGTATAGTTGTGTATTGACTACTTTACCTTATAAAATAGAGCTGCCACAAGATCTAGTAGCCACTTTATTGACCAGTGGACATGTCTGTATAGTTGTGTATTGACTACTTTACCTTATAAAATAGAGCTGCCACAAGATCTAGTAGCCACTTTATTGACCAGTGGACATGTCTGTACAGTTGTGTATTGACTATTTTTACTTATAACACAGAGCTGCCACAAGATCTAGAAGCCACTTTATTGACCAGTGGACATGTCTGTACAGTTGTGTATTGACTATTTTTACTTATAACACAGAGCTGCCACAAGATCTAGTAGCCACTTTATTGACCAGTGGACATGTCTGTACAGTTGTGTATTGACTATTTTTACTTATAACACAGAGCTGCCACAAGATCTAGAAGCCACTTTATTGACCAGTGGACATGTCTGTACAGTTGTGTATTAACTATTTTTACTTATAACACAGAGCTGCCACAAGATCTAGAAGCCACTTTATTGACCAAAGGACATGTCTGTACAGTTGTGTATTGACTATTTTTACTTATAACACAGAGCTGCCACAAGATCTAGAAGCCACTTTATTGACCAAAGGACATGTCTGTACAGTTGTGTATTGACTACTTTACCTTATAACACAGAGCTGCCACAAGATCCAGAAGCCACTTTATTGACCAGAGGACATGTCTGTACAGTTGTGTATGGACTATTTTACCTTATAACAGAAAGATGCCACAAGATCCAGAAGCCACTTTATTGACCAAAGGACATGTCTGTACAGTTGTGTATTGACTACTTTACCTAATAACATAGAGCTGCCACAAGATCTAGTAGCCACTTTATTGACCAGTGGATATGTCTGTACAGTCGTGTATTGACTACTTTACCTTATAACATAGAGCTGCCACAAGATCTAGTAGCCACTTTATTGACCAGTGGACATGTCTGTACAGTTGTGTATTGACTACTTTATCTTATAACACAGAGCTGCCACAAGATCTAGAAGCCACTTTATTGACCAGAGGACATGTCTGTACAGTTGTGTATGGACTATTTTACCTTATAACAGAAAGATGCCACAAGATCCAGAAGCCATTTTATTGACCAGTGGATATATCTGTACAGTCGTGTATTGACTACTTTACCTAATAACATAGAGCTGCCACAAGATCTAGTAGCCACTTTATTGACCAGTGGATATGTCTGTACAGTCGTGTATTGACTACTTTACCTTATAACATAGAGCTGCCACAAGATCTAGTAGCCACTTTATTGACCAGTGGACATGTCTGTACAGTTGTGTATTGACTACTTTACCTTATAACACAGAGCTGCCACAAGATCCAGAAGCCACTTTATTGACCAGTGGATATATCTGAACAGTTGTGTATTGACTACTTTACCTTATAACACACAGCTGCCACAAGATCTAGTAGCCACTTTATTGACCAGTGGATATGTCTATACAGTTGTGTATTAACTATTCCAGGATGCACTACATTGACTGTCACATTGGTCTTCTGTTCCTGGAGAATTCTGGCTAACATAAAGGACCACAGTGTTACAGCTAGCTTAGAATTACAGTAGGCAGCATGAGACGAGTAGTCTAAGGTGTTCTCATATCTGAAAAGCATACATACAAGCATAAATATCACAAGGCTATAGAATTTATCAAAACTCTGATAAATCCATATATACATTCAATCAATTGATCTGTAACTAAATACCTTGCGACACTTCATACATTGTATTAGCAGAGTAAGTTGTAATTGTACACTTCATACATTGTGTTAGCAGAATAGGTTGTAATTGTACTCAGCAGGGAAAAGTAACACTACCCAAACAAAAGCACTTCTTTTGAGGAGCCTAGGATGGTAAAGTGGTTACAACCTCTGTTCTGTTAGCTTGAGGCGTGTACGCCGTAGATGTTCCAAATGTTGTGAGTTCAATCCTTGCTGAGGGCAATAAAAAAAATTAAAATCTGTCAGATGATTTTCAGGGATGAAATTACAGTAACATTGTTTGATTAGATACTAGACATTCATATAGTTTGTTTATCATTTTCAAATCTCCAGAAATTGCATCCAAAAAAATATGTGAATGGTCACTATTCCAATCTACATGTAGCTACTAAAGTTATACATTTTCATAAGGATAAAATTTACAAACTGTTAACTAAAATCAAGTAAGATCTGTAAAGACACCTATATACTGAACATTTAATCAACTTCTTGTATTTATGTAGTATTTGTGACAATTATAACCCAAGTTTAAAATTCCTACAATTAATTACCTTCTGCATATTACATCTATATCAGGAACTCCTATCTTGTGTACAATGGACGTAACATTGATAATTCTGGTACTATAATTATCTCCCCCTGAATTTTTTAGGACCTCTAGTAAAAGTGAGGTCAGATAAAAGTGACCTAGATAATTCACTTGTATATGTTCCTCTAATCTGTCCTCCGTTTCTGTGTAAGGGGCTAACATTACTCCAGCTGTGAAGATAAAATGTCCAATGTATTTATGTATTTTGATAAAATAAAAAGCATGCAGGCATCATCATTTTATTAGTTTCTCATTGAATGCATGAACAAAATCAAATACTGACAAACTCAGAACAGGGGCCAATTAGCAAACAAGTTTTTTCAACAATATTTGACAGATATTATAAACCAATTTATTTTGGCGACTACAATATTTCGCGTTTAAGTGTCATAGAGCTATTTCGCAACTTTTTATTTTCGTGATTTGTGGTAAAAGCAATTAAATTACTATAAAAATGATTGAATTCATTACCATTTATTTTCGCAAAAATGTTGGTTTACAGTATATATTAAAAATTTCAATATGAAAATCCTCCAATGATTCTATATCAGAGTGTAAAATTTCACATCTGTATTTCTATTTAAGTGTTAACATAAAAACTGTGGACAGAGACAGGTGAATGGAATATGTGAAAACTTAAGGGCTTCTGCATCCTTCATGCAGACTCCTTAAAACAATAAAAGCTCTCTAAATTAATTAAAACATCATGTTTCTGTTTATGGCCTTCCGAAGCAGTGTTCTCCCCAGGCCATTATAGCACCGTGGGCCCGCGGTGCTATAATTTCGGCCGCGGTGCTATTAATGTTACCGCCATGCTATCGTGTATTGCCGCGGTGCTATCGTTTTTCTTCAATTTTAGTTTTTTGTCCCACATTTTTAAAATCTCATTTGGTTTTCATCACTTCTTCACTTGCCTTGATTGTTAAACTGTTCATTTAAGGGATTAACTCGGGTAATTCACAAAGGAAGCCATAAACTTGTCATAATTAGCCCCCAAGCCAGGCCAGTTAAAGGTGTAGAACATCGAGACTTCAAAGGATTTTGCCGTCGGCAATCAATCATGAGTTAATCTCTTATCCCATTCCAAAATCTTGTGTCATTATTTAAATGTTACAATTAACTATCATTTATGATTAGAACTGTTTGAATTTTGTAATATATTCTTGTTTTAAGACGAGATTGTAGATTGAAAAGCCACAAAAAATCGATTTTTTAGAAATATTTATTCATGACATAAAGGTACAGAGTTATTTCCCCTTAAAATTATTTATTTTCATTTTTTTAAGCTAATAACTCATATTTATAGCAAAATATGTTCTACTTACAATTATAAATTATTAGTTAAAGTTATCAACAGCCAGTTTTCTTTTTCTTTTAAAAACAACAATCTTTTTGGATGTTTGTTTTAAAAACTACACTTCTTCAAATATCTAATCATTTATTAAGTAGTTATAAATTGTGCTCCATTTAAGTGAAATGTATCTTTGACTCATGTAGAGTAGAGTAGAGTGAATTGCTTACTGATAGGAAGCAACACTGGGTGCAATGAGCCCCAGTCTCTGGTGAGAAAGTCAAGTAGTACTTTATCAAGATTCGAATACTTACATTCAGTTTTGGAATTAAGAGATTAGAAGTTTTTATATGGTAATTAGAAATCAGAAGTTATTATTGTTAAATAGTGACAGAATACATTTATAAAAACAGATACAGATAAATAACTTTTATCTTAGAATAAAGTTCACATTGCTATTTGAAAATCCATGAAATAACGCCGCGGAAAATCCCATGTTCAAAAATCTCGCCACGCGTTACCACAGTGCTATCAAAATTTTCTGGGGAGAACACTGCTTCCCTAAGGACATGTCCTCAATTCTTTAGTCTTTAAACTTTTGCCTTAAGTCTCTATTCTTTAAATGTTTTTGGCACTTTTGTCATTATTCTTTATAGTGTAAGGGTCATTTTTTTCTTTTCTTTTGTTTTTTCGACTCATTATTCTTTAAATATCTGCTTATATTCTCCGCTCTTTAAACCGCATCCACAACCTGATGGCCTCTTATAATATTAATTAAAACCTTATTATATCACTGTTGTTTATCTTATCAGTATCAATAAAAGCAGAGGCCTTTACTTATGTTAAATCCTGAACCAAAAAAATATATACTTTAACTTACCATTATTGATAAGTATATTTAGAGATAACCCCATGGCTAAAAAACTATCCACAAAATCCTTTATAGATTTAAAAGAGGTTAAGTCCAGGTGTATCCAATCCACTGAAAAATAAAGCACATTTATAACTCATACAACAACACTATTTTTACCATTAAAGGGCAATAACCCTTTACGAAGGTGAGGTATCATTTATAATTTTAAGCTAAATTAAGGTAGTAGACCTGGGGTAAGGGACATAACTCTTTCAAACGGATTAGAGGTCATTTGAATGTTTTTTATATTCAAGTTATTTTCCAAACATTTTGTTGATGCTGATCAGGCTTTGTTTTCAGAGCATTTCTGTGTATGTTTGCTTGCATTTCCATAATAAAACAAAATCATAAAATTTTATAAAGTCTTTGTAAGTTTAAAATTCTAATCTAATATTAAAAGTGAATGAAATTCAATGATTGAATAATAAAAAAAGTCCTACCTGAACATAAGCACAACACAATGAATATCCATGCTTATTTCCATTTTTTCAAAAATTTAATATAATTTATATTGTATTGGTAATTACAAATGAAAAATCATTAACAAAGCGTTGAATTTATATTGCCTCACCCAATAACTTTTCATATTCGCCAAAAATTGATTATTCTAAAACCTGTTTTTGAAAATAAGCCCCTCAATTCAAATTAGGGCATTTAGGTCCGCAAAGGTCTTTAATGGTCATATGCATAAGACTTTACAGTGCCCTAGCGGAGAAACTAGACGGTGAAATCTCTTGAAACTTGTTTATTTTATGCATCTGTACTAGTAAATAACAGCATATAACTTTTAGAAAAATTGACCGTTGGGAAAATTTTGGGGTCACCCAGGCCTACTACCTTAAACCTGTTTTCACTAAGTGCCTAAAAAACGTAAAATGTTTTGCTACTGTTTGTATTTGTCAAATTTTTATTTGAAAAGCGATGAAAACATTCATGTATTTATCAAAAGATTTAGTTTTCAAAAGTGTATGAATTTCAATTACTTGGCTGTGAGAAAAGGATCCATGTGAAAGATGGGAAAGCATGCTATCCTTTCAACATCCCAACTTTTTTAATATGCTTAATGCTAGAATAAGATCCCCCTATGGTGTACTTGGTTAAGCATTTTAAAAATGCAAAATTTACATTTAGACTTGAAATGAGTAAAACCCCTTTATCATATAGGTACATGTATATGAGATTTCTTTCCTGATAAATAATTTTATAGAAATTGCATGAGGTGAACAATTTTGCTACAGAAACTTTTTCTCCAGCTCTTTTTGAATATCTACATGTATTATATTAATATATAAGCTTTAAAATCATTAGCATTTATGATGAGACAACCCCTGTAAGCTTTTGTCTTGAAACTTGGCCACTGTGAAAATTTTGTTGACCTTGTGATGATGATGATACAAGTTTATAAATCAGTTTTTATTGTTTTGTCAACTTGTTTCGTTAACAATCATAAACTTCATAAAGTTGGTAGAGGGCACACTTATGACAAAGAAAGCAAAAATTTAAAGAAATGTCTTCATTTGTTGAAGAGAGAGTACAATTAAGAGTGTTGGGTGAAGGAGGAATATTCTACAGACTCCTCATGATAATTACCGGTAACTGATATGATTACATACACGATATATAATTTTTTATTGTTAGATGAACGATATACTGACCTTTTGAGTTTGGAAATTCTTCTCTTATCTTTGTTAATGCCATTTTTCCCTGATCAGTACATTTAGATCCTGAAAATAAATTTCATTTTCATGGAAAAGTATTATATTGTACACAGAAAAAAAGTTATGAGCAGTTACCGGTAGTTTAAACATACTCATTTATCCTGGATTGGGAAACAAAGCTTAACAATATGCTTATGTGAATCCCTCTCCAGCTACCAGTATATATGTTAGTGTGACCTTTGTAGCGGTCCTATTGAGCCTACGTATGTATGCAAGTAATTCCCTCCTCTATCAGGAGCACCCTGATTGAATGAGGTAAAGAGGGAATCTGGGCATTCCTTTCATGGATTGCTGTGGTGTCCATATTAGTCGGACCCCCCTGGGCCTAGCGTCTGGTCTAACAGCTACAAAAGGGCGACAACAAAGCCAACATGAAGGAGAGACTCAACTTACATGTATAATGGCAAAAACATGCAGGAACTACTTACAAGTGCAGGAAATATGTACAAAAAGGGAAAAGGGAGTGGGAATAAATCAACCACAAGCGCCAAAAGCAAGCCAAACATAAAAGGCTCCGTAACGGGGAATACCGGCATGGACAACTAGCTATCCAGTCGAGTAGACCCAGACACCCAACTGTATTGAGATGGAGGAAAGCCGAAAATCCTATGAAAAGATCTCGGAAAGAAACCATCAGACTATCAGGGGAACAATCAAAACCCACAGACTTCTAAAGAGCGGTCTGCAAAACTTCCCAAAAGGGACGTTTTCTGATAGCACCTCGGACTTCCATGTCAATGGCATAAACATGAATCCAGGAGAAAAATTAGTCCATTACTACAAAGGATGGTCATATCCAAATACATAAAACAATTTCTGAAGATGGATGACACTGCCTACTCTTATTGAACTGTAATAAAGGGCCTTTAACATGCATGGGGCATTGCTCTCCACATATACGAGTTATGAGCAGTTGCATGACTTGATACAATTTCTTTATTTCACTAATACCGGTAATCTTTTTGCATTTGATGAATATTGATGATATTAAAACCCTTTATAATTTTTTTTTAAAACCTTGTTTTAATCAAAAGATTAACTAGGAAAAACTGTTTAAGCGCACTAAAACAAATGTCTCCCCTTCCTAAATTTGCCAAAATAACATTTTGAGGTCAGAAGTCAAAGTCACAATGACATACATTGTACAAAAAATTGCTTAATAATGATGGATCTAAATTCTAAAGCCTGATGTCAAAGGATAAATAAGTAATGGTCTGGAAGGTTTTGCATGTAAAATTAGCATGATTAGCATGTATTTGACCTTGAAGTCACAGGTCGAGGTCATTAAGGTTAGGGACACATTGTTCTTATGATGACACACCATTATGTTAATAAAATAGTAAATTAGCATTTATTTGATCTTGAGGTCAAAGGTCAAGCTCATATGAAGGCCATTCTGGTCCGCAACACATCGTCTCATGGTGAAACATCCACATGCCAAATATCAAAGCCCTATATCAAATTTTATCAAAGGATAAAATGTTATGACCAGGACCCACTTTGCACGTACAATTATCATTAATTTGACCTTGAGGTCAAAGGTAAAGGTCATATGAAGGTCATTCTGCCACATAACACATTTTCTCAGGTTGATACATCTACACGTCATATATTAAAGCCCTATGTCAAAGAACAAAAAAGTTATGGCCCAGACATGTTAAAATGTAAAATTAGCATCAATTTGATCTTGAGGTCAAAGGTCAAGGTCATATGAAGGTCATTCTGGTACACAACACATTGTCTCATGGTGATACATCCACATGTCAAATATCAAAGCCCTATGTCAAAGAACAAAAAAGTTATGACCTTGACTTACTTTTCATGTAAAATTAGCATTAATTTGACATTGAGGTCAAAGGTCAGGTCATATGAAAGTCATTCTGGTATACAAAACGTCTTCTCATTATGATACATCTACATGTCAAATATCAAAGCCCAATGTCAAAGAACAAAAAAAATTATGGCCCCGACATACTTTGGATATAAAATTAGCATCGAGTTGACCTTCAGGTCAAAGGTCAAGGTCATTTTGGTACAGGACACAATGTATCATGGTGATACATCCACATGTCAAATATAAAAGCCCTATGTCAAAGAGCAAAAAAGTTATGACCCTGGTTAACTTTGCATGTAAAATAAGCATTAATTTGACCTTGAGGTCAAAGGTGAAGGCCATATGAAGGTCATTCTGGTACGCGACAAATTGTCTCATGATGATACATCTTCATGCCAAATATCAAAGCCCTATCTCAAAGGATAAAAAAGTTATGGCCCGGACACGCTTTGTATGAGAAGAAGAAGAAGAATAAGAAGAAGAAGAACTGACACAAAAACAATATGTCTCCCCCTTCTGGGAAGGGGAGACATAATTATGACATAGGGAAAACTAATGGGTGACAAGTAAATTAGCAATATAGCTGCATGATGCTAATATTAACAAGTAGTATTGTAAGCAGGCTTAAAAAAAGTCCAGTTATCTCCCTGGTTAATATAAGCCATGTTAGAGGGAAATTAAATTTTCCTCTGAACCTATGGCTTTTTGTGGGCCCCCTGGGACTTGCTGTCCTGGCAGCTGCCAATGGTTATGCGGCCAGACCATTTAATTGCAGGGAAGCCTACACGAGGCCAGAGTGTCCCACCATCACTTGATGTCAGCTTATCACACAGTTGTTTGTCTGTTGTTTCACAGCATCCCCTACATATGTAGAAAATAAATTGTTCCCCAGGGGACAAGAAAAAGGTATGAAGTTTCATTAATATCCATCAAGCGGTGTAAGATGAGTTGTGTTTATGAATAATGTAGGCAGATACATGTAGTGAAATGGACAGGTGATTTATATATACATCTAAAAATTACCCTGTAGGGGGTGATGAAAATTTACCTATAATAACATGAACATTCTTTGAAACTAATGACCTTGACACTTCAAATCCTATTCCTTCTGATCCACCTGTTACTATGGCAACAAAACCAGTATGTAAAAGCTGATCTGAAAAACAAAATGTCAGATAAATTGAGAATACACATTTCAACAAAAGATGTAAAAGTAAAAATGTAAAGTTTTTTTCATTATTTTCTCTTAGAATATAACTTAAAAAAAAAACATTTTATTTGAATGTTTGCCTCATTTTATGTAGTACAAATTTTGATTATAAAATGGTGAATGGCAGGTTACTGTCAGGTGGGCGATAGAATAGTCTTCAGAACAGTTTTCTCAGAAAGGTGTAACCAATTTAGCCTCTTTAATATAATCATTATTCAGCTTATCAACATGGGGGCCTATATAATGACATTTCATTGTAAGTCTGCCACACTCACCTACTTCCTATTTAATGAAATGCCTTTTTTTTTTACTTTAACCATGTTTAACAAAATTCCTAGAGCTAATGTGACAATAACATTATCTATTATGAATTAAGTGACAATAATATAAAACAAAAGGCTCCCAGGAGCCTGAATCGCACACCTGGCCCTTAAGGCCATAAGGTTATACAGCGTATATGACAATTTAAATTCAATAGACTTTCATAGAGCTTTAAATGAGCTGAAGATTTAAGCAAGCAACAGCTTTTCTCTATCTACAATAGTTTTTAGTCTAAAGGGAAAAAACAAGGAAAAAACCATTATTTTTGGTCTTTAAAGGGCAGTAACCAGGGTTCCCACTATTTTTGGACACAGAATTCAAGGGTTTTTCCAGGATTTTTCAAGGGTATTGAGGTCATTTTCAACGATTAAAATAGTCTGCAAAAATTCTAAAATATCCAATAAATTTCAGCCTATTTTTATCAAACGGTCAACAAATCTGCATATTACAAAATTCCAAGGTTTTTCAAGGATATTTGATAAAATTCAAGGATTTTTCCATGTTTTTGAGCATTGAAATGAAATTCAAGGACTTTTCCAGGTTTCCTTGAATTCAAGGATGGCGTGGGAACCCTGAATAACTCTGTTTACAGATCATCTGACAACTTCGACCCAGGACGTTTTTTGTAGAGCTTAATGAGCTGAAGGTTCAAGCAAGTAATAGCTTTTCTCTCTTGACTTGAAAACACGTCAAGAGATTTGAATGATATTTTGCACAGCTGTTTAGTACAATAAAATACAGTTCAAGTTCAATTTCCAGCATGATCTGAAATAAGTTTACTTTTAAAAACTATTCATATTATATCGTGGCGGGGTATCATATAATGTCCCAATAGATGCCCTATTTTTGGTCTATAAAATGAAAACTATTGCAGAAAGAGAAAAGCTGTTGCCTTCATAATCAGTCAGCTCATTAAGCTCCATTGGGTCAAAGTTGTAAGATGATCCCTTATAGGGGCTTTTCTCTCTTGACCTGAAATGAAATTCAAGGACTTTTCCAGGTTTCCTTGAATTCAAGGATGGCGTGGGAACCCTGAATAACTCTGTTTACAGATCTTCTGACAACTTCGACCCAGGACGTTTTTTGTAGAGCTTAATGAGCTGAAGGTTCAAGCAAGTAATAGCTTTTCTCTCTTGACTGACTGGGGAGTTTAACGTCGTGACTAAACCTAGATATAGGTCTGCAGCGACGTTTTTTTTCTCTCTCTTTGCAATAGTTCTCATTACATAGTGCAAAATAGGGCATCAAATGGGACATTAAATGATACCCCGCCACGATGTTTATCAAAAGTTAAATATATTTGTATACTATACTGTATATATTATACATCTATATAAAGACAAAAAAAAAATAGTTATCTTTTTAGACAAGAAAATTTCATCATTTTCAAACTTTGAAAATTTATAAAGTGGCAAATCTTAAATGATATTTTTCAGATCATCCTGAAAATTGATCTTGACCTGTAATTTATTGTACTCAACAGCTGTGCAAAATATCATTCAAATCCTTTGACGCGTTTTCAAGTTATCACTTGGAAACCTTCGGGGGACGGACAGACAGACAGACACTGAAAAAAAAGTGAGGTCATAACCTAATACCGCGCCACTTCATGTGGCGGGGTATAATAACAGGAAAAAACACTATTTTTGCCTTTGAAGGGCCATCACCCCTATAAGGGTTCATCTTACAACTTTGACCCAATGGAGCTTAATGAGCTGACTGATTATGAAGGCAACAGCTTTTCTCTTTCTGCAATAGTTTTCATTTTATAGACCAAAAATAGGGCATCTATTGGGACATTATATGATACCCCGCCACGATATAATATGAATAGTTTTTAAAAGTAAACTTATTTCAGATCATGCTGGAAATTGAACTTGAACTGTATTTTATTGTACTAAACAGCTGTGCAAAATATCATTCAAATCTCTTGACGTGTTTTCAAGTTATCAGTCCGAAACTAAAAAATTCATGAAATTTGATTTTTCAAAGTGGCCAATCTCAAAAACTATTTTTCAGATCATGCTGGAAATTTAACTTGTCATAGCTGTAATTTATTGTACTAAACAGCTGTGCAAAATATCATTGGATTCCCATGACGCGTTTTCAGGACAAGTTATCATTTTTTATTTTTTGGAAACTCGAAAATTCATGATATTTGATTTTTCCAAGTGGCCTATCTCAAAAACTTTTTTTTGGATCATGCTGGAAATCAAACTTGACCTGTTTTTTATTGTACTAAAGAAAGAGCTGTGCAAAATATAATTCAAATCCATTGACGCGTTTTCATGTCATTGGACAGAAACCTTTGGGGGACAGACGGATGGACAGACACCGAAAGAAACTGAGGGTATAACAAAATACCTTGCCACTTCCTGTGGTGGGGTATTATATGGAAAAAATGCTGCTTTTTTTGGTCTTTAATGTAAAGGGCCATAACCCCTACAAGCGGTCACCTCAGTTCACTCTTATAACAACTTAAGTCCGCATTGTTGATTCCTGTTCGATTGATTATGTGTTTTATGTCTCCACATGCTGTTCTTGTTTAATGGTTTCGTCATTGCCATTTTGGACTTTTGAAACTCAAAATAAATTTATGCCCCATTGGTGCGGGCTCTTACATGTAAAACAACTATTTAATGATGAAAGGAGAACTATAAACCATGGGAATAAATTACGAACATACAGACTATTCAAATCTAACTTTATTTGTGAATCATATTTATCAAAACTCTCATAATACACATAGAAACTGTTTTACTAAATTTAGAATAGGATTACATGGCTTAGAAATTGAAAAAGGAAGGTATTTTAATATTCCAGTAGATCAAAGAATATGTAAATTATGTAATAATGAAACAGAAGATGAAATCCACTTTCTATTAAAATGCAGCAGCCTTAGAGAAATAAGACAACTTTATTTAGACCCCATACTTCAAACCAACTCTAACCTACAAAATCTTAATGATAAAAATCTTTTTATCTGGCTTATGAGTACCGAAGACAAGAACATATTAATCAATATTTGTAAGCTAATTGAAAATCTATTTACCAAAAGAAATGAGATTTTAAGTAAATAATTTATAAATATATCTCATATTCGTTTGTATTTTAAAATTGTTCACTGTCAGTCTGTGCTTCTATTATCTATAAAAAAAAATGTACATGCTAAAAGGTTTGTTTACATTTATTTGTTATATTGTATTTGAATATATACATGTATTATATATATAATAATAAAGCCGTGAACTGCCTAAGAGTATCTCTATACTATATATCAGGCAGAAACGGGTCATCAACCAGTCACCTCTTTTATTACTATTAATCATTGATAATTAAACATTGTTCTTTTTTGTTTGTTTTATTTTGGGGCTCCCGCAGGGTACCCCCCTCAGGTCGCAAGGTCGCTTTAAAAAGGGGCCCGAGGTCGCAAGGTCGCTTTTAAAAGGCATATTTTGGCAGAGGTCGCAGGTCGTTTTTTGGCATAGGTCGATTTTATGAAGTGTAGGTCGGAAGTCGCCCTTAAAAAGCCCTCAGGTCGCAAGTCGTTTTTAACCCTGCGGGAGCCACTATTTTATTTTGTTCTATATTTACTTAATTGTAATTTCACTGCCCCTTGTGTGCGCCATGATAGGCAAATAAACAATTTGTTGTTGTTGTTGTAGCTTCGTAAGCAATTTGTTTAAAAAATATTTCACATTTTTGGAAAAGACCAATGCAAACATCCCTATAATGAGTATGCCTTGCTTTTGTGATCAGAATTATGACATGATCATCAGAGGCAAATGGCAGAGAATCTAATGAAATTTCAGTTTTTTTTATAGACCGATTACCCTCTTGCTTGTGTGTCTGGAAAATTTGTCGGACTAATGCTATGCCTCCATAGAAATACATCTTAAGGAAATAATAAATGAGTAAGAAAACAGACTTTATGGTAGCAAACATCTTTTTTCAAGTTTGGCGAACTTTTTTCGGGCTTTTTCGACAAATCCCGATATAAAGAGAGTTCATTCCCCTTTGTTTAGCCAGTGCGTCAAACGTCATAAATTGTTGTGAAAACACGTACTTCACACACAAATGTCAAACAATGGCAGACTTCGATACAATATACGAAGAAAACGATGATGACCCAGCAGCTCTGAATGAACTGGTCGCCAATCTACCTGACCCAATAGTCATAAGGGGAGCAGGAAATGTCACAATGTAAATTTCAATTTACTCAGTCAAGAGCTAGCAAAACATGATTTTCCATGAGCATGCCTTTTCTTTGTGTGTTTATTTTTTAGTCCCATTTTTTTTTTTAATTCATAAATTCATAATATGAGAAAGACATTGCCTTAAAAGCTCGCGTAGATAATTCCATTGAAAATTTCGAATAATGCCTGGGACGAGATAATTTGGGACGATGTGTTACTATTTCCCGCAATTTTTCAGCACGCGCAGACATTTTCGAAAACTTCCGAAAATCGAATGTCCGGACAACCGGAAACAGAATGATTTTTCTTCCATAGTATTTTGAGTCTCGTGCAATTTGGCATACTTTCTACATTAGAGAGCTCGCTACGCTCGCATAATATGTACATTCTCCCATAAGGACTGACATCATAGTAGGTAAATTTGAAGACCAGGAAGAAGAATAATTAAAATATACTGCCGAGTCGGTCATCGGGAGTGCTTCAGGAAACTGTGATAGGCCCACTACTCTTTTTAGTACATGTAGATACATCAATGTCAATGACCTACCATCGTCAGTTGATTACACAGCTAGACTTTTTTCGGACAACTGTTTCTTGCACTGCTCCATTAACAATGATTAAGAAACCAGATGACAAAACCACACTGCAGAATGACCTCGACAAACTACAACAGTGGGAGAAAGATACATGGGTTACACAATGTTTCTGTTCCGGATTTGACTAGTCATTTAGACTAGGTCATCAGGGTTAAGGGGAGGAAAAAGGACGTCATTCAACATGGGACAAAGGGAACAGCATTTTCTATCAACAATTCTTCTGTAATTATTCAACATATGGGTAAAAATCATTTGCAGCTCCATAGTCTCCAAGAACAGCAGACAAGACAACAAGCTATTATGATGTATCACATACTCCATAGACTCATTAACATTCAAGCCACCCAGATCCTCCGCATGATTTGTGCAACAACAAGAGGTCACTTTATGAGATACCTACCACCATTCTGTCAAGTGAACAGCTATAAAGACCAGTTCTTTCCAGCATCCATCAACATCTGGAATGGACAACCTACATGTACTATTATTGTCAGCACTGAATCCCTGGATACATTCAAGGATGGGGTCAGCCAGCCCAGGTTTTGCTGAGCTTTCGTGTTTTAAACCTGTAAATAGTAGCCTTTGCCATACACCGTTTGCTTTTTAAAGTTCTCTTTGTGCGATGATGTTTCCTGACCCTGCACAGTGTCATATTCAGATTCAGATGGCAAAATTAAAACAATTAAAAATATAAAAGCAAAGTCAAAATTCCTGGTTAAAAATCAAAGGTCAAACATGCTTCATTTACGTCTAAATCTACCTTTGAATGTTGTAAAAAGTAGTTTTGATTGATATTGCAGTTATTATGAGAAAAAGCCATTGCCGTAAAAGTGTAAAAATGCCCCAAAAATCCTCTGCATAATTTGGGATTACATGGATCGATGGGACAAGATAATTAGCAACAATTTGAAATTGATAGAACATATATTTACCAAAAGCACAAGTGGGGCTAAAAGCTTGCAAAGTAAACAAAATGAAATTTATTCCACAGGTCCATCATGTCCATGGGGCAAGATAATTAGGGACCATGTGATAGTATTTTCCCCATTTTTATGAGAATGTGCAGACTTTTTCGTTAATTCTGAATCTGAATGATGCAGAATGATTTTACTCTGATCATATTTTGGGTCTCGTGGAAATTGGCAGACTCTGTACATTAACAATTTTCCGTTTTCAGCTACTTTTAGTTTGTTTTGTTGGAGATTTATTAACAAAAATAAATTCTGTAATTAATGATATCTTATTTTCTTTCTTTAGATTTGGATTAAGTAACAGATTTGAAACAGAATTTCCATCTAGTCTTTCAGCAAAGGTAATTAATATTAAATATTTTAAAGCTTAGATTTGGTGTTGCACATATCATACTTTTTCAAGTCAAATATTACATTGATATAAAATTAAATTGATGATTTACATGTAAAACAAAAGAGATTATTATAAGAAAAGATTCTAATCACAACCTTTTGTTGGTAGTGTATATAATTAATGAAATACAAATGACAACAAAGTTCCTGACAATAAATTTTGCTACGCCTGACACGCGTTGCGTCTATTCAAGACTCATCAGAGGCGCTCTACCAAAAATATTGAAAATGCCAAACACTATATGAATATGAAGAGCATAGAACAGTAAAACCAAATATACAAAACTGGGGAACCAAAATATTACTAAGATAATCAACCTAAGTCTGGGGTAGGAAGAACCTTAGGGTTTAGACAATTTTGAAATTTAAACGGATAATTTAAAGCAATATTACTAAGATAATCAACCTAAGTCTGGGGTAGGAACAACCTTAGGGTTTAGACAATTTTGAAATTTAAACGGATAATTTAAAGCAATATATACTAAGATAATCAACCTGTCTGGGGTAGGAACAACCTTAGGGTTTAGACAATTTTGAAATTTAAACGGATAATTTAAAGCTTTGATGTTTTCTCCAACACAAAAGTGTTGGTACCGGAGCGGACTAACCTCGGGGAATTAAAACTCCACCAGCAGTGCTAACCTTCACGTGTGTTCGAAATACAAATGACAACAAAGTTCCAAACAATAAATTTTGCTACACCTGACACGTGCACGCGTTTTGTCTATTCAAGACTCATCAGAGGCGCTCTACCAAAAATATTGAAAATGCCAAACACTATATGAATATGAAGAGCATAGAACAGTAAAACCAAATATTCAAAACTTGGGAACCAAAATATTACTAAGATAATCAACCTAAGTCTAGTTGAAATGAATATGTATTGAATTAAATCACCAAGATGTCTCATTTTCTAAAATCATTACTCAGTCATTCATGTAGATATAATTAGACAAAAAACTAAATAAATATTTCTATAAGAGGTAGTCAAATCAGCTGGAAATATATTATTTTACAGTATAAAAAAAATTCTTATTGTCGCTCAGGTTGCGCCAGAAGAATTTAAAGCCACTGTCATTCGATTGAATGGAGTTTTAAAGAAAGCACTGCCTGTCAATGTGAAGTGGTTATTTTGTGGATGTATATGTTGTTGTTGTACGCTGGGCTGTTCACTTTGGCCCGTTGTCTGTCTCAGTAAAAGGGTGAGTACGCTGGGCTGTTCACTTTGGCCCGTTGTCTGTCTCAGTAAAAGGGTGAGTACTGTAAGATGGAAAAAGAGTAGGCATCCAAAACACAAAAAAGGAACCGGGCATCAGCCCAGTGAAAACTTATAATACATGTACTGACTTAGAAAAACACATTTAATAACAAACAATAACAGTACATAAGGTGAGCTGAGGTTACTGAAATGTTGCTGTAGATCCAGAAATTTTTCAAACAGGAGGGCATGTTATTTGAAAGAGTGTTTTAGGACCTCTTCTTTCATATAAATTCACTTCCAAACGGTTTAACCAACTTTTTTTTGTCAAATGGGAGGGTGCTTGTTTGGTTTGGCGATTCTAAAACTACTTTTGTGTTGCTAGGAAAGTTTCAAACTTTGACACAACAAGAAGTGTCAAACTTTGACATAACAAGAAACACATTTAACAGCTAAATTAAAAAACAACCAGCTACATGAACTGTTACTGAGGCTAATGGCATGTTGGAAAGAAAATATAGCCGCTATGGAAGGATCATCTTCTCCTGCTTTTTTGGAACAAACACCCAGAGTTAGTGGTACATTGTAAATGTAATGAATTTGACAATTATATTCATAGTTGTTTTGCTATGTTTTCTTTTTTAGATTATAGTGAATTTGAAATGAAATATTGCTATATTTTTAAACATTCCATTATTTTTTTTTAAGACCCGCCATGCAATAGAAAAAGTATTAGACTGGGAAAACAATCATTTATATCATAAAGTAAGTATGAAAAATCAGTGTTTAGATTGATGATGATCACCTTTGGTGTCTGACCTGTTTTGCAACCCGTCCGATTTAACTATGGACTTTCGATTGTAGCGTAAATTGAAGTGTGCAAACACAACAATGAAAATTTACGTCGTCATGAATAAAGCCAATCGTTAACAAAAAACACAAATCGTTACATTTGATTACATAAAAAATACATTGATTGAATGAATGGGTCGTGCAAACATTAAATCTGATTGGATATTGATGAATAATCTATCTGACGTAGGTTTTTCTTACTGTGACGATTTGCGGTTTTTGTTACCGATTGGCTTGTTCATGACGACGTAAATTTTCATTGTTGTGTTTGCACGCTTCAATCGAAAGTCCATAGTTAAATCGGACGGGTTGTATTGAGCAGCCCAAATGAAAATGAAATGAGATTAATGTGGTTAATGTTTTACCAATTTCTACAGTTTGCAAAGAATGATGAATGTAAATTTAGTCAATGATTCATTTGATAAATAGTGCAAATTTGAATACATATTTTCATATATGTATAATAATGACAAAATGAGATACAAAATAAATGTGTAAGACATAACCTACAAATATCAGTCACAATTTTAAAATCCCACAATTGAAAACATCCATATATGTTAAAGTATAGAAATATAATACAATGTTGAACTGCAAGCAATGTAATACAATATTTTAGAAAATCATGTTAAACTGTCCAATATTTCCCACAAATCATTATTTAATTGAATTGTCTTTAAAACAAACAAATCATCTGTTTATGTTTTGTTTTAAAGACACTGACGCAGATCTTTTATTTACTTTGTAGTTAGGTTTACATTGGCGACTCAGTAAACAGAGGTGTGATTCCAGCAGTATGATGGAATATGTAAGTCTGTCAGTCTGTGATTATTTATGATGATTAAATCCATTTCAGATAATTGTGCATAAGATAGCAGTTCAACCATATCATGATTTTTGTTTAAAAAAACGCTTTAAAAAACTTGCATATGTTGTAATGCACTACCTTAGACACTATCTCATTGAAAAAAATATTTACTGATATATATCTAAGGTATTATTGTCCCCCGCTACAACGCGGAAGGGGGGGGGACATAGAAATGCTGTTGTCTGTCTGTTTTTCATAACAGTTTTCTCAGCAACAAAGATTAATTAACAATTAATCAGCTTTCGATATTTGGAATGCAGCTTCAGGTACGGGTCCCATATGGTGGGATGCGTTTTCAGATCTGTCTCTCATCTACTACCTGTTAAACGAGATGACTTAGATTTTTCCCACTCAACGGGCGGGGGACCTAGAATCTGTTCTTGTGTTATTTGAAAGCCTCAATCTTTTAGAAAGAATGCTGTCAGATTAAATTATGTTTTTAAAATTTAGATTAAGAATAAAACAACCTTTAACCCAACTTATCCCATGATCCCATGTATACAGTTTTTTAGCTCACCTGGACCGAAGGTCCATGTGAGCTATTACCATCACTTGGCGTCCGTCGTCGTCGTCTGTCGTCTGTCGTCGTCTGTCGTCGTCGTCGTCTGTTAACAATTTTTCAAAAATCTTCTCCTCTGAAACTACCAAACAGAATTTAATGAAACTTGGTATGAATGATCCTTAGGGTGTCCTGCACCAAACTTGTGTTTTGATTTTTGATCCGTTAAAAAACATGGCCGCCGTTACTAAAAATAGACTAGGGGGGTCAGACAACTGTTTTTGGCTTATAAATCAAAAAGTATAAGAGATAGAGGAAATCTGAGGCCACGCTACTGATTCAGCATCAAAAGCTCTACAAAAGTCTCCATTTGGTCAAAGTTGTCAGATGACCCCTTATAGGGGTTACGGCCCCTTAAAGGTGAAAAAAAGCCATTTTTCATGTTTTTGGCCTACAGAATGAAAACTATTGCAGATAGAGATTAGCTGTTGCTTGCTAAAATGTTTAGCTCATTTAGCTCTACGAAAGTCTCCATAGGACCGAAGTTGTCAGATAATCCCTTATAGGGGTTACGACTTCAAAAAAATGGCATTTTTTCATGTTTTTGGCCTACAGAATGAAAACTATTGCAGATAGAGATTAGCTGTTGCTTGCTTAAATGTTCAGATCATTTAGCTCTACAAAATTCTCCATAGGGTCGAAGTTGTCAGATGACTCCTTATAGGGGTTACGGCCCCTGAAAAATAGCTATTTTTCATGTTTTTGTCCTACAGAATGAAAACTATTGCAGATAGAGATTAGCTGTTGCTTGCTTAAATGTTCAGCTCATTTAGCTCTACAAAATTCTCCATAGGGTCGAAGTTGTCAGATGACCCCTTATAGGGGTTACGGCCCCTGAAAAATAGCCATTTTTCATGTTTTTGGCCTACAGAATGAAAACTATTGCAGATAGAGATTAGCTGTTGCTTGCTTAAATGTTCAGCTCATTTAGCTCTACAAAATTCTCCATAGGGTCGAAGTTGTCAGATGACCCCTTATAGGGGTTATGGCCCCTGAAAAAAGCGATTTTTCATGTTTTTGGCCTACAGCATGAAAACTATTGCAGATAGAGATTAGCTGTTGCTTGCTTTAATGTTCAGCTCATTTAGCTCTACAAAAGTCCCATAGGGTCGAAGTTGTCAGATGACTCCTTATAGGGGTTATGACCCCTTATAGGTGAAAAATGGTGTTTTTGGCCTATAGAATGAAAACTTTTGCAGGTAGAGAAAAGCTGTTGCTTGCTTAAATGTTCAGCTCATTTAGCTCTACAAAAGTATAGGGTCAACATCAAGACCAGGTGAGCGATTCAGGCTCCTGGGAGCCTCTTGTATATACATTGCCATGTTTATACCTCTCACAAACAAAGTTTGTGGGATTTATGGGAATCACCCTGTGTGTCTAACAATCTGTCAACTTATCTCTTAAGTGCAACCCCTCAGGTTTCATGTTGAAAGTACAACATACATACTTGTGCATGATGAAATTTCACATTTCTCAGTTTGAATAAATGAAAAAAATGTTCAGGGGAGATAATTTTAATTATTTCTAACTATAAATATGAAGTGGGATATCATTTGGTCACAGCATTCATTCTTAATTTTGATAAATGACAAACAAAAATATATACATAAGCAAATATTAGATTCAGAAACATCTATAACACTATTTAAACCTAGCTCTCTTACATAATTAAAACAAGCACTGCACACCCTCAACTTCAAAAGCTGTCTTTACTACATATTTTACATTATAATAACAAATTCTTCAGTTTAATTTGGCAATGCTACAAATAAATTGTTGTTAGTTCTAATTTATTCTTCTTTTCTAGGTAATCTTGATAGAATTCATACCAAAAATTCCTATATTCAGACCAGACTGAAAGCAGATTTACCATTGTTTACATCAAAATCTCATTTATTTATTGTTACCATGACAACACAGATGCCCTTAACCTTAAGGTGTTCAAGTTCCTTGTCATATATAGATGATAAGTAGATATGAATTGTGATATCTGATTAGTTAGCTACAAATTTCCTGGTATTTTGCATTTTGTTTTTAAAGATAACTGATGATTATACGTGTACATGTACTTAAAACCTTTCATTTTAATCCAAAAATATGTTAATTTTGAAGTTTTTGCCTTTTAAAAAAGATCAAAATTATTTTAGTTGCTAGTAAACAGATGAGTAGTCTTTAATTCCAAATAAGATTTGCTATAATTACTTGAAAAGTTATAAAATTTAGAAACAATATACTTTTTGCCATGCTATTCATTGACAACGTAATACACATTAGGTGCTCAAACCCATTTTGAAATTAGCCTCTTAGAAAATCACATTTATGTTTTGCAAACACACAAACATGAATTTCAAAGTTTTTTTTTAACTTTTATTGTGTTTTCCTTATTGTGACTTTGTGTTAGTTTTTGCAATATTTAATACATTTACATTGTTTCATCAATACCAAACAGGAAGTTTTCCACAGAACTACATTGTACATTCCAGTGACTGATTATATTCCTTATGAGAATTCAGCGATACAAACTACCATTAGATATTGTATACCTGATAATTTTTGCTATATTCATGAGATCATTAAATAGAAGCACAAACATTAAAACTTGCTAAAAATGAGTTACCCACACATTTTCTTTTCTAAATTTAAGAAGGCAAAAGTAAATATCTGATGAATTATTAAAGTACATCACATTAGAGTAATACTTAGTTTACTAACAGTTTATCCTGCCAACTATGTTGTAAGACAGTGGGAAATATTTGTCCAGTCAGGGTACTGGTACTTATTGATCTGTAACTGCCTAGAAATCTGAAGTTTTACATATGATCCTTTATACATTAAGACACTTTCACATGAAAAAAAAAGAATAAATTCTGTTAAATTTTTGATAGATTTTCTTATTTCATCAATACAAAATTTAACATTGACTGATTTTGTCATAATATAAAGATAAAGGTTTTAACTGGATCTGTATTTGATGAAAATATTTTTCGAAACAATGGTTCCTCAATTGCATTTTTTTTTAATTTGAAAAAAAAAAGGTTTATATTTTAGAAATGTAATGATGCAAGGCTCAAGACAATCAATTATTGTAACTACAAGAGAAATTATTTTGTCTAAATATTTGTTTAGATAACTGTATAGAGCTGTGTTCTTGTTGTCTTAGTTATATTTTTAACAAATTCACACCTCAAAATATTTTAGACTATTAAACGATAGACAAATTTTCAGAAAAATCATTTAAAGATTTGGCTTCCCCTTAAATGAAATTGAACTTTGCATCACAGTATCTTTTGAATACCCCTATAAGCAGTTACAGAACTATTGGGGGTGTTCCAAGGTTGCAAAAATATTGGTTATTTTAGTGTAGATTTTTTGTAAATTTGGACTGGAACACCTCTTTCAAAATTTTGTGCATCAGCATCTAATAATCATAAAACTATTTGAGGCTGCTGGCAAGCTCATTCATGTGTTAGAAACTATAGTAATGTAGTATTTTAGATAAGCTGATCTCAGTGTATTAGATATACCTCATTTTATGTCATTTGTCAATTTTATGCTCATTGTGGATAAATACATGTTTTTCATCATTTAATTATCATTCCAATTTAACTATTGAAGTATTCCAGTTGTGGATGTTTGTTGTGTTTTTTTTAACCACATGTTCAAACATTTTGGGTTTGCTATTGCTGCAATTATGAAAGTTTTTTCTTTACTTCAGTATCAAATTATCATGCCAAAAGCTCTGTATGACTTTTTATTGAAAATTGAACATTACTCTGTTAAAATATGACTTCAAAATGTTTTTTCAACACTTTTTGCCAATCTCCATATGATGTTAATTTGAATGCTATAATTTAGGCTGGTTAAATGATCTTATTTTATTATTTATAAAGATTGATATTGTGATTTAAACTTATTTAATTTGTGATTAAACATATTAAATGAAATGGCTATGACACAAGTATTTTCATAACCCCGAAAAGAAATTGTTTTAAATATTAGCTTATGTTTATAGAGAATAGATACACTATTACATGTATATGAAGGGACCAAGTTGTCATTGTGTGTTTCTAATAGAGATATACATATTGCTTATTTGGACAATTGTGTACTTTTGATTAATTGACTGTCATTGAGATCAAAATAGGTATTTAGATGGATTTTAATTTTTATGGTTTGAATGCACAATATTGAATTGATTGTATTCCTATTTTTTTGTTGATGACTGCCATCCACAAAAAAAAAACCAGGAAATATGTGTCTACAAATGATAATGAAACCACAGTATGTATTGGACAGAGGTATTGTATTGTTTTTGACTTCTACATATCATTACAATACTTTATTTAATTGTTGAATTAAGCATTCAAAAAAATCCTTTGGTATTAAAAAAACTCAACCATCTTCTGCAAAATTTTATTTGAACTAATTTTTTTTTTCAAAAATGTCTTACCTGCGTATTTAGTAGCTGTCACCTATACTATAGTTATAATTGTTCAAGGTGTTGGAATTTTAGGACTTATTGGAACTTGTGTATATTTCTGTAGAGAAAACAGCACATATAACTTTTATTACATCTAATGTAGAAAAAGATTTAGTATAAATGCTTGAACATGAATTCTATATAGATATTATGCTCTTTCTGGTTCTATACATCTTTTAGAAGACATCAAAAATCAAACTAAATCACTCTTTTTTGAACCAGTGCATGTACTAGTGGTTAAAAACTAGGTGTACATGTACTTGTTTGCAAAACGTGAATCTGTTCAGGTTTATTCAGCTCAATAAATTGTCAAAATTAAATAAATGCATAATTTGTATGTTGTGACTTATAGAAAACCTGTGATGAGAGCCACTTCTTTATATTTGTACATACACACGAGGCTAAAATTATGTCTGCTAATTGTAGTTTGCTTGATTAATTTATATATTTTTTTCTAAACTTTTGCATAAGTTTTATCACATAAATAAAAAAACATAAAAGTGCAATATAAACATCTTCAGTTTAAGGTTAAATACTAAGTATTAGATACTCTCTTATATTTTTAAAATTTTCCCAAAAAATGTGTCTCGATCTTTAAAATTTTCAAAAAAATTTGTTATATCTCGATGAAATGTTATAATTTGACCTTTCGATGTTCTCCCATCTTTTGATCAAGAAGTTATACCTGTAACTGTCTACCTATACATCTGTTATAATAGTTTTACTAATTGAACATTTATAACCCAAGTTATGAAAGAAATACATATTGAATGTTTATTAGCCAAACTTGGTCATGCTGTGGTATGGGAACCATTGCATTACAACAGACATTTTTGCCTTGTGTTTGCATTATCTGTCTCTTTGTACATTGTGTATGTAAATTGTTTGTAAGATATGATTGAGTTGTGTACTTATAATAAATCTTTATGTTCTTCATTAACCATGAAGATACATAGACAAATAATACAGGTTTTTATTTTGTATTGCAGCATTTGCCTTTTTAAGATGATTTAGAACAAAATGTGCATAGATTCAACTATAAGTGATAGTAGATTTTGTCCTTTTTGCAAAGCAGAGCAGTCTGTAGGATTTAGCAGAAGTGGTGGGTAAAAAGTTGAAGTCCTAAGTAGATGAAACTTTATATGCTTCATACAAGACTAACATCTGGTGGATTGTTTGTCATAATTGTGAACTATTTTAAAACCCCTCTTTTCCAAAACTTTAAAACCCATTCAACTTTCTTTGCAGAAGCGAAGACATGTTGGAAAGCAAACAACCTTCATTTTGAATTTATACAATAAAAAAACTCGGACCTTATTCTTAAAATAGAATCTAAGACTTGTAACAAAATAAGAAAAACAAGGACATGTTATACATTGCATTGTCCACTGTCACCTTGAAATTCAAACTCCAAAATATAGCTATTAATACTGCAGATGTGTAGCATATTGAAACAATACTCCATTCTGTAAAATATTCACTAAGCAGTTGAGAGGAGTGCATGCTTCTCTTAATTGAACAGATTTGAAAAGGTAACTACTATAAAATTTGTTGAATGAAAAGTGATTGCCATATGATCAACTACATATGACAAACCATCTTACAATTTTTAGGAAAATTTGTTCAGGGGTCTCAGAGGAGTTGTGGCCTCCAAAGTGTTTGTATGGCAAAAAAAAAATGCACAAAGTTGATAACGTCCAATAATTCCTATCAAAGTAGCATTGTGATATGATCAACTACATTTGAAATACAATCTTACAAAATTTCAGTTAAATCCATTCAGCTATTTCAGAGGTGTTGTGTCCACATAAGTGTGATGGAAGAACATGCAAAGACCATTTCTAGGTCCCTTTGTTGCATTCAGAGGGGACACAAATATTGACGGAACTTTACTGTTCTGAATCAAAAGTCTCAAGGAAGGCAATGTTTTCAGATGATCCTTAGAGTTCTGCCCCTTAATTGGTTTTGCTTTGTAGAATGAAAAACACTGTAGATAGATTAAATGTTCATCCCCAGAGGCTCTGCAAAAGTACATAAGTCTGATGTTGTCAGATGTTGTGCTTTTCAGCAGGTACTCTAATGACTTTATGAAAGCCATTGTCATTGTTAAGCAACTGTTGTCCATTCACCCCTATGTCTGTCATCCATCTGTTAACTTTTCTTCAAAAATATTCTGCTGAAACCACTGAAGGGATTGCTTTGAAACTTTGTACACTTGATCTTTAGGATGTCCTCTACCAATTTTGTGAAATTTGTGCATGATGATGAACCAACATGGCCACTATTGCAATAAATACAACAGGGGGGTCAGACAATTGTTTTTAGCTAAGCTTATAGGTTAAAAAGTATAAGAGATAAAGAAAATCCAAAGCAACCTTTCTTTTTCAGCATCAAAAACTCTACAAATCTCTTCATTCTGTCAAAATTGTGGAACAACTATTTCCCCTTGATTTACCATTTTCACAGTTTTTGGACTTTTTTGTAAGTGCTAGAAGAAAAGTTAGCATTGGAGAATTGTGAAGCTCATTGAGATCTACAAAAATGATATCAATGTAACAATTGTCAGATGACCCCTTACAGGGGTTATGGACCTTTTAAGGTGTTTTTGCATGTATTATATTAATATATTAATGAAAGCTGATACAGATAGAGAAAAAAATGTTGCTTGCTTTTAAAAATCTTCAGTTCAATTAGCTCTTCAAAAATATCCATTAGGCTGAAGCTGTCAGATGACCCTTCTCCTAAACAAGAGGCTCCCAGGAGCCTGAATCGCTCACCTGGTCTTAATGTCAACCCTTTAAAGACTTTTGTATAGCTAAATGAGCTGAATGTTTAAGCAATAAAAAGCTTTTCTCTATCTGCAATAGTTTTCATTCCAAAGCAAAAAACACTATTTTTCACCTTTAAAGGGCCATAACCCCTTAAAGGGGTCATCTGACAACTTCAACCCTAAAAAAGACTTTTGTAGAGCTAATTAAGCTGAACATTTAAGCAAGCAACATCTTTTCTCTATCTGCAAAAGTTTTCTTTCTTTAGGCCAAAAACACTATTTTTTGCCTTTAAGGGGCCGTAACCACTATAAGGGGTCATCTGGCAACTTTGACCCTATGGAAACTTTTGTAGAGCTAAATGAGCTGAACATTTAAGCAAGCAACAGCTTTTCTCTATCTGCAATAGTTTTCATTCCATAGGCCAAAAACACTATTTTTTGCTTTAAAGGGGCTGTAACCCCTAAAGGGGGTCATCGGACAACTTCGACCATATGGAGACTTGTGTAGAGCTAAATGAGCTGAACATTTAAGCAAGCAACAGCTTTTCTCTATCTGCAATAGTTTTCATTCTATAGGCCAAAAACACTATTTTTTGCCTTTAAGGGGCTGTAACCCCTATAAGGGGTCATCTGACAACTTCGACCCTATGGAGGCTTGTGTAGAGCTAAACGAGCTGAACATTTAAGCAAGCAACAGCTTTTCTCTATCTGCAATAGTTTTCATTCTATAGGCCAAAAACTCTATTTTTTGCCTTTATGGGGCCATAACCCCTATAAGGGGTCATCTGACAACTTTGACCTTATGGAGACTTTTATAGGGCTAAATGAACTGAACATTTAAGCAAGCAACAGCTTCTCTCTATCTGCAATAGCTTTCATTCCATAGGCCAAAAACATGAAAAAATGCTATTTTTCACCTTTAAGGGGCCGTAACTCCCATAAGGGGTCATCTGACAACTTCGACTCAATGAAGACTTTTGTAGAGCTTTTGATGCTGAAGCAGTACCGTGGCATCAGATTTCATCTATCTCTTATACTTTTTGATTTACAAGCCAAAAACAGTAGTCTGACCCCCCTGGTCTATTTTTAGCAACGGCGGCCATGTTTTTTGACGAATCAAAAATCCCCACATCAGTTCTGTGGGGGATACCCTAAAGTACCACCAGACCAAATTTGGTTTGAATCTGTGCAGCCGTTTCAGAGGAGAAGAGGTTTGAAGAAAAGTTAACGACGACGGACGACGACGACGGATGCCAAGTGATGGCAATAGCTCACATGGCCTTTGGCCAGGTGAGCTAAAAAGTTATGGCCCCTAATTGTCAAGTTCTGGGTTATTGCCTTGCAAATTAAACCTTTAAAAGATTTTAAAAAGTTTTTTTTGTTTGCTTAAATGTTTGGCTATATGTGCTCTACAAAAGCCTTCATTATAAGTTGGAAATTGTATGGTGGTCCTTGATTGAAATTTTTCACCTTAGATACCCCAAATTATTTTCATTCCATCAGTCATTGAAGTCAGGTGAGCGATTCAGGCTCCTAGCAGCCTCTTGTTGCCCTATTGAATAAAAACTATTGCAGAAAGAGAAAAGCTGTTGCTTGCTTAAACCTGCAGCTCATTAAGCTCTACAAAAGTCTCCATTCCGGCAAAAGTTGTCAGATGACTCCTTGTAGAGGGTATGGCCCTTTAAAGGCAAAAAATAAGTTTTTTCCTGCTTTTGTCCTACGAATGAAAACTATTACAGATAGTGAAAAGCTGTTTCCTGCTTAAACCGTCAGCTTATTTTTAGCTCTACAAAAGTCTCTATCTGATTAAAATTGTAAGATGACCCCATATAAAAGAGACCCTTATTGCCCTAAAAACCAGGTGAGCATTTAGGCTCCTGGGAGCCTCTTGTTCAAAGTTGTGACAATCCCCAAATTAATAATCTTCTTCCTTACTTCATGCGATTATGCAAGTTTATGTTCAGCTTATTCATCTGGATTGCGAAACAAGCCAAATGCTTTTATAACTCCATCTCTAGTTTGCAGTCTGCGAGTTTGACCTTCTTAGCAACCCCCATTGAGCCTCCTCTTATATAACTCTACAAAGGGGTCTTTTAAACCTGCACAGGATACTGCTCACTCATTACACGGGACAACCTCCTTCTATCCCTTTCAAAAGACTAGCACCATTTCTTGAGACTTGTGAGTTTCATGAAATTCTATCAAGCATCAAAAACTATGTCTTAGAAACCAACTTCTGATAGACAGAAAAGTGAAATCTATAGTTCCCTGTTACTGTGAAAGGCATGGGATAATAAAATGTTCTTCACATTACCAGCTTTATTAATTATAATGCTCATTCACACCAATAATATCATTTATAAGTATAAATATAAGAATATAGTTAACAAATAAACTATAACTAAAAATTAACAAATGAAAAACTCTCCATCTAGCATTAAATCTACTGGTCAATTAAGTATCTGAACTAATTTATGGTCTTAGGAAAGAATAAATATTACAATAAACTAGATTATTCTATAGATGCATATAAAATACCCATTTTCAAAGCATTAAACCCCAGTAAATTTACCAAACTGTCCATTATGACGCCATGAATTGAATTGCATTATCAGCATAAGTACTGGCAGTTTAATTCCTATGCCATTCATAAATATGCTAAGAAGCCATAAAATATTGGTGTTTATATGTTCATTACAAATAGGATAATTATTTAGATCTCATGAATAACCAAAATGACCACTCATGGGGTTAACTTGTTTACTACTTATTAAATCAGATGTGTTGTCATATTGTGGGTATTCACTCAACCAATAATCCTAAAAATACTGTCAGAGTCAGAAATGGCCCTGTTGGACAAAATATCAAAGTTTTTCCAAATATACATGTATTCTACCATGTGCCATTTTATCACTATGTAAAATACAGATCTTTAGCAAAGCCTCTTAGTTTATGAGTTTTAGAACTCAGAAAAATTGAAATCTATAGGACTAAATAAAGTAGTTTCTGAAGCAATTACAGTCACTCAATAACTATTATACAAATGTCATCGATATAATATGTGCCTTTTACATGCGTAGTAAAAACACATTGCATAAAGTCAGGCAGTACAATGATAACAAGTCAAACACAGTAATATATCTATAACAACATAATACTGCTGATTACAGAATAGATCTTGCAAGCAAGTAAATCTGAAACACAATTTACAAAAGTTGATACATGTAATAAAATTATTTGCGCTAGATTTTCAGATCAGATATACAACCTTTATTTGAGATAGAAAATAGTTGCCTTTTAAATTGGACATTTAATGATATTTTTAATGGAAAAATCTGTCGGAGTCAAAATTATTCAGATTATTTAAACAGGAAGTATGTGAGGGACAGACCTGAAATTATTTCTATGCTCCTTCTGTTTACCAAATATCAAGGGGCTGTGATAAGTACTGTGGTTTCATTATTATTGGTTGGATACCAATTTTTCCGGTTTTCGTGGGTAACCATCAACCAGGAAAATAAGAATCAAACGAAGTATTATTTTTACATTGATTCATATAAGCAACATGGACAAACCATGAAAATTGAATCCCACATGATGCTGTTGTATACCGGTACCTACTGGTAATATCGAGATTATTAAGTAGTTAGTGAGAAATCTGTAGGAGAATTGTTTGTGGCATGTTAACTCATTTTTATGTATGGGGGCCAGGGATACTGTATATTTTGATATACAGATCATTATTTTCTTACTTTCAATATCAGAACGTGGATATAAACTATGAACTGTAATATTATTTTTTACAAATTCTGAGTACCAGTACAACATACAATGAGATTGCAGAGGCTTAGGTGGCAAGAATGAGATGTTTAACATATACATAAAAGCACCAATAAAATATCCTGAGGTACCAATGGCCATAAAAGTCAGAAAAAACAGGAGTTTAAAAAACTTGAGATTAAAAGTACAAAGATACAAATACATTAAAATTGCTAAGGTCTGATATGAACTGTAGTATTGAGAAAACAAATATTTGATAATTATAGTATAACTAATGAGGGGTGGCGAATATCAGTTTTAATGTCACGAGTCTCGAATAACGCCAGGATTCAACAAGTATAACTACGAGTTGAATCCCCAAGCGTTATTCGACACAAGTGACATTAAAATTGATATTCGTCACCCGAATTAGTTATACTATTTATTATATAGATGATTTAGATAAACATGACAAAAAGATCATCAGAATAATGAAAAGGAAAGAAATTATTGATTGATGAATTTGTATTGCGCACTAATCTATGTTACGTATTTTTTGCCGGAAACCTCACGAGGGTGAGATAAATTCGCATGCGAGTTAGATAAATCCTGTAATTAACTCCGTGAAAATGTAGAAATTTATTTAACTCGGAAATCACGATATTTCATCTATATCTATATAATAAATATATTTAAACAAGTGGAGACTTAAGGAAAGTTTCGACAAAGATTTTTAAAAATATTTTTATCCAGTTAAAATGCCCTATTTAATCACTATGACTCTTGACATAATTTTTATTTTTTCCTTTTTCCATCTTCTTTCAATTTCTTTCTTCCATCCTTTGCACCTTTTTCTCGTTTCCCTCCCCTGTCAGTCTCTCTACCCCTCTTTTCTCGGCTGCTTTCTGTTTCTCCTTTAGAAAGTTGATTAGTTTCCACACTCTGACTATTAACTTCTCCATTTTCCCAGTCTCTATGCCAGACTAAATCCCCTGCAATGTATGTGGCTATAACATTTAAGTCATCATCCAGCATGATAAAATCTGCATCTGTGTCAAAGTCAAGCGTGCCTTTCCTGTCAGTTATATTTAGTAACTCTGCTGGATGAAGGGAAGCAGCATCTAAGGCCTGCTCTATTGAACAATCAGTATTCTTTTTCAGGTTTTGAACACACTTTGGTATTGTTGCTATACTGAAAAGAAAATCAGTTCAAATTAAAATTATTTAAGTAGCTGTAATTTTCAATAGTAAGATTAGGGTAAAATGAATGCAGAACATTCTTTAAATCTATGCTAGCATACAGACTGAAAATTGACGATAACAAACTTGAATTGAATAAGATTCATTGCGGATACACCTACGCAATTGGTAGACAAAATCGAAGTCTAATTATCTCCCCTGAATCAATTCTGAAAGGAATGAAATTCTTTAAAATCTCAATATGTCTTAAATCTAAACATCTCCCTCTGGTTGTTTTGAGGTGATACAACTTAATGGTGAGAAAAAAAAAATAAGTCTGATTATCTCCCTTTAATGATATTCACTAGCAATGGACACTCCATCTGATAAGTTTCATTAGCAATTGGCAATGAATGATTGTAGGCAGTACATGTACATACCTGTTAACAATCCTTGGTAGCAAAGCTCAAGATTTTGATTTTTTAAGTCTGACAGAAGTTGGACAAAAAAGCTGTATTTTCAACCCATTGTCAAACTGCATTTTTATGTTAATTGAGGGCACTAGCATGTGTAATTAAATACCTAGCTTGACTGTTTAATCACAATGATCAGGCCAATGATGGCAATTAACCTTCAATTAACACTTATACATGAGAAATTAATACCCTATCTAGTTGACAAACCCCCAAAACACCAAAAATATTTTATCTCTGCACAAAAAAATTATATGTTAAAAAAAAAATAGAGGAGACATTCATGCAATGAGAAATTAACCTTCCACAGAGTGTGTTGGTGCCAGCAATTACTGCCTTTTTATCCATGATTTCTACCAGCTGTGACCCCATGTGATGTTGACCTATAGGTAACCCCATGGCTGGAATGGCATCCGTAACTATGATGAAACCTGTAATTAATAGTGAAAGTTTGAAATTATCAAGTTAAATCAGCCATAAAGGCTTACAGGTAGAACCTAAGATAAAGCATCAATTGTATAAAATCAGTCTTCAATCTTTAAAAATGTAAAAGTGCAAGCTGTAGTGAATATAATTTTTTTTAGCCAACTGACTAGTTAATGAACTACCATATTGTGTGTACTTTTAAAATTTCACATGTTTTTTATGAAAGCCACAATAACGTGTAATAAAAAGCTACGCCGATCTCAGCATGATACGACCGCAACATGTTGAACCCTGTACATTTTAGGCCCAATATGGATAGTCAATTGTTCTGGATGGTGGACTGACAAAGGTTTTTGACACATTCAGCTTTTGGTGGACTTTCCACTCACATATTAAAAGCCTATTGTGGATTGTTGAGCAAAACATTTTTCAAAAAAAAGTATTGATTTTGGCCCCTAATTGCGTTGGAAAAGTGGAAAAAGGGGGGGTGCAAAAATTAATTCTCAATTTTGTATTCGCCATTAGACAAGAACAACCATGCAAAAAAAAGTTCAAAATTGTATCGCAAATAAAAAAGTTCGCTATTGGACCCTAATTACGTAATAAGGGGAAAAAGGGGGTGGTCGCAAAAATTAATTCTGAATTTTGTATCCACTATTTGACAAGAAAAACATGCAAAAAAAAATTTCAAAATCAGACCACAAATAAAAAAGTTTCGATTTTGGCCCCTTTTGACCCCTAATTACTTAATGGGGAAAAAGGGTGGGCACGAAAATTCATCCGGTTCAATCTTTTATTGTAAGAAACAATCTTAACAATTTCACAGTAATAGGCCAACTAGGATTAAAGTTATAGTAAAAACAAACTCAATATTTGAATTTTTTGCCCCTTTGGGCCCCTAATTTCGAAAAGAAACAAAGGGGGACCCCCAAAATCATTCCCATTCATCCTTTTATGGTAAGGAACATTATTGCCAAATAACAAAGCAATGGGATAACTAGAACTAAAGTTATCGTGCCAACAAATATAAAAGTAGCATTTTTGGCCCCTAATTTTGAAACCAAAAATGGGGGGACCCCCAAAGTCAATCCCATTCATCCTTTTATGGTAAGAAACATCATTGTCAAATTTCATAGCAATTGGATAACTAGAACTAAAGTTATCATGGTAACACTAAAGTTAACAGACAACGACGACAACGACGCCCCGAATACAACGACAGCATCATACCATTATAGCAATTTTTTTGCGGTCATATAAAAATTGTGAATAATACATGTAAAACCAAGGTTGATGTTTTTATCATTAATAAAACTGACAGTTTTATAGACTTTTACACTTTTAATGTGAAGTTGTTCTCAAAAACCGTGCCAGCAAACCTTGATTGGTGTACATTGTTAACTACTGTAAACATGGAATTTGTGAGCTTTAGGTGCTGACACATTATATAATACTGATTTAAGGTGGTTCAGGGGTCTATAACTTAGCATTTTTTTTTTACATCTTGCAACTTTTTAGTCTGCTTTTCAATTTAAAAAAAGATGCAAAATGTTATTCTTTATTTCATTTGATTAATGAAATAAACACAACGAAAATATTTAAAATAAATTAAGATTTTTTTCTTTAAAATTCTATTTTCTTAAGAGATTAATGGCAAGAAAATGTTTGACAGTTTTTATATAGAAATGTGTAGGAAAAATAAGTTTTTCTTAAATATCTAGAAAATATCTAAATCCAATTTTTGTGTTTTTCAAAAATTTATTTAAATGGCTTCTCATTTGTGAAATATTACCAAACTCTGATGGGTTTCCAAATCAAAATGGGAGTTTAAAGATGCTAAATGAGACTTTTCCCTAATATATAATCTATTGAAAAATAAAACTATATGTCATCAACTTCTCAAGGTCATAAATCTGAAGAAATGAGTGTGCCCCCCCCCCAATTTTTGGTGCTTTTTTTTCCAAGTTCATCTATAAAAGTTTCATTGTACAAAGTTTAGATATACCCCTGAACTACCATAAGAGTTATAGCAGATACAACATATTTAAAATATGAAGAAACCCTTAGGACAGCAATTTTAAGTGCATAAGTGCAACAGTCAGACAGACAGACTTAATCTATACTTAATAAAAGATAAAAGTTTATCAACATTACAAATATGAAATGTACCTCTAGGATTGGTCCTGAATGCCATTCTGACTGCTGCAGGATGGGTGTGGACCCCATCACTGATCAGACCATAGTACACCTGTCTGTCTGTCAGGAACTTGCTGGTTAACAGTCCTATCAAATGAGGATCTCGATGGTGAAACTAAAGAAAAACAACATAGAACAATTTTTTATACTCTTAAGTACATTTTTGAGTCATTAATAAATCTTGTTTTAATATTTCATTGAAAATCAAAAGAATTGGCATATGATTGGATACAATTTAGTACGTTTTAGGTTCAACACTATCCACTTTTGAATATGTATAAATGTATTATCATTGACTCAAGATATCCTTGGCATTAAACAGATGAGTTAAAGAGACAAGGCTCCATGTCTAATAGCATCAAGGATTAAACAAGTGTGTTATTCATATGACTTTATGTCTAATAAAATTGATGATTGAACAAGTGTGTTATTCATGTGACTTTATGTCTAATAAAATTGATGATTAAACAAGTGTGTTATTCATGTGACTTTATGTCTAATAAAATTGATGATTGAACAAGTGTGTTATTCATGTGACTTTATGTCTAATAAAATTGATGATTGAACAAGTGTGTTATTCATGTGACCTTATGTCTAATAAAAATTGATGATTGAACAAGTGTGTTATTTATGTGACTTTATGTCTAATAAAATTGATGATTAAACAAGTGTGTTATTCATGTGACTTTATGTCTAATAAAATTGATGATTGAACAAGTGTGTTATTCCTGTCAGAATCCTTCTTTAATGAATACAATAAAGGAGGCTTCCTCAGCGAACCCACCTCTCACCTCACAAGGTCACTTTTTAAGTAGATTTTAACACATATTTAATGAGGTTGCTGACCATTTTGATGAATTTTTAAGGGAGGTTGTTTTTAACAAAATGGAGGTCGGAAGTCGCCTATAAAAAGAACATTTCTGACACAACAGGAGCCCTATAAATGTTAATCTTTAGGGTTTTGATGGTCAATCTTATGGTTTTTCTGTTTTCATTTACTTACAGATTCCATGGCATTGAACAGGTGTGTTATACAAGAGGCTCCATGTCTTATAGCATCTTCACCCTCTACTAAATTAGCAGTGGAATGTCCTACAATAGAATATCACAACCTGTTCACACAAACCAAATTTAATTTAAATTACTCGTGCATTTGGATTGAAAAGATGAGAAAATGTCATGTTCATAAAAACATTGTCATTCACTAGCAGCTATTTTTTCAAAAACATAATGCTCTGAAAAAGCTGGAATATATTTGGCTTAAATTAGGACTTAGTAAAAGGATGTGCAACTAAAATAGCTGAATATAATACAGCTAATAAATTATCCCAGTTGTGATCCTTTAAAAACCCATACAATTGTTCTATAATGAAAATAAAAAGCTTCGCCGAGCGCAGCATGATACAACCGCAACATGTTGAACCCTGTTTGTTTTAGGCCCAATATGGATAGTCAATTGCTCTGGACACATTTAGCCCATCGTGGACTGACAAAGGTTTTTGAAACATGCAGATTTTAAGGGAGGTTGTTTTTAACAAAATGGAGGTCGGAAGTCGCCTATAAAAAGAACATTTCTGACACAACAGGAGCCCTATAAATGTTAATCTTTAGGGTTTTGATGGTCAATCTTATGGTTTTTCTGTTTTCATTTACTTACAGATTCCATGGCATTGAACAGGTGTGTTATACAAGAGGCTCCATGTCTTATAGCATCTTCACCCTCTACTAAATTGTCCTAAGCCAGGAATCCTTGACAAAGCTTTCGTTTGTACTTGTCTTTTTATGTTTTCTGTTCCTTGTTTAAGAAGGGGGTCTATCTGTGACTATTTCAGGGCTGGATTTGAATTATATGCATCTTATTTAGACCATGGGCCAATTGCATAACCGCGAGCAGTGCCAAATGGCCTCGTTGAAGGCTGCTGGCGGTTGTCCATTGTGGTTTTTCTAAATTGCTGTTTAATTGTGGGCTGTGTCGCGTACACTTATTCCACATCTCTTTATTTTCTATTTGGTGGACTTTCCACTCAAATTTTAAAAGGAATTATTTTTTTTCCAAAGGAGATCAAAATAAAACCACAAATAAAAAAATTTCGATTTTGGCCCCTAATTACATTATAGGAGGAAAAAGGGGGGGGGGGGTTGCAAAAATTTATTCTAAATTTTGTTTCTGCTATTTGACAAGAACAAACATGCAAAAAAAATTTTCAAAATCGGATCAATCACAAGTAAAAAAGTTTCAATTTTGGTCCCTTTTGGCTGCTAATTACGTAATGGGGGAAAAAGGGGGTTGCAAAATCAGTTCTCAATTTTGTATTTTATTTGACAAGAACAAACATGCAAAAACAATTTTCAAAATCGGACCACAAATTAAAAAGATTCAATTTTGGCCCCTTTCGGCCCCTCATAACATAACGGGGAAAAAGATGGGTGCAAAAATTCATACCGTTCATTCTTTTATTGTAAGAAACATTCTTCAATAAAAAGCTTCGCCGAGCGCAGCATGATACGACCGCAACATGTTGAACCCTGTACATTTTAGGCCCAATATGGATAGTCTATTGCTCTAGACACATGCAGCCCATGGTGGACTGACAAAGGTTTTTGACACATGCTTCTCTGGTGGACTTTCGACCCAGGGGGTAAAAATATAAATTTTCAATTTTGTATTCTACTCTTGCAAAAAAATTGTCAAAATCGGACAAGTATTAAAAGAAATTCAATTTCGGCCCCTTTTGGCCCCTTATTATGTAACAGGTGAAAAAGTGGTGGGGTTACAAAAATGATTTCTCAAATTTGGATTCACTACTTGACAAAAATAAACTTGCAAAAAAAAATTTCAAAAACAAACCAGAAATAAAAAAGTTTTGATTACGGCCCCTTTTGGCCCCTAATTACAAAACAAGTGAAAAAGGGGATGGTCACAAAAATTAATTCTCAAATTTGGATTCACTACCTGACAAGAATAAACTTGCAAAAAAAAAAATTTAAATCGGACCACAAATAAAAAAGTTTCGATTTTGGGCCCATTTGGCCCCTGATTACGTAATAGGGGAAAAAGGGGGGTCGCAAAAATTAATTCTTAATTGTGTAAATGAGCTGAACATTTAAGCAAGCAACAGCTTCTCTCTACCTGCTATAGTTTTCATTTCATAGGCCAAAAACATGAAAAAACATTATTTAGGGCTGTAGCTGACAACTTCAACACTATGGATTTTTTTGTAGAGCTAAATGAGCTGAACAATTAAGCAAGCAACAGCTTTTTGCTATCTGCAATAATTTTCATACTATAGGGCAAAAACATGAAAAAATGCTATTTTTCACCTTTAAGGGGTCGTAACCCCTATAAGGGGTCTTCTGACAACTTCGACCAAATGGAGACTTTTGTAGAACTTTTGATCCTGAAGCATCAGGGTGGCATCAGATTTCATCTATCCCTTATACTTTTTGAATTACAAGCCAAAAACAGTAGTCTGACCCCCCTGGTCTATTTTTAGCCACGGTGGCCATGTTTTTTGACGAATCAGAAATTGAAACATTACTATAGTGCAGGACACCCTAATGATCAATCATACCAAGTTTCATTGAATTTTGTTCAGCAGTTTCAGAGGAGAAGATTTTGAAAAAGTTATTGTAAGAACAAACAAAAAAATTAAAATTTTGGCCCCTTTTGGCCCTTAATTTCCAAACGAAAAAAGGGGGGACTCCCAAAATCAATCCCATCCATCCTTTAATGGTAAGAAATATCATTGTCAAATTTTATTGCATTTGGATAACTAGAACTAAAGTTATAGTGTATACACTAAAGTTAACAGACAACGACGACGACGACAAAGACAACGACAAAGACAACGACAACGACGACAGCATCATACCATTATACGTCCGCAAATTTTTTGCGGCCGTATAAAAATTTCACAACAATAGGCCAACTAGGACCAAAATTATGGTGGAAACAATAAAATATTTGAATTTTTTGCCCCTTTTGGACCCCTAATTTTTAAACAAATAAAGAGGGAACCCCCAAAATTTATCCCATCCATTCTTTCATGGTATGAAATATTACTGTAAAATTTAACAGCATTTGGTAAACCAGAACAAAAGTTATTGTGGGAACAAACAAAAAAGAAGCATTTTTGGCCCCTAATTTCTTAACAAAAAATAGAACAACCCCCAAAATCGATCCCATCCATCCTTTTAAGGTAAGGAACATCACTGTCAAATTTCATAGCAATCAGATAACTAGAACTAAAGTTATTGTGGGAACACTAAAGTTAACAGACAAAGCAGATGACGCGGAAGACGACTACGACAGCATCATACCATTATACGTCCACAATTTTTTTGCGGTCGAATAAAAACATTGGGAAGGGGGGGTTGGCTTAGTGGTCTAAGGCGCTGGTTTAAAATACCACACTTTAGATCACTAGTTGATTCCATCTCAGATGGTGTTCTAGTCCCATAAGTAATTGCAAAAATGGGACTCCTCGACCTGTATTTAATTATGTTTGTCAGTTACATACCAAAGTTGGTGGTTAGCTTTGGGTACTCTGGTTTACTCCATCATCAAAACTGACAGGTGCGTTAAGAAGGGCATCCCAAACAAAATTTGAGAATGGAAAACCCAAAATATCTTTTCAATCAAATTCTAAAATGTTTACCTAAGGAAACTGTGATGCCTTCTTTCACTAGGTTTTCGATCACATCTTTGGAGTTTTCCAATTCTGGTGCTAGCGTAACTAGAGCTACATCCTTCAATGTCCCATACAGTTTTTTCACATCAGTAATGCCGTTAGGAAAGGTTCGTAAATTTTCTTCCATATGTGCCCCCTTTTTGGCAACAGATATAAATGGCCCTTCAAGATGTGAACCTGAATAGTAGAGAAGTGTTGTCTTTTTAAACATTTCTTTCTCATGTTTGTTTCTATGATTAAATGTTTGAAACCCATTTTTTTTTAATACAATTATATTTTTACAGCATTATAAAGGGGTGCATATGAAAAGTAAATTGCAACAAAGATTGTGTAGAACAATTGTTAACTGTGCTCAATTAACATTTTATCTGTAAATGACTCTTCACAAACCCATTTGCTTATTTATAACCACTAGTCACATTTAAGACTGCAGATTGTTTCTATTAAAGAATTCAAAATTACTTTTGTGCCTTGTTTTGAGGATGTTGTGTCATACACCCTTAGTATCTTATTGTCTTCTCTATTATCACCATCTCTAAAATTGCATTCATTTCAATGTCTTTGAGTTTTATTTTGAGAATGAAAAGTAATTCTGTAATTCTATATCTAACAAGTCATTAGTTAATTACCTAAGATTCCTGCTCCATTTTTATTCCCTTCTCTCTTTTTAATCTTTGGGGCAATCTGCATAAAATAAAATATGACATATAACTTTATAAGGACCCTCTCTGGCTTATTCTTGATTTCTAAATTATGACCTGGAAAAAGAAAAACTATAATAATTTTAAGAACAACATAATTGAAAAATTTGGCAGTGCAAAAATTAACAGCTATAAATGTATACAATATATATTAAGGAATTACATCCCATTTGCTGTTTATACCATATACATTGTACATACAAATTAAAGGAGGTTGAATGTATAAAATAAAGGACTATTATCTTATACTTTTCATTAAAGTAATTAAATCTACTTATTTCAAGTTAGCCAAAATCAAAAAATGCTGTGAGCTAGCTCACAAAAGGATACGCCCACTTCATATTGAACCCCTTGTTGAAAAAACAAACTAAAGACTAATTGTCTCCCCTGAATGATTTCCAAGAGAAATGAGATTTTTTGTGAAGGAGTAACATCATAATATCTCATACTTTTCATTAAAGTAATTAAATCTAGTTATTTCAAATTAGCCAAAATCAAAAAATGCTGTGAGCTTTCTCACAAAAGGATACACCCACTTCATATTGAACCCCTTGTAAAAAAAACTTAAGTCTAATTATCCCCCCTGAATGATTTCCAAGAGAAAAGAGATTTTTACTAAAGGAATTACATCATATGATATAATTCCTTCATGATAAGCTTCATCAAATCCATCCAGTGGTTTAGGAAGAGTTGTCCTTATGTTGATAGAGGGGTTGATTCCAATATACCTCAATCCAAACTTTGTTTGAGGGGGTATAAAAAGTTACATTGTAATCATCCAATATAACCAATCATTCATTGAATATTTACTAAAAATTTAAATTCACCATTTCACTATGAGTACCTTTCTGTAAATTTCTTCTTTAGATGATATAATTGTAGGACAGAATGATGTAACTCCATGAGACAGTAACCCCTTAGCAACTCTTTGTAAACCTTCTTCAATTGTGTCAAGGTCACGAGAGAAATCAACACCAAAAGCCCCTGAAAATACAAACTACAGTAAGTATTAGATTGACTATTAATCAGATAAGTGCTATAGACTATTATATTAATATTTTCTATTTGAACAAAACTGGTATCAATTCTACCATTAAATAAAATAATAAGAAGTACTAGAATTATTGTATCACTGGGGACTTGCTTTTGGCCTTTGGAGTCGAGCAAGTGCCTTTAGTCTGAATGTGACAAAACCCATATCTTTTTAAAATAAGATCTGAAACCTTTATTTCTTGAGTAATTGCTATGATACGATAAATTAATTCAGAAAGGTATTAAAATATGTATATATGTTTATGAAAAAAGAAATCAGTGGCTTCTTATCTATTTTCATATTGTTTTCTGTACAAAACATAATTTACTGAGAATACAATAGATTACAAATCACCTTACAATTAGATTAAATACTGTTTTACTGTTTTACAATACACATGTTTTTGAAATTAAATGTGGAATAAATTTTTTTTTCAATCACTCCCTTACTTTGTAGTATAAACATACTCATGTTATATATTGTACAGTAACATTTATAGACCTACCATTGATCTGTATATCTATAAAGCCTGGACATATGAGGACATTATTACAGTTGATGTGTTCATCAGGAGGCAGCTTTTCCTCAAAGAACAATTTTTCTTCATTGACAATCTTTCCATCTCTGACGTATAGGTTTTCTTTTATAATTTTGCTGTCTCGTAATAATTTACAGTTATAAAACCTGTAGATCTTTCCTTTCTTACTAGGCATTTTCTGTTCACCAAAAAAATAATAATATATCAACAAGAATTCTTCATTTATCCAATTAAAAATTCTAATTAAGAAAAAAAAATCATGAAAATAAAAGTGGTTGCATGAACAAATGTTAGCAAATCATTTCATAAACTGCAAATGATATTCAAGAGCACTGGTTCGATGATAATAATAAAAGGTGTTGCACGGTTGCTCTTAAAAAGGTAAACAAAACAAATGTTTTATAGATGGTAAAACCACATTTAAAAGGTAAAATCCAAATAAGAAAATCACAATAAAAGGTAATTATCTATCTGTTCTCGTCAGTTGATGTGTCTACATCTTTTTCTTACAGCCCCTGAGGAAGGACTTGAAGTCCGAAAGTTTGGGCATCTCTTTATCTATTATTTCATTGCCTTGATGTATGGACACCTTAAAGCATAATAAGGACTTTTGCAGATCTGTTAAGGCTAAACATTTAAGCAAGCTACAATTCCTTTCAATCTTTAAGAAAATAAAAAGCATTTCAAAACACAGCATGATATAGTTCTATTGCTCTCTAACTTGCCAGGGTTTTAACAGGATGTCATTGAACCCAATGAAGAAAATGCCCGAAAATTAAGCGCTGAGTTAAAAAGCTTCCTGATATGATTTTTTAATGTCATTGTAAGTTTTATAGCTATTCAAGTGGGGGGATTCTAAGATTTATGCCTTAAATTTTCAACTTTTATTTAATAACATAAATCACATTTTTACTATTTTTGATCTTGACCTTTTATAATATAGCAAAGCTCAGGATAAGAAATTAGTAAAGGTGACTGTGTTGTCTTATGCAGTTGACAACATTTTAAAAGAAAACAAAAGCATTCAAAATTTATTTTCCTTTAATTTATATTAAATCCTGTATGTTTGAGGTCTAATATGGATAATTATATTGCTTTGGACACATGTAGTGTATCTTTGGTGAACTAGCTTTCAATGAAAAAACTAATTTTGGCTTTTACTATCAATGTACAGCCCTTTGGTATCAAGCATGGAGTAAGCATGTTGACAGAAGGTTGTTGCATGGCAACCATGTACAACTGCGCTGCTCCGGCTTTGGCATATTGTAATTCTAAGGTCTACAATCCCAGGCTAAACTAACAGGGGGTGCATGGGCTTCTTAGAAACTATAATTCCTTTTGGGTTCTAGTATTCGGAGATATTTTTTGTTGTGCCGTCTATGCAATCCCTTTTTGGATCTAATGTATTTGGAGAAATTTTTTGTTGTGCCGCCTACAAGTGGCACATCCAAATACAAGATCTCAAAAGAGATTAAAGAAACTATACAGTAGCTATATACCCAGATAGCAGGAAGTAATCGGACTGATATCGGCATTCTATCATCACCATCGGCATCCTATCGGCATTGGCCAAGTTGTGTTGGGCCAATATCGGCCAATAGCATTCGACCAACTGTTGGCTTTAAGGAATCAGGCCAACAATGGCCCAAAGTAGTGAGCCCAACCTATTGTTTTCTGAAATCGGGCCAATTATTGGTAGCCAAAACCTTTTATGGCTGAAATTGGTCCGATTTTGGCCCAATATTGCCACTTTTTGTATATTCTACAATAATTATAAAATTTGGAAAAGGTCGTAAAATGTTCTTATTTAACTAAAAACACTATTATAATCATAAAATATACTTAATTTTATCTTACCTTTATAATTATTTCAGGTTAACCGATTTAATTGAATGTACTAGTGTTTTAGTTAAATATACTAAAATTAAAACCTGAGATGAAAGACAAGTATGAATAAATAATTACTTCAATTAATAATTTGTTTCTATGCATTATTTATATTTTTTTATTTTCGTTTTATTTAGTACCCACAATGCGTGTACTATTTTTATAATAACTCGACAATACGCGTGTCTAGTATCAAAATCGTAGACTAATCACTCCCTAGTGATCCAGATGTGCTGATAAGAAGTGAACGTGTGCATGTGTGTGTACTATCAAATTGCGTTAAGTTTTATGTTGTCACAGTTGTGTATAATTTGAATTCTCTGAGACGAGACATTGTTGTAATTGTGAGTATTATATGTTATATTATAAGCCTTTGTCTTTGCACATACATGTTAACATTTCAAGATTAAAAATAAGACAATAGGAAATGCATATTGATCTGCTTCATATATTATTTTCTCTCCTTGTTTACTCTTGAGAAGTCTAATTTATAGAATGTATAAATTAAAAAAGAAATCGTCCAATTCCATTAAGTTTTGACAGTCATATTTTTCTGGTAGTTTTCATGTGTGTTTTATTTTATTTTAGATACAATAATTAGAAGTCGTGGTATTCCACAACAGAATCATACAGTCGGATATCATTATGGACTTTTTATTAAACTATTGGAAAAATCTTAATTAAAATAAAGGAATATTTAAAACATTTTATAATTTAAGAGCAGGGACCAATAAAAAGCCTTAATAAGCATAATCAGCTAGCCATTGGGAGGCGATCGGCTATTGGGGAGCCGATATCGGCCCAATAACAAACCAAACATTAAACATATTGGCATGCGATTGGCAACTGGGTAGCTGATATCGGCCCAACGCGGAACCAAACAATCGAAATGATATCGGCCCGATGAGCAAAATGTTATTGGGCCAATATCGGCAGCCAATGTTGACCCGATATAACAGCCGATAAACAGCCAATATTGGGCCGATATCTCCTTGCTATCTGGGTATAAATTTGGACTAATCATGATCTAGTCCAGATAATAATGACGTCTTTCTGTGGTTTTGGTATATTGGACATTTTTTTAGATCCCCAGAAAAAGAAGCCAAACGTCAAAAATCATAAAAGGCTTCCCAGATGGCATAATTATTTGGACTTATCATGATCCAACTTGTTATGAGGTCAAAGGTATAGATCTTCAATATGATTATGAATATTACCTTTGGCGTTAACTTTAAATGGAGACAACTTATCAGCTACAAGTCTTATCAGCTTGTTTATAAGAAAATGGGTCATTTGTCAAATGTCATCGTTAAATTGGAAGGAAAACATAATGTTTCTCTTATCAGTTCTAAGCACACATGGGCGCAGCCATCTTGATTTTGCTTTTTAAGACATTATCCTTCATTGGTCAATAAAAATAGAAGCCAATCAAACTTGTCCTACTTTACTGACATAGGACAAAATGTCAGAGAAGCCAAGGCTACTCAGTCTGAAAAATCCCAAATATGATTTTAAATATTTAGCAAAATCTTTTTCAAAAACACTTTTGATTATAACAGGAGCAACACTTTTAACGTAATTATTATTTTTGTTCTACTTAAAAAAGAACTTAAATATTTTTGTTCATTTTCAAAGAAAAATAAACACAGCTTGCAGCTAGGTCATCTACAAGGACTTACTCCACTCTATCAATATTTTCTTAAGGCAGTGGTTTCCGTACAAACATGTGCCCATGTACAAACCTTTCACTTATCTCAGACTCATTATCACAATCCATCAGATCTAATATGAGGCAGGTTTAACCTGTGACGCTCCCAAAGTTAATTAATGTATAGATAATATATTTTACAAGGGAAAATAATTTTTTTCATTAAGTTGCAATATTATCGCGTAGGCTTTAGCCTAAAATCGGACGAAGTCAAAAATAAGAAAGATGATGAAAATTAAAAAAACGATTAAAAGCTGAATGGCGCCAAGGGACAATGCTCTATTGACATTTCAACCATTATCGCCCCCTTCAGGAGCTTATAATTTTTAGATCGGACCATTGATCAAAATATTACCTGCCTGTTAATAAAGAATTATTACAATGTATATATTAAAGTTAATCTTGAACATTATTATTTCAATTTAGGCACATAACAATCTGTAAATCAATTATTAACCATGCAATGAAATTATAACTATTATTTAACATATTTTTGAAGTCTTTTAGTTTACGAGTATTGAATATTTCTTTCAAACGTTAAAACATCAAAAATATATTTATAGGCCTGGTTGGCCGGCTTGCCTAAGGCACAAATTTAAATACCACACAATTGATTGTTGTCAATTAACTATGCAGGTAGTGGATGGAGTCTAAACACTCTGACTCAGTTCTACTTTGTGATTAGGGTTGTTAGTTACCTACGTAAGCTCGTTGGTTTCCTCCTCCTTTAAGACTGACTGCCCTAAATAGCCCATGTGCGTTGAAAAAGTTATTAAACACCAACGCACACACTGACTCTTCTCCTCTGAAAATGCTGATGGGATTGCTTTGAAACACTGCAAACTTCTATGGAAAGCCCAGGGGTTCAAATTAGCACTGGTCTGAGGCCCAGGGCCTTCTATTTTTATTCAGGACCTTTGAAATTCTTTTTACAAAAGTCCTGGACCTGCATGCATTTACAGTAGCTCTTTTTGATGTCTTTTCATGTCTTTGTGAATGTTTTAATGTGTCTTGTGTTGAAAATGAATATCATTTCATACTTGTATGTCCTGCCAATAGAGCATTAAGACTGAAGTTTTTACCTAAATATTTTTGTTCATGGCCAAATACGACTAAATTAAGATATAATATTGTCTGGTAATTCCAAAGTTATAATTGTACTTTATTCATTATGTCTCTCCTGTTGTTCGTCATATGTCACTATATTATACACTGTAATTGCGATATAGCATATAATGCTTTTTGCAAATAAAGACATTCATTTATCAAAAAAAAAGGAAATTACCATCTGGTGGACTTATAACCTGGAACTTCAAAAAGTCCTGAATCTTTTGCTCTCAAATGTTAGTTTGACCCCCTGAAGCCATTTTATCATTTATTCCAAATTCAATATATCTCATATATATAAGATTTCTCATATAGTTTATAAGATATCTAATATAGGGTATAAGATATCTCATATAATTTTCTTCATAAAATATCTTATAAACTGTATAAGATATCTCATAAAGTAAATAAGATATAATCTTATAAAGTTTAGATATATTATATAATTTATATGATATCTTATAAAACAACATATCAGATATTTCATAAAAAAAGTATTTAAGATATCTTATAAAGAAAATTGTATGATATATCTTATAGATTATGTAAGATATAAACTTTATAAGATACTAAGATACATTATAAACTTTATAAGATATCAAGATATCTTATAAACTTTATAAGAAATCTTATATATTAAGTTATTAGATATCTCATATAATTTTCTTTATAAAGTATATACTTTCTTATAAGAAGTTTATAATATATCTGAAAAAAAGATACATTGGTGAAACGGTTCAACCTTTCAACAAACGTATGAATACATTGGTGAAACGGTTCAACCTTTCAACAAACGTATGAATACATTGGTGAAACGGTTCAACCTTTCAACAAACGTATGAATCTACATCGCAGCGATTACAAATGCAAACCAGACATCCCTGTCAGTCGCCATCTCAGATCCAATGGGCACAGCCCAGATGATCTCTCTAGGTTGTCCATCACCATCATTGACCACAATCCGTCTTGGTCAACCTATGAAAGGCAAGCTCGGGAAAGTTTCTGGATTAAAACATTAGAAACGAGAAATCCCTACGGAATAAACGAGAAAATCTAGATAGTGGATTGATTTGTATCATTAAATATTCCAGTTTCCATCTCACTTTGAACATCTTCATTTTGTATTCATTTCATCATCATTTCTTTTGTTTCCCTCCCCACCTCCACATTTCATTTGTCATCATCATTTGGTGTTCATTTCACCATCATTACATGTTCATTTGTCTCTGCCGTTTCGTGTTCATCTCTTGATGTGACCAAAGTCACCTACCCAATTGTTTTAAATTATACATATATCTATCTCAATCTGTTTCTGCTGTTGCAATTTGTATTGTTTCATTTTCCCCTTCAAAATTTACTGTTCTTTTGTTTTCCCATCCCAACCCATTTTCCATTTGTCATCATCGTTTCGTGTTCGTTTTGTTGTCCTTTTCGTGTTCGTCGTCTCTGGATGGCATGTGGGGCGTTAAACACCTACTCACTCACTATTTATTTGCATTGTACATATGTTCTTATTTTTATGATCATTTACCTGTCCAGTAAATTTCAGCATGCTCCGATTTTGACTAGTTTGTTTAGAATGACCTGTTTTTAAGTAAGGTTATTATGTTATTGTGTTTGAAAATTGTTTATTATAGGTATAAAACCACTAATTCCCAGTCCCATTGCTTTCTATGTTAAATTGGACATTTCTAAAATGCTGTAGATTTTTTGTTTAAAGTTCAAATAAAGTGTCAATAGTCTTATTTCAATGCAAAATAATTTGGCTCACTCCAGTTCAAAAACTAGCACATCATACATTGAATAACGGGAAAAACTGGTTCCCGGTTTAAATCATCTTGAACGTCCGGTACTTTCTAGTCATGTTTCTGGCAAGAATGAGACCCCAAGTAAAAGTAATCCTAAAAATTGACACTTAACATATATATGAACAAACATGGGCTCAAATTGTTTCTAAGATGTTCATCTTTCAAATAAAAGCTCATTTAATGATTTGCATGCAATAGTTTTAGCTGGGTCAATACTTTAATGGAACTATATTGTCTCAAAATAGGAACTATATTCAGGTTCGTCCTCTACCGGATTGCGAATTAGTGGTTTTATACCTATAACAGAAAAAAACCTCTTTAATACTTGATAATTATCCTTTTTTACATAAATTGGTTTATTGCGACAAATAAAAACCTATTTTTATGTATGTTTCTTCGAAACTTTAGCTACCGCGGGCCAACTTTTAGACCATATACTTTAATGCGATTAACCAAAAAATCCTGATTTACTAAAAATACCATTTTGGAGGAAAAGTGGAAAATATTAACTGTTTTCTTACAACTGGACTGAACATTTGCATTTGTTTGTTTATTAATTATACATTTCTTATGTCTTTTCCTGCAAAAGTAAAACATAATGTCATTTATAATGAAAATAATAGGTTAAAGGGCCCTCCCCCTTTTTTTGGGCAAATACATACCAAAAACCTTAAAAATCACACTAGGATATTTTCTTTAAGCTTTAAAACATGCTAGATGCCACACAAGACCTTAATGTTTTTAAAAAGTCACTTTAAAAAAATTGTTGTATAGAAAAATATTAGAAACAATGCCTAAAATTACCAAAACTCATTACACGTATCAAATTACATTGCACAAAACTGAATGTTTATAACTAATTTTTCAAGACTGAAATAAATAAGGGGACTAAATGCAGTATTTGCAATCTTAAGACACATAAATCATTCAGTTTCTCTATTCTTTTCTTCTACTTGTTAAAAATATCCTTAAAAACATCCTTTTCATTTCAATACTGCACTGCATTTGAGCCATGTTACCTAATAGAGGGTGAATTTTGTGCTCAGAAAAACAGATTTTGCCAAGCCATTCATCTATTAGCTACTAAAATGCTAAGCATAGTTACTCAGGATCTCAAAAAAGACAATTTTGTTTAAAAATAACAAAAGAAAAGGAAAGCAAACAGTTTTCTAAATTCAGTGGTGAATATTAATAAAGCGCACTTAGGCGCATTATGTCAAACATATATTTTGCCAATAATGTAATTTCTATAAGCCATATCTGTTGAAAACTGACATAAAATGGCTAAGTGAGATTGTTTTAAGTTATTTGGATCAGCAAAATCTCATTCCATGAAGTTTAGGGTCTTTTGGAAATTTGTAAGCCAGATAAATACCCAAAAATGGAAATTTTGAGAGATTAGACAATTTATGGGCAAAATTTTTCAAAAATGTACAACATATGCTGTTTTGGTAGTTTTTCCATATTATTCACATAATGTCCAAACTGTTTACAAAGAAAAAGTAGCTTTTTTCAGGAAAAAAGTTTTCTCAGCCATCCAATACAAGGTATTAAACCACTAATTCCCAGTCCCATTGCTTTCTATGTTAAATTGGACATTTCTGAAATGCTGTTGATTTTTTGTTTAAAGTTCAAATAAAGTGTCAATAGTCTTATTTCAATGCAAAATAATTTGGCTCACTCCAGTTCAAAAACTAGCACATCATACATTGAATAACGGGAAAAACTGGTTCACGGTTTAAATCATCTTGAACGTCCGGTACTTTCTAGTCATGTTTCTGGCAAGAATGAGACCCCAAGTAAAAGTAATCCTAAAAATTGACACTTAACATATATATGAACAAACATGGGCTCAAATTGTTTCTAAGATGTTCATCTTTCAAATAAAAGCTCATTTAATGATTTGCATGCAATAGTTTTAGCTGGGTCAATACTTTAATGGAACTATATTGTCTCAAAATAGGAACTATATTCAGGTTCGTGTTCGTCCTCTACCGGATTGCGAATTAGTGGTTTTATACCTATACTGATGAAGGACATACGAATGTCTGAAATATCTATAATCTTTAAATTATTTAACATCAATTGGTTATGTTGTGTACATTTTCTAGACCCTATTGAAAAAAAAGATTATATAAGATATCTTTATATTAAATGAGATATCTTGAAGTTAGAATACCTAGTTAGAGGGCATGTCATATTAGGATGTCCTTTACAAAGATAGTACAAATGTTTGCTTCAAACTGGTCTAGCTAGGTACATCGAAAAAGGTGCTTAACCTAAAAATATACACACACATAATTTTTTCCTATGTTAGTACTCTTTTTTCTTCATAAAATATTTATAATTTTCTCATTTCTATTTTGTGTATTACAGAAGATATCTAATAAAACAACAGATGATAAAATATGAAGAACGAGACAGAGAAGAAATGATAAGAGAAAGACATCAATTTGAATACATGAAGTTAAAATACCAGAAAGAAAAACAGTTTCTTGAAGAAAAGAACAAAAGGGTGAACTCCATGTAGTTGTCATATTGGAAATTTTTTTTTAAGATCAGAGATAATGTGTGATCATGCATTAAAAAGAAAATGGTGCATCATTATCAACCAATAGATTTGTGATATTCATTAATACAATACACAACAACCAGATCTTATTCAGATAACCCAAGAGTGTGATGTATATATTTGTATAATGAACAATAATTTGGTATTTTTTGGAGTGTTTGCTACTGTTATAGGCATTAAGTATTTTCTAGTGTATAAATGGCTAGATAACAAGAAAGATGTCCATAAAAATCATCGAAAAGATCAAGAAAACTTGCATGATGAAGAAGAAAAGCTGATGTAACTTGATTTTCGAGATTTCTTATGCAATATATTTAATACAATAATGTCAATTTGTTTTAAATTTTTTTGCAGCAGACATGTTCAATTTTTTTTTTATCAAACTTTATATTTATCAAACTTGATGACTCTGTTATTGTAAATGTAAGAGCCTGTAATATTTGTTGATTAATATATTTTAATGAAGTGTTTTAATTTTGTATTTATATACTCATGTAGCAATTATTATATAGACTCACTTGGATCCCACAATAATGTTGGTCACCGGCTTTTGGATTTTCCATGTGATATTTCCTGGTTTTTTGTCTCGCCTGGGAATCAGAGCGGAACATACGTGTTACTTTACCGACGGCGACGGCGGCAGCATTAACTTTTTGGGAAAGGTTTTATGAGCACCTCCATATCTCAAAAAGTATTGGTCCTAGGTTGATGAAACTTGGTATGCATATGCCCCAGTAGTAGCATAGCACAGTTGCATCCCCATCTTTTGACCTTGACCCTGATTTTCCGATTGAGTGACTTTGACAATTTTCAATACATATAATAGCAAGGGTAAGGTTTTGCGAGCACCTTCATATCTCAAGAACTATAAGTCTTAGGTTGATAAAACTTGTTATGCAAAAGCCTCAGTGGTATAGCTTAGCACAGTTGTATCCCCATCTTTTGACCTTGACCTTGACCTTGATTTTCTGGTTGAGTGACTTTGATTATATTTATTGCATATATTAGCAATATTTATAAAGTTCTATAAACACCTTTCGATCTCAGACACTGAAAATTCTTATAAATTGAAAATATAGTGTAAGTAAAAAATAATTATTGTCTCTTATGGTGCCGGCAGGCAAGACATACTTTAACTCTTGTACTGTCAATATAATAATATAAATGTCATCAGCCTGGTTCTTGACAAAGCCTAAAAACTTAGGGTCATGTGAGCTATTGTCATCATTAAGTGTCCGTTGTCCGTCAGTCGTCCATTAACTTTTCTTTAAAGATATTCTTCTCTGAAACCACTGAAGGGATTGCTTACAAACTTTGTACACTTAATCTTTAGGATGTCCACTACCAAGTTTGTGAAGTTTGTGCACGCCAACCAACCAACATGGCAGCTGTGCTTAAAATAGAACAGATCTACCATAGTAATAGCTTATAGCTCAAAAAGTAAAAGAGATAGACAAAATCCAAAGCAACCTTCCTCCTTCAGCATCATAAGCTCTATAGGAGTTCTTTATAGGAGTTATTTCCCCTTAATCATCAAAATTGGCTATTTCCCAGTTTTTGGAATTTATCTTTAATATATCCCAAGTTCTAGAGGATAAGTAAGCATTGAGAATTGTTAAGCTCATTGAGATCTACAAAAGAGATTTTTCATAGTTAAAATTGTCATATCAACTGTTCAAGAGTTATCCTCCTTTAACCGTTTTTTTTTTAATCAATTTTAACTGAATTATAAAACTTTTCTTCTCTAAATCCACTGAAGGAATTGCATTGAAACTTTGTATACTTGGTGTTTAGGGTGCCCTCTAACAAGTTTGTGAAATTTATGCCAATCATACTGGAGATACAGAAAAAATGAAGCAACCCTTAACCCTTTCCTCCATGAGCAATAGTGAAAAAATGGCAAAAATGCACAATGAAAAAAGGCAAAAAAATGAAAAGGTTGTAAAAAATTTATTTTTCATCCAAAGGTTTTGAAACTTAGTCAAGCTGTTCATTGGGCCAGGGTCTATTGATGCAGGTCTCAACCGCCATTTTCATGGTTGCTATGGTAACCAAGGCTGGCCAAAAAAGGTCAAAAAATGGCTTTTTCCATCATTTTTACACCCAATTTTGACCTTTAAAAATTTTTAAAAAATTATGGGCAAGTCCAATTGTTCTCTAACCTAGAATTTTTTAAAATATGGCATTTGAGGTAATTTTGGGAGCAATTGTCACAGTCCTGAGGGTTAAAAAATTTTCCTGGCGATGGGGGGCATTACTGCCCCCTCGACCCCCTGACCAAAGGGGGGAAATCCCCCCTTTAGGAAACCCCCCTAGACCTTTTTAGTCCCTAACCGCGCGAAAAAAGTGACCATTTTTTAGGCAACAAATATATTTGCCAAAATAACCCCAGTCATGCTTTTACAGGGAGATTAGAAGGGTAGAGGGGGACAAAAAGGGGGGGGGGTCACCAAAATGACACAGGGGCGTCCAAAGGCGTCTACATGTAGGAAAGGGTTAATTATTCTTCTAACAAAAGCTCTACAATACTCTCAATTATGTCGAAGCTATGGGATAACTCCTTATAGGAGTTATTTCCCCATAATTTTCAAAATTGACTGTGCTCACAGTTTTTTAGGAAAAGTTGGTGAGTTGTTAAACTCATTAAAATCTTCAAAAATGAGTCCAAGGTCAAATTTGTTAAAGAGTTTTATCCTCTCAAATGTTTTTTATCAATTTTAACTGAATATTTATGCCCCTACCACGATATGTTGGGAGCATTTTAAGTTTGACAAACTGCATGTGCTTAGCAACTGTCACACCTGTCAGATTTCTACTTCCTGTTTTGGACTGGGTAGAGATAAACCTTTTTGTGAAAATTTCTGTCAAGCTTTTCTCAGAAACTGAGCATTCAAAATAGTCAGAACTCTATGTCCTTTCAGACTGTCGGAGTTCTACTTTCTGTTTTGGGTCAGCGGGTGCATACAAGTCCAATGAACACATTCCTTCTTTATTAGCTAAAGGGTCAGGTGAGCTATTGTCATCGTTAAGCGTCCGTCGTCCGTCCGTTAACTTTTCTTCAAACATCTTCTCTGAAACCACTGATGGGATTGCTTTGAAACTTTGTACAATTGATCTTTAGGATGTCCTCTACCAAGTTTGTGAAATTTGTGAACGTCGACCAACCAACATGGCCGCCAATACTAAAAATAGAACAAGGGGGTCAGACCATAGTTTTTAGCTTATAGCTATAAAAATATAAGAGATAGAGAAAATCCGAAGCACCCTTCCTTCTTCAGCATCAAAAGCTCTACAAAACTCTCCATTGAGTCAAAGTTGTGGGACGACTCCTTATAGGAGTTATTTCCCCTTAATCGTCAAAATTTACTATTTTCACAGTGTTTGTACTTTATCTTGAAAACTGTAAGTGCTAGAGGAAAAGTTAGCATTGCAAAATTGTTCAGCTCATTGAGATCTACAAAAATGATTTCAGGGTCAAAATTGTCAGATCAACTGTTTAAGAGTTATCCCCCTTTAACTGATTTTTCTATCAATTTTAACTGATTTTTCAAAATCTTCTTCTCTGAAACCACTGGTGGGATTTCTTTGAAACTTTGTACACTTGATATTTAGGATGTCCTCTACCAATTTTGTGAAATTGAAAGTCCACAAACCAACATGGCCGCCGTTACTAAAAATAGAACAGGGGGGTCAGACCATAGTTTTTAGCTTATAGCTCAAAAAGTATAAGAGATAAAGAAAATCTGAAGCAACCATCCTTTTTAAGCATCAAAAGCTCTACAAAACTCTCCATTGAGTCAAAGTTGTGGGACGACTCCTCATAGGAGTTATTCCCCTTTAATTGTCAAAATTGCCCATTTTCACATTTTTAGACTTTATCTTGAAAACTATAAGTGCTAGAGGAAAAGTTAGCAATGCAAAATTGTTTAGCTCATTGAAATCTATAAAAATGATTTCAGGGTCAAAATTGTTAGATCAACCGTTTAAGAGTTATCACCCTTTAACTGATTTTTCTATCAATTTTTACTGATTTTTAAAAATCTTCTTCTCTGAAACCACTGGTGGGATCATTTCTTTGAAACTTTGTACACTTGATCTTTCGGATGTCCCCTACCAAGTTTTTGAAATTTGTGAACGTCGACCAACCAACATGGTAGCCGTTACTAAAAATAGAACAGGGATCAGACCATAGTTTTTAGCTTATAGCTAAAAAAGTATGAGATAAGAGAAAATCTGAAGCAACCATCATTCTTCAGCATCAAAAACTCTACAAAACTCTCCATTGAGTCAAAGTTGTGGGACAACTCCTTATAGGAGTTATTTCCCCTTAATTGTCAAAATTGACCATTTTCAAAGTTTTAGGACTTTATCTTTAAAGCCATAAGAGTTAGAGGAATAGTTAGCATTGCAAAATTGTTCAGCTCATTAAGATCTACAAAAATGATTTCAGGGTCAATATTGTCAGATCATCCTTTTAAGTGTTTTCAATCAATTTTAACTTTATATATGTTTGTTTTTTTTAGCTCACCTGACCCAAAGGGTTATGTGAGCTATTGTCATCATTAAGCGTCCGTCGTCCGTCCGTTAACTTTTCTTCAAAGATCTTGTTCTCTGAAACCACTGAAGGGATTGCATTGAAACTTGGTATACTTGATCTTTAGGATGTCGTCTACCAAGTTTGTGAATTATATAAATGTTGACAAACCAACATGGCCGCCATTGCTAAAAATAGAACAGTGGGGTCAGACCATTGTTTTTGGCTTATAACTCGAAAAGTATAAGAGATAGAGAAAATCCGAAGCAACCCTCCTTGTTCAGCATCAAAAGCTGTACAAATCTCTTTATTGAGTCAAAGTTGTGAAGCAACTCCTTATAGGAGTTATTGCCCTTTAATAATCAAAATTGACCATTTTTGCAGGTTTTTGACTATATATTGAAAAGCGTTGCAGAATTGTTAAGCTCATTGAGATCTACAAAAATGATCTCAGGGTCAAAATTGTCAGATGGGCCGTTTAAGAGTTATCCCCCTTTAACTGTTTTTTTTTCCATAAATTTACACTGATTTTAAAAAATCTTCTTCTCTGAAACCACTGAAGGGATTGCATTGATACTTAGTATACTTGATCTTTAGGATCTTTATGTCCTCTACCAAGTTTGTGAATTATATACACGTCGACCAGCCAACATGGCCGCCGTTGCTAAAAATAGAACAGGCGGATCAGACCATTGTTTTTGGCTTATAACTCAAAAAGTATAAGAGATAGACAAAATCCGAAGCAACCTTTCATGTTCAGCTCTACAAATCTCTCCATTGAGTCAAAATTGTGAAACAGTTATTGCCCTTTAATCGTCAAAATTTACCATTTTTGCAGTTTTTGGACAATATCTTGAAAACCGTTAGAGCTAGAGGAAAAGTTAGCATTGCAGAATTGTTAAGCTCATTCAGATCTACAATAAATGATTTTAGGGTCAAAATTGTCAGATCAGCCGTTTAAGAGTTATTCCCCTTTAACTGTTTTTTTTTCATTAATTTTAACTGTACACTTATTCCACATCTCTTTATTTTCTATTCTATGATTTTCAAAAATCTTCCTATCTGAAACCACTGAATGGATTGCTTTGAAACTTGGTACACTTGATCTTTAGGATGAGTCTACCAAGTTTGTGAATTATATACATGTCGACCAAGCAACATGGCCGCCATTGCTAAAAATAGAACAGGGGGGTCAGACCACTGTTTTTTTGCTTATAACTCGAAAAGTATAAGAGATAGAGAAAATCCGAAGCGACTTTTCTTGTTCAGCATCAAAAGGTCCTTAAAGGAGTTATATATTGCCCTTTAACTGTTTTTTTTTCTATTAATTTAAACTGATTTCCAAAAATCTTCTCTGAAACCACTGAAAGGATTGTTTTGCAACTTTGTATACTTGAAAGTTTGTGAAATTTATTCAAACTTTGGCATAAGAGATCAGGTGAGCGATTCAGGCTCCTGGGAGCCTCTAGTTTTCAAATGGAAAGCTTTGTAACTTTGTATTTTTGTGTCTTAAAAGTGTTTTCTATCCTAACTAGTTTCTTTAATATTACTTACCAAGTACATGTAGACATTGGGTAAGAGGCTTTAGAATAAGAGATCAGGTGAGCGATTCAGGCTCCTGGGAGCCTCTAGTTTTTTAAAGCTATGAAACATAGTGTACCTGATCTTTATAGAGTGTTTTTTTATGCCCCCGCGACGACATGTCGGGGGGCATTAAGTTTTACTCATGTCCGTCCGTCCGTACGTCCGTCCGTACGTCCGTCCGTCCGTACGAATTTTCGTCAAGCTTTTCTCAGTAACCATACATGAGAATGATTTGAAACTTGGTAGGATGGTTGAGTATGACAAACAATACGTCTTAAGCGATTTTGAGACCTGTCGGACATCTACTTCCTGTTTGGGACTTAGGCCAATGTTAAAATATGTGAACATGACTATGCAAATTTTCGTCAAGCTTTTCTCAGGAACCATACATGAGAATGATTTGAAACTTGGTAGGATGGTTCAGTATGACAAACTATATGTCCTAAGCGATTTTGAGACCTGTCGGACATCTACTTCCTGTTTGGGACTTAGGCCAATGTTAAAATATGTGAACACGACTATGCAAATTTTCGTCAAGCTTATCTCAGGAACCATACATGAGAATGATTTGAAACTTGGTAGGATGGTTCAGTATGACAAACAATACGTCCTAAGCGATTTTGAGACCTGTGGGACATCTACTTCCTGTTTGGGACTTAGGCCAATGTTAAAATATGTGAACATGACTATGAAAATTTTCGTGAAGCTTTTCTCAGGAACCTTACATGAGAATGATTTGAAACTTGGTAGGATGGTTTAGTATGACAAACTGTATGTCCTAAGCAATTTTCAGACCTGTCGGACATCTACTTCCTGTTTGGAACTTAGGTCAATGTGAAAATATGTGAACATGATATGAAAATTTCCGTCAAGCTTTTCTCAGGAACTGTATACCAGAATGTTTTGAAACTTGGTAGGATGGATCAGAATGACAAACTGTATGTCCTTTAGCTATTTTCAGACCTGTCGGACATCTACTTCCTGTTTGGAACTTAGGTCAATGTGAAAATATGTGAACATGATATGAAAATTTCCGTCAAGCTTTTCTCAGGAACTGTATACCAGAATGTTTTGAAACTTGGTAGGATGGATCAAAATGACAAACTGTATGTCCTAAGCTATTTTCAGACCTGTCGGACATCTACTTCCTGTTTGGAACTTAGGTCAATGTGAAAATATGTGAACATGATATGAAAATTTCCGTCAAGCTTTTCTCAGGAACTGTATACCAGAATGTTTTGAAACTTGGTAGGATGGATCAGTATGACAAACTGTATGTCCTTAGCGATTTTCAGACTTGTCAGAAATCTACTTCTTGTTTGGGGCCAGCGGGGGCATCCGTGTCCCATGGACACATTCTTTCTTTATTTTTTTTATTCCAACTTAAGTTTCTTTAATGTTACTTACCAGGTCCATGTAGATCATGTTGCACACTAGCTAAATAGCTTTAGCATTAGAGATCAGGTGAGCGATTCATGCTCCTTGGAGCCTCTTTTATCATGTTTTAGCCCTATAGAATGAAAACTGTTGCAAATCTAGAACAGCTGTTGTTTGCTTAAACCTTCATCTCATTGAGCTATACAGTCGAAGATGTCAGATGACCCCTTATATTGGGTTATGGCTCTCTAAAGGTAAAAGAGCGTTTAAGCTTACCTTATCAAGAGGGTCATGTGAGCTATTATCATCAGCCATCACTAGGTGCCTGTCCTCCAACCTCCGTCTGTCCATCAACTTATTAAAAATCTTATCTGAAACTACTGAAGGAATTGCTTTAAACTTTGTACACTTGGTCTTTAGGATGTCCTCTACCAAATTTGTAAAAAATTATACACACCGACCAAAATGGCCGCCATTGCTAAAAATAGAACATGGGGTCAAGCTCACCTGACCCACAGATGCCATCACTGGGCATCATCTGTTGTCGTCTTTTGTTGTTAACTTTTCTTCTAAAATCTTCTCTGAAACTACTCAAGTGATTGCTTTGAAATTTTGCACACATTATCTATGAGATGTCCTCTGCCAAAATTGCAAAAAGGGTGATGGCTGACCAAAAAAAAACAAGGCTGCTGTTATTCGAAATAGAATGAGGGGTCAGACCCTAGTTTTGGGCTTATAATTAAAAAAAGTTTAATTGATAGAGAAAATCTGAAGCAACTTTCTTCTTCACTATGAAAAGCTGTACAAAAATATTTATTGAGTCGAAGTTGTCAGATGACACCTTATAGGGGTTATGGCCCTTTAAAGGTGAAAAATAGCATTTCTATATGTTCTTGGCCTATAGAATGAAAACTATAGTAGATAGGAAAAAACTCTTTCTTGCTTAAGCCGTCAGCTAATTGAGCTCTACAAAATATAAAAGATAATGGGATGTGGAATAATTGTACACGACACAACCTACAATATAAACGACAATTTAAAAAAAATCCATAATGGAAAACAGCCAGCAGCCTTCAATGTGACCAGTGGTTGCTGTTCGCTGTTTTTCAATTGGCCCTGGATTGAAAATAAACTACTTATGATTCAAGCCCAATCCTAAGTGTAATGTAAGACCATCTTCTTGACAAAAAAGTCTTCATTTAGTCGAAATTGTCAGATCACCCCTTACAGCGGTAATGATCCTTTAAAGGTGAAAATAGTTTTTTTTTATGTTTTTGTCCTATAGAATGAAAACCATAGCAGATAAAGAAAAACTGTTGCTAGATTAAACCAACTCAACAAAAGTCTCTTGGGAACGAAGTTGTCAGATAACCTCCAATCTATCACCCTCTGCATGTGATAGATTGGATAACCTCTTATAGGATTTGTGGCCCGAAAATAATGGTTTTTCATTATTTTGGCCTATTGAATGAAAACTGTTGCAGATAGAGAAAAGCTGTTGCTTGCTTAAACCTTCAGTTCAATTTAACTCTACAAAAGTCTTCATTGGGTCGAGGTTGTCAGATGACCTCTTATAAATGCTAATAGAGAAAATAAAAACTGTGGTAATAAATTAAGGACATATAATTGTAAATTCAGTAAAAATAATATTTGTCTTGAAAATATTTCACTATTTTGAATGATGATCAAAGAGTAATATATACAAAATTTAGAATAAGTGCTCATAAATTAGAAATAGAGAGAGGCAGATATACGGGTTTAAAAGCTGATCAGAGAATATGTAAATTGTGTAAATAAATACAAATGTTGAAGATGAAGTTCACTTCTTACTTCAGTGTTCTAAACTTCAACATGAGAGCTCGAGAGAATTATTAAATATGACAAATGAATTAAACAAGAATTTTAATAATTTTTATCGTAACTCCAGGCTAATCTGGTTCATGTCTTCGGAAGACACTGCAATTATAAAGAAAACCGACTCATCTGAAATGTATTTTCGTCTTCACTGCTGTACTGTTCTTTACTCAGCTATACTGTATTTTCCCGTTCTTCGCTTTTTTTTTTTTGTGTACTTTGCTCATCTGAAATGTATTTTCCTCTTCACTGCTGCACTGTTCTTTACTCAGCTATACAGTATTTTCCTGTTCTTCGCTTTTTTGTACTTTGCTCATCTGAAATGTATTTTCCTCTTCACTGTTGCACTGTTCTTTACTCAGCTATACAGTATTTTCCTGTTCTTCGCTTTTTTTTGTATTTTACTCATCTGAATTGTTCTGTTCTTTTCACTACTGCACTGTTCTTTACTCAGCTGTACTGTATTTTCCTGTTCTTCGCTTTTTTGTATTTTACTCATCTGAACTGAATTTTCCTGTTCTTTGTTGCACTGTTCTTTACTCAGCTATACTGTATTTTCCTGTTCTTCGCTTTTTTGTACTTTGCTCATCTGAACTGTATTTTCCTCCTTTTTGCTGCACTGTCCTTTACTCAGCAGTATTGTTTATTCCTGTTCTTCGCATTTTTGTACTTTATTAATCTGAACTGTATTTTCCTTTTCTTTGCTTGACTTTACTAACCTTGGGTGTATTGTATTTTCTTCTTCTTTGTTGTACTGTTCTTTACTCAGCTGTACTGTATTTTTCTTTTCTTCGCTTACATCACTAACCTCAGCTGTACTGTATTTTCCTGTTCTTCGCATTTTTGTATTGTATTCATCTGAACTGTTCCTTTTCTTCGCTATACTTCACTAAACTCGGCTGTACTGTATTTATCTGTTCTTTGCATTTTTGTACTTTATTCAGCTGTACTGTATTTTCCTTTTCTTCAATTTACTTTACTAACCCCAGCTGTTCTGTATTTTCCTCTTTTTTGCTATACCCTTCTTTACTCAGCTGTACTGTATTTTCCTTTTCTTCTCTTTACTTCACTAACCTCAGTTGTACTGTTCTTTACTCAACCGTATTGTATTTTCCCTTTCTTCGTTTTACTTCACTTACTCAGCTGTACTGTTTTTTTCCTCTTCTTTGTTGTACTGTTCTTTTAATACTCAGCTTTACTGTATTTTCCTGTTTTTCGCTTTTTTTTGTACTTTGCTCATCTGAACTGTATTTTCCTCCTCTTCACTGCTTCACTGTTCTTTACTCAGCTATATTGTATTTTCCTGTTCTTCGCTTTTTTGTTTTTTACTCATCTGAACTGTATTTTTTCCTCCTCTTTGCTGCACTGTTCTTTACTCAGCTATACTGTATTTTCCTGTTCTTCGCTTTTTTTTGTACTTTGTTCATCTAAACTGTATTTTCCTCTTCTTTGCTGCACTGTTCTTTACTCATCTAAACTGTATTCTCCTCTTCATAGCCGCACTGTATTATATGATATATTCTTCTCTTCTCCTCTAACTGCACTATGATCAGCTGTATTGTAGTCCTCTCTTATTCTCTGCACTGTTCTATACTCGGTTGTACTGTATTTTCCCATTCTTCGCTGTCCTGTGCTAAACTATTCTGTACGCTACTTTATTTAACTATACTGTAATTTCCTCCTGTTCTCTTTACTGAACTTAACTTAGCTGAACTGTTTTTAACCAGCTGCGCTGTATTTTCCTCTTCTTCTTTTGCTTAACAATAATCAGATGTGCTGTATTTTCCTCTTCTTCTTTTGCTAAACAATAATCAGCTGTGCTGTATTTTCCTCTTCTTCTTTTCGCTTAACTATAATCAGCTGTACTGTACATGTATTCTTCTCTTGTGTGTTCTATAATTAATCGCACTGTTTTCATCTTGATTTCTTCGTTATATTGTACTTTAACTCAGTTGTACTGTACATATATTAATCTCTTCTTCTCTTTTGTTTACTACAATCAACCGAACTGTATTCTCATTTTGACTTCTTCGTTGTACTGTACTATAACTCAGCTGTATTGTACATGTATTCTTCTCTTGTGTGTTCTACAATTAATCGCACTGTATTTTCATCTTGATTTCTTCGTTGTACTGTACTTTAACTCAGCTGTACTGTACATGTTTCCTGTTTTTGTGTGTTCTCGATCAACCGCACTGTATTTTCATCTTGACTTCTTCGTTGTATTGTACTATAACTCAGCTGTGTTGTACATGTATTCTTCTCTTGTGTGTTCTAGAATCAATCGCACTGCATTTTCATATTTACGTCTTCGTTATACCGTACTTTAACTCAGCTGTATTGTACATGTATTCTTCTCTTGTGTGTTCTACATTAATCGCACTGCATTTTCATATTAACGTCTTCGTTATACCGTACTTTAACTCAGCTGTATTGTACATGTATTAATCTCTCATTCTCTTATGTGTATACTGTACTACAATCAACCGAACTGTATTCTCATCTTGACTTCTTAGTTGTACTGTACTATAACTCAGCTGTACTGTATATTCCTCTTCTTCACTGTATTGTGCCATACTCCGTTGTACTATATTTTTCTGTTTATGCTGTACTGTACTATTATCTACTGTACTGTATTTTTCTGGTTATGCTGTACTGTAAGTTATTATCAACTTTACTGTATGTTTTATTCTTTGCTGAACTGTATTCTTCTCTTTTTCACTTTTCTGTACTATACTCAGCTGTACTGTAGTTTCCTTACTATGCTGAACTGTACTATACTCAGCTGTACTGTAGTTTCCTTTCTATGCTGAACTGTACTATACTCAGCTGTACTGTAGTTTCCTGGCTATGGTGAACTGTACTATACTCAGCTGTACTGTAGTTTCCTTTCTATGCTGAACTGTACTATACTCAGCTGTACTGTAGTTTCCTTTCTATGCTGAACTGTACTATACTCAGCTGTACTGTAGTTTCCTGGCTATGGTGAACTGTACTATAATCTACTGTACTGTAGTTTCCTTTCTATGCTGAACTGTACTATACTCAGCTGTACTGTAGTTTCCTTACTATGCTGAACTGTACTATACTCAGCTGTACTGTAGTTTCCTTTCTATGCTGAACTGTACTATAGTCAGCTGTACTGTAGTTTCCTTTCTATGCTGAACTGTACTATAGTCAGCTGTACTGTAGTTTCCTTTCTATGCTGAACTGTACTATACTCAGCTGTACTGTAGTTTCCTTTCTATGCTGAACTGTACTATACTCAGCTGTACTGTAGTTTCCTTTCTATGCTGAACTGTACTATACTCAGCTGTACTGTAGTTTCCTTTCTATGCTGAACTGTACTATAGTCAGCTGTACTGTAGTTTCCTTTCTATGCTGAACTGTACTATACTCATCTGTACTGTAGTTTCCTTTCTATGCTGAACTGTACTATACTCAGCTGTACTGTAGTTTCCTTTCTATGCTGAACTGTACTATACTCAGCTGTACTGTAGTTTCCTTTCTATGCTGAACTGTACTATACTCAGCTGTACTGTAGTTTCCTTTCTATGCTGAACTGTACTATACTCAGCTGTACTGTAGTTTCCTTTCTATGCTGAACTGTACTATACTCAGCTGTACTGTAGTTTCCTTTCTATGCTGAACTGTACTATAGTCAGCTGTACTGTAGTTTCCTTTCTATGCTGAACTGTACTATAGTCAGCTGTACTGTAGTTTCCTTTCTATGCTGAACTGTACTATACTCAGCTGTACTGTAGTTTCCTTTCTATGCTGAACTGTACTATACTCAGCTGTACTGTAGTTTCCTTTCTATGCTGAACTGTACTATACTCAGCTGTACTGTAGTTTCCTGGCTATGGTGAACTGTACTATACTCAGCTGTACTGTAGTTTCCTGGCTATGGTGAACTGTACTATACTCAGCTGTACTGTAGTTTCCTTTCTATGCTGAACTGTACTATACTCAGCTGTACTGTAGTTTCCTGGCTTTGTTGAACTGTACTATACTCATCTGTACTGTAGTTTCCTGGCTATGGTGAACTGTACTATAATCAACTGTACTGTAGTTTCCTGGCTATGGTGAACTGTACTATACTCAGCTGTACTGTAGTTTCCTTTCTATGCTGAACTGTACTATACTCAGCTGTACTGTAGTTTCCTTACTATGCTGAACTGTACTATACTCATCTGTACTGTAGTTTCCTGGCTATGGTGAACTGTACTATAATCAACTGTACTGTAGTTTCCTTTCTATGCTGAACTGTACTATACTCAGCTGTACTGTAGTCTCCTGGCTATGGTGAACTGTACTATACTCAGCTGTACTGTAGTTTCCTTACTATGCTGAACTGTACTATACTCAACTGTACTGTAGTTTCCTTGCTATGGTGAACTGTACTATACACAGCTGTACTGTAGTTTCCTGGCTATGGTGAACTGTACTATACTCAGCTGTACTGTAGTTTCCTGGCTTTGTTGAACTGTACTATACTCAGCTGTACTGTAGTTTCTTGGCTATGGTGAACTGTACTATAGTCAGCTGTACTGTAGTTTCCTTACTATGCTGAACTGTACTATACTCAGCTGTACTGTAGTTTCCTTTCTATGCTGAACTGTACTATACTCAGCTGTACTGTAGTTTCCTTTCTATGCTGAACTGTACTATACTCAGCTGTACTGTAGTTTCCTTAGTATGCTGAACTGTACTATACTCAGCTGTACTGTAGTTTCCTTACTATGCTGAACTGTACTATACTCAGCTGTACTGTAGTTTCCTGGCTATGGTGAACTGTACTATACTCAGCTGTACTGTAGTTTCCTTTCTATGCTGAACTGTACTATACTCAGCTGTACTGTAGTTTCCTTTCTATGCTGAACTGTACTATAGTCAGCTGTACTGTAGTTTCCTTTCTATGCTGAACTGTACTATACTCAGCTGTACTGTAGTTTCCTTTTTATGCTGAACTGTACTATACTCAGCTGTACTGTAGTTTCCTTTCTATGCTGAACTGTACTATAGTCAGCTGTACTGTAGTTTCTTTTCTATGCTGAACTGTACTATAATCAACTGTACTGTAGTTTCCTTTCTATGCTGAACTGTACTATACTCAGCTGTACTGTAGTTTCCTTTCTATGCTGAACTGTACTATAATCAACTGTACTGTAGTTTCCTGGCTATGGTGAACTGTACTATACTCAGCTGTACTGTAGTTTTCTTTCTATGCTGAACTGTACTATACTCATCTGTACTGTAGTTTCCTTTCAATGGTGAACTGTACTATACTCAGCTGTACTGTAGTTTCCTGGCTATGGTGAACTGTACTATACTCAGCTGTACTGTAGTTTCCTTTCTATGCTGAACTGTACTATAATCAACTGTACTGTAGTTTCCTTTCTATGCTGAACTGTACTATACTCAGCTGTACTGTAGTTTCCTTACTATGCTGAACTGTACTATACTCAGCTGTACTGTAGTTTCCTTTCTATGCTGAACTGTACTATAATCAACTGTACTGTAATTTCCTTTCTATGCTGAACTGTACTATACTCAGCTGTACTGTAGTTTCCTGGCTATGGTGAACTGTACTATACTCAGCTGTACTGTAGTTTCCTTTCTATGCTGAACTGTACTATAGTCAGCTGTACTGTAGTTTCCTTTCTATGCTGAACTGTACTATACTCAGCTGTACTGTAGTTTCTTGGCTATGGTGAACTGTACTATAGTCAGCTGTACTGTAGTTTCCTTACTATGCTGAACTGTACTATACTCAGCTGTACTGTAGTTTCCTTTCTATGCTGAACTGTACTATACTCAGCTGTACTGTAGTTTCCTTTCTATGCTGAACTGTACTATACTCAGCTGTACTGTAGTTTCCTGGCTATGGTGAACTGTACTATACTCAGCTGTACTGTAGTTTCCTTACTATGCTGAACTGTACTATAATCAGCTGTACTGTAGTTTCCTTTCTATGCTGAACTGTACTATACTCAGCTGTACTGTAGTTTCCTTTCTATGCTGAACTGTACTATACTCAGCTGTACTGTAGTTTCCTGGCTATGGTGAACTGTACTATACTCAGCTGTACTGTAGTTTCCTTTCTATCCTGAACTGTACTATACTCAGCTGTACTGTAGTTTCCTTTCTATGCTGAACTGTACTATACTCAGCTGTACTGTAGTTTCCTTTCTATGCTGAACTGTACTATACTCAGCTGTACTGTAGTTTCCTTTCTATGCTGAACTGTACTATAGTCAGCTGTACTGTAGTTTCCTTTCTATGCTGAACTGTACTATACTCCGCTGTACTGTAGTTTCCTTTCTATGCTGAACTGTACTATAGTCAGCTGTACTGTAGTTTCCTTTCTATGCTGAACTGTACTATACTCAGCTGTACTGTAGTTTCCTGGCTATGGTGAACTGTACTATACTCAACTGTACTGTAGTTTCCTTTCTATGCTGAACTGTACTATAATCAACTGTACTGTAGTTTCCTTTCTATGCTGAACTGTACTATACTCAGCTGTACTGTAGTTTCCTTACTATGCTGAACTGTACTATACTCAGCTGTACTGTAGTTTCCTTTCTATGCTGAACTGTACTATACTCAGCTGTACTGTAGTTTCCTTTCTATGCTGAACTGTACTATACTCAGCTGTACTGTAGTTTCCTTTCTATGCTGAACTGTACTATAGTCAGCTGTACTGTAGTTTCCTTTCTATGCTGAACTGTACTATAATCAACTGTACTGTAGTTTCCTTTCTATGCTGAACTGTACTATAGTCAGCTGTACTGTAGTTTCCTTTCTATGCTGAACTGTACTATACTCAGCTGTACTGTAGTTTCCTTTCTATGCTGAACTGTACTATAATCAACTGTACTGTAGTTTCCTGGCTATGGTGAACTGTACTATACTCATCTGTACTGTAGTTTCCTTACTATGCTGAACTGTACTATACTCAGCTGTACTGTAGTTTCCTGGCTATGATGAACTGTACTATACTCAGCTGTACTGTAGTTTCCTTACTATGCTGAACTGTACTATACTCAGCTGTACTGTAGTTTCCTTACTATGCTGAACTGTACTATACTCAGCTGTACTGTAGTTTCCTGGCTATGGTGAACTGTACTATACTCAGCTGTACTGTAGTTTCCTGGCTATGGTGAACTGTACTATACTCAGCTGTACTGTAGTTTCCTTTCTATGCTGAACTGTACTTTACTCAGCTGTACTGTAGTTTCCTTAGTATGCTGAACTGTACTATACTCAGCTGTACTGTAGTTTACTTACTATGCTGAACTGTACTATACTCAGCTGTACTGTAGTTTCCTGGCTATGGTGAACTGTACTATACTCAGCTGTACTGTAGTTTCCTGGCTATGGTGAACTGTACTATACTCAGCTGTACTGTAGTTTCCTTTCTATGCTGAACTGTACTATACTCAGCTGTACTGTAGTTTCCTTTCTATGCTGAACTGTACTATACTCAGCTGTACTGTAGTTTCCTTTCTATGCTGAACTGTACTATACTCAGCTGTACTGTAGTTTTTTTTCTATGCTGAACTGTACTATAGTCAGCTGTACTGTAGTTTCCTTTCTATGCTGAACTGTACTATAATCAACTGTACTGTAGTTTCCTTTCTATGCTGAACTGTACTATACTCATCTGTACTGTAGTTTCCTTACTATGCTGAACTGTACTATACTCAGCTGTACTGTAGTTTCCTGGCTATGATGAACTGTACTATACTCAGCTGTACTGTAGTTTCCTTACTATGCTGAACTGTACTATACTCAGCTATACTGTAGTTTCCTTACTATGCTGAACTGTACTATACTCAGCTGTACTGTAGTTTCCTGGCTATGGTGAACTGTACTATACTCAGCTGTACTGTAGTTTCCTGGCTATGGTGAACTGTACTATACTCAGCTGTACTGTAGTTTCCTGGCTATGGTGAACTGTACTATACTCAGCTGTACTGTAGTTTCCTTTCTATGCTGAACTGTACTATACTCAGCTGTACTGTAGTTTCCTTAGTATGCTGAACTGTACTATACTCAGCTGTACTGTAGTTTCCTTACTATGCTGAACTGTACTATGCTCAGCTGTACTGTAGTTTCCTGGCTATGGTGAACTGTACTATACTCAGCTGTACTGTAGTTTCCTGGCTATGGTGAACTGTACTATACTCAGCTGTACTGTAGTTTCCTTTCTATGCTGAACTGTACTATACTCAGCTGTACTGTAGTTTCCTTTCTATGCTGAACTGTACTATACTCAGCTGTACTGTAGTTTCCTTTCTATGCTGAACTGTACTATACTCAGCTGTACTGTAGTTTCCTTTTTATGCTGAACTGTACTATACTCAGCTGTACTGTAGTTTCCTTTCTATGCTGAACTGTACTATAGTCAGCTGTACTGTAGTTTCTTTTCTATGCTGAACTGTACTATAATCAACTGTACTGTAGTTTCCTTTCTATGCTGAACTGTACTATACTCAGCTGTACTGTAGTTTCCTTTCTATGCTGAACTGTACTATACTCAGCTGTACTGTAGTTTCCTTTCTATGCTGAACTGTACTATACTCAGCTGTACTGTAGTTTCCTTTCTATGCTGAACTGTACTATACTCAGCTGTACTGTAGTTTCCTGGCTATGGTGAACTGTACTATACTCAGCTGTACTGTAGTTTCCTTTCTATGCTGAACTGTACTATAGTCAGCTGTACTGTAGTTTCCTTTCTATGCTGAACTGTACTATAGTCAGCTGTACTGTAGTTTCCTTTCTATGCTGAACTGTACTATACTCAGCTGTACTGTAGTTTCCTTTCTATGCTGAACTGTACTATAATCAACTGTACTGTAGTTTCCTTTCTACGCTGCTCTGTTCTTTACTCAGTTAGCTGTACTTTATTTTCCTTTCTATGTTGTACTGTATTAGACAATAAAGAGATGTGGAATAAAGGTAATAACAAAATTACCGAATTTACAGAATCAATCTAAAATGTCCATAAGACGAAACAAAACAAGGAAGACATACCATACCGAAAAAATTGAAGACCGCAATGGTCCTGACTTGGTACAGGTATTTCAAAAGAAATGGATGGTTAAACCAGGTTTTAAGGCGCGCCAAACCTTAAAAGTATGGGACACAACCAACATAAAGAAACGGCAATTTACAAAAATCACAATGGAAAACAGTCAGCAGTCTTCAACATGACCAGAGGTCGCTGCTCGCCGTCTTGCAATGACCCAAGACTAAAAATACAAAACAGAAGATTCAAACAAATTACTAAATTATCAACGAAAGACCCATAATCTGGGCATAGAACAAAAACAGATAGTTGAGAGGGACAACTATATGTTTTCTTCTTTCCTGTACTCAGTTGTATTGTATTTTGTCTTCTTCGCTATACTATACTCAATTACTGTATTGTTCTCTTAAAAGTACCGTTCTTTGTTCAGTGGTACTGAATTCTTCTATGTAATATTCTGAACTGCATAAACTGTATTGACAAAGTTTCCTGTTTAGAAATCTTCTTTACTGCATTGACCTGTATCACTATCCATTGCACTATTCTGTACTGTGTTATTCGTAATTATAGTGTGAATAACTCTTTCGAAATGTAGTGCATTCATGTACTGAATAAAGGTAATAACAAAACTACCGAACTTGAATGATCAATCTCATAGTCCAGAGAAAATGACAAAAACGAATCAGTCATACTCTTCCTAACTTTACTGTATGGTATTCTACAGTTCCTGTATTTCAATCTTTTTTACTGTTCTGTTTTCTACTCTGATTTGTCTGTTTTGTCAGAGTGCTTCACTCTTCTGTACTATACTGGTATTTGCTCTATTTGTTATGCACTCTGCATAAACGCATAATAAGCAAAAATGTACTTCTGTACTAGTCTCTGTTGAACTATATTTCAAACTTTAACTACTCTTCTTTATTGCACTGAAGTATAATCAAAAGCTAAATTTATTATTCTATCTGCTATTCTTTATTGTGCTTTATATAATTTGCTCGGTCATTTTTTCTTCTTTATTGTTCTCTGCAGTATTCTCTATTCTCTTCTATCTGTATTGTGGTACTGGACATCTTTGTATTAATTTTCTCAAATAGCTGTTCTGTACTGTTTTTTTTTTCCAGCTCTGTCATTTTTTAGTTACCCGCATTTCTGCTAAAGCGAGGAAGTTACATAGAATTAAGGATTTCCTCTCTGTTTAGTTTCTGCAGGATAACTTTTGAACGCCTTGGTAAAATTTTGATGAAACTTAAGCACATTTAAGCTTTTGAAACACAAGCCTATTGATTAAGGGGTCAAAACGTCAAAGGTCAAAGACACAAGTGAAAAACTGAAGAAATTGTTTCCAAAGCATTACTCTGAAAAGGTTTGATATAATTTCATGAAACTTACACACACCAAAGCCCTAGGATTCATAAGAAGGAATCTAAAAGATTGCACCAAGAGTGTCAAAGCAACAGCATATTCGTCCATAGTAAGACCAACCATGGAATACGCAAGCACTGTATGGGATCCAACAAGCCGCAAACAAGTAGAGAACATTGAGAGAGTGCAGAAAAGAGCAGCGCGATTCGTGAGTAACAACTACACAGACCGAACACCTAGCTGTGTCACGAACATGATCAAAAAGCTATAATGGGAAAGCCTCGAAGAGAGAAGGAGAAAAAACAGACTTTGTATGCTTTATAAGATCAGGAATGGCCTCGTAGACATAGATCAGCTACAATACTTAAGACCAAGTGACAGGAGAACCAGAGGAACAGACCGATTGTACCAATTAAGAAAGGACTAAGTCAGAAACCTATGGAAATTCCTTCTTCCCAAGAACCATCACTGATCAGGGACTGGAATCAACTGCCTACCAACATCACATCGGCAAACACAGTGTAGGGTTTCAGGTCCGCCCAAAAGGCGAGACCTGACAGAACTAGATCAGCACCCACCTGTACAAAGTTTTGATATGTAGATACAGCATTTTTATTTATTTTTTTGTTTTCTGGAAAACTACTGTGTTGCTCGGAAACGCGCATAGTTTTCGCGGAGTCTCTGACGTTCAATATTGAACCCGGTTCCTGGTCGGAAAGAAGAAGAAGAAGGAAGCTTTTGTGATAAGAAAGAGGCCAAGCTATATTCTCGTAAAAACTTCATCAAATATTTGATTTCCAGCCAGTTGGGGGAATAGGTAGGATTAATTAAAAATCATGATTAGGAAAAAATCAGGAAGTGATAAGATTCATTATTATGTTATTTGGGTATACATCTCTCTTACATTAAATAAAGTTTACCTTCTTACTACTTAAGGCTTCACTGAATGACTTTGAAGAAAGCAGGTTGGGCTGCTGTTAAGAAAATAAGAAAAATGAACTTGCGAACGGTGACTGTTACAGGGGTTGGGAAGGTTTGGGGCCATGGGCCATATGCCCCTTAACGATAAAAATGGCCCCTTCCAAATTTTAAATTTTATAGATTGTTAAAGAATTTTTGAATTATAATGAAAAAAGTGGTAAATGGCCCCTTTGTAAAAAAAGCTTCCCAACCGATTGAAAAAAAATATAGATTCTATTTTTCCAAACAAAAAATAAGACAGATGAAAAATATCAATAGCTCCCCCTTAAAAAAATTTCCAAAGTTCATATGTTATTCTGGGTATTTCGGATTGAGTCCGGATATGTTTTAATTATTTTTGTCAACTCCATCTCCATCTGTTTACTTCCGGTTTAAAAAATGGGTTGTTCTTTTTGCATGTTTAGAAAATGATTTAAATTGTCAAAATATTGATGTGGCATGCTAAACCTATACTGAAAAAGACATCCTCAAATGTTATATGATCTAATAAGGGCATAAAGACAAGAAAAATGTCTATAATTCAAGTCACAGGAAGCACCGGTAGGATTGCTGTAGACCGAACCGCCTTCTTCGGCACTAGGATTCCTACAGAAATCAAAGCACTGATAAAACCACTGGCAAAACTTGACAAACAAATATTTAGAAAATTATTACAGAGTAAGTTACTTTACTTCTGAACTACTACCTTGGGCCTCAACATTTTGTCCTGAAACCAATCCGAAATTTCTGGATCTGCCCTTTGTAGTTGTACTGTTCGTTTAATTTGTTTAAATCATATTCCCTAAAAAGTGTTTGTGATTAGTTCTAGTGTTTACCAGCCCCAATTCAGCTTTCCATACAGTGTCCTAGATAGACCAAAATAGAGGGGCGCTGCGTCCTGCCTCCTCTATGGGCGCCCCTGTGTCCCCCTTTTCTTCCCCTTAATGAGTTTCATACCCTGTTAGGTTGATATACAATGGACGTATTTTAATTATATTAATGTATGTGTATTTTTAAATCCTTACTTATAGCCTGTCAATATACAAGTAAGTTGAAACATATAGATTTTCATTGTGTCCATAATTTATAGAAGAAAATTACAATTACAAGTCATAAAAGAACAGAACTTTGCAACAAAAATCACATGACACAAGTTTATATTTTGGTTCGATTTTCATATATTAATACAACTGAGGCATCAACTTTTAAATTGACTGATTTTTAAAAACATCGATTTCTCATCTTCATGTTACATTTTTTTTACATTATGTTTTTTAGCTCACCTGACCCGAAGGGTCATGTGAGCTATTGTCATCGTTAAGCATCCGTCGTCCTTCCGTTAACTTTTCTTCAAAGATCTTCTTCTCTGAAACCACTGAAGGGATTGCATTGAAACTTGGTATACTTGATCTTTAGGATGTCCTCTACCAAGTTTGTGAATTACAGTAGTCCCCCTCACGAGAGACCACTCATTTGTGAGACCACCCCTTTTCAAAGGCCACATTTCTCTTGCATTAACTCATTTGTGAACAAAAGTACCTCATTTGGAAGACCACCCCTTTAACCTGACCAAAGACCACCCTTTTGAGTCAAAAATAATCAATTTCCCCCTCTTGAAAGACCACTTTTTAAAATTATATATATTTTATATACTAAATACTACAGAAAAATACCCTTTATACATGTAATTATAATTGTTTGACACAATATAAGAAGGAATAAAGACATTTTATTTTCAAAATGTAGATATTGCATTTCTATAAGAAACCAAGCTTTCAAAAGTGACTCTAGCCACTCTAACCTTCTTTTTGATTTAACAAATATTTTTAAAACAACAAAGTTCATTGCCCAAGCTGAGGCCCATTACTTCCCCAAATAACAATTGTTGACAAAAGTAAGTTAATTAATATAAATAAGGCCTTCATATTGTTTTCTTACATGAAAGGGGATATTGAATGGCTTCAATTAGCTAAATAAACAGTTATGACACTTGCTGATGACAAACTAATAAAATTTTACATAAACAGGTAATATTACATGATAATACATGTACATGTACACAAACAGAGGTACATAAAACAGATCTAAATAAGAAAATGTTTATTTTTTTTTCTTTATCATTAATTTCATTATCAGTCATATCAGTATATAGCCAAAAATTATAACTGAAATAATTAATAAATTTAATTTGCACCCATACCTTAATACACAAGGTTTACAATCAATATTGGGAAGTTACTTTTTATTTGAAATGTTCAATTCCTTTTGAGAGACCACCCCTTTTGTAAGACCACTTTTCGGTTGCAAATAGGGTGGTCTTTCAAGAGGGGGTCTACTGTATATACATGTTGACAAACCAACATGGCCGCCGTTGCTAAAAATAGAACAGGGGGGTCAGACCATTGTTTTTGGCTTATAACTTGAAAAGTATAAGAGATAAAGAAAATCCGAAGCAACCTCCCTTGTTCAGCATCAAAAGCTCTACAAATCTCTCCATTGAGTCGAAGTTGCGAAACGACTCCTTATAGGAGTTATTGCCCTTCAATCATCCAAATTGACCATTTTTGCAGTTTTTGGACTATATCTTGAAAACCGTTAGAGCTAGAGGAAAAGTTAGCATTGCAGAATTGTTAAGCTCATTGAGATCTACAACAATGATTTCAGGGTCAAAATTGTCAGATCAACCGTTTAAGAGTTATTCCCCTTTAACTGTTTTTTTCCATTAATTTACACTGATTTTCAAAATTTTTTCTCTAAAACCATTGAAGGGATTGCATTGATACCTGGTATACTTGATCTTTAGGATGTCCTCTACCAAGTTTGTGAATTATATACATGTCAACCAACCAACATGGCCGCCGTTGCTAAAAATAGAACAGGGGGTCAGACCATTGTTTTTGGCTTATAACTCGAAAAGTATAAGAGATAGAGAAAATCCGAAGCAACTTTTCTTGTTCAGCATTAAAAGGTCCTTACAGGAGGTATTGCCCTTTAACTGTTTTTTTTTTTTTTCATTAATTTAAACTGATTTCCAAAAATGGTCTCTGAAACCACTGAAAGGATTGTTTTGCAACTTTGTATACTTGAAAGTTTGTGAAATTTATTCAAACTTTGGCACAATAGATCAGGTGAGCGATTCAGGCTCCTTGGAGCCTCTAGTTTTCAATAGTTTTGCTAAAACTTGACTTGATAAATTTTCTTTTTCAGTGATTGTGAATGCTATGGAAGGGAAAGACATTGAATATTCCCAGCTGAAAGAGCTAGTAACAGGAGAACTGAATGAAGAAACCTTGAGTACCATTTATATAGGAATTTACCAACTACTGAAGCTGGCTCTAAGACTACCATTAGTGTCACTTAAACCAGAGGTGAGAATCGTGAGATCCTTTAAGTTTATTTGTAGAAAGCTTCCCCGTGCTTCAGTTGTAAGCTCTTATATATTTTCGTGTACTGGAGTATGTGTTGGAAAGGCACATTTTACATATTTCCCAAATTTGACAACGTTTGGCTATTTCTTTAAAATTTGATAAATTTATCTGTTTGGTCATTGTTGTAATTATTTTGGCTTCTGTTTTTGTTTCATCAAAACTAATATTTTACCGGTTTTCCAAGTTTTTTACTCCTAGCGTGTCTGATGAAGGTTAATCCAGAAAAGCGCTTCACACGCAGTGAAATTTTGCATTTGTACATTTATCAAAATCATATCAATATGTGGATCGTGTCTTTCTGGCACATATTCCATATTCTTTCGTTTTTAATATTGTACAAGGGCTTAAGAAAATTTTAGCAAACTTGATTATTATTGTGATAACTTTGATTGTTAAATATATTCTTACATGCCTATGATATTTTAGACCAGATGCTACTTATACATGTACAAATGCATCATGTCATATTTCAATTGTAGGGCTTATCTACATATGCAACTGATTTCTTAAATGTAGCAACTGTATAATTTTGATATCTGACATTGTACTCAATACCTACAGGTATCTTTATATTGTCTTCAAAGAATGAAGCTCAAACTTATCATATTTTAAATTTTATTTTTTAGATGTTTAAAGAAGACCTTATAGAATTACAGTAAGAGATTTTATATATTAATTTGCAAGAGAACAGCTTTAGAATTATAATGGCAATATTTGCTAATATTTTATCCTATAATATATAAAAAAAAATTGCGGCGTCACAAAAAACTCTGTCACAGTTTTCCAGGCAAATACATGTACATGCCACAGCTTCTTGATATTTGGCATGTAGCTTCATCCTGTGGTACTATAAGGTGTAAAGCTATTTTATGCCCGAAAATTGCTACTTCCTGTTTACGGAATACTTAAAAGTTTTTGTCTTGCCTGCGAAGCAGAGCTGGACATACATTTGTAGGTGTTACTTTACAGGCGTTGGCGTTAACTTTTTGGGTAAGGTTATATGAGCACCTCCATATCTCAAGAAATATAGGTCTTAGGTTGATGAAACTTGGTATGCATATGCCATAGTAATAGCTTAGCTAAGTTTTATCCCCATTCTTTGACCTTGACCTTGATTTTCCTGTTGAGTGACTTTGACAATTTTCAATACATATAATAGCAAGGGTAAGGTTTTGCGAGCACCTCCATATCTCAAGAACTATAAGTCCTAGGATGATGAAACTTGGTATGCATATGCCCCAGAAGTAGCCTAGCACATTTGCATCCCCATATTTGGACCTTGACCTTGATTTATGGGTTGAGTGACTTTAACAATTTTCAATACATATAATAGCAGGGGTAAGGTTTTTCGATCACCTCGATATTTCAAGAACTATAAGTCATAGGTTGATGAAACTTGGTATGCATATGCCCGAGTAGTAGCCTAGCACAGTTGCATCCCCATCTTTTGACCTTGACCTTGATTTTTCCGTTTAGTGACTTAGACAATTTTCAATACATATAATAGCAACGGTAAGGTTTTGCGAGCACCTCATTATCTCCAGAACTGTATGTCTTACGTTGATGAAACTTGGTATGCATATACCCCAGTTGTAGCTTAGCTCAGATGCATCCCCATCTTTTGACCTTGACCTTGATTTTCCGGTTGAGTACTATAATGTTAATCTGTTTACCAAATACTTAAGTTTTTATGTATTATGACCATATATATGCAAAGTTTTCGTCACAGTTTTCTGTGTAACTACATGTCACAGCCTCTTTATATTTGGAATGTAGTTTCATCCTGTAGTACTTAAAGGTAAAAGCAATTTTATGCCTGAAACATTGCTATTTCCTGTTTACCGAATGTTTTAAGATGCAGGCGATATAAGTCTTCCATGGAAGACTGCCATTTTAGCATGTCTAGTTTCAAATAAAATTAAATTATTTTGATACAAGTAATTTGCTAGAACAAAAATATACTGTTGCTATACAAAGTAATGTTGATTGAATAATAATAATTATATTTGCCAATCATGCAAATTGCTGATTAATCCAATTAATCCATACTCTTATGAGTGTGCTACTCCAGTATAAATATATAAGTACTCAACTGTAGAATGTTTAAGTCAATTAAGAATAATCACTCTATGGATATTTATTACAGAATACCAGATGCATTCCATGAAGATCTAGCCAGTGTAGTATTTGGATCTAGGTAATTGAAGTAAAAAACTTCAGGAGGTTTGTTAGTCTAAACTGTACACAATTAAAAGATGCTGTTTAACACATTTAATGACTAAAAAAATATTAAGCCAGCATGGCTAGATTTTTATGCACAAAAGAAGGTTTGTTTGTTTGTCCATCTGTTCCTCTGTCTGTCCCAAATGTTGTGAGAATTCAGGCCTGGGGTCAATAACAATGCAATGTAATGTATTACATTACCATTACTTTACAAATTTTGTCATTACATTACATTACCATTACTTTTTTTCTCTTCTGTAATGCATTACATTACCATTACTTTGCTTGTGTAATGCATTGCATTACACATTACATTTTGATTAAATATCTATAGTACTTCGAATAAGTCATCTGCAGAAAACACTATTTTTTTGGTCTGCATACAATAAAGTTTGAAATTTTTAACACCTTACATGAAATGGTATTCACATAAATATGAATCGGTGAAAAATTCGAAAAAAGTTCATATCACAATCCTTTACAGAGATATATGGATTTGAAATTACAAAGAATATCTATTGAAAATCCAGTTCGTACTACCAGTGGTACAAATGGTCAAAATCTGTAAACTCATAGAAATGAGGCTAACTTATTCGAGTTACTGTAGTATTGTCACAAATAACCATATATTAAAAAATCTTTAACTATCATTATTAATAATACTATAGTTTGGTGGGTATTTTTATTACTTCAATTTTAATATCTTCTTGAAAAATCATAAAATAGTGTTTTCTGCAAGTCCACTATGGACATGATAGACAGGGCATGTCATTTCTGTTTTTACAATTGTATTTCATATTTAAAGATTAAATCCATTTGTCTTTTGCGGTGCACTTCATTTGAGCGAATTGATATTTCAATTGAGCGAAAAAAAAAGTTTCATTTGAGCGAAATATTTTTTTCATTTGAGCGAATTTTTCTACAGGTAAATTACAGGTAAATTTTGCTTTTACAAGTAATTTTGGAGACCATTTTCTTAAGTACTATTAAGAAAACATAGATAGAACAAATATGAAAACAATATGTTTATTAAAATAATGTTTCACACATGCTAAAAGATAAAACACTGTCAGATACCAACTTTAAAATGTGAGCACTATGTGTTTACGTGTAGACTGACTTAATCACTTTACAAGGCAACGCAAACATCAAATTTGTACCCTAGCAGCTTAATAAATTCGAAATTAGTAATTTGGCCACTAGTGTACTTCTGATTATTGTCCATTGAAAATTTAATCTTTTCTAATAGATAGAAATGAAAAATAAATGAAATCAAGGTATTGAATATTTGTTCCGCAACCACTAATGTCTATTATAACTGATTTTAATATTACAATAAGTATAATATGTATATGAATATTTAAGTCCTCTTCTCTGTCTTTTTTTGTATAAATTTTAAATACAAGTACCAAAAAGGGTATAAAAATTATAGTCATTTACCTATATTTACCTGTATTTACCTGCAAAAAATATTCGCTCAATTGAAATAGAAAAATTCGCTCAAATGAAAACAGGGGTCATTTTCAAATTCGCTCAATTGAAATGCGCCCGTCTTTTGTCCTTTCATAAAATTTGACCCCAATTAGTGAATATATCTAATTGTTATAAAAACAAATTAGTACAATAAAAATGCCATTGTTATGCCTGAAGACATCTAAATTGCAAACATCAAAAAAAGGTGATTTCAAAGCTATGTTAAGGGTGTTTTTTTTTTTTTTAGTCTCTTTTTTTCTTACTTTACTATAGATGAACATAAAGTCATGTTGCTAAGTGCACCCTTTGCATAATTTAAACTTTTTTTATATTTTCAAATTAAAGTATACATAAAAAATAATTCTATAATATTCTTGGATTAAGCATTGATTGACAACTTTCTGTTTTAAATCCTATAATAATTGTTTTTCAATGACTATTTTTTATTTTCTTTTCTCATTCAAATTTTTTCTTACTTTTTCAGATGTATGAAATAAGAAAAATATAATGACATGTAATGCAATGTAATGGGTGCAATACACATTTTTTACCCAAGTAATGCATTACATTACATTACATGTAATGCAGAATTTGTGCATTACACATTACTTTGCATTACTGGAAAAAATGTAATGATTACAATGCATTTACATTACACGTTTGCATTACCCCAGGCCTGTGTGAGATTGGGCATTATGTCATTTGAACGTATTCTTGTTAATATAGCCAGTCTGCCAAAAAGTCACAAGATCAAAATTATGATTGGTGATAAAATTATTATCACTCATTTATGGGGTTTGGGGAGTTTACAATATGTCCAGCCTTATTCTGAAAAAGGTTTGAAATGACATTACATTGTCCCTAATCACTAAATTGTCCAATTTAAGAATAGTAGGGTTTTTTTTGTTTGCATCATCACATTCAAGTTTTTCCTAGCAACTTCTTTCTTATATTAAAATCTTATGAGCTTTATAATAGAAGATAATGAGATGTGGAATAAGTGTACATGACACAACCTACATGTACAATATTAACAACAATTTTAAAAATTCCACAATGGAAAACATCCAGCAGCCTTTAATGCTCTCTTGTGATAGATATTAAATCATTCATGATATTTAGTTAATGTTTCTAGTAGCTTCTCAATAGCTTAGCATGCAAGACAAAGATGTGTCAAGAGACGGAGTTGTTTTTATTTGTTTCAGGCGACCCCACATTGATGATTACACATTAGAAAGCCGACCAAGATTACCAAAATTAGACTCATTAAAATGGAGAGTTGATGTTGCAATATCTACAAGGTAAATACCAAAAAAATTTGTAAACATCATTATTATTTAGATAAAAGCTAAATTTTTCTGCTTTGAAAAAGATATAGACCTTAAATTTTTTCCATGAAATTTAGAAGAATCCAATACTAAAGTATTTGATAAACGGTTTAAAAAAGGCAATACAAAGATAGTTGTAGGTTTTGTCACATTCATTTTTTGATCTGAAGTGTTGTATACCCTTGTGAAAAAAAATATTCCAACCTCCATGGAGCTGTTTATAAGCATCAATATCTGACTTTCTAATATGTAAAGATTTTTTCTAGTGTCTGTTTGCTTTTTTGAGACAATAAGAAAGAATTTAATAACATGTACATGTACTGTGGTTTCAGTATTATTCTTTAGGTATAATTTTTTTATGGTTTTCATAGCCTTGACCCATGAACTTTGATACTCCCACGAGAAAAGGAATTTTAACATTGATCTCTATGCTGCAAACTCAAGAACCTAAAAGCAGTAGGTTCATGAACTGCCTTTTTTGCCCTAAATCAGGACATATTTTCAAATTCATTTTTCAGATAAGACTTTGTTGGCTAATTAGTCTAGAATAATGTCTTGTTACAAAACAAAACCAGTTTTAAAGCTTTCTGCAATTATGACATTGCAATGACGTCATATTGTGATATGGAATTGAAAATATGCTAATTTCAGCAGAATATCAACATTATCCACTTAGTTGCAAAAATGACAGTGGCAGCACCCCTCGGCCATAAATATTTTTGCTGAAATTTAACAAACACATTATTTTCTTTATGTTTCAACCAAAATTTCAATGGGCAAGGGGTGGCAATACATAGAAAAACGTTTTTTTTTGCCTAAAAGTGAAAAATCACTAGTTGAGACTATTTTTGAAGCATCAGGTTGCTATTAAATTGATCAATTCACAAAAATAAATCATTTCTCATTTAACACTGCTATCCAGCTAATATGGAGTAGGCATTGCCTAAATGCGAGCATAGCCTGAAAATATGTGAAAAAATAAAAATGTGTAAAATGACAAAATTCATAAGTTTATTTGGTAAACAAGTTTTTCCATTTCTAACAATCTTTTTCATATATATTTTTTATTCATATTAATTTGTTCTAAATGTCGACATTCAGGGCTATCGCTATCATTTAATTTCCAATATTTCCATTTGCTTATTTTGGGGCGAGATGGTATGGTGCGATTAAGCTTCGAGACACGTTAGTTTCGTACGTGCATATAACAAAGACGAAACGAGCAGCTTATGTGTATTTATTATTTCAAGAATATTATTTTCTTGTAAAAAGCGCAATTTATTATTTTTTAAAGCATTATTTCTTTTCTTATAAATTATTTTAGCATTCACTCCGGACCTGTAAAAATAATAACCCTTTCCGGACCATAAAAAATCTAAATCAGCATTAGCAAATTTCTCGCGGAAACAAATACCGTAGAGCTCTCCGCTCGAGCGGGCACTTCGTGCCCGCTTGCGAGCTATGCTCGCTATAAATACACCAATTTTCAAGTACATGTAATACAATCCAATTTTGATATTTGCATATTTACAGGGCCAAATATGGGGGTTCATGGCTCTGGTCCTTTAAGAATCCACAAACCTATCAATTTTGATCAAACCTTAAAAATTGGTACCCACAAAAATAATTTAATCCACAGTGAATGCATTATCACAATGAGAACTGACATGAATTTGCTATAAATTTTTATACTTTGAATCTCTGTAAAGAATTTCTATACAATGCAAAAAATATTTAGTTCCAAAGCAGTTTCATGAATATAGTTAGTTTAAACATATTTATTTACCCTGAATTGGGAAACAAGCTTGATGCTTATTTCATTCCCTCTTCAACTAGCAGTCTGCGAGTGTGGCCTTTGTAGCGGCTCCCATTGAGCCTACTCTTATCAAACTCTACAAAGGGGTCTTTAACGTGCATTGGTATTGCTCTCCACATATTCGGGACAACCCTTTTTAGTCCCTTCAGAAGGACTAGCATCATACCATGAGACCATCCTTGCAAATGGTGTCAAGAGAGAGTCGGAAAATTGGTTCATGAAATTTTCACCCCAGACGAGAACGAAACCACGAACCTTGGTGTCAGTAGCCCAACGCATTAACCATTACACCACCAGCTCTCATTATATAGTTTGAATTAATAATTTTGATTTATCCTTTTTATGTTTCTATTTTTCTAGTGTATTAAACCGAGCTTTAGAGCCTACAGTTTTAATGGAAATGACACTCAGTAATGGAGATATTCAGAAGTTTGAGGTATGTTTTATTACTGGTTTTTTTATAACGCCTGTGGTATCAATTTTGTTGTTTTGAGGGTGGCCTTGATCCAGAAAATTTGATAACCCATGAAAAGGGAATTTAACATAGATCCCTATGCTGCAGATTTCAGAACCCTAAATTTAACCCTAATCCAACCACAAAAATTTGAACCTGCCAAAATAAATGTATCCACAATAACTATAAAAATTGAGACTTTGTTGTATTTTGAATATGTCCTTCCTGCGTAAAATGACACAACTGTTTATTTTGCAAGTTACCTGTTGCTTTTGGATGGGGTTGTTCAACCTCATGTTAGAATAATGTTGGGTTAGACAGATGTTTATAGAATATTTAACATTGAGTAAAATAGATTTCAATGATTTTAATAGCCAAGCTGAGGTTTACCAAGTTATAAAAGGTTTAAACATTTCTATCTTGACATGATAAAAAATATACAATCAGCACCAACAGAAAATGATGAGATGTGGAATAAGTGTACACTACACAGCTCACATAGCTGAGCTTTAGAATGGTGACGAATTTTTATTTTATTTTAGACAATATGTCTTTAAGTTTAATTCACCGATTAGGACATTGAACATAAACAATTCATAAAATTGTACAAGAATGACAAAATATTAAAGCATCAAGGACTAAGACAATTCTATTGTATTATACAGGTACCTGTATCCAAGTTTCATGAACTACGCTACAATGTTGCTTTTGTATTGAAAGAAATGGAGGATTTAGAAAAGAGAAATATTTTGAAAATTCAGGATTAATATACTCATGCCATAAAGGATCAAAATTGTGCAATAAATTAACATGTTGAAGTTACATGTGTTATGAATGTTATCTATATATAATAATGATTATTAGTGAAAATTTTATGCAGTGATTATTTTATATAATAAATATCATAAAAAATAGAACAGGTTTTGTTAAAAAAATCTGCTTTTTAGGTTTTAGGGAAAGACAATTTATTTTGTTGTGCCCTATTTGTAAGAGACAGGGCTCTTTTGCAATTACCTTGTCAGTCTACTCATTCAAGTTATATTTATTTCTAAGATCTACTGGATTGATTTTAAATTTGTAAACAGCATGATAAGTGGTACTTTGCCTCCCCTTTTAGGTCAGTTGTTCATCTACTTCCTGTCTTCTGTACTAACTAAGACAACTATAAAATTATAGAACAGATGTTCTTGGTATAAGATTTTTAAATTTCCACCAAAAAGATTGGTTTAAAATTCGTAGGTCCTTAGCATAGTTGCATCCTTATCTTTTGACCTTGACCTTGATTTTACAGTTGAGTGACTAGGACAATTTTCAAATCATACATGTATAACAGTTATGTCAAAGTTTTATCAACAACTTAATCATATCTCAGGAACTACATGTCCTAGGTTGATAAAATGATGCATGCATAGGCCCCAGTAGCAGTTTTGCATAGGTACATCCTCATCTGTTGACCTTGACCTTAATTTGTAGGTTGAGTGACTTTGACATATTTCATTAGTTATATAATAGTTTATGTGTAAGTTTTATCAGTATCTTCATGCCAAAAATTTAAAGTCATAGGTTATTGAAACTTTGTATGCATATGTCATAGTAGCATAGCATACTTGCATCCTCATCTTTTGACCTTGACCTTAATTTTCCAGTTGAGTAACTTTAACAAATTTTCAATACACATTATAGTAATGTTAGAGTTTTATGAGCACCTTCATATCTCATAAGCTATAAGTTATAGGTTAATTAAACTTGGTATGAATATGCCCCAGCTAAGGCTAAGCACAGTTACATCAACATCTTTTGATTTTCTATTGACTTTTACAATTTTCAATAATTATAATAATAATAGTTTTAAAGCTTTATGAGCATCTCCATCTCTCAGTAATTATAAGTCCTAGATTAATGAAACTTTATTATACCCCACACAATGAAGTTGCAGATGGTATTATGTTTTTGTTTTGACTGGTCAGTCCATCTGTGAACAAAATTTGTGGATACAATTCATCTGATGTCCACTGAACAAAAATTAACAAAACTTGATGTACAAGAACTACATCATAGTTGTTCGTGTGCATGTTAACAGGAAAATCTGCAAAATTTTGTGGGAGTTATGGCTCTTGGAACTTTGAAATTAACCCAAAATCTTAATTTATCATCTCATGGAAGCAAATTCTCTGAAACTACTGAACTGACTAAAGGAAACTTGGTATGGGAGCAATACAGCATATACACAGAAGTTTTTTGATCCCCCAAATTTTGTGGGATTTTTTTTCTTTTGAATTAAGAAATTTACCCAAGGACGCAAGTTATCTGAAACTACTGAATCAAATTCACAAAACTTGGTATGCAAGAAGTACACTATATGTAGTTGTGTATGTCACCTGAAAATTGTGATCCACAAAATTTGTTGGAATTTTGGCCTTTTCAATTTTTGACACAAACTCTCTGAAACTACTGAACCAATTAAACAAAACTTGTTATGCAAGCAATACATCATATGTAGTTGATCACCAAAATTTTTTGGAAGTTACATGTATTTTCCTTTAAACTAAAAAAAATACCCAAAAATCCTGATTTAATTTCTTTGAGGACATAACTCATCAGAAACTACTGAACCGATTTAGCAAATATTGGTATTTAAGCGTTACAACCAGGAAAAAATGCAGATGAAAAATCTGCATTTTTAAATTGACTGAAAATCCTAATTACTACATTTCACATTTCTACCTAAGTGCTTTAATTAATTTGACAGAATATTTGTTGCTGTAGCTCAAGGATAATATTGATACTCTTATAACAGAACATATAGGGTTTGTTAGTGAACCCATTTTGTTCTTTCAGTTGGTTATTTGTCAGTACTAGACTGTAACAGTTGACCTTAGACTTTGGCTTTTGTAATGAGAGACTTTAATAATTTTCATATGTATTTTAGAAACATTAGAGATTTTTTCATAAAAGATTATAATACTTTTCATATGTATTTTTAAAGTTTTCATATGTATTTTTATCAATATAAGAATTTAAAAAAATAAATTATCATTTAATGAATGTTTTGGGGAAATCAGAAGGAATTTGTTATTCTGGATGGTGCCAGTGGAGATTTGTTGTACCATGTTTTACCATATCACATTTAAAATTTAAGGGTATATTAGCTTACCTTGGACATATTTGTTAAGACATAAAATTGGCCGAGTGGCACAAGGTGCTGGTTTAAATACCTCAGGTGGTGTTTGAGTCCCATTTCTGATTTACAAACGGAACTTACCCACCTGTATGTGATGAAGTTTGTCAGTTACCTGCCAAAGGTCTGTGGTTTCCTACAGGAACTAAGGTTTCATCCACCATTAAAATTGACCACCCTATATGACCCAGGTGTCTCCAAAAGGGCATTAAACTTTGTGGTGTTAAGTATATGTACAAGAGTTGAAGACACTGTATTAAAAGATTATATAAATTGTTATATTTTGTTAAATTGGGTGATAATACATGTATACAAATTAACAAGCGATTGTCAATATTTGTACTGTTTTGTTTAATTGAAAAGGTTACTCTATTATGAGCATTTAATTGAAGAAACCTAAAAGTATTGAAACAAAAGTGCTGCACTTTGGTTTGGAATTTGTTTCCTTATTGCCTTTGGTGTGTGCTTTATGTCCTTGTAACTTTGGTTTGTGTATCATGTCCTTGTTTACTCTGGTTTGTGTGTCATGTCCTTGTTACCTCTGGTTTGTGTGTTATGTCCTTGTTACATCTGGTTTGTGTGTTATGTCCTTGTTACCTCTGGTTTGTGATATATGTCCTTGTTACCTCTGGTTTGTGTGTAATGTCCATGTTACCTCTGGTCTGTGTGTCATGTCCTTGTTACCTTTGGTTTGTGTGTATTGTCCTTGCTACCTCTTGTTTGTGTGTTATGTCTTTGTTACTTTTGGTTTGTGTGTTATGTCTTTGTAACCTCTGGTTTGTGTGTTATGTCCTAGTAACCTCTGGTTTGTGTGATATGTACATGTTACCTCTGGTTTGTGTAATATGTCCTTGTTACCTCTGGTTTGTGTGTTATGTCCATGTTACCTCTGGTTTGTGTGTCATGTCCTTGTTACCTCTGGTTTGTGTGTATTGTCCTTGCTACCTCTGGTTTGTGTATTATGTCTTTGTTACTTTTGGTTTGTGTGTTATGTGTGTTATGTCCATGAAACCTCTGGTTTGTGTGTTATGTCATTGTTACTTCTGGTTTGTGTGTTATGTCCTTGTAACCTCTGGTTTGTTTGTTATGTCCATGTTACCTCTGGTTTGTGTGTCATGTCCTTGTTACCTCTGGTTTGTGTGTTATGTCCTTGTTACCTCTGGTTTGTGTGTTATGTCTTTGTTACCTCTGGTTTGTTAGTTCTATCCATGTTACCTCTGGTTTGTGTGTTGTGTTCTTGTAACCTCTGGTTTGTGTGTCATGGCCATGTTACTTCTGGTTTGTGTGTTATGTCCATGTAACCTCTGGTTTGTATGTTATGTCCATGTAACTTCTGGTTTGTGTGTTATGTCCACGTTACCTCTGGTTTGTGTGTTATGTTTATGTTACCTCTGGTTTGTGTGTTATGTCCATGTTACCTCTGGTTTGTGTGTTCTGTCCAAGTAACCTCTGGATTGTGTGTTATGTCCTTGTAACCTCTGGTTTGTGTGTTATGTCCATGTTACCTCTGGTTTGTGTGTTATGTCTTTGTTACCTCTGGTTTGTGTGTTATGTCCATGTTTTTATACGACCGCAAAATTTTTGCTATCGTATAATGTTATGGCGATATCGTCGTCGTTGTCGTCGTCATCTTTGGACATTATGGTTTCCGTGCGATAACTTGAGTAAATGTTGACCGAATGTTTTGAAATTTTGATATGATGTTTGTTACCACTAAAGGAAGGTTGGTATTGTATTTGGGGATTGTGGCCCCTACTATTTTAGAAAAAAGGGCCAAAAAGGGCGAAAACGGGTGTATTGACGAAACTGGTGTAGAATGTTTATTATACGTTTGATTTTGAAAATTCTTTTTTGATTGAATTCATCATTAAATTCTGTCAACAAAATGTGTCAATGGTTTTGATATATATTGCACTGTTACATTGCTACTGGGGGTCAAAAAGGGGCCACACCCCAAAAAATGACTTTTTTATTTGTGGTCCGATTTTCAAAATATTTTTTTCATTGGAATCCTTGTGAAAATCCCTGCTGCGTTTTTCAATCAGATTTGCAATATCTCTTACCATTTTTGAGAAATTAGGGGTCAAAGGGGCCAAAAAACGCCGTTTTTAAAAGTTTGTCAAGGCAAATAGTTTTAAACCAAAATTAAGTTGTAGTGGGCCTGCCAATTGTTATGAAGTTTGAATATGATGATTATATCCACTAAAGGAATGTTGTTTTGTATTTGGGGTTTGTGGCCCCTTCTGTTTTAGAAAAAGTCCAAAAAGGGCTAAAACGGGTGTATTGACAAACCTGTTGTAGAATGTTTATCATTCATTCGATTTTGAAAATTCTTTTTTTATTGAATCCATCATTTAATTCTATCTACTAAATGTGTCAATGATTTTGATATGTATTTCATTACATTGCTACAGGCGGGCTAAAGACAGGCCACGCCCATAAAATCAACTTTTTTATTTGTGGTCCGATTTTCAAAATCTTTTTTCATTGGATTTCTTGTGAATATTTCTGCTTATTTTTTAATCTGATATGCAATATCTTTTACCGTTTTTGAGAAATAAGGGGTCAAAAGGCCAAAATTGTAAATTAATACATGTATATAAATAAGGCTTTTTGTATTAGATGTTGATGTAAATATAAATGTGTCAAAAATGCATTTTTAAGTCCACCACAGGATGCATGTGTCAAAAAGCTTTGTAAGTCCACCATGGGCTTCATGTGACCAAAGCAATGGACTATCCATACTGGGCCTCCAATGTACAGGGTTCAACTTGTTGCGGTCGTATCATGCTGCGCTCGGCGTAGCTTTTTTTTCTGGTTTGTATGTCATGTCCATGTTACCTTTGGTTTCTGTGTCATGTCCTTGTTACCTCTGGTTTGTGTGTTATGTCCATGTAACCTCTGGTTTGTGTGTTATGTCTTTGTCACTTCTGGTTTGTGTGTTATGTGTGTTATGTCCTTGTTACCTCTGGTTTGTGTGTTATGTCCATGTAACCTCTGGTTTGTGTGTTACATCCATGTTACCTCTGGTTTGTGTGTCATGTCCATGTAACCTCTGGTTTGTGTGTAATGTCCTTGTTACCTCTGGTTTGTGTGTTATGTCTTTGTTACCTCTGGTTTGTGTGTTATGTCCTTGTTACCTCTGGTTTGTGTGTTATGTCCATGTAACCTCTGGTTTGTGTGTTACATCCATGTTACCTCTGGTTTGTGTGTCATGTCCATGTAACCTCTGGTTTGTGTGTAATGTCCTTGTTACCTCTGGTTTGTGTGTTATGTCTTTGTTACCTCTGGTTTGTGTGTTATGTCCTTGTTACCTCTGGTTTGTGTGTTATGTCCATGTTACCTCTGGTTTGTGTGTTATGTCCATGTAACCTCTGGTTTGTGTGTTATGTCCTTGTAACCTCTGGTTTGTGTGTTATGTTCTTGTAACCTCTGGTTTGTGTGTCATGTCTTTGTTACCTCTGGTTTGTGTGTTATGTCCATGTAACATCTGGTTTGTATGTTATGTCCTTGTAACCTCTGGTTTGTGTGTATTGTCCTTGTTACCTCTGGTTTGTGTGTTATGTCCATGTTACCTCTGGTTTGTGTGTCATGTTTTTGTTACCTCTGGTTTGTGTGTTATGTCTTTGTTACCTATGGTTTGTGTGTTCTGTCCTTGTTACATCTGGTTTGTGTGTTATGTCTTTGTAACCTTTGGTTTGTGTGTTATGTCCTAGTAACCTCTGGTTTGTGTGATATTAACATGTTACCTCTGGTTTGTGTAATATGTCCTTGTTACCTCTGGTTTGTGTGTTATGTCCATGTTACCTCTGGTTTGACGTGTCATGTCCTTGTTACCTCTGGTTTGTGTGTATTGTCCTTGCTACCTCTGGTTTGTGTGTTATTTCTTTGTATTTTTTGGTTTGTGTGTTATGTGTGTTGTGTACATGTTACCTCTGGTTTGTGTAATATGTCCTTGTTACCTCTGGTTTGTGTGTAATTTCCATGTTACCTCTGGTTTGTGTGTCATGTCCTTGTTACCTTTGGTTTGTGTGTATTGTCCTTGCTACCTCTGGTTTGTGTGTTATGTCTTTGTTACTTTTGGTTTGTGTGTTATGCCTTTGTAACCTCTGGTTTGTGTGTTATGTCCTAGTAACCTCTGGTTTGTGTGATATGTACATGTTACCTCTGGTTTGTGTAATATGTCCTTGTTACTTTTGGTTTGTGTGTTATTTGTGTTATGTCCAGGTAACCTCTGGTTTGTGTGTTATGTCATTGTTACTTCTGGTTTGTGTGTTATGTCCTTGTAACCTCTGGTTTGTGTGATATGTACATGTTACCTCTGGTTTGTGTAATATGTCCTTGTTACTTGTGGTTTGTGTGTTATTTGTGTTATGTCCAGGTAACCTATGGTTTGTGTGTTATGTCATTGTTACTTCTGGTTTGTGTGTTATGTCCTTGTAACCTCTGGTTTGTTTGTTATGTCCATGTTACCTCTGGTTTGTGTGTCATGTCCTTGTTACCTCTGGTTTGTGTGTATTGTCCTTGCTACCTCTGGTTTGTGTGTTATGTCTTTGTTACTTGTGGTTTGTGTGTTATTTGTGTTATGTCCAGGTAACCTCTGGTTTGTGTGTTATGTCATTGTTACTTCTGGTTTGTGTGTTATGTCCTTGTTACCTCTGGTTTGTGTGTTATGTCCATGTTACCTCTGGTTTGTGTGTTATGTCCTTGTTACCTCTGGTTTGTGTGTTATGTCTTTGTTACCTCTGGTTTGTTAGTTCTATCCATGTTACCTCTGGTTTGTGTGTTGTGTTCTTGTATCCTCTGGTTTGTTTGTCATGTCCATGTTACTTCTGGTTTGTGTGTTATGTCCATGTAACCTCTGGTTTGTATGTTATGTCCATGTAACTTCTGGTTTGTGTGTTATGTCCTTGTTACCTCTGGTTTGTGTGTTATGTCTTTGTTACATTTGGTTTGTGTGTTATGTCCATGTTACCTCTGGTTTGTGTGTAACGTCCATGTTACCTCTGGTTTGTGTGTTATGTTTGTTATGTCCTTGTAACCTCTAGTTTGTGTGTTATGTCCTTGTAACCTTTGGTTTGTGTGTTATGTCCTTGTTTCCTCTGGTTTGCGTGCTATGTCCTTGTTATCTCTGGTTTGTGTGTTATGTCCTTGTTACCACTGGTTTGTCGGGTACTACATATGTTGGAGGTTAATGATATTTCATCAGTTAATGGGTAGATGGGTAGACATATTGGGTTGTTTAGAAGATTACAAATATTTCATATCCCCGTTTTTTTTTCATCAAATATCTATTCTGAAAAAGAGGGTTTTTTTTTCAAATATCCCATATTTCTGTTAATAAAATTATGTTTAGTCCGTACTGAGGTTCAGTATATTTTTCATGTTTTTTACGAGATTTATTAACTTGATTTACATGAAATGAAACGCGACAATTTGGTCTTTACTTATTGTTGAAGTGGAGACCAAAAATAAAAAGATTAGAAATTCATATCATGTTTTTGGAAAAATAGTTTCATACATTATAGTACCTTGGAAGTGAACCGGTCACCAGATTCGAACTATGAATGTCGATAACAAAATTCGCCTTAGCCTAAGAAACATCTGGAAATTGAGTAAAATTAAGACGAAAGCAAAAACTGAAAATTATGCAAACAAATGTTAAAGATGTCCTCCTGTATGGATCTGAGTCATGGAAAGTCGCTATTACATCGCCAACCAATTTGATACCTTCTTAACAAAATTTCTGCGTCGAATTTAGAAAATATTTTGACTCGGAAAATAGCAAACCCCAGCTCACCTGACCCGAAGGGTCATGTGAGCTATTGTCATCACTTGGCGTCCGTCGTCCGTCCGTCGTCCGTCGTCCGTCGTCCGTCCGTCGTCCGTCGTCCGTAAACTTTTTAAAACGTTAACTCCTCTGACACCATAAGTCCAATTGCAACCAAACTTGGTATGGTTGTTCATTAGCATTCGGTGCTTAGAACTGATGTGGGGATTTTTGATTCGTCGTAAAACATGGCCGCCATGGCTAAAAATAGAACATAGGGGTAAAATGCAGTTTTTTTGCAAATAACTCAAAAACGGCTACAGATATCAAAATTCTGGCATAGGGTAAAAGTGATCAGCACCTCAAGATCTACCTACCCTGAAATTTTGAAGAAAATCCAACGACCCATGTAGGAGTTATTGCCCTTTTTGTGGATTTTTTGCAAATTTTGCACCTGTTTAGCTCAATATCTTGAAAACTATACTAGATATTTGAGAAATTTAAATTGCATATTGTTAAGCACATCAAGATCTACTAAATATGTAACAGGGTCAACGTTGTAGGACCTTTCCTTTTAGGAGTTATTGCCCTTAGAACGTCAAAATTTAGCATTTTAACAGCATTTCCTCATTACATTGAAAACGTTAACTCCTCTGACACTTTAAGTCCAAATGGAACCAAACTTGGTATAGTTGTTTATTAGCATTAGGTGTATAGAACTGATGTGGGGATTTTTGATTGGTCGTAAAACATGACCGCTGTGGCTAAAAATAGAACATAGTGGTAAATGACAGTTTTTTGCAAATAACTCTAAAACGGTGACAGATTACAAAATTTTGATTGGGAACAAAAGTGATCAGCACCTTAAGATCTACCAGCTCTGAAATTTTGAAGATAATCCAACAACCCATGTAGGAGTTATTGCCCTTTTTGTGGATTTTTTGCAAATTTTGCACCTGTTTAGCTCAATATCTTGAAAACTATACAAGATATTTGAGAAATTTAAATTGCATATTGTTAAGCGCAGCAAGATCTACAAAATATGTAACAGGGTCAACGTTGTAGGACCTTTCCTTTGAGGAGTTATTGCCCTTGGAACTTCAAAATTGAGCATTTTAACTGCATTTCCTCATTATATTGAAAATGTTAACTCCTCTAACACTTTAAGTCCAATCAGAACCAAACTTGGTATTATTGTTTATTATTATTAGGTGTATAAAACTGTTGTGGGGATTTTTGATTGGTCGTAAAACATTGCCACTGTGGCTAAAAATAGAACATTAGGTTAAACTGCATTTTTTTGCAAATAACTCAAAAAGTGTGACAGATTTTTAGATTTTGATTGAAAACAAAAGAGATCAGCACCTTAATATCCACCATATTGTCAGATGACCCCCTTATTAATCTTATGACCCTTTCAACGTCAAATAGATTTTGCCTAATAACCTTGACTTCAGGCACATATGTCAGGTGAGCGATTCAGGCTCCTGGGAGCCTCTTGTTGTGGATTTTTTGCAAATTTTGCACCTGTTTAGCTCAATATCTTGAAAACTATACTAGATATTTGAGAAATTTAAATTGCATATTGTTAAGCCCATCAAGATCTACAAAATTTGTAACAGGGTCAACGTTGTAGGACCTTTTCTTTGAGGAGTTATTGCCCTTGGAACGTCACAATTGAGCATTTTAACTGCATTTCCTTATATTGAAAATGTTAACTCCTCTGACACTTTATGTCCAAATGGAACCAAACTTGGTATAATTGTTTATTATTATTAGGTGTATAGAACAGTTGTGGGGATTTTTGATTGGTTGTAAAACGGCTATTGGTACTTTGCGGAACGGAACGGAACGAAACGGAACGGAACGGAACAAGACATGGGGATCCATAAGGGGAAAATTTTTATTAATATATTTTGTTTAACTATGACAAGGACTTGCTTCTAAACTAGTCCTTGTGTATGAATTTCACATTTTTGTATCATAAATTAAAAGTTTTATAAATCATCCCTACTTTAATAGTCTGTTCAGATATTTAAAGCTATATTTTAACATGGCCTTAAATAATTAGTAAACTAGTAAGTTGTCAACGCATAATGAAAGTCATTGCTGTCTCTCAGCCATTTTTTACTTAAATAAGACATATGTACATGAAGATAAATTTGAGAATACAATCTTGTTCCGTTTCGTTCCGTTAAATACCATTACCCGGGGGCTAATGGTACTTTGCGGAACGGAACGGAACAAAAAATTTTTCTTCCAAATTTCATTTTCGCACAAAGTTTCCACCATCGTGATAAGAAATAGACATATGAAACACTTGAAATGTAAAGAAAATACAACAAGTCGTCCGCAATTATTTATTATACCTACCTTCTGAGAAGATGAACCTATTCAGGCTAGAACTAAAAGGAGTGCGTTTAGATCTAGGTATAGTATTGGGTTATCTTAGAAATAGATGATAGAGACTCTGATATGCTACTAATGACGAAAATCGAAAAAAAAATCTTGTTCCGTTTCGTTCCGTTAAATACCATTACCCGGGGGCTAATGGTACTTTGCGGAACGGAACGGAACAAAAAATTTTTCTTCCAAATTTCATTTTCGCACAAAGTTTCCACCATCGTGATAAGAAATAGACATATGAAAAACTTGAAATGTAAAGAAAATACAACAAGTTGTCCGCAATTATTTATTATACCTACCTTCTGAGAAGATGAACCTATTCAGGCTAGAACTAAAAGGAGTGCGTTTAGATCTAGGTATAGTATTGGGTTATCTTAGAAATAGATGATAGAGACTCTGATATGCTACTAATGACGAAAATCGAAAAAAAAATCTTGTTCCGTTTCGTTCCGTTAAATACCATTACCCGGGGGCTAATGGTACTTTGCGGAACGGAACGGAACAAAAATTTTTTCTTCCAAATTTCATTTTCGCACAAAGTTTCCACCATCGTGATAAGAAATAGACATATGAAACACTTGATTCTTTTACACTAATCGATAAATGTTTCTTAGCTACTTGTCACTAACTTCGAGTGTTCTCAAGAGAGTTCCTCTACGTCTTGTTGTTTTCGCACAGTATTTTGTCTTAGGTCCTCTCTTGTTGAATTGAACTTTTGTCGATTGAGTTTTACAGTGTGTTTTATATGTACATGTATGCTTTGTGCAAGCTAATCAATTAGAAAATGCTGCGATGAAAATGCAGATGTTAACAACATATGGGAATGTTGGAAAAACATGGTCGAGGAAGCGGCTAAGGAAAGCATTGATAAGTCCAAAAATGTTAAGAACTTCAGAAAGTTTTGGGACTCTGAACTTGATAAATTAATCAAAGATAGAAAAGAAGCATGTCGTCTTAAGCGTGCATTTGACAGTACAAATAATCACAATACTGAAATCGGTAAAAGACTAACAAACATATACAATGAACGTAAAGCAAAAGTTAGCGAGGCTATAAAACGGAAAGAACGTGCCGCCACTTTAAAACGCTTCCATGATAAATGCGTACTATCTAAAAATAAAGCCAAGGGGTTTTGGGAGTTTTTAAAAGTTAAGAAAGGCACTAATACCCCTTCTGAATTTTCTGACCCCGATAACCAAAACAACAAAATTACGAACCCTGAAGAAATAAATAAAGTTCTACAAAATCATTTCTCGTCTCCTAGCACTGGCATCTCACAGTGTTATCGTAACTTTAGAGACGAAGTGGAAACTTTTGTTAAAAGGGTTGACGATAACATGGTGACAGATGAGTCAGATTTATATGTGCCAATTGAGAGAGATAAAATCATCGAAATTTTGAAGGATCTCAAAAGTGGAAAGGCATGCGGTGTAGATAACATCCCTAACGAGTTTCTAAAGTTCGGTGGCGATCCTCTAGCAGATTCACTAGTCGAGCTCTTTACAAGAGTAACAGTTCTTGAATCTGTTCCCAGCGAATGGCACAAGGGTATTATTAAACCGTTGCATAAGGGAGGTCCGACGCATATTATTAGTAACTATAGGGGAATAACGTTGACCTCTAATGTCTACAAAGTTTATTGCAAGATAATCGAGAATACGGTGATGAACTTTATCGAAGACAAAAATATTTTAGGTGAAGAACAAGGGGCTTTCCGAAAAGGCAGGAGAATTGAAGATCATATTTTCTCCCTTCATGGTATTTGTTCCCTAAGAAAAATCAAAAACGAAAAAACGTTTTTGGCTTTCCTAGATCTGTCTCAAGCTTTTGATAGGGTTTGGCGCGACGGGTTGTTTTACATGCTTTGGAAAAAAGGTATTCAGGGTAAATGTTGGAGACTATTACGTTCACTTTATAGTAAAGTCACAAATAAGGTTTTATTTGGTGAATATGAAACGGAATGGTTTGACCAAGATACAGGCGTTAAACAGGGATGTATACTTTCGCCTACCTTGTTTTCGATCTTAATGTCAGATTTGGTCGACATGTTGAAGAAATGGAACTTAGACCAAAACTTAGCTACAAAACTGATTAACTGTCTTCTGTTTGCAGATGACATTGTATTAGTCGGTCGAACGGCGACGGAACTCCAAGGTCTTTTAAACGTAGCTAACGAATTTTCTAAGAAATGGAACCTAAAATTTAATGCCAAGAAATCAAAAATCCTTATTGTAGGGTAGAAGTTGAATAAAGATAGTAACTGGCTTTTAGGTGATGATAAATTAGAAGAAGTAAACGAATACAAGTATCTTGGAGTCTATTTATCAAGATCTCTTAAGTTTAAACATCATATAGAAAGCCATCTAAAAGATAATTTTAGTAGAAAACTTACCCACACAATGAGAGTTTTGGGCGAGCATGGGGACTTTAATCGTTTCGAATTCGGCGATGCAATATGGACATCAGTTGTTAGACCTTCGATCACGCATGGCTGCTCTATTTGGTATCCTTCTTCGAAATCGAGTCAAGAGCTGATCGCTCGATGGCAATATAAAATCGGGAAGGTCATACTTAATACGAAAATGAACATACCAAAGAGCGCTATGCTGTTAGAATTTGGGTGGGAACCGGTAAATGATTTTATGGAAAGGCTAAGAGTCCAATACTTCGCGCGATTAAATGAACTACCATCGGACAGACTCTGTAAAGTAGTCTATAACGAGCTCCGACAAATTTCAATGAATGGATATCAATGTTGCTACTTAGAACATTTAAATTGTATCTTTCAAAATGCTGGTCTTGACCATTATATTGACGGACAAGTTAATGTAAATACTTTTAAACGACTCCATGGTCAGGAAAGCAATAAAAATCTCTGGCGCGAAGTTGCAAATAAAGAAAGTCTTAATCTTTACAAGACATTTACTACTCTTAAAGGGAGACAGCCTTATCTTAATTCAAGGACTGACTTTCGGTCGGCAAGACTAAAATTTTTAGCAAGACTCAATTGTTTACCAATAAATTCCACCTTAGCAAGAATGAATCTAAAAGAACATAGTATATGTGAATTTTGCAGTGACCATGAAACAGAAGATATCATGCACGTCTTAATCAAATGCACGGCTTACGATGACTTGCGCTATACTTTTTACTCAGAAATGCAAAATCTGTTCTCCAAATTCGCCCAAACTATTGGTGTTAACTTTCCAGAGTTGCCAGATGTTTTAAAAGTACAGTTCATGATCGGTGAACTCTCTCACAATTTTGACCCAGTGTTGGGCAACCTGGTTGATAACCTGTCCAAAAAGTTTTTATCTGATGTAATGTCTTTGAGAAAGAGTTTAATACCAGAATAACTAGTTAAGCTTTTATCATTTTTCAGTTTTAAAAAAGGAGCGTATGTAAACCCGATCATGGCTGTAAAATGATTTGTTATTTTATCTTATATACTGAATGACTTGACTTTTAACTGTGGTTTTAGTCAATGTGTTTGTTTTATTGTTTACCAAAGATACTATATCTTTTATGACGAACTTTTTATATATTTTATATTGTAAAGAATGTTTTACAATTACTTGTATATAGTTGTTTGACCTGTAGACGCAAGCGCCGATGCCCCGTCGGTGGTTGCCCCCGTTGTAAAGGGGTAGTTTCAAAATAAAATATATATATATATAGGGGGAAGGTTGGATCAAAAACACTAGTTTAACCCCGCCACATTTTATATGTGCCTGTCCTAAGCCAAGAAACTTTGCCAAAGCCTTTGTTTGTCCTTGTCTTTCGTTGATGATTAAGGGATTAGTTTTGAAACTTTTGTATTGTATTATAAGTCTTGGGCCAATGCATGACGGCAAGCAGTGACCTCTGGTCATGTTGAAGACTGCTCGATGTTTTCCGTTGTGATTTTTTGAATTGCTGTTTATGTTTGTGTAGTTAGTTGTATCGTATACACTTATTTAACATCTCAATATCGTCTGTTGTTTGTATAAAAATGCATTTATTTAAATAGCTTTACAATACATGTACCAACAATTGTTTAAAATGTACCAATCTGATATGCAGCTTTTGGTATCAGGGGCGGACCCAGAAATTTTCGAAAAGGGAGGGGGGTCCACATACTGGGTACTGTTGGCCAAAGGAGGGGTTCCAGACCAATTTTCCTGAATATCTACACGAAAATTTAAAAATTTCGAAACCACCCCCTTCTGGACCCGCCACTGGGTATAGGGGTTTTGTAATTATATTCTGAGTGATATAGGCTGACATAAAACTTTTAAAGGGGAACATGGTTTGATTTTCTAAACTGATTTCTCATGCAGCTACTAGTATCTTAAGCTTACAGCTCCAGCTTCGTTCCGCTATAATCGTGTTCTGTGTCACTCTATCAAAATAAATCTATTAGTGCATTACCATAATCCTATTGCATCATTTAGGCGAATACCACCTGATCCCCCATCCTTTTTATGTTCAGCAAAACTGGTCTGGAACACACTATTGGTTCACAGAGAGCCAGTATGTGGCATCCCCTCCCTATAAAATGTGTCAGTATTCGCACCCTGCCAAGATATATATCAGACATAATAGCAAATCACTACAGACGTACAGACGGACAGTTAAGGGTACAACTATATATATGTCAGGTCAACTATATTCGTGGTCGAACCATAAAAACTTGATTTTTCAAAAGGTAACTTCTAGTATGGTTTTGCCTGAAGCTATGCTTGGTCTAATATCGGCTGCTTCACGAATGCCATACCAGAAAATGGTATACGGGTATTAATTTAACTCATCTGCCCGTCTGTACTAACAATTTTTGTACGCAATTTACTCCTTCGAAAGTACCAAACTTTAAGAAAATTGCAACACCAGACTATTTCTAAATGTTTTTTAGAAAGTCCTTTACATGGCCATAGTTGGGTTACACTGGTCGTAAACATGTCGGACCTCACAAAAATTAGAAAATGTGAGTTAATTACAGCTTTTTTGCAACTACGGAATGGTGGTAAAAAACAAACGTCGAGGACCTTAATAAGATGTTGAGATCATAAAATTAAGAAGACGACCCAATAATCAATGTAGAAGTTAAATAGTTGTTGTAGCCATTTTGCCTGATTTTTCCAATTTAGTCTATATCATGAAAAAGATATTTGAGCAATTAAAACTGCATATCGAACTGTAAAAATGTATTTATTTGTACATGTAAACGTTAAAAGTTGTAGGGACGTTCCTCTAAGAAGTTATTCCCCATGTAAGGCACTAAAATTAAGGGGATCCCGCATTAAATTTGAGCTCAATACCACGAACAATTTAAAAGGCCTGATTAACACGACGGATGTGCTATAGCAGTAGGAACTACTTAGTGAAGTTACTCTTCCGAAACACCTGAGTTCACTCTTGTTACGACTTGAGCTAGTGTTGCTAGTTGTTTTTCAGTTATTTTTGTGGTTTTATGTTGTTTCTTCGTGTTGCCGTTGTCGTTTTGTCTTCGAAATTTCGAAGTTTTGATATTCGGATGCCGCTTTCCATCATCTGTGTCTCTGAAAAGTATCATTGCTGACCAGGTTTGCGATTCAGACTCCAGTACAGAGAGTCTTTAATTTAGTATGAATTCGAGAATTAATTCCAATCCTAGGGAATTTGTACTAAACTCAACAACAGATATCGCTGATAATCAACTACATAAATCCTATAACTATCAAGCTAATCGAATGAAATATTTTTCTCACAACCATACAGACTGCGGCCGTTCAAATTATAGATTGTACGTTTGTCAAATTATTGAATTGCCGAAAGGTTTCCCATTGACACCAATGGAAAATCATTTGTTAATGACGATTTCCACTATAGCTTTCCATACGTCTTAACATTAGGATATGAAAAAATAATTTTGTAAAAAAGTCTTTTCTGTAAATCTTTTGTAATTATCTAATGAATATATGCTTAATATGTACTACGGTTGTCAAAAAGCATGAAATAACCAACAAAAATAACTGATGGGAGACGACTTTTGGGTTAGCCGTTTCATTTTTGGAGGCCTCCTACGTTACCGTTAATTTATTTATTAATACAAAACCTGCTTTATAGGAAAGTTAATAGTCTGAATTGCAATATTAATGCTTTTTAGAGATCAAAAATTAAATTAGAGCGGCAAAAAATGAAAAATATATATCATTTTTACGCATTTTCTCAGAGCCAACGAAAACGTCATTTTACGTCATTTATTTAACGTTCCTAAATATTGTTTTTGCACTTATTGCAAAAAGCCATCTTTTAGAATAAAATCCAACTCACTATTTTCATTATAACTCATCGCAATTATAAGAGCCGAGGGTTCAAAGCGAACACTCAAAATTTAAAATTTTCCAACTAGTGAGTTTTGACCCCTAATATTTTAAATTTGCCCGATAAAAACATGTGACGACCTGTTTTATCTGAAAGTAGAGATGTTCCTCTTTAAAATGATATACAATATAGGTGTGTGTTCTGTCGGAGCATTAAACTCATTTTTTTCCAAGTCAAACCGCTGCACTACAGGGATTTTATACAGATTAGTCCCAATAATAAAAAATTTGTGCGAAAATGAAATTTGGAAGAAAAATGTTTTGTTCCGTTCCGTTCCGCAAAGTACCATTAGCCCCCGGGTAATGGTATTTAACGGAACGAAACGGAACAAGATTTTTATTTTCGATTTTCGTCATTAGTAGCATATCAGAGTCTCTATCATCTATTTCTAAGATAACCCAATACTATACCTAGATCTAAACGCACTCCTTTTAGTTCTAGCCTGAATAGGTTCATCTTCTCAGAAGGTAGGTATAATAAATAATTTCGGACGACTTGTTGTATTTTCTTTACATTTCAAGTGTTTCATATGTCTATTTCTTATCACGATGGTGGAAACTTTGTGCGAAAATGAAATTTGGAAGAAAAATTTTTTGTTCCGTTCCGTTCCGCAAAGTACCATTAGCCCCCGGGTAATGGTATTTAACGGAACGAAACGGAACAAGATTTTTTTTTCGATTTTCGTCATTAGTAGCATATCAGAGTCTCTATCATCTATTTCTAAGATAACCCAATACTATACCTAGATCTAAACGCACTCCTTTTAGTTCTAGCCTGAATAGGTTCATCTTCTCAGAAGGTAGGTATAATAAATAATTGCGGACAACTTGTTGTATTTTCTTTACATTTCAAGTGTTTCATATGTCTATTTCTTATCACGATGGTGGAAACTTTGTGCGAAAATGAAATTTGGAAGAAAAATTTTTTGTTCCGTTCCGTTCCGCAAAGTACCATTAGCCCCCGGGTAATGGTATTTAACGGAACGAAACGGAACAAGATTTTTTTTCGATTTTCGTCATTAGTAGCATATCAGAGTCTCTATCATCTATTTCTAAGATAACCCAATACTATACCTAGATCTAAACGCACTCCTTTTAGTTCTAGCCTGAATAGGTTCATCTTCTCAGAAGGTAGGTATAATAAATAATTGCGGACGACTTGTTGTATTTTCTTTACATTTCAAGTGTTTCATATGTCTATTTCTTATCACGATGGTGGAAACTTTGTGCGAAAATTAAATTTGGAAGAAAAATGTTTTGTTCCGTTCCGTTCCGCAAAGTACCATTAGCCCCCGGGTAATGGTATTTAACGGAACGAAACGGAACAAGATTTTTTTTTCGATTTTCGTCATTAGTAGCATATCAGAGTCTCTATCATCTATTTCTAAGATAACCCAATACTATACCTAGATCTAAACGCACTCCTTTTAGTTCTAGCCTGAATAGGTTCATCTTCTCAGAAGGTAGGTATAATAAATAATTGCGGACGACTTGTTGTATTTTCTTTACATTTCAAGTGTTTCATATGTCTATTTCTTATCACGATGGTGGAAACTTTGTGCGAAAATGAAATTTGGAAGAAAAATTTTTTGTTCAGTTCCGTTCCGCAAAGTACCATTAGCCCCCGGGTAATGGTATTTAACGGAACGAAACGGAACAAGATTTTTTTTTTCGATTTTCGTCATTAGTAGCATATCAGAGTCTCTATCATCTATTTCTAAGATAACCCAATACTATACCTAGATCTAAACGCACTCCTTTTAGTTCTAGCCTGAATAGGTTCATCTTCTCAGAAGGTAGGTATAATAAATAATTGCGGACAACTTGTTGTATTTTCTTTACATTTCAAGTGTTTCATATGTCTATTTCTTATCACGATGGTGGAAACTTTGTGCGAAAATGAAATTTGGAAGAAAAAATTTTTGTTCCGTTCCGTTCCGCAAAGTACCATTAGCCCCCGGGTAATGGTATTTAACGGAACGAAACGGAACAAGATTTTTTTTTCGATTTTCGTCATTAGTAGCATATCAGAGTCTCTATCATCTATTTCTAAGATAACCCAATACTATACCTAGATCTAAACGCACTCCTTTTAGTTCTAGCCTGAATAGGTTCATCTTCTCAGAAGGTAGGTATAATAAATAATTGCGGACAACTTGTTGTATTTTCTTTACATTTCAAGTGTTTCATATGTCTATTTCTTATCACGATGGTGGAAACTTTGTGCGAAAATGAAATTTGGAAGAAAAAAGTTTTGTTCCGTTCCGTTCCGCAAAGTACCATTAGCCCCCGGGTAATGGTATTTAACGGAACGAAACGGAACAAGATTTTTTTTTCGATTTTCGTCATTAGTAGCATATCAGAGTCTCTATCATCTATTTCTAAGATAACCCAATACTATACCTAGATCTAAACGCACTCCTTTTAGTTCTAGCCTGAATAGGTTCATCTTCTCAGAAGGTAGGTATAATAAATAATTGCGGACGACTTGTTGTATTTTCTTTACATTTCAAGTGTTTCATATGTCTATTTCTTATCACGATGGTGGAAACTTTGTGCGAAAATGAAATTTGGAAGAAAAATTTTTTGTTCCGTTCCGTTCCGCAAAGTACCATTAGCCCCCGGGTAATGGTATTTAACGGAACGAAACGGAACAAGATTTTTTTTTCGATTTTCGTCATTAGTAGCATATCAGAGTCTCTATCATCTATTTCTAAGATAACCCAATACTATACCTAGATCTAAACGCACTCCTTTTAGTTCTAGCCTGAATAGGTTCATCTTCTCAGAAGGTAGGTATAATAAATAATTGCGGACAACTTGTTGTATTTTCTTTACATTTCAAGTGTTTCATATGTCTATTTCTTATCACGATGGTGGAAACTTTGTGCGAAAATGAAATTTGGAAGAAAAATTTTTTGTTCCGTTCCGTTCCGCAAAGTACCATTAGCCCCCGGGTAATGGTATTTAACGGAACGAAACGGAACAAGATTTTTTTTTCGATTTTCGTCATTAGTAGCATATCAGAGTCTCTATCATCTATTTCTAAGATAACCCAATACTATACCTAGATCTAAACGCACTCCTTTTAGTTCTAGCCTGAATAGGTTCATCTTCTCAGAAGGTAGGTATAATAAATAATTGCGGACGACTTGTTGTATTTTCTTTACATTTCAAGTGTTTCATATGTCTATTTCTTATCACGATGGTGGAAACTTTGTGCGAAAATGAAATTTGGAAGAAAAAAGTTTTGTTCCGTTCCGTTTCGCAAAGTACCATTAGCCCCCGGGTAATGGTATTTAACGGAACGAAACGGAACAAGATTTTTTTTTCGATTTTCGTCATTAGTAGCATATCAGAGTCTCTATCATCTATTTCTAAGATAACCCAATACTATACCTAGATCTAAACGCACTCCTTTTAGTTCTAGCCTGAATAGGTTCATCTTCTCAGAAGGTAGGTATAATAAATAATTGCGGACGACTTGTTGTATTTTCTTTACATTTCAAGTGTTTCATATGTCTATTTCTTATCACGATGGTGGAAACTTTGTGCGAAAATGAAATTTGGAAGAAAAATTTTTTGTTCCGTTCCGTTCCGCAAAGTACCATTAGCCCCCGGGTAATGGTATTTAACGGAACGAAACGGAACAAGATTTTTTTTTCGATTTTCGTCATTAGTAGCATATCAGAGTCTCTATCATCTATTTCTAAGATAACCCAATACTATACCTAGATCTAAACGCACTCCTTTTAGTTCTAGCCTGAATAGGTTCATCTTCTCAGAAGGTAGGTATAATAAATAATTGCGGACAACTTGTTGTATTTTCTTTACATTTCAAGTGTTTCATATGTCTATTTCTTATCACGATGGTGGAAACTTTGTGCGAAAATGAAATTTGGAAGAAAAATTTTTTGTTCCGTTCCGTTCCGCAAAGTACCATTAGCCCCCGGGTAATGGTATTTAACGGAACGAAACGGAACAAGATTTTTTTTTCGATTTTCGTCATTAGTAGCATATCAGAGTCTCTATCATCTATTTCTAAGATAACCCAATACTATACCTAGATCTAAACGCACTCCTTTTAGTTCTAGCCTGAATAGGTTCATCTTCTCAGAAGGTAGGTATAATAAATAATTGCGGACAACTTGTTGTATTTTCTTTACATTTCAAGTGTTTCATATGTCTATTTCTTATCACGATGGTGGAAACTTTGTGCGAAAATGAAATTTGGAAGAAAAAAGTTTTGTTCCGTTCCGTTCCGCAAAGTACCATTAGCCCCCGGGTAATGGTATTTAACGGAACGAAACGGAACAAGATTTTTTTTTCGATTTTCGTCATTAGTAGCATATCAGAGTCTCTATCATCTATTTCTAAGATAACCCAATACTATACCTAGATCTAAACGCACTCCTTTTAGTTCTAGCCTGAATAGGTTCATCTTCTCAGAAGGTAGGTATAATAAATAATTGCGGACGACTTGTTGTATTTTCTTTACATTTCAAGTGTTTCATATGTCTATTTCTTATCACGATGGTGGAAACTTTGTGCGAAAATGAAATTTGGAAGAAAAAAGTTTTGTTCCGTTCCGTTTCGCAAAGTACCATTAGCCCCCGGGTAATGGTATTTAACGGAACGAAACGGAACAAGATTTTTTTTTCGATTTTCGTCATTAGTAGCATATCAGAGTCTCTATCATCTATTTCTAAGATAACCCAATACTATACCTAGATCTAAACGCACTCCTTTTAGTTCTAGCCTGAATAGGTTCATCTTCTCAGAAGGTAGGTATAATAAATAATTGCGGACGACTTGTTGTATTTTCTTTACATTTCAAGTGTTTCATATGTCTATTTCTTATCACGATGGTGGAAACTTTGTGCGAAAATGAAATTTGGAAGAAAAATTTTTTGTTCCGTTCCGTTCCGCAAAGTACCATTAGCCCCCGGGTAATGGTATTTAACGGAACGAAACGGAACAAGATTTTTTTTTCGATTTTCGTCATTAGTAGCATATCAGAGTCTCTATCATCTATTTCTAAGATAACCCAATACTATACCTAGATCTAAACGCACTCCTTTTAGTTCTAGCCTGAATAGGTTCATCTTCTCAGAAGGTAGGTATAATAAATAATTGCGGACAACTTGTTGTATTTTCTTTACATTTCAAGTGTTTCATATGTCTATTTCTTATCACGATGGTGGAAACTTTGTGCGAAAATGAAATTTGGAAGAAAAATTTTTTGTTCCGTTCCGTTCCGCAAAGTACCATTAGCCCCCGGGTAATGGTATTTAACGGAACGAAACGGAACAAGATTTTTTTTTCGATTTTCGTCATTAGTAGCATATCAGAGTCTCTATCATCTATTTCTAAGATAACCCAATACTATACCTAGATCTAAACGCACTCCTTTTAGTTCTAGCCTGAATAGGTTCATCTTCTCAGAAGGTAGGTATAATAAATAATTGCGGACGACTTGTTGTATTTTCTTTACATTTCAAGTGTTTCATATGTCTATTTCTTATCACGATGGTGGAAACTTTGTGCGAAAATTAAATTTGGAAGAAAAATGTTTTGTTCCGTTCCGTTCCGCAAAGTACCATTAGCCCCCGGGTAATGGTATTTAACGGAACGAAACGGAACAAGATTTTTTTTTTCGATTTTCGTCATTAGTAGCATATCAGAGTCTCTATCATCTATTTCTAAGATAACCCAATACTATACCTAGATCTAAACGCACTCCTTTTAGTTCTAGCCTGAATAGGTTCATCTTCTCAGAAGGTAGGTATAATAAATAATTGCGGACGACTTGTTGTATTTTCTTTACATTTCAAGTGTTTCATATGTCTATTTCTTATCACGATGGTGGAAACTTTGTGCGAAAATGAAATTTGGAAGAAAAAATTTTTGTTCCGTTCCGTTCCGCAAAGTACCATTAGCCCCCGGGTAATGGTATTTAACGGAACGAAACGGAACAAGATTTTTTTTTCGATTTTCGTCATTAGTAGCATATCAGAGTCTCTATCATCTATTTCTAAGATAACCCAATACTATACCTAGATCTAAACGCACTCCTTTTAGTTCTAGCCTGAATAGGTTCATCTTCTCAGAAGGTAGGTATAATAAATAATTGCGGACGACTTGTTGTATTTTCTTTACATTTCAAGTGTTTCATATGTCTATTTCTTATCACGATGGTGGAAACTTTGTGCGAAAATGAAATTTGGAAGAAAAAAGTTTTGTTCCGTTCCGTTCCGCAAAGTACCATTAGCCCCCGGGTAATGGTATTTAACGGAACGAAACGGAACAAGATTTTTTTTTCGATTTTCGTCATTAGTAGCATATCAGAGTCTCTATCATCTATTTCTAAGATAACCCAATACTATACCTAGATCTAAACGCACTCCTTTTAGTTCTAGCCTGAATAGGTTCATCTTCTCAGAAGGTAGGTATAATAAATAATTGCGGACGACTTGTTGTATTTTCTTTACATTTCAAGTGTTTCATATGTCTATTTCTTATCACGATGGTGGAAACTTTGTGCGAAAATGAAATTTGGAAGAAAAATTTTTTGTTCCGTTCCGTTCCGCAAAGTACCATTAGCCCCCGGGTAATGGTATTTAACGGAACGAAACGGAACAAGATTTTTTTTTCGATTTTCGTCATTAGTAGCATATCAGAGTCTCTATCATCTATTTCTAAGATAACCCAATACTATACCTAGATCTAAACGCACTCCTTTTAGTTCTAGCCTGAATAGGTTCATCTTCTCAGAAGGTAGGTATAATAAATAATTGCGGACAACTTGTTGTATTTTCTTTACATTTCAAGTGTTTCATATGTCTATTTCTTATCACGATGGTGGAAACTTTGTGCGAAAATGAAATTTGGAAGAAAAATTTTTTGTTCCGTTCCGTTCCGCAAAGTACCATTAGCCCCCGGGTAATGGTATTTAACGGAACGAAACGGAACAAGATTTTTTTTTCGATTTTCGTCATTAGTAGCATATCAGAGTCTCTATCATCTATTTCTAAGATAACCCAATACTATACCTAGATCTAAACGCACTCCTTTTAGTTCTAGCCTGAATAGGTTCATCTTCTCAGAAGGTAGGTATAATAAATAATTGCGGACGACTTGTTGTATTTTCTTTACATTTCAAGTGTTTCATATGTCTATTTCTTATCACGATGGTGGAAACTTTGTGCGAAAATGAAATTTGGAAGAAAAAAGTTTTGTTCCGTTCCGTTTCGCAAAGTACCATTAGCCCCCGGGTAATGGTATTTAACGGAACGAAACGGAACAAGATTTTTTTTTCGATTTTCGTCATTAGTAGCATATCAGAGTCTCTATCATCTATTTCTAAGATAACCCAATACTATACCTAGATCTAAACGCACTCCTTTTAGTTCTAGCCTGAATAGGTTCATCTTCTCAGAAGGTAGGTATAATAAATAATTGCGGACGACTTGTTGTATTTTCTTTACATTTCAAGTGTTTCATATGTCTATTTCTTATCACGATGGTGGAAACTTTGTGCGAAAATGAAATTTGGAAGAAAATTTTTTTGTTCCGTTCCGTTCCGCAAAGTACCATTAGCCCCCGGGTAATGGTATTTAACGGAACGAAACGGAACAAGATTTTTTTTTCGATTTTCGTCATTAGTAGCATATCAGAGTCTCTATCATCTATTTCTAAGATAACCCAATACTATACCTAGATCTAAACGCACTCCTTTTAGTTCTAGCCTGAATAGGTTCATCTTCTCAGAAGGTAGGTATAATAAATAATTGCGGACAACTTGTTGTATTTTCTTTACATTTCAAGTGTTTCATATGTCTATTTCTTATCACGATGGTGGAAACTTTGTGCGAAAATGAAATTTGGAAGAAAAATTTTTTGTTCCGTTCCGTTCCGCAAAGTACCATTAGCCCCCGGGTAATGGTATTTAACGGAACGAAACGGAACAAGATTTTTTTTTCGATTTTCGTCATTAGTAGCATATCAGAGTCTCTATCATCTATTTCTAAGATAACCCAATACTATACCTAGATCTAAACGCACTCCTTTTAGTTCTAGCCTGAATAGGTTCATCTTCTCAGAAGGTAGGTATAATAAATAATTGCGGACAACTTGTTGTATTTTCTTTACATTTCAAGTGTTTCATATGTCTATTTCTTATCACGATGGTGGAAACTTTGTGCGAAAATGAAATTTGGAAGAAAAAAGTTTTGTTCCGTTCCGTTCCGCAAAGTACCATTAGCCCCCGGGTAATGGTATTTAACGGAACGAAACGGAACAAGATTTTTTTTTCGATTTTCGTCATTAGTAGCATATCAGAGTCTCTATCATCTATTTCTAAGATAACCCAATACTATACCTAGATCTAAACGCACTCCTTTTAGTTCTAGCCTGAATAGGTTCATCTTCTCAGAAGGTAGGTATAATAAATAATTGCGGACGACTTGTTGTATTTTCTTTACATTTCAAGTGTTTCATATGTCTATTTCTTATCACGATGGTGGAAACTTTGTGCGAAAATGAAATTTGGAAGAAAAAAGTTTTGTTCCGTTCCGTTTCGCAAAGTACCATTAGCCCCCGGGTAATGGTATTTAACGGAACGAAACGGAACAAGATTTTTTTTTCGATTTTCGTCATTAGTAGCATATCAGAGTCTCTATCATCTATTTCTAAGATAACCCAATACTATACCTAGATCTAAACGCACTCCTTTTAGTTCTAGCCTGAATAGGTTCATCTTCTCAGAAGGTAGGTATAATAAATAATTGCGGACGACTTGTTGTATTTTCTTTACATTTCAAGTGTTTCATATGTCTATTTCTTATCACGATGGTGGAAACTTTGTGCGAAAATGAAATTTGGAAGAAAAATTTTTTGTTCCGTTCCGTTCCGCAAAGTACCATTAGCCCCCGGGTAATGGTATTTAACGGAACGAAACGGAACAAGATTTTTTTTTCGATTTTCGTCATTAGTAGCATATCAGAGTCTCTATCATCTATTTCTAAGATAACCCAATACTATACCTAGATCTAAACGCACTCCTTTTAGTTCTAGCCTGAATAGGTTCATCTTCTCAGAAGGTAGGTATAATAAATAATTGCGGACAACTTGTTGTATTTTCTTTACATTTCAAGTGTTTCATATGTCTATTTCTTATCACGATGGTGGAAACTTTGTGCGAAAATGAAATTTGGAAGAAAAATTTTTTGTTCCGTTCCGTTCCGCAAAGTACCATTAGCCCCCGGGTAATGGTATTTAACGGAACGAAACGGAACAAGATTTTTTTTTCGATTTTCGTCATTAGTAGCATATCAGAGTCTCTATCATCTATTTCTAAGATAACCCAATACTATACCTAGATCTAAACGCACTCCTTTTAGTTCTAGCCTGAATAGGTTCATCTTCTCAGAAGGTAGGTATAATAAATAATTGCGGACGACTTGTTGTATTTTCTTTACATTTCAAGTGTTTCATATGTCTATTTCTTATCACGATGGTGGAAACTTTGTGCGAAAATTAAATTTGGAAGAAAAATGTTTTGTTCCGTTCCGTTCCGCAAAGTACCATTAGCCCCCGGGTAATGGTATTTAACGGAACGAAACGGAACAAGATTTTTTTTTTCGATTTTCGTCATTAGTAGCATATCAGAGTCTCTATCATCTATTTCTAAGATAACCCAATACTATACCTAGATCTAAACGCACTCCTTTTAGTTCTAGCCTGAATAGGTTCATCTTCTCAGAAGGTAGGTATAATAAATAATTGCGGACGACTTGTTGTATTTTCTTTACATTTCAAGTGTTTCATATGTCTATTTCTTATCACGATGGTGGAAACTTTGTGCGAAAATGAAATTTGGAAGAAAAAATTTTTGTTCCGTTCCGTTCCGCAAAGTACCATTAGCCCCCGGGTAATGGTATTTAACGGAACGAAACGGAACAAGATTTTTTTTTCGATTTTCGTCATTAGTAGCATATCAGAGTCTCTATCATCTATTTCTAAGATAACCCAATACTATACCTAGATCTAAACGCACTCCTTTTAGTTCTAGCCTGAATAGGTTCATCTTCTCAGAAGGTAGGTATAATAAATAATTGCGGACAACTTGTTGTATTTTCTTTACATTTCAAGTGTTTCATATGTCTATTTCTTATCACGATGGTGGAAACTTTGTGCGAAAATGAAATTTGGAAGAAAAAAGTTTTGTTCCGTTCCGTTCCGCAAAGTACCATTAGCCCCCGGGTAATGGTATTTAACGGAACGAAACGGAACAAGATTTTTTTTTCGATTTTCGTCATTAGTAGCATATCAGAGTCTCTATCATCTATTTCTAAGATAACCCAATACTATACCTAGATCTAAACGCACTCCTTTTAGTTCTAGCCTGAATAGGTTCATCTTCTCAGAAGGTAGGTATAATAAATAATTGCGGACGACTTGTTGTATTTTCTTTACATTTCAAGTGTTTCATATGTCTATTTCTTATCACGATGGTGGAAACTTTGTGCGAAAATGAAATTTGGAAGAAAAATTTTTTGTTCCGTTCCGTTCCGCAAAGTACCATTAGCCCCCGGGTAATGGTATTTAACGGAACGAAACGGAACAAGATTTTTTTTTCGATTTTCGTCATTAGTAGCATATCAGAGTCTCTATCATCTATTTCTAAGATAACCCAATACTATACCTAGATCTAAACGCACTCCTTTTAGTTCTAGCCTGAATAGGTTCATCTTCTCAGAAGGTAGGTATAATAAATAATTGCGGACAACTTGTTGTATTTTCTTTACATTTCAAGTGTTTCATATGTCTATTTCTTATCACGATGGTGGAAACTTTGTGCGAAAATGAAATTTGGAAGAAAAATTTTTTGTTCCGTTCCGTTCCGCAAAGTACCATTAGCCCCCGGGTAATGGTATTTAACGGAACGAAACGGAACAAGATTTTTTTTTCGATTTTCGTCATTAGTAGCATATCAGAGTCTCTATCATCTATTTCTAAGATAACCCAATACTATACCTAGATCTAAACGCACTCCTTTTAGTTCTAGCCTGAATAGGTTCATCTTCTCAGAAGGTAGGTATAATAAATAATTGCGGACGACTTGTTGTATTTTCTTTACATTTCAAGTGTTTCATATGTCTATTTCTTATCACGATGGTGGAAACTTTGTGCGAAAATGAAATTTGGAAGAAAAAAGTTTTGTTCCGTTCCGTTTCGCAAAGTACCATTAGCCCCCGGGTAATGGTATTTAACGGAACGAAACGGAACAAGATTTTTTTTTCGATTTTCGTCATTAGTAGCATATCAGAGTCTCTATCATCTATTTCTAAGATAACCCAATACTATACCTAGATCTAAACGCACTCCTTTTAGTTCTAGCCTGAATAGGTTCATCTTCTCAGAAGGTAGGTATAATAAATAATTGCGGACGACTTGTTGTATTTTCTTTACATTTCAAGTGTTTCATATGTCTATTTCTTATCACGATGGTGGAAACTTTGTGCGAAAATGAAATTTGGAAGAAAAATTTTTTGTTCCGTTCCGTTCCGCAAAGTACCATTAGCCCCCGGGTAATGGTATTTAACGGAACGAAACGGAACAAGATTTTTTTTTCGATTTTCGTCATTAGTAGCATATCAGAGTCTCTATCATCTATTTCTAAGATAACCCAATACTATACCTAGATCTAAACGCACTCCTTTTAGTTCTAGCCTGAATAGGTTCATCTTCTCAGAAGGTAGGTATAATAAATAATTGCGGACAACTTGTTGTATTTTCTTTACATTTCAAGTGTTTCATATGTCTATTTCTTATCACGATGGTGGAAACTTTGTGCGAAAATGAAATTTGGAAGAAAAATTTTTTGTTCCGTTCCGTTCCGCAAAGTACCATTAGCCCCCGGGTAATGGTATTTAACGGAACGAAACGGAACAAGATTTTTTTTTCGATTTTCGTCATTAGTAGCATATCAGAGTCTCTATCATCTATTTCTAAGATAACCCAATACTATACCTAGATCTAAACGCACTCCTTTTAGTTCTAGCCTGAATAGGTTCATCTTCTCAGAAGGTAGGTATAATAAATAATTGCGGACAACTTGTTGTATTTTCTTTACATTTCAAGTGTTTCATATGTCTATTTCTTATCACGATGGTGGAAACTTTGTGCGAAAATGAAATTTGGAAGAAAAAAGTTTTGTTCCGTTCCGTTCCGCAAAGTACCATTAGCCCCCGGGTAATGGTATTTAACGGAACGAAACGGAACAAGATTTTTTTTTCGATTTTCGTCATTAGTAGCATATCAGAGTCTCTATCATCTATTTCTAAGATAACCCAATACTATACCTAGATCTAAACGCACTCCTTTTAGTTCTAGCCTGAATAGGTTCATCTTCTCAGAAGGTAGGTATAATAAATAATTGCGGACGACTTGTTGTATTTTCTTTACATTTCAAGTGTTTCATATGTCTATTTCTTATCACGATGGTGGAAACTTTGTGCGAAAATGAAATTTGGAAGAAAAAAGTTTTGTTCCGTTCCGTTTCGCAAAGTACCATTAGCCCCCGGGTAATGGTATTTAACGGAACGAAACGGAACAAGATTTTTTTTTCGATTTTCGTCATTAGTAGCATATCAGAGTCTCTATCATCTATTTCTAAGATAACCCAATACTATACCTAGATCTAAACGCACTCCTTTTAGTTCTAGCCTGAATAGGTTCATCTTCTCAGAAGGTAGGTATAATAAATAATTGCGGACGACTTGTTGTATTTTCTTTACATTTCAAGTGTTTCATATGTCTATTTCTTATCACGATGGTGGAAACTTTGTGCGAAAATGAAATTTGGAAGAAAAATTTTTTGTTCCGTTCCGTTCCGCAAAGTACCATTAGCCCCCGGGTAATGGTATTTAACGGAACGAAACGGAACAAGATTTTTTTTTCGATTTTCGTCATTAGTAGCATATCAGAGTCTCTATCATCTATTTCTAAGATAACCCAATACTATACCTAGATCTAAACGCACTCCTTTTAGTTCTAGCCTGAATAGGTTCATCTTCTCAGAAGGTAGGTATAATAAATAATTGCGGACAACTTGTTGTATTTTCTTTACATTTCAAGTGTTTCATATGTCTATTTCTTATCACGATGGTGGAAACTTTGTGCGAAAATGAAATTTGGAAGAAAAATTTTTTGTTCCGTTCCGTTCCGCAAAGTACCATTAGCCCCCGGGTAATGGTATTTAACGGAACGAAACGGAACAAGATTTTTTTTTCGATTTTCGTCATTAGTAGCATATCAGAGTCTCTATCATCTATTTCTAAGATAACCCAATACTATACCTAGATCTAAACGCACTCCTTTTAGTTCTAGCCTGAATAGGTTCATCTTCTCAGAAGGTAGGTATAATAAATAATTGCGGACAACTTGTTGTATTTTCTTTACATTTCAAGTGTTTCATATGTCTATTTCTTATCACGATGGTGGAAACTTTGTGCGAAAATGAAATTTGGAAGAAAAAAGTTTTGTTCCGTTCCGTTCCGCAAAGTACCATTAGCCCCCGGGTAATGGTATTTAACGGAACGAAACGGAACAAGATTGTATTCTCAAATTTATCTTCATGTACATATGTCTTATTTAAGTAAAAAATGGCTGAGAGACAGCAATGACTTTCATTATGCGTTGACAACTTACTAGTTTACTAATTATTTAAGGCCATGTTAAAATATAGCTTTAAATATCTGAACAGACTATTAAAGTAGGGATGATTTATAAAACTTTTAATTTATGATACAAAAATGTGAAATTCATACACAAGGACTAGTTTAGAAGCAAGTCCTTGTCATAGTTAAAAAAAATATTTTAATAAAAATTTTCCCCTTATGGATCCCCATGTCTTGTTCCGTTCCGTTCCGTTCCGCAAAGTACCAATAGCCTTGTAAAACATGGCCGCTGTGGCTAAAAATAGAACATTAGGTTAAACTGCATTTTTTTGCAAATAACTCAAAAAGGGTGACAGATTTTTAGATTTTGATTGAGAACAAAAGTGATCAGCACCTTTAAATCCACCATATTGTCAGATGAACCCCTTATTAATCTTATGACCCTTTCAACGTTAAATAGATTTTGCCTTATAACCTTTACTTCAGGCACATATGTCAGGTGAGCGATTCAGGCTCTTGGGAGCCTCTTGTTTAGTAGAATCATTGTAAGAACGCAGTGTCTTTTCTGTAACTTTTGCCATGGAAATTTAGTCCATGCAAGAATTTTTTTTACTTCAATTCTGGAATTACTAGTTAGTCAAGGTTTGAATTTTAAAGTTATTAAAGATATCAAAAATTAATTATGGCAATTTCCATTATAAAGGTAGTACATATGTGCGGCCCAAAAGTGGTCTACTTTTTTGGGTGTTCAGCATGTGAAAAGGATGGCAATTTCAGATGTTGCATATCTATATGATAAGGTGTACGTTTCACAAATGTCATATGTCAATAGAAAAAGAGTGACCCAGCATCCACGTACCCTAACTGTACATATATTTAATAACTTTTACCATTCAAACTTTGATTTTAATAGCAAATATCTATCAAATATGTCAACTTATAGCATATTCTGTGTATTTTAAATGCATTAAAAATATATGAAAGGGTGTGTTTTCGAAGCAGGCGTATATATGAATGGGGTGGTATAAAATTTCTGGGCCTCTCAGTCATCTGTTCCCTAAAATACTTGGACTTTTCATCCCGGAGTGGGAGAGAGTCTGTCAAAAATGCTCCACATGAACTGACAGACGTAGATAAGAAAAGAAAAACTATGCTAACGGACGGTGCCTAGAGATCGGCATAAAAGCTCACTAGAGCTTGTGTTTATACTGTTATTATTAACCGACTTTAAATAAAGCTTTTTGACTTTTGACTTTTGAGGCGACACACTGATATTTTTCAGTGTACATTACATATACTTGTCATGATTGTAGTGTGGTCATAGTGGTTGCTATGTTGCTTGGCTGGTTCAAAGCACATAGACCTGTTTATTAGAATATAGGGGCTCCTCATGGGGGGGGGGGGGTACCAGGAATCAAGTAATTAGCATTTTTTGGCCAAAGTAATCAAATAATCATATATTTTTTAGAAATGTAATCAAAAACTGTTTCCCAATTGGAATCAAGTAATCAAAATTTCAAACCTTGGTAATCAAATAATCATTAAATATTTGCTCTTGTAATCAAGTAATCACCTTTAAAATGGCCTGGGAATCATGTAATCAAAAACCCCATGAGAAGGCAAAATATACATACAGGGAATTCTTTAATTAACGTATTATTTTCAGGAATTTTAAATAAACATTTAAAATGTTCCTGATTATTATTAGACTTTAGTTTTTAATTTTCTCAATAGAAATAGAAATAGCTTTATTTCAATTAAGGACCCTATAATGGTCTATAATAGACGGCATACAATTACATATAAGTGATTATGACAATTTGTGAATAACATTATAACAGATTTATTATATAACAATATATGATCATATATTTATACAATATAAAACATGGAAATAAAGGGGGGCTTAATTAATATAGTACTAGTTATACCTAAAAATTGATTTATATAATAAACAGTAAAATACATAATATAAAAGGGAACATAAAAATTCAGGAAACATTGAATAATATGATTTCTAACAACACATGTTTCATAATCGCATTGTTTGTGTTATATATTTAAACGGCCTTGACCTTTAACTCTTCAATCGTCCAATGAAATTGTAGAAAATTACCCATGTGATTTAATGACTTATGTAAAACAAAACGTGGAGAAATATGTCAGGCTGAAGTTCTGACTTATTTGTCAGAAAATGGTAGATTTAGCTCAACAGGCCTTTAATACTAACAACTATCATCTGTCGGCAGAAATTTACGAACGTGAAATCAAAGAAAATGGACCGTCTGTCGATTTATTTCTGGGATTGGGAGACAGTTTTGCCAAAAGTGGGCAAATATCTAAAGCCTTTGAGAGTTACTCTAGTGCCTCTAGACTAGGATCTATACCACCTGAAAAGCTGAAACATCTAGTGTCAAGCTTGGTTAATATCGTAAAGAGGGAAAAATCGAACGATCAAATGAATAGACTTTCTAAAAAGTGTCTGTTTACATGTTTGATATGTCGTGGACTTCTGAATGAACCAGTGACTATTCCTTGTGGGCATACTTTCTGTAGAAACTGTTTAGAGAAAGATCAATCGAAAACATGTAGAAATTGTAGTGTAGTTCACTTTTGTTTAAATGTTTCACGACTGAAAACAAACTTTTTACTTTCTCGATTGGTTCAGCAATGGTTCCCGTCTGAATGCAGAGCTACAGACCTTAAATCGCAAGGAAATGATTTTATGGAGAAACAGAAATTTCAAAAAGCAATAGATCTTTACTCAGAAGCTATAGTTTTAGGTGAGTTTTTATTTAATTTTCGGTTATGCAAGGTAAAAATCGTTTCGTAACGAGACCGGAAATGTGTACTTTCACTTTTATGACACAAGTTCCCTATCTACTTTCGGTTTGATTATAGGTATAAAACCACTAATTCTGAGTCCCATTGCTTTCTATGTTAAATTGGACATTTCTAAAATGCTGTAGATTTTTTGTCTCAAGTTCAAATAAAGTGTCAATAGTCTTATTTCAATGCAAAATGATTTGGCTCACTCCAGTTCAAAAACTAGCACATCTTACATTGAATAACGGGAAAAACTGGTTCCCGGTTTAAATCATACTGAACGTCCGGTACTTTTTAGTCATGTTTCTGGCAAGAATGAGACCCCAAGTAAAAGTAATCCTAAAAATTGACACTTAACATATATATGAACAAATATGGGCTGAAATTGTTTCTAAGATGTTCATCTTTCAAATAAAAGCCCATTTAATGATTTGCATGCAATAGTTTTAGCTGGGTCAATACTTTAATGGAACTATATTGTCTCAAAATAGGAACTATATTCAGGTTCGTCCTCTACCGGATTGTGAATTAGTGGTTTTATACCTATAACAGAAAAAAACCTCTTTAATACTTGATCATTGTCCTTTTTTATATAAATTGGTTTATTGCAACAAATAAAAACCTATTTTTATGTATGTTTCTTAGAAACTTTAACTACTGCGGGCCACCTTTTAGACCATATACTTTTATGCGATTAACCAAAAAATCCTGATTTACTAAAAATATCATTTTTGAGGGAAAAGTGGAAAATCTTAACTATTTTCTTACAAATGGATAGAACATTTGCATTTGTTTGTTTGTTAATTATACATTTCTTATGTCTTTTCCTGAAAAAGTAAAACAAAATGTCATTTATAATGAAAATAATAGGTTAAAGGGCCCTCCCCCTTTTTATGGGCAAAAACATACCAAAAACAATAAAAATCACACTAGGATACTTTTTTTTAGCTTTAAAACATGCCAGATGCCTCATAAGACCTTAATGTTTATAAAAAGTCACTTTAAAAGATTGTTGTGTAGAAAAATATTAAAAACAATGCCTAAAATTACCAAAACTCATTACAAGTATCAAATTACATTGCGCAAAACTGAATGTATAAAACTAATTTTTCAAGACTGAAATAAATAAGGGGACTAAATGCACTGTTTGCAATCTTAAGACACATAAATCATTCAGTTTCTCTATTCATTTCTTCTACTTGTGAAAAATATATCCTTAAAAACATCCTTTTCATATCAATACTGCACTGCATTTGAGCCATGTTACCTAATAGAGGGTGAATATTGTGCTCAGAAAAACAGATTTTGCCAAGACATTCATCTATTAGCTACTAAAATGCTAAGCATGGTTACTCAGGATCTCAAAAAAGACAATTTTGTTTAAAAATAACAAAAGAATAGGAAAACAAACAGTTTTCTATATTTAGTGGTGAATATGAATAAAGCGCACTCATGCGCATTATGTCGAACATATATTTTGCCAATAATGTAACTTCTCAAAGCCATATCTGTTGAAAACTGACATAAAATGGCTTAGTGAGATTGTTTTAAGTTATTTGAATCACCAAAATATCATTCCATGAAGTTTAGGGTCTTTTGGAAATTTGTAAGCCAGATAATTACCCCAAAATGGACATTTTGACAGATTTGACAATTTAGGGGCCAAATTTTTCAAAAATGCACAACATATGCTGTTTTGGTAGTTTTTCCATATTATTCACATAATGTCCAAACTGTTTACAAAGAAAAAGTAGCTTTTTTCAGGAAAAAAGTTTTCTCAGCCATCCAATACAAGGTATAAAACCACTAATTCTGAGTCCCATTGCTTTCTATGTTAAATTGGACATTTCTAAAATGCTGTAGATTTTTTGTCTCAAGTTCAAATAAAGTGTCAATAGTCTTATTTCAATGCAAAATGATTTGGCTCACTCCAGTTCAAAAACTAGCACATCTTACATTGAATAACGGGAAAAACTGGTTCCCGGTTTAAATCATACTGAACGTCCGGTACTTTTTAGTCATATTTCTGGCAAGAATGAGACCCCAAGTAAAAGTAATCCTAAAAATTGACACTTAACATATATATGAACAAATATGGGCTGAAATTGTTTCTAAGATGTTCATCTTTCAAATAAAAGCCCATTTAATGATTTGCATGCAATAGTTTTAGCTGGGTCAATACTTTAATGGAACTATATTGTCTCAAAATAGGAACTATATTCAGGTTCGTCCTCTACCGGATTGTGAATTAGTGGTTTTATACCTTATATAAGTTCTATTGAATTTCTTGACACTATGCTGTCTTTTTCTGTAATTTTCAGTTTGTATTAATTACAGGTGCTTGTTTATGAAATTGTATCAGACAGTTTACTTTATGTAGCTGTATTTTTGTTTCTGAAACAACTCAAACAAGTGCCTATACATTTACATGTTCATGCAAGGCATATCTAATCTTACATGTACTTCTTGATTTTGAAATTGTCTTCCTTAAACATAGGTTATGTCAAATACACCTATTCCACTTCTCATTATCTTCTATTCCATGTTATTTTAAGGTTAAAGAAAAGTTTGTTTGGTCTTGCGGCTGCCTGCATTTATACATGTACCATCTATATATTGAATGCAATATGTTGTAGTTTTAATGGTGTGAAAAAGTGTGGACCGAAGCCAATTTTAATGAAGTGTGCTAGCGCTTCTTCTTTAAAATGTGCGCAAAGGTCCACGCTTTTACACACCAATAAAACTACAAAATATTGCAATTACATTACGTTAAAGTATTTTTGATGTTTGCACAGGTTTATTGATAATATTGCTTAAAATGCATTGTTCTTTTTTTTTTATGTTACCCAGTGTTAGTCATTGTTAATATCCCACATGCTGGTTTTCTTGTAAAGTTTTGATAATTATCTTGTCACATCATGTCAACAATTACATGTTCACTAGTTTTCAATTAAAATTAATAATAGCAGATTATTATGACCTTTATCCAGACAGTCTATATTTATTTTCACAATATAATTCTATCTGAAGTTTGATATTATATTAATTTTACAAAACAAAAACAAAATAAGTAGAGAAAATATCAATTTGTTTACCAGCTTTGAAATAACTTTGAATTATTTAAAAACATGTACAGCAATGACTTTCATGACTATTACAAATGTATATAAAAACATACATTGTACAATTCAGGGATCACCGGTACTACGGCTTAAAATCCTAGGGTGGTGCAATTAAGTCTGACGATGATCCTAAAGCTTTTTTTTCATTAAAAAATTACAGTGACATTTCTCTTTTCATAATAGTGTTAGGCAAAAAAATAGTATATGTCACTGTGTTTCAGGTTTCATGCCTGATAAAAAATAAGATTGGTACATGTAGGTACATGTACATTGTCCCTACTAGGTACATGTAGGCATTTATTATTTTTTTGAATTTAATTTTCTACCTTGAGTTAATGGAAGCAGATTTCAAGTTTATCTGTGCTTAAGCAAAATTGGCAATTAATTAGCTAGGGTAGGTAGTTAGGGAAACCTGAAATGCACATTTCTTTTTATTTCGCCTTATCAGTCTTTGTTTTCCCACATGTGTTTTTCCTACCAATCACAAAATACATGTATTTCCAATTTTACAACTTCATTGTTCTAGGAATAAAGTCAAGTCAAACTTTAGTTTAATTTGGGGCTCAAAATTCAAGGGTGGAGGAGCATCACCCTTAAATAGATGATTAAGTAGTGCTGCAACTGTATCAATATCCATGATAATTCTGAAAGCATTGTTATAAATAATTTGGTTTTTTTTATGCCCCCGCTCCGCGACGACATGTCGGGGGGCATTAAGTTTTACTCATGTCCGTCCGTACAAATTTCCGTCAAGCTTTCCTCAGCAACCATAGTGATACATGAGAATGATTTGAAATTTGGTAGGATGGTTCAGTATGACAAACTGTACGTCCTAAGGGATTCTGAGACCTGTCGGACATCTACTTCCTGTTTGGGACTTAGGCCAATGTGAAAATATGTGAAGACGACTATGAAATTTCCATCAAGCTTTTCCCAGGAACCTTATATGAGAATGACTTGAAACTTTGTAGGATGGTTCAGTATGAAAAACTGTACGTCCTAAGCTATTTTTAGACCTGTCGGACATCTACTTCCTGTTTATGACTTAGGTGCAATGACATTTTACATAGTTTTTGAGGATTTCTGTCATAATTCTTTTTTATGCCCCCGTGACGACATGTCGGGGGGCATTAAGTTTTACTCATGTCCGTCCGTCCGTCCGTACTTATTTCTGTCAAGCTTTTCTCAGAAACAGTAAATGGGAATGACTTGTAACTTGGTACGATGGTTCAGTATTACAAACAGTACGTCCTAAGCGAATTTTAAACCTGTAGGACATCTACTTCCTGTTTGGGGCTGGATCGATGCCAAAATTGACATGAAAATTTCTGTCAATCTTTTCTCAGAAACCGTACATGGGAATGATTTGAAACTTGGTAGGATGGTTAAGTATGATAAACTATGTGTCCTAAGCAACTTTCAGACCTGTCGGACTAAAACTTTTTATTTGAGGCCCGCGGGGGCATCCGTGTCCCATGGACACATTCTTTCTTTATTTCAATGAAGAATATTTATTTAAAATGTATACATAAAGTACACATATTTATATATAAATGTACATGTAGGAATAATTATTGTCAATGTTTTTTTTCCAGTTCCTTCAGACCATCTTTCTTTGAGTAACAGATGCCATGCCTACACATTGCTTGACAGATTTAAAGAAGCCTTAGAAGATGCTGATAGAGTCATTACTTTACGTCCCGATTGGCCAAAGGTTAATATCTTAATATGCTATGTATGTACCTGTATTACAAAGTACAAACATTCAAAATATACAAATGTATAAAAAAGCAGGGTTCTTATACATGTACATTTGATTTGTACATGTACATTTGTACATGTACATGAAGTACAGAATCAGCATGACATGATTTATAATTATTGACAGAAGAGTAGATGGACTTACATGTATAAGATTTTGCTGATAGTATCTGCAGTTAAAGCAAAAGCAAGCTGATGTTGACTTTAAGCATACATGTACAAAATATATATAGTGTACTGTAACAGTACATCAACATACATGTAATACATTTTTTGTACATGTACATATGTTTATGTATTTTTGAATAAAGCCATATGGCAATTTTTTTTCTTCTTCAAAACGCAAACCTTTCAAGTGACTGTGTGTATTTTTTTCTTTTCAAGTTGACATACTGGGAAGCCACAACTTTAATTGTGCATGTACATAAGGTATTAAAGTTTACAGAATGTAATACATTTTAAGTATTAAAGTTAACAGAATGTAATGCATTTAACAAAGTAATGTATTTATGTTTTACAGGCATACTTTAGAAAAGGATGTGCCCTGTATGGGTTAGGTCAATATGAGGATGCAGTGGTGGCTTTGTTACAGTGTCTGGCTCTGGACTCCAGTATAGCTAGTGCAAAGACGTACCTTTCTAAGGTAAATAAGATCGAGTTTCATAGAAAATGTAGTGTTAATGATTGGTTCTAATGTTTTAATGAACTTAATATTTACAGATTTTGAAACCTTTTCAGCAGACTTTTTAAAGTGAAACCTAAAGAAATAGTTGATTGGTATTGGTATTGATTGATCTTTTGAATAAGAGCCTGTAATAAATTTTTACTTTTTTCAGGCACTGCACAAGATAATCACATCTCTGCCACCAGATGATCCAAAGGCAGTGGCTATTAACCAAAGAGTTAACCCAACTGTTCTGCATCAACTTATAATGACAAACTTCCAGGCTACTCCCTTCCAACCTAGAGTTAGTATGGAAGATGTCCTGCATCTCCAAAATATCATCAGTGACACTGTGGCTGCTGCTACTAACTTTGAGGAGTCGGCTTGCATGGATCAAAAACCAGACCAGTTTAGGGTAGGTTTCTTTTTGTCTATAATTGTACAGACTGGACCAAGTCAGGATGGATTTTCTAGCTCACCTCTTTATTTGTCCATGGTCTGTTAACAATTGTAAAAATCTTCTCTTCTGTAACCACTTAAACAATTTAACTGAAATTTGCAGGAATAAGATATGACATGTTGGCAACAAATGATCCTTATTTTGAAATGATTCAATAAAAAACGTGGCAGTTGTTACTAAAAATAGAACAAAGGGAAAAATCACTTAAAATAGCTTAACTTAATTAACAACTATGATTAATAACATGTAGAAAAATCTGAAGGATTTAAGACTCTTCAAAATCAAATGCTTTACTATTTTCTCCATTTGGACGAAGTAGTCAGATGAACCTCTTCTAGGGATTACAGGCATTTAAAGGTAAAGAATAGTGTTCTTTTAATGTTTTGCCCTATAAACATGATAGAATGAAAACTACAATGTATTACTGAATTAAGATAGAGAAAATCTGTTGCTTGTTTAAACCTTAAGCTAATTTAGCACTTCAAAAGTCTCCATTGGGTTGAGGCTGTCAGATGACCTCTTAGAGAGGTTATGGCCTTTTGAAGGTCAAAAATAGCATTATTTTATGTTTTTGCCCTATAGAAAGAAACAATTGAAGAAAGAAAAAAAGCTGTTGCATGCTTAAACCTTCAGCTCATTCAGTTCTACAAACGTCTTTATTGGTCCAGGTTGTCAAATGACCCCATTTAGGGATTTTGTGTCTAAAGGTCAAACATAGCATTTTTCATGCTTTTGCTCTTAAGATTGAAAAACAATTGCAGAAAAAGAAAAGCTGTTGCTTGCTTAGTTAAACCTTTAGCGCTACAAAACCCAATAGTCTTCAGATGACCCCTCATAGAGGGTATTGGTAACGTCATAGCTTAATAAGGACCAGATGAGAAACTAGGCTCCTGGGGGCCTCTTGTTTACCTGAGAATGATTTGGAATTTGTCATGGTGGTTATAAAATACTATTCGGCCAATTTTATTTTTAAAATAATTTTTTTCTAGGATTAATGGGAGTTATAAAATAGATAAAGACAAGTAATTCATGATTAACATCTATTTTATAATCACAAGATTAGGTTTTCTTAAATATCTGTTATAAAACACATAGATCTAGACTGTTTCATAAGTTACTAGACTTTGCTTTGTCATTAAACAGAATTAAAACTAGAGGATAAAGCTTACATAAACAAGATATAACCCATAACATCATGAACATGAAGGCTGCTAGGTATATTTCATATCTTTGATATTGATTACGTTAATTACATACATGTACCTATGTAAGTTACATAAAGGATGCATTTTGGTTTTGTGATTTGATAATGCACTTTTGAAATAAGAAATAAAAATTTGTAATTTAACATGCACCCAGGACTTGATGTTTACTGTCAAAGGGGCATTATGCACTACAAAATTTACAAAAATTGTTATAAAGTACTGAAAATGGAAGTTGTTTGTCTACTTATAGGGTACATATATACTGAATTACAGTCAAACCTGGTTTAAGAGGTCACCCTTGGGACGTGAAAAAAGTGGCCACTTAAGACAGGTGACTGCCTAATTCAGGTTCATTTTTGTTGATTTCATCATAGAAAGGGGCAAAAATATGTGGTTGTATAAGACAGGTGATTGCTTAATAGAGGTGGCTGCTAAGGCAGGTTTGACTGTATTATGAAATATATAGGAACTGTAGGCGTCACAGTACTATAAATAAGATGCTAAAATGTCATTATGAAATATGGAGAGAAAAAACTTGAGTCAAATTTCATAATCTTTAATTCTGTTGCTATGTGCTTTGTTGCCTTATTTATTTGTTGTTGTTCACCAATTAATCCTATCCTTAGTGTCATTATAAAACATGTTTTACATAAGGTAACCAAGAGTTCATATATCCACCTGAAAGGTGGGCTGGGGTTATTATATAAATCTTGATCCAAAGCAACAAATTAGTTGTTTACTGAGAAAAATATAAATTTTCATCAATAATGTTTTGATGATTTCACTGATTACCTGTTAAAAACTAATGTAATTTTTGTTTTATTTAAAAAAATGCATGTTGTTAATTAAAACAGTCTGTGAAATGATTTATTAATACTAGCATGACCAAAGTATATGTTTAAAATAGTTTTTGGAAAAATATGAAGAATAACGTGTTAGAAATTATGTCATTTTATTTAAAAAAATCTAGGTTACACACGGCAACTTATGCAAGCTGGTATTTAACTTATATAACTAGCGAGGTTCTATTTATAGACAACTTTGCCATTCAAAAAATTGATTGAAAGTTTGATGCGAAGACAATTTTCTTGGTCCAATACTTGATCATTTCATAGTTGAGTTTAAACAGCCAACTAGGAAGTTCTCAAAACAAATAATAAAAGGTCAATCTATTTTATGTAAGTGACCTCACAGTTGGGTTCAACCATGAAATGAATTGTAAGGTCAATGACAACTTTTATATAAGCAGAAAATTTAAAGTACTATATAACTATTCATCGATTTTAATGTTATGATACATGTATATACCTTTTAAATAAATGGGTTATCTTAACTAAAGTAGACTGGGACACATGTTAGCTGAAGCCATAGATATTATGACACATACATCTCCGTGATACTAAATATATTATTCAGGCTCTTGCATTACGCATCTTCATAACCCTTTAAAGAGACAAGTATTAGCTTTTAAGAAAAGCTTGCCTGACCTCAGTATATAATTATCATGTATAATAATTTTTTTTATATTGGCACACTTCCTGCAATTGAGCGTGGTCAGGGATGTTATACTATAAGAAAAAAGAAACTGTACGCTCCACAATATAGGCAAAATAAATCAATCATTATCCTCTGACATCTTTCTTGTGCATTAAGCTTAATAAATCAATTAATTATATGTCAAATTCTGTTCCAGTTTAAATAGAATACACCAACATAAATTTTAATTTACACTTATGACCTACTTATTGTTTTGATCCCTGGCTGACCTTATCGTTGCATGCTGATGTGTTTACATATTAAATACACTTTTATGACAATTTATTTTCAACTGATAATATACACAAAACAAAATTATTATTCATTTATGATGTGAACAGTGATGCAAATTTAATTAATAGAATAAATAAATTTATTTCCTTCAGTAGGGCAATTTGTTTGTAATGACAAACATTAAACTTTAGCTAAGTAATTAACACAGACAATTAAAGCATGTGAATAAAAGTGATGCTGAAACACAACCAGTAGCAAACCCATTTAAACAGTACTTGTCAAATATCACAATGAATTGATTGACATCGTTTTTATTTACAGTGAATAATGTAAATTTGGGTGCAGGTACAGGTTCTGATAACACATTTTAGCCGTACCTTCCTGACAGCAAACATGGCGGCCTCCATGTAACAACTAAATCTTATACTGCCTGACCCCTTGGGGTCAGGCAATAACTTAGCCTAGAAGAAAATTTCTAAGAGAAAATGTTATATAAGTTATAAATTTTACAGAGATATTCACACTGTGTTATTGAGGAAACCTAAAATTTAGAGAAGTTCTGTTCTGTATCAGATCTTTCTGGAATTTTCATATTGATAACAGACACATTGTAGTTACATGTATGCTCAAAATTTATTTTATATGCATGCATATTATATGTGTATGTTTTCAGAATAAGATAAGATAAGAATAAGATAAGAAAGATTTATTTGAATTCGGATTTGCAAATAACAATAAACACAAGCTCTCAAGAGCTTTTTTCCGAATAAAAATTAAACTTAGTAGAAGTCCATTGGTATAGACTTAAATATTAACAATGGATAAGAAGACAAAATAAAATGGTCAATGCAATTATCCCCATCAGGCATTCATATGTAATCATGATATTAATACTAATGGTGTAAAAAAAAAGATTATAAAAAATCAATGAATGATTTATTGCTGTTGACGATGTTTATCAGACATGTGAGTTGTTGAACATGCGACTGAGGAAATCTTACATGTAGGGTTTATACAACATATAAGATACCTGAAAGTCTCTTTGTTCTATGTGTTTTTACCTTGATTGTCAGATTTTACAAGTGAAAAAATGGTGAATGTCATGTGGGCAGTTTGGTTTTCTCAGAAACTGCTTATTAGAGCTCATCGATATTTGGTATATAGCATCAGCATGGAGTCCCATAAAGTGGATTCAATTTTAGGTTGGTTGCTCACGACTTACTATTTAACAAAATCTGGCCATATATATTCGACTTCGAAAGAATTTTTAGCTCACCTGGACCGAAGGTCCATGTGAGCTATTACCATCACTTGGCGTCCGTCGTCGTCGTCTGTCGTCGTCGTCGTCTGTCGTCGTCGTCGTCTGTCGTCGTCGTCGTCTGTCGTCGTCGTCTGTTAACAATTTTTCAAAAATCTTCTCCTCTGAAACTACAGAACAGAATTTAATGAAACTTGGTATGAATGATCCTTAGGGTGTCCTGCACCAAACTTGTGTTTCGATTTTTGATCCGTCAAAAAACATGGCCACCGTTACTAAAAATAGACCAGGGGGGTCAGACTACTGTTTTTGGCTTGTAAATCAAAAAGTATAAGAGATAGAGGAAATCTGAGGCCACGCTACTGATTCAGCATCAAAAGCTCTACAAAAGTCTCCATTTGGTCAAAGTTGTCAGATGACCCCTTATAGGGGTTACGGCCCCTTAAAGGTGAAAAATAGCATTTTTTCATGTTTTTGGCCTACAGAATGAAAACTATTGCAGGTAGAGATTAGCTGTTGCTTGCTTAAATGTTAAGCTCATTTAGCTCTACGAAAGTCTCCATAGGGTGGAAGTTGTCAGATGACCCCTTATAGGGGTTACGGCCCCTTAAAGGTGAAAAATGGCCATTTTTCATGTTTTTGGCCTACAGAATGAAAACTATTGCAGATAGAGATTAGCTGTTCCTTGCTTAAATGTTTAGCTCATTTAGCTCTACAAAAGTCTCCATAGGGTCAAAGTTGTCAGATGACCCCTTATAGGGGTTACGGCCCTTGAAAAATAGCCATTTTTCATGTTTTTGTCCTACAGAATGGAAACATTAGCTGTTGCTTGCTTAAATGTTCAGCTCATTTAGCTCAACAAAATTCTCCATAGGGTCCAAGTTGTCAGATGACCCCTTATAGGGGTTACGGCCCCTGAAAAATAGCGATTTTTCATGTTTTTGTCCTACAGAATGAAAAATATTGCAGATAGAGATTAGCTGCTGCTTGCTTAAATGTTCAGCTCATTTAGCTCTACAAAATTCTCCATAGGGTCGAAGTTGTCAGATGACCCCTTATAGGGGTTACGGCCCCTGAAAAATAGCGATTTTTCATGTTTTTGGCCTACAGAATGAAAACTATTGCAGATAGAGATTAGCTGTTGCTTGCTTAAATGTTCAGCTCATTTAGCTCTACAAAATTCTCCATAGGGTCAAAGTTGTCAGATGACCCCTTATAGGGGTTACGGCCCCTGAAAAAAACGATTTTTCATGTTTTTGGCCTACAGAATGAAAACTATTGCGGATAGAGATTAGCTGTTGCTTGCTTAAATGTTCAGCTCATTTAGCTCTACAAAAGTCTCCATAGGGTCGAAGTTGTCAGATGACTCTTTATAGGGGTTATGGCCCCTTATAGGTGAAAAATGGTGTTTTTGGCCTATAGAATGAAAACTATTGCAGGTAGAGAAAAGCTGTTGCTTGCTTAAATGTTCAGCTCATTTAGCTCTACAAAAGTATAGGGTCAACATCAAGACCAGGTGAGCGATTCAGGCTCCTGGGAGCCTCTTGTTATTGTTTTGGGGTATATTTGTGTAGGTTTCAGTCTCCATCAGTCGGCTTGTCTTCAGTAAGAAAGACTCTAGAGTCCCTTTATAAAGTCTTAATAATCTTTTACCTTTATAATGGCTTTATCTTTGTCCCTTTGTATGACAGGTCAGGGAGGGGGTTGCTGTTTCCAGCCCTTCTAGTAGATTAGAAAACTAATTGTTCTTTATAACTATTACCCACATTCATGTTAGTTAAATGATTTCTTTGAATTTCTACATCAAAATATATAAAATTGTGAATTAAGACCATATGTGTTTTTTGTTTTGTTTTATAGATAGATGAAACTTGTGCTAGTAGAAGTTTCCAATTCGAAGCCACAGAACAAGCTTGTGTAAGAACAAAATGTAAGTCTTTTTAACTAATGAAATAACCATATGGTTAATGTCAGACTTATACAATTTATTATTACAACAAAATGAAATACCTGTACTTTTACTTACAATATAACAAGGTGTTTGATGTCACAATTGTACTTTTATTTACTTAACTATTATAACCATTTAGTAGATGATTAGGTGTGGAAAAAGTGTAGGTGACTCTAACTACATAAATCATCCTCAATGAAAAATACAGCCTAAATTGACGTAAAAATAATTAATCTCATGTACATTAAGGGAAAAAAACAATGTAAATTTGTTTTACATTTATTGTACTTTAAGAAGCACTGGTAAATCCAATGGTAGAGCCCGGTGACCCGGGATTTATACATTATAGGTTATCAAGAAAACATAGATTTGGTTAATAGATCAACTCACCTGTCAAAGAACTCTCTTAACTGCCAAAATCTGCAAAATGTTTTCCATGTACTGAATTGCAATCATAAACAGCCCAAACAACCATGATATAATTGCCATTGTAATTTATGTTTCTTCTTCCTTGCAGACCATTCTTTACCTAACTCCAGGACTTCATCGCCAGCCTCATCACCTAACCTATCAGAGTTCAGGGACGATTGTAGAATTAATCTGAAGAGATCACGCTTACCAAGTGACAGCTCTCCAACAAGCCCAACCAGAGAACCACCTTTTAAAGTTTTTGATTTGAAATCAGGTAATTCTAAATTCTTTACCATATATATATGAAATTTGTTGTTTAAAATTTCTGTATTTTATCAATACATGTAATCACAATGAGTAAAAATTTGTCGGTTCAAGAGAACCTGATTAATTAAGTGGTACCGAAGGCTGTCAGCAGTTTTGCATCTTTTTTTTTAAATTACTGCTGATTTATGAAGGTCTTGTCTCATTATCTTTTAATTTTTCTTCTTTAATAGCATGTTTCTAGGAAAAGAAAAAAAAACCTAACAAATTCTGTACGTTACATAAAATATTAAGAGGAAAAAAAACAGTTTCATAACCAAAAATTTTCCTCCATTTCAACCTTAATTTAATTTTATACAAATAAATGCCTTAATAGGTTAATATTTATCATGAAGAACATGATTTGTTTTCATCATTAGCATGTTTCAGAAATAAATTATGAAACTCTTTATAACTGATGTATAGGAAAGAAGTCAATAACACATGTTTTGTGACAGCAACATGTGCTTGTTATATATCTAATTGGGTTTTGATGTTTTCAAGTCAGAAATTCTCAGCATTAACAAATGTTGTTTGTGATAAGACTTGAGAAAATGACAGTTTGGAATGTTATGAAATTTGATGTTGTTTTTGAAAATATTAAGGATCACAATGTTATGAAACAGTAAACAATTGTTCATTCACAGGGAGAAAATACAAAACAAAAATCGTATTTGTTTACTTTGTGTGAAGAAAATTTCAATACCTGGACTGCTTGTGTGAAATACATGAATATTGAGTTTAAAAAAATAGGACAAATGTATATATTTTAAAGGAAAGGAATGAAACAGCATAAAAACTTTAAGTGATTTATACAGAACTTTGACTGTTCATGTTCAATGTCTGATGAGAAGAGCCAAAAATCCTGGTCATAAAATGGTGAACATTGGGGAATCTGGGGAAAAAGAATTTGAAGCTCTTTTCTCAACAATTTCTAATCACAGCTTCTTGATATTTTGTATACAGCACTCAATAAAGTAGGATTTGATTTCTGTTGCTCACCTTAACTCTGCCCATTTTATCGAATCCCAATATATTTTGCTTCAACAAATTTCTTTTGCATAATTTTTTATGTCTACTAATCTTGTCATGGCCTGTTTAAACTTGAGACATGTTAAAGTTTATTTGTACTCCTTTTATTTTCAACTTAAGACTTATAAAATTACATTTTTATTTGCAGGTTCACTAGCAGAAGAAGAAAGAGAAGTTCCTAAAAACTTGTTAAATCGTGATGATTTCGACTGTAGCCTGTGTTATCGGTTATTATATGACCCCGTCACCACACCATGTGGTCATGTATTTTGTCGGAGGTGTCTCGACAGGTGCTTAGATCACCAAAGTACATGTCCCCTCTGTAAAACTACGCTTGCTGAGGTGAGGACTAGGTGGTTTTGTTCTATTTAATATAAATGTTCATTAATTAAACATAGAACTTTCTTTCAATATTTTCTTTGATAAAAATAGGATACAAAAAAACATACGGTATTTCCCCATCTCACAATATTTTGGATGAACAGACTCTAACACTATATGCGTCCTATTTTTGTAGATTGGGCATAAAAATAAAAATACATGAAATATTATCACATATTTCTACATGTACCGAAACAAAATGAAGTATTAAAACAACAAACATCATGCAGTTACAGAAAATAAATATGGAACATAGGTTTTGCTTTCACTTAAGTATGCACCATTGACATCAAATTCAAGTTTACCGTAAGATATTTACAATTAAAAAAAAGAAATATTTCGTCAGATTTTCAACATGTAGAATTTTTATTGCAGTACCTAGCAGAGAGAAGGCAGGTGGCTACAGAATCCATACAGGGTATTATTGAGCTTTACTTCCTGTCTGATTTCATAGAACGAAAAAAGATCCATGAAGAAGAACTGGCAGAGTTTGCAAGGTAATTTTTAGTTAAGTTTGAAAAATAATTTGAATGACACTTGTAATGAAGTTTAACCCATGCTGTTGAATTTTCAATTTTGTGGGAATTTATGTACTCCTTGGTATGAGGAGTTAAAGAAATTAGTTATAAAACCTTAGGCTTGTCTTTGAAGCATCGGATTGTAATATATGCAAGGATCAGATTGTAATATATGCACTGCTTTCATTTGTAGATATTGATTACATGTATATTGTTTGAATGTGAAAATATAATTTTGCACAAATGTATCAATGTTTACTCAATATTTTTGCAATTTTAAATTATACACTATACATTAAACAAAACATTTTGTATCACTCTTATAATGTAATGATTTATTTCAAATGTGATTTTCTTGTCTTTAATTTCTAGGTTAACAGTAGAAGGTAAAGCCGAGATCCCCATCTTTGTTTGTACTCAGGGATTCCCAGGTATCACTTGTCCTCTACACATATTTGAACCTCGTTATCGCTTGATGGTACGACAGTGTATGGAATCTGGAATGAGACAGTTTGGTATGGTGGTCTGTCTCTCAGAAAATGAGTAAGTGAAAAAAAAAATTATTAGTCTTATTATTTTTGGAATGTTATGAAATTTGATGTTGTTTTTGAAAATATTAATACCAGGATCACACTGTTATGAAACGTTATACAATTGTTCATTCACAGGGAGAAAATACAAAACAAAAATCATGTTTGTTTATTTTGTGTGAATACCTGGACTGCTTGTGTGAAATACATAAATATAAAAGTTTAATAATAAAGAAAAAAAAAGAAGGATAAATGTATTTCTCAAAAATATCAATCTTGTGACATGTTCATAAACTGAAAATAAAACCAGCAAACATTTTTTAGACACTTTGATCAGATATGATGAAAAATTAACTCCCACGGAAATTACCCAATGTATAGATAGTCTATCACACTCTCATTATTCGTACTTAAAATAATACATTCTTAATTATAGGGAGGAGTTTGCAGATGTAGGTACCATGCTAGAGATTCGTGATGTCCAATTCTTCCCTGATGGCAGATCTCTCGTGGACACCATTGGTGGGCGTAGGTTTAAAGTTCTGAGTCGAGGGAAGAGAGACGGCTATTGTACAGCTAAAGTAGAATTTATCTTCGATGTAATGCCTCCACCAGAAGCCATTGAAGGTAGGTGCTAATATGATGTGATAGGAAAAAGATTTATTTAAACAATGGTAGCTTGAACAACAAAGTAAAACTTAAATTTGAATGTCAGAATACTTTGTTTGGGTGAATATTCATGTACTTAAACTATAGATGCACACTTTTATAAAAACACATAAAAAAAAAGCGCTTACAGGACAACAATCTGTTAGAATTTCCAAAGGTCTATGTCATGTTACTTGACTGTTAAAGCTGTCAAAATATCATCTGTACACTATATGTGACACTAAAACATCGAAGTTTCAAACAACTGAAAGTCAACATTGTATTAAATACTTCATGGCTGACCATGGTTTGTAGTCAATTTAAATATGAGTGCCCATTGTTTTTGTCTCGCCTGCGAAGCAGAGCGGGACATAGGTGTTACTTTACCGGCGGCGGCGGCGACGGCGGCGTTAACTTTTTGGAAAAGTTTTATGAGCACCTCCATATCTCAAGAACTATAGGTCCTGGGTTGATGAAACTTGGTATGCATATGCCCCAGTAGTAGCTTAGCACAGTTGCATCCCCATCTTTTGACCTTGACCTTGATTTTCCGGTTGAATGACTTTGACAATTTTCAATACATATAATAGCAATGAAAAAGTTTTGCGAGCACCTCCATATCTCAAGAACTATAGGTCCTAGGTTGATGAAACTTGGTATGCATATGCCCCAGTAGTAGCTTAGCACAGTTACATCATCATCTTTTGACCTTGACCTTGATTTTTAGGTTGAGTGACTTTGACAATTTTCAATACATATAATAGCAATGGAAAAGTTTTGCGAGCACCTCCATATCTCAAGAACTATAGGTCCTAGGTTGATGAAACTTGGTATGCATATGCCCCAGTAGTAGCTTAACACAGTTACATCATCTTTTGACCTTGACCATGATTTTTCGGTCGAGTGACTTTGATTATTTTTATTGCATATATTTGCAATGTTTAAGTTCTTTAAACATCTTTTGATCTCAGAAACTGAAAATCCATGTTAATTCAAAATATAGTGGAATTAAGAAAGAATAATTGTTTCTCATGGTGCCGGCAGGCGAGACATACTTTAGTGTTAACTCCTGTTCTTGGAATCAGCAGACTTAATATAAAAACAAAATCTTCTTTTGTCCTTATTTTCCTTCTATTACATTGTTTTTTTTTCTGTATTTTAGGTGTTCATCAATTACAAAGAGAAGTCTATACATTTGCTAAGAATTGGTTTGACAGTCTGCCTGGACTTCAGAGAGAACAAATACATAAACATTACGGACAATTTCCCGTGCTGGAGGAAGACTTTACTCTGTACCCTAACGGCCCACGATGGCTATGGTGGCTAATCTCCATCCTTCCGTTAAATCCACAAATACAACTGTCTCTCCTGTCAATGGTCGTACTGACAGAAAGACTAGAGGGCGCTAGGAAAGTTATACAATACGTGTCCAGACGTAAGAGTCGCTGACTAACCGAAAACTCAGGACTTATTGTTACAGTTTCCATCATAGGGATCTGTGTATTAATGCAATATATTTATTCCTGATCGTCATTCGTCTATTAATAGTTTTATGTTTCTATTAATAGTTTTATGTTGTTTTTGTTCTGAGGATTCCTTCTTCACAAATGTTACATGAATTGGATTCACAAATCCTTGATATTTTTACATGTATTACTACTTGAACAAACCATGTTGCAATGTATGTGCACGTATTTTGATATATTACTGATTTTATTTTAAATTCTATTGATACACATGTCATATGTGTTTTTGAAATATATTGCTTCAAAGCTTAAATTGATATGACCTCCGCTGCAATCAATCGTGTAAATGGATATGAATATGGTATCATAAGACTATTTATTATTCATTTTATTGATTGTATGAATTTCTATATTTAAATCCAACTGGATAAAGGCTCTTGATTCAATGAATCTTTTAATGCTTAAATGTTGTAATTACATTATTTTGTGTGTACATAACTTTACTGGTCTAGAATTATGGATGAAAGATACTGTATTGTATCTTAAATAAAGACATTGATATTGATTTAATAATCTACTATAGCTCAGAGATGCAGATAATCTTTTTTTTCTTGTCAGACATTGGGTCCTTCAAAATAGATAAGTTTGCCAGACCTGCAAAAATTTTACAAGACCTTTAAACTTTAGCTGTAATAAATTATTCCAAAACTTTGCCAGACATAAGGTCCTGCACAATGTCTTCATTTGCTGGACCTGCTGAAATTTTGCTCCCTTGTCTGACAAGTCCGGCACTTATCTGCATCACTGTAGCTTTATGGCTTTGCAGTTAGTAAAACTTTCCCTCAAACTCATAATAATATGATATTGTATTGAAAAGAAATGATATCCTGGACAAATGCTGGAAAGGTTTTTTTGAACTTGTTCCCTAAAAATATTATAGTGAAAATGGAGGAATTGTGTAACTTATAAAGTGTTTAATGACCCTGCACCCCCATTATTGTTAATGTTGTCTTTTCTTTTATTGTTTCAGATTTATTGTTTATAATGCTGTACATAGTTTTGTAAATTTTGTACTTTTCTAACAGTCATGTACATACTTTTATGGACTTGACACTGTTTTAATTGTATTTAGCTTATGAGTTTTCTTCCTTTTGCAAACAACAGTAGAATCAAGCTTTTTTTCTACTCAATTCATATTTGAGCAGCTGGAAATTTCACAAATATATTAAAATTGCTTTACCAGATGATAGCATGATTATTATAAGTAGTTGAATAAATTCATATGAGTATGGTGCTATAGTTGCTCATTGATAAAAATGAAATCATTTTCCGTAAATTAAAGAATAAGCAGATAATATTTTTATCACAAGTTTTATCAAATTACTGTGGATTCATTTATTTTTGTGTGTACCAATATTCATGGACTGATGAAAAATCACATGCAGTTTGTGGATTCTTAAATACATGGTTCTGATGTCTACAGCATACATATTAATGTTAAATGTCCTTTTCTTTGGGTATCAAATTTCATGGGTCAAAGCCACCCACAAAAACTGGTACCCCACGAATAATAATGAAATCACAGTATAATTTTTGTTATATTGTACATTGTGAATGAAAAAAATGTTTGTTGAGAGATATTCATTTTCATAAGATATGACATCAATATTCCATCATAATATAGAATCACAAAAGTATATTGAAGCTAGCATTGATTTCAAAATATTGTCTAGCCTTAATTTGCTTGTATATAACTGGACAAAAATTCATTGAGAATTAATCTCTTTTCACAAACTTGTTTGATAGACAGATGAATTAAATTGATTCAAGGGAAGATAACTCTGTATGCAAACTGTTATTTTAAAACAAGAATATTTCTATGCCTACCTCATTGTAAATAGATCATGTAGCCTTTAATTTATGTGTATTGTAAGAAATGATTTGTAACTTATTCAAAGAAATAAAATTGTAATTCAGAACATCTTTTTTAGTCTTACAAAACTTCAGGATGAGAAAAACAACTTCAGAGAGAGAAAGCAAACAGTGTTGAAAATAGTTGCTTTTACAAATTAAATTTCTGCAATTACAGTAAATATTTTTTAATGAGAAATAACAACAGGACAGTTAAATTGCAAATCAACAAAACAGAACCAACAAAATGAGATATATTACCCAAGTTTTGATAAATGTCCAAAATTACAAGTCTTTAAGGTGCAGACACTAGTCTTGGTATGCACTAGTCTAATACTTCTACACCATCATAAATAATACATCTCTGTTTAAAAAGAGGAGGAATAAAACAAATTGTACTGTGACTGGTCTGAGTTTTCTGATGCGATATAGGAAGGTACATCCTACGACATGGATTGGAATTCTATTACGTCATCATTACTTCCATTTTAAAATGAGATAGTTCTACCCATGTACAACCTTCAGTGTGCTTGCATCTTTCAAACTACATCCTATGACATGGGGTGGAATTTTATGCAATTTATTGGAAAGTCTGCTTATTTACATTGACAATCAAAGGAGACATTCAACAAAGTTATTATGACAATTATGAGTCTTAAACTTTCAAATTGTCGACTTTCCATTCTTGTGTCGCAATTTTCCATCTACTTCAGCTATTGAGTTTACATATCAGAACTGACTAGTTATTCCAGCATTTATTGGACTTGGAAATGCAGTTGATGGTTTGTCAAAGGGCTTATACTTGATGCAAAGTTAGTTACTAGCTAGCATCTAAAGCACCCTAGTTCAAGCATGAGTTGATGTTGCTAAATGTATTCTAATTGTTTAAGGTCTCAAATTACCCTTTTAATATTCAAATTAATTTTCTGATTAAAACTTGCATTTTCTAAATTGTTGCTTATACATGAAGATGGTACACATGATATATATCATTGCAAAGAAGAAAAGGTGTACCAAAGGGGTAATCAGTATCATAAAACCGCAAAGACGAGGACAAAACCGGTAGACAAAAATCATCATAACAAAACAAACCACATAACAACATAAAACACACACACACAAATAACAACAAAACCGCATTCAGCAACGTGAACTCAAGTCCAAACGAGACGGAGAGTGAACTCAGGTGCTCCGGAAGAGCAAGCAGTTCCTGCTTGCTACAGCGCACCAGTCACATTGCCAAAGATCGATTTAGTATTGGTCAAATCCGGAAAGGATAACATTACAAAACTCTATGTCAAACCAACATCTGTGCACATCTGAGTGATTGAAATCCTGTATCTGTAAACAAGCACATGATGTCTTCTGTAAAATTTCTTGAATGATGACAACAACCTTGGAGCAACGTACCCCTGTGTTAACAATTTGCTTGTCAGCCGTGTAGCTCTATCAAGGAAGTCGTTGTTCTCCCCACATGCTTTGGAATAATGAAGCTATTTTCTGTATAATGCTGGTATAAAACATGCACCATCAAGGATATCTTTTTTTCACAAAGTTGGTAATTTTAGATTGTTTTTGTCTTGCCTGCGACTTAAGTCGCTGAAGGCGAGACATAGCCATTACTTTCCAGCGGTGGCAACTTTTTTGTAAAATGAATTACAAGAAAAGGTTAATAGCTAGGCATCTTATATTTGGTATGCAGATAGTATGGGTTATGGTCTACACAACTGGCCCCATGCCGGTTGACCCTGACCCCATTTTCAGGGTTCAGCGACTCTATGAACTTTTTTTTGGGGGGGGGGGCAAAAAAAAAACCCTTTGGAAGACTTTAGTGGAAAATGAATTTTAAGAAAAGTATTATAGCTAGGCATCTGATATCTGGTATATAGACACTAAGGGTTATGGTTTACGCAACTGATGCCATGCCATTTGACCCTGACCCCATTTTCATGGTTCAGCAACTCTGTGAACTTAGATGATTTTTGGGGCCAAAAAACTTCTTTGTAAGACTTTTGTGGAAAATGAATTTAGTGAAAAGTATTATAGCTAGGCATCTGATATCTGGTATCTAGACACTTAGGGTTATGGTATATGCAACTAATGCAACTAATGCTATGCCATTTGACCCTGACCCCATTTTCATGGTTAAGTGACTCTGTGGACATTTGGGTCCAAAAAAATCTTTGTAAGACTTTTGTGAAAAATGAATTAAGTGAAGTAAAATAGGAAGGCATCTGATATCTGGTACCCATACACCTGGAGTTATGGTCTATGCAACTGACATCATGTCCTGTGACCATGACATAATTTTCATGGTTCAGTGACTTTGTTGACTGAGATGATTTTTGTGACAATTAAAACTTTTGTGGATAATGTGAAAAGTATAATTGCTAGGCATCTGATATTTGGTATACAGCCACCTGGGGTTTTGGTCTGACTCAATGTTGTGTAAACCTGACTTCATTTTCATGGTTCAGTCACTTCAGTGACTTGTGGACTCATATGATTATGGGTGGAAAATGAGTTAAGTGAAAAGAATATTATAGCTAGGCATCTGATATTTGGTATACAGACCCTTGGGATTATGATAAACACAACTGACATCACCATGTAATGTGACCTTGGACCCATTTTCATGGTCGAATGACTTTTTGAATGTTGGTCTTTTTTTCATTGTTATTGTTGGTATCTAGAACACTGAAGACATTCCATTGAGTCTTTGTGATGGTTTAATGGAATTCTGTCATCTGTCACATGACATTGACCTTAATTTTTCTGAGGCCCAGCTAGACCTTTATTGAGTTCTGTGATGGTGCAGACAGGCGAGACATACTTAAGTGTCAACTCTTGTTTTTTTTTCAGTATGTGTACAGCAAAGACTGCATAAAAAATTCAAAAATAAACCTTAGCAGAACCTTGATAAAATAAATTCTGATTATTTTTCAATATTTTTTTCATGATAAGTTCTGCTTTCTTCATTTTTGAACACAGTTAATTTTAGGTTAATACTTTTCACATGGCCTCAAATTTCATGCCACATTGAATTGTGATTTTACTAAAATTGTTCACCAACATATTAGTTGAGATGTAAAATCCATTTTGAAAGGAAAAAATTTGTACAAAAAAATTACACTATCTTCAACTAAAAAAATATATTGTAAGGCGTGTCCATATCTAGGTCTACTATACTTTTATGCTGTTTGAGCTGTACATATACATCATAATAAGATTTTCTTCAAAAAAGTTCAAACTGTCCTGATGACCCTTAATGAGACCTTATGTGTTTTTTCAAGTTTCAAGCAAACAAGATTGTCTCCCATATCTGCTTCCTATTTCAGTCTACTTTCCTATAAGTTTTCTCTGCAACTTAAATCAAGGTGACTCGCATGAGCGTTTAATGTATATGATTGGTATTTACATCTATTTGGGGCATAGTGATGGTATACTTAGTGAGCAAAAAGACTTAAGCTTATAGATTTCTAGTTTAACCTGAGATGATGTATTTTCAGTCCACCTTGGAATGCATGTGTCAAAACTGAACTATCTGTATTGGTCCCATTACATTCATGAACCAACATGCTGGGGTGCAACGCTAGGCTAGACATTGATCAGTATTGTTTGGTGTTGTTTTATGTATCAATTGATTTGTAGACTTTCAACTTTAAAATGCTTGGCTTTTCTGTGTACGTTTTGGTAGTCCAAACTTTTAAAAATTTCAGAAAGATCTAGTGTTTGGTTTTTGAGATTAAAATTACACAAGACAGACACTCTATAGTGTTACAGACGAACAGACGAACAGACAGAGTGACCTGACTCCTAGACCTGCTTTCCCCATTGGTGACACAGGTAAAAACAAAACTTAATAATAAACTCCAGACATTTTACAGTTTAAATATATTATGCATAATCTATAAAATTACAAATCTACAAACCCTAATCCTACAGAATTTATCACAGACTAACATAAATATACTATTGGCAAGTAACAAGATAATATTGCAGCATGATAACATAACAAACTTCTACCTAAACACACTAAAAGAGGTAGGTAAAAAGCATAATATATGCCATGAATAAAACAGCTGAACTAGGCCTGCTACTAACGCTAGGAACCATGATTTTTCTCTTTCTTAAAATAACCTATACATTTGTGTAATTTTGTAAGAAGAAATCAATGAATTATTGATGGGATATTGTTAATTTAGACTACAGCAAAAAAACACCATATCTTTATCCCTTTCAGTAAAACACTTTGACACATATGGCAAATTATAGAATCCTAAGATAAACATCATCCTGTCATCCAAATTTTCTATTTGACTTTGAACACAAAAGTTTAATTGCAATCTCTCTATTTTCTACAAAAAAGGTGTAAACATAAACCTTCATGCACCATTCAATATTCAAAGTTAAAACAATACAACCCATTTCTTTAGAAAATTCTTCTGTCATAAACCTTCTTTTATAAATTTAGTTAAAAGTAAATCTGCACCTGCTCCAGGAGTTATTTCCCCTTTCATTACTTCCTCTTCCACTGTGGGGATTAGGGATTTTACTGCAGGGTGACATTTGAACATGTCCATGATATTGTTCTGAATAAATGACCACATCCAAACTTTTTTCTGAATTTGTCGTTTTTTCTGTAATTCTGTTGAAGTTAACATGACTGAATGAAATTTTTCCATTAATTCCCATAGTTCTGGTATACCATCTCTAGTCAATGCAGATACTCTTGTAACCTTTTAATTAGAAAAAAACATCTTTGTTTAAACAATTTAAGAACTTTTTAACTGACAAAACTATTTGCTATTAAATTTCACACCTCCAAATATTCATCTGAATATTTACATGTAAGGGCGTGGTAAGAATCTACTTACTTATTTTATTTGGCATAAAGTTGAGCATTACATTTAACATCATTTTTATATCTTAATTTGCAGTTTGTTTTAGTAATGAAAGTTCAGAACATTTATATATTTAAGAACAAGGGGAGATAAATGTTTCTGAAAAAAAAAAAACTTATGATAAAATATAGATATATAAAATATTGCAAATCCTTATCTACCTCCAGTAATTTTATCAATAACTTCAATTAAAACAGTCACACTAATCAAAATACTTTCATAGTGCTTACCTCCGGTTTCCAGATTTTAGATTTCTGTCGCAAGAACTTTAATGCACTGATATATTCAGACTGTATCCTCCTGGCGGCTGGGACCAGTTCACCGTCACTCTTGTTGATAATGACTAAATCTGCCACTTCTACAATACCTTTCTTTATACCTGATAAAAAAGAATATATTTTTTTTACCTTTTTTAATGAAGACTTCACTTTATTTATCATATGCTACACTTATTTCATAACACACATGAACATTGATCAACATAAACAATATTCATAAATATTCACAATAAAAGATTTCTTATGTTTACTTTATACAAGTGAGTCTAGCAACTGTTTATAATATAAAGGCCATTATAGTTCCCAATTTTTTTTTTATAAATATATCTCAGCTGTGCCTATATTTACACATTTCAGAACCAAGATAGAATAAAAATATTGTGATGCATAAATTGTAATGATAAGATCATTTTTATCTCACTGGAGTCCACTCTAGTAACATTGAGAGTTACCACTGCTGATTTTAGGTGTGTTTTTGCGTTATTTGTTTCTTAGTGGGTTTTCTTTGTCTTTTCAGATGTCTGTCCCTTGAATGCCTCATTGGTACTTCTTTGTCTCCTTCAAAATGTATATACATCAATAAAACTTGTATACCTTGCAATTCATCACCACCTGCTGGTGGCATTAATAAACAAAACAAGTCCACCATGTCAGCCACTGCATACTCAGACTGGCCTACTCCTGTAATCATTAAAAGTAAAATAATCACTTTTAAAACAAGTGTGGTTACTAAAAGTATGTCTCTCCTGTCGGCAATACCACTAAAACCAACTACCTAAGCTTTCATTTCTTGATATAAACACAAAATGTGTCTGTATACCCAATATCAGATGCCTAGCTATTATACTTTTCAAGCAATTCATTGTCCACACAAGTATTACAAAACGTTTTCTGCCTGAAAAAACAAGACCTAAATTGAGAGTCACTGGAGTGTATAAATGAGGTTATGATCATATGGCATGGTGACAGTTGTGTAGACCATAACCTCAACGGTCTGTATACCCAATATCAGATGCCTAGCTACTATACTTTTTCAGCAATTCATCGTCCACAAAAGTCTTACAAAAAAGTTTATGGTCTGAAAAAAGACCTACTGTAAGTTCACAGAGTCACTTGAGCATGAAAATTGGGTCAGGGTCACACGGCATGGTGACAGTTGCATAGACCATAACCTGAACTGTCTGTATACCAAATATCAGATGTTATTATACTTTTCCAGCAATTCATCTGCCACAAAAGTCTTACAAAAGAGTTTACGTCCTGAAAAAAAGACCTAAGATCACAGAGTCACTGGAGCGTGAAAATGGGGTCAGGGTAACAGGGCACTTTAACAGTTGCGTAGACCATAACCTGAACTGTCTGTATACAAAATATCAGATGCCTAGCTATTATACTTTTCAAGCAATTCATTGTCCACAAAAGTCTTTCAAAAGAGTTTACGCCGTCGCCACCAGTAATACCTATGTTTCGCCTACTGTGACTATTTGTCCCAGGCGAGACAAAAATCACCAAAAAATCTGTACAAATCTGAACTTTAGAATATGAATATGACAAAGTGAATTATAGACAACATATTCAAAAAGATGTTGAATGTTGAACTAAAGCAACCAAGTTTATTGACTTTGTTTTGGCAATGCTGTTTTCTTTTTGTCTTCCATTGCTATATAAAATTGATACCAATGGTTTCATTTTGGGGGTATTTTCTTATTTTCTATTCAAATGTTTTGGGTTTTTTTAAATTTTAGGGGGATATGAAAAAGTTCCTACAAACTTCCATAACAATTGTGATTATTTCTAAAGTCTTGAGCACGTCACCTATTGTTTCTACCAATATAATATCATAGCCAGCTGCCTCACATAACAATATGGCTTCGTTGGTTGTCCTGGTTACCCCTCCCAAGGTACCTCTAGAAGGTGAAGGTCGAATGAAAGCATGTCTATCTCTAGAGAGTTCATTCATTCTTGTTTTATCACCAAGAAGGGAACCTGAAATGAATAAGACAGAAATGTATAAATTTGAAAAAAAATACTTGTAAAACCTGCTCTAAATATTTGGCATTAAAACAAGATTAGCAATAGGGGGAAAGTTGGACTCAAAAACTAGATTAACCCTCCCACATTTTATAGTGCCTGTCTTAAGCCAGAAATCCTTGTCAATGCTTTCGTTTGTCCCTGTCAATTATGCATGTTTTTTGTTCTATGTCCAGAAATGGATCTTTTGTTGATAATTTAGGGATTTGTTCGAATCTTATGTATTGTACTTTTAGTATTGTGCCAATGCAAGATGGCGAGCAGTGACCTCTGGATACGTTGAAGACTGCTGGCTGGTTTCCATTGTAATTTTTAAATTGTGATTTCTTTGTGTTGGCTGTGTTGCCTACACATACATGTATTCCACATTTCTTTTTTTTGTTATAGACAAAAGAAATATTATAGTTATCATAACTTTGAATGGCATCTTTGTTGTTATATGCTTGCAGTCACTTATTTATTGAATCAACATTCCCATGGTAGACTTTTTATTAAAAAGATTGATTATTCTAACAACAAAACAATTGTTTTTAACTGTTTTCTTCAGATCAAGTTTTCTTGAAGAATCTTTAGATACTTATATCATTTGTTGTTAATAATTAAGTCAATTGCAAGTACATGTATAACTATTGAGATTAACAAAATCTGTAGAACCTTTTTGAAACCACCATCTTACTGCATTGTTAATCACTTATGACAATTTCTTTATGAATACTTCAATCTATTTTTGTATTTGAAAAAAAAATCAACGAAAAATACTACAGACTAATCACGCCATACTTAACCTCCAGTAGAAGCTGATGAAGGATCTACAGCCAAAACAGCCACCCTGTGATCCCTGGCTGTCAGGAATTTACCAAAGGTCTCAATAAATGTACTTTTACCAGCACCAGGGGGACCAGATAATCCTGGAGTATAAAAATGATGTGTGGTGAATTTAAAATTAGAAAAAAACTTTCAAAGTAAAAATTTTTTATGAAAAGGAAGTAGGAGAGCAAGAGACCTGAAATAGTATCCCATGTTATGGGACTTGAACTTGATGTATACAAAATATAAAGTGGCTGTTATCATTGGTTGCTGAGATAACTGTTAAACTGTTACGAAAACTCTTTTCCACCTACAGCTTAACTTTCACCATTTTAAAACCCAGATTTTCACTCCGTGAAATTTGACCAAAAAAGAAAACAAACAATAGATTTTACATATAAACATGTATTAAACTTGAAATTAAATCTAAACAACAAGTAACAACTCAGAATCTTAAATATCATTAAGTTTGGTTTTACTGTATTACAGTAAGAACAAGACAAAATCCTCCAAGTTTTTTTTTCATCATGACATTTAAATGTATACTGCAATGTGTAGATAATATTCTTGCTACATTGCATATGTGCAAAACTAATCTATACTGCTTAAAAGTGTAGTGAAATAAATATTATATGGTACATCCACTTTTAATTGAATTAACATGTATACCTATTCTAAAAGATGATGGTTTCATGCCATTATCCCTTTCTTCCTCTGTACAATGTTGTACTATCTTATTCAGAAGATCCTTAGCTTGGGATTTCTTCATGGGATGAGATGATTCTATTAAAGTTATCCCCCTTGCCAAATATCCTCTTTCTTTGTTGAGGATGCCATCATAGAGCTGGTTAACCACTTCATCATTATTATTGTGTGTATTAACTGCTGAGTGTGCCATTCTCTGTGTCACATGTCTGTACACTTTGATAGGCTTAGGCTTATGGAGCTGTTTATGACTAGTATTACACCATGTACAGGTGTTCAGGAGGTTTTTCTTGATGGTGGTATTACTAAATGAAGTTTGTTGAAAAAGTTTTATAAAGCTACTTCTCATCTTTTGCTTGTGCTGTGAAATGTAGCTACAAAATAATGAAAAAAATAATATGAAAGATATTGTTACCAATTCTTCCTTAGTTAAATTCTAAATATAAATGCAATATGAATTCCAGAAGCCAATCTGTCAAAGGAAAAAAAGCGTACTAGTATTCAATAATTAGTGAGTAGGATTAAAATTGTGTTTTTTTTACATTCCTTTCAAAATATCAATGGGACATTCCTTAACATTCTTTGTAAATTTTCCACATTTCTATGGGAAATTTCAAACTTGAATGTGTAAAAAGGTGCATGGCCCCATCTAATCCCAATCACTGAGAAACAAAAGTAAAGTTACTATCTGCAATGAAAAATAGTCAGCAGCTTAAACTTGAACAATTTGTCTACTGGACATAAATGTATTTGAGAAATTCTAGTGAGTGGGTGAGTTTGTATTAATTATTACTAAAAGTGCATTCCTTTCTAAAATAAAAGAAATTCTCTCAGCGCTTAACAGCATATGTAATGGGTCTGCAATGGTGTACTCCTGAGAAAAAAATACAGCATTTGTTGAATCTATTTGAAAACCATTATGTTGAGTGATGATTCAAATAAAACAGTTTGTTTAGAAGGAAATTACCATGTGGGTCCAACTGGCTAGGTTATACATTTTTGTATAATTAGATAGGTCACTAACTCAGAACACAGGAAACCCTTCAACATGGTCTTTGCAGATTGCAACCTTTGTAATATGATTTAGGAAATGCCTAGCTGCAAGCACAGCATAATTATTCAATTGACCTCATTTGAAAGGGAAATTCATTTAAATTGGGTAATCATAGAAACTTCTTTCAAATACTGTGAATTCATTTATTTTCGTGGGTACCAATTTTCGTGGTTTGATGAAAAAGGACCATTTTGTGGAATCTTAAAATTGTGGTTGTGAAGTCTGCAGCATTCTCATCAATGTTAAATTTCCTTTTCGTTAGGTATTAAATTTTGTGGGTCAAGGCCACCCATGAAAAATTGATACCCGACGATTAATAATGAAACCACAGTAGTCCAAATTTATTTTATGGCAAATCTGTGGTTGATTCTGAAAATGAGGCTTATGACCATAGACAATATTTATTAGTTTTAACAAGATTTTTTTTTGTTATGGATGTGATGTCTTTATATTCAGTTGGGTTTTAATCTTAAAAAGAATTTCTTGTCTAAAATTTATAAGGGATGGACAATTTATAAAAAAGTGTTTCTCATTCTCAATTTCAGAATTAGTGTATTTGAGGCATATTCTTTTGATTGCGCAAGAGTGGGCACTGATCCTTTTTTTTTAACATAACATGGACCTACAATGTATATGTTCTATATTTGCAGCTATCTACATGTACATAGGGGGGTCTGAAATCTAACTTGTGCATATACATGTACATATAGTTACAAGTATAAAACTCTTTTTATTTTCTGTAGGAATGATTGTTTCTTTTGGATAGCTTATTCCTGTATTCTTTGCTCAATACATGACAAATTCTGTTTTATATTTTGTTGATTAAAAGTTAAATAATTAAAACTTAATTACTTTTGAAACATAAGCGATCCATTTGTCATAAGAGATCCATTTGTTAGTTTGAGGAATATTTTTGTAAACTTTATTGACTAGTGTCAGTCAGAGATCCCACTTGTACAAGTAAACAGATTTTAACTTCTATAGGTAAACTTTTAAGAGTTAAAATTGTCTCCCTTTTTTTTTACTTTCACTAATTTACTTGTACAAGTAAAATGATAGAAAATTATTCTTTTCTTAAATATCTTTATCTAGCAATGAAATTTACTTTCATTCATGATTATTTATATGGCTAATAGTATCAGCAACCTTTACCAGACTGAGATTATCTGTTATCTTCAGTTAATTGAGACATAATCAACATTTATTGTCCCAAGGGGGCAATTTTCAAAGGCCATGCGCATCATGAAGACAGCCATGTGCATCAGAAATTTTTAATGGGCCATGAAGCAGATGATGTAAACATTTCAAGAAATTATCTGTTTGATTGTAAAATATTGTGTAACAAGTAAAATGAGCTCAAAGTTTTTCAAATCTACTTTTCATATCTACTTTGCTCAGAGAAAAATACTTTACTCTAACAAGTAAATTGTTTACTTAAAGAAGTAAAATTATGTTTACTTGTTTAAGTGAAATCTCTGACTGAGTGTGTCAGAAGAGCTTGATATATGTGTCCAAGAACTTGATAATTAATGTTTTTTACTTTAAAGGGAAAGTTCACGAAAAAATGAAAATTTGTCATATGATTTCTTATATATTATCTAATATTTAAACTTTCATATTCAATTTAATAAACTGACAAAAATGGAATTTTATTTTTTATCTTTTGGTCTCTGTCATTTTACATTACAGAAAACATCTGAATACCACAAAGTCTCCTATTGACAGTGACCCACCATTTACCTAATTATTGAATTGCCAAAATATAATAATTTTGTGTGCATCTATGTTATGGCATTTTAAATAAGTGATAGATAAATCCTTATCAAAATTAACAAAATTGAGTTATTCTTTAATTAATAATAATGATTTTTTGGAATAACTAGAGGCTCCCAGGAGCCTGAATCGCTCACCTGATCTCTTATGCCAAAGTTTGAATAAATTTCACAAACTTTCAAGTATACAAAGTTGCAAAACAATCCTTTCAGTGAAAATCAGTTTAAATTAATAGAAAAAAACAGTTAAAGGGCAATAACTACTGTAGGGACCTTTTGATGCTGAACAAGAAAATTTGCTTCCGATTTTCTTTATCTCTTTTACTTTTTGAGTTATAAGCCAAAAACAATGGTTTGACCTCCCTGTTCTATTTGTAGCAACGGCAGCCATGTTGGTTGGTCGACATGTATATAATTCACAAACTTGGTAGAGAACATTCTAAAGATCATGTATACAAAGTATCAATGCAATCCCTTCAGTGGTTTTAGAGAAGAAGATTTTTGAAAATCAGTGTAAATTAATGGAAAAAACAGTTAAAGGGGAATAACTCTTAAACGGCCGATCTGACAATTTAGACCCTGAAATCATTTTTGTAGATCTCAATGAGCTAAACAATTTTGCAATGCTAACTTTTCCTCTAGCTCTAAGGGTTTTCAAGATATAGTCCAAAAACTGCAAAAATGGTCAAATTTGATGATTAAAGGGCAATAACTCCTATAAGGAGTCGTTTCACAACTTCGACTCAATGGAGAGATTCGTAGAGCTTTTGATGCTGAACAAGGATAGTTGCTTCGGATTTTCTCTATCTCTTATACTTTTTGAGTTATAAGCCAAAAACAATGGTCTGACCCCCCTATTCTATTTTTAGCAACAGCTGCCATGTTGGTTGGTCCACATGTATATAATTCACAAACTTGGTAGAGGACATCCTAAAGATCATGTATACCAAGTATCAATGCAATCCCTTCAGTAGTTTTAGAGGAGAAGATTTTTGAAAATCAGTGTAAATTAATGGAAAAAACAGTTAAAGGGGAATAACTCTTAAACGGCCGATCTGACAATTTAGACCCTGAAATCATTTTTGTAGATCTCAATGAGCTAAACAATTTTGCAATGCTAACTTTTCCTCTAGCTCTAATGGTTTTCAAGATATTGTCCAAAAACTGCAAAAATGGTCAAATTTGATGATTAAAGGGCAATAACTCCTATAAGGAGTCGTTTCACAACTTCGACTCAATGGAGAGATTCGTAGAGCTTTTGATGCTGAAGAAGGTAGGTTGCTTCGGATTTTCTCTATCTCTTATACTTTTTGAGTTATAAGCCAAAAACAATGGTCTGACCCCCCTGTTCTATTTTTAGCAACGGTGGCCATGTTGGTTGGTCGACATGTATATAATTCACAAACTTGGTAGAGGACATCCTAAAGATCATGTATACCAAGTATCAATGCAATCCCTTCAGTGGTTTCAGAGAAGAAGATCTTTGAAGAAAAGTTAACGGACGACGGACGACAGACGACGGACGACGGACGGACGACGGACGCTTAACGATGACAATAGCTCACATGACCCTTCGGGTCAGGTGAGCTAAAAATCAATTTAAATTCGTCATTTTTAATTATCCAAGTCATGTTGTGATGTAATAATCTTGCATATAAATCACATTATTGTTTTAAATGCTAGAATGAAATAAAATGATCTAGTACATAAAAGTTTGTTTTTGAATGTTTGTATATTAGGTTTTGACACCTGTAGGTATTGATAATTAGAATTTCCTGTTTATTTCACCCCAAGTCAGCTGTGACTAATTACATTTATGTTTACCTAACCATTACACAGGTACCTGCTGAGAGACAATGACAATGAATTCACATTAATTAACACTTTTAGCAAACCCAGTGGGGGATTAGAAAAAGAATGACATGTAATTTACATAATTAAATCACAATTATTTTCAATGAAATATGATGGCATACATTTAAATACACTTCTTTCTTAATAATAAATAAAAATAATTTTTTTTTTGAATTATAGAATTTAAATTTTAACTAATTAATTATAAAGTTCAATTTAAAAGAAAAAGATAATAGATTAATAGAACGTTTTTGAAAAGATTTTTATATAGAAAGTAATTTGAAAATATCTTGTTGACTTTTGATTATTTTAATTATTTTGTTGGTTATTGGACGTACCACATGATCACTTAAACGTTTGAACCAATATGATTTTTTGCTACTCAGTAGAAATTCTGATTAACTGAAGTAGTCCCCTAATGTAGAGTAGGGGACTATTTCAAATAAATAATCTCCAATATCTTTGTTATAAGTCAAGATATGAGAGAAAAAAATTGCACACTGTTATAAAACATTGTTCTGAACAATTTAAGACCATATGTCAAAAATCGTGAACTTACCCTTTAAGAGGTTATCTATTAAGTTTATATAGACAAGCTTTGTTGCTTTGCTGTGTACACCAAGAATTTCTTTTATAAATTTAATGGATAAATGTATCTTTAAGTTTATTGTCTGCACCCCAAATTTCACATCCATATACATGTAAGATGAGAATATGACGCTTCACTCCATATTTTGAATAATCAATCAATCAATCAATCAATCTTTTATTGTCATATAAACTATATATACAGTTTGTGACAGTATAACATAGACATAAACAGACATACATACATATACACATGTAACAAGTTGAAAAAATATATATATACGTTATGAAACAAATGTTTAAGGTTCCCCTGTCCTCAGTTCTATAGACTTTTTAATAAAGGATTCTAATTTATTTACCTCTGTTGGTGTTGATGGGTTTAATATGTATATAATTTTTTCACTGATGTTTAGGTCTTTAAAAAAGCTATTAAAAGAAAGAAACTCAAAATATTCTTTTCTTAAGTTTGAATTAATATTACAGTGTAATAAAAAGTGGATCTCATCATCTAATAATATACATTTTTGGCAAAGTCTTTCTTCCCTGGGTATTTTAAAATGCCTTCCCTTTTCAATTAACAATACATGATCACTTATTCTTAATTTAGTAATTAACCTTCTAAATTCAAAATCTGATATGGATAAATAAGGTTTAGTTAGAAAGTTTATATTTAGTTTTTTATAGAAAAAAAGTTTGCTTTTTTCATCAATACTGTTTAATTTATCTTTAAAAAGTTTTATGTAATATGTATGCATTTGGCATTTGATGTACTTTTTAATATTGTTTAGACTTTTCTGGTCTCTGCAAACTTTCAGTCTCTCTATATCGATTTCAGATTCCGAAAGGATATCTTTTGCATATGAGACCCATGTGTATATGCCACTAGCATCTAAAGATTCTGATAGTTGAAATGATTCTTCTAAAAGAGGGTTTAAATCAGATGTAAATAAACGTGCTAAGTACATTAATGATTGTACTTTTATATGGCAATCTATAGGAAGTCTACCAAGTTCAGTTCTCACTCCAAAATTTGAGGAATTCTTATTGACACCAAGGACATATTTGCAATATCCTAGGTGTAATCTTTCTAGGTGAATTTTGTCAATGAAATCAAAAGGATCTATGTATTTTCCTGAAATTAAAGCTCTTTTTTTTGCTTTGAAATATGCTGAATATGAATCTGAGTAAGTTACTTCAGAATTGTAAGTCAAGATAGGCTTTACCATATTATCAAAAAGATTATTTGATACATTTACAGGTAGGTTATTCAAAGAGTTTGTATAGGATTTAATAGAAAACATAACCTTCCTAGCTTTATTGGTTAGGTCATTTATGCTATGACTGAGATTGCCATTCGATCTAATAAGTAGTCCTAGATAGCGGTATTCTTCCACATTTTCAATGTTTTCGTTTTTAAATTTTACTACAAAAGGATCAGATTTATGTTTCCTTTTTGAGAATATCATGCTATTAGTTTTATTAACATTTAAAGAAGGTTGCCAGTTTTCACAGAAAGAGGCAACCTTATCAATACTGGTTTGAAGACCCTCTTTGGTTTCTGAGAGTAAAAGTAGGTCATCAGCAAAAAGAAGGCACCCTAATTTACTATTTACAATATTTAGCGGATTTGACATGTTACTATCCAATTCAGATGTTATATCATTTATAAAAATATTAAACAAAGTGGGGCTCAATGAGTCTCCTTGTTTGACACCCCTTGAAATGTTGAAACTGTCAGAAATGAAATTTTGAAATTTTAATGATGACTTAGTTTCTAAGTATTGTTGTTTTATTATAGTATATAGAGATTTTCCTTGACATTGACAATATTTACTTCATTTAATTGGATATACATGAATAAATGATAAGCACAAACAAATTACCATGCTAGAAATATTTTCCCCACTATTTAAAAAAAACTTCTATGAGGGTCCGTAGGAACCTTTACTGGATAGCGAAAAAGGCTTATTTATTCACCACGAATTCAGGATTTAACAAATATAACTGCGGAAATTAGGAATTTATTGAAGCAGGATCCAGGTATAATCTTTTTATTTTAACAAGAATTCCGGATTCCTACTTGCGGGGTACATGTATGAAAAATCAATTAAAATATTCTGGTAAAAATTGGGAATCTCATTTATCTACAGAATTTTACTTTGGTGGTACACTCATGACAAATTATATTTCATTTTTTTGTATTATCAATTGACATCTTTGTTTATTATTTTCAAAATCGATTATCAATTAAACAGCATATTTGAATGGTCCTTAAGTTAATATATAGTCGAACTACGTTGCAATATACATTAAGTTAGATCTTAATTACTGTAGGTCTTTTGAATTTTGAACGGGTAAGCATTTCACCAGGAAAACAGGATTTGGTATTTCTTTTTACAGAAGTGTGGGATGTGACTCCCTCCTTCCAATCCCCTTCTTTGTTTTTAAATACACATGATATATTTGAAGATGGGTATTATTAAAAATTCACGGTGCACTAGTAACTTAGAGAAGCAGATCTGGAATAATCAATATCAGCATAAGGCAACTTTTTCGCTGGACCATACCATAGACCTCTCTGCTCTCACAGGCATTAACTAGGAGCTGTGCTGACTATAAGAAGGAAATATAAAATTTGTCTCAACACTTTACTTGTATCATTATTGGTACAAAGAAATGCCTTTTATCTACATATACAATATGAAAAGCTGTGAAAATACAATGATAAATTTGATTCTGTCTAATACCCCCTTCATATATACAAAATTCTCTTACAAGTTGTTACTATTTTCAAAATTGATAGTTTTTTACAATATTTCCATCCAACCTTTTACAAGCTTTTCCCAAGCTTTCATGAATTCTTCAGATATTCAAAAATTTTACCAACCCTGTTCAGCGAGGATAATTTTAATTTTGAAGCTACATGTACGGTGTCTTTACAATGCCTTTACGAGTGAAATGGAAGTAAAAGAAATCGAAACTTACCCATAAACGACTCTTAAATAAATCCTCTGAGAGGTCTTTATCAACGCATTTACGAGTTAAATTATGACATTGTCATTTTTTCAACTTTCAAAAGTTTTACGTGGATTCAAAAATTCTCGTAAAACTTACACTAGTTCAGATGATTTCACACAAATTGTCAGGACCTCTTTACGAGTAACTGAGAGTTAATTAATTGCCAGTAGATTGTAAGTCTTTGCAAACTCATAGGGAAATCTTGTGTATGTTAAGGATGATTGCTGGTCAAGTTTTGAGATTTCTGTCAGATTTTCGGAATCCTCTGGATTTTACCATTTCAATAAGGATAATATTTTTGCCCAGCAACCCCCTAATTTCTTTTCATAAAAAGGTTTCTTGGGTCATTTAGAGCTTATTTACAAAGTTGTATAAATTTCTTGTTATTTCTTCATAGGTTTTTACACTAAAATAAGTCTAATGCTAAACCTATGAAAAAGTCAGAGAAAGCCTTTTCCCGCCAGATTTTGAACGCTTATTATCTTGAAAACGAGCTCAGCAACCCATGAATTCTTTAAGCTTATTTTGTACCTTCACGAATGGTCTTTCCATCAAATATAAGAAAATATAATACCTTGTTATTTTTAAACTGACCAGCGAACATCCTTAAGGGGGTATAAATTGATCTATGTCAGAATTGTAAGCAGAAATGTAGCTCATTACAATCAATGATGTTTAAGGACTTTTTAAAGTAACTAATACACTCCCTTTATGGTAGAAATGTCAATATTTAAGTTGTACTATGAGCTGAATTTTCCTTCAGCGTCCGATTTAGCATGCCTGTTTTCTCGAACTTTCAGCATCTTTAAAACAATTTTCTCTTTGAAAATGTTTTGCGTCATCAAACACACACGTAACCCACAAGAAAAGCTAGTTTGTTTTTATTTCAAACAAAAAATGAATAAAATTGTTTGCAACTTCGGGACTATCACAGGTTTAACCTGCCCCATATTAGCGAGCATAGCTCGCAAGCGGGCACGAAGTGTCCGCTCGAGCGGAGAGCTCTACGGTATATGTTTCCGCGAGAAATTTGCTAATGCTGATTTAGATTTTTTATGGTCCGGAAAGGGTTATTATTTTTACAGGACCGGAGTGAATGTTAAAATAATTTATAAGAAAAGAAATAATGCTTAAAAAAATAATAAATTGCGCTTTTTACAAGAAAATAATATTCTTAAAATAATAAATACACATAAGCTGCTCGTTTCTTCTTGGATATATACACGTACGAAACTAATGTGTCTCGAAGCTTAATCGCCCCATACCATCTCGCCCCAAAATAAGCAAATGGAAATATTGGAAATTAAATGATAGCGATATACAAAACGTAGTCGCTCTTAGCTATGCCCGCATTTAGGCAATGCCTACTCCATATTATAGTCAGCGACTTTGTGAATCAAAAATTTATGTACATGTACATGTAGATAGAGGTCATTGCCCTTGGTCAGTTGGTTTGATATTATTCTTAAGAGATGCTATCATTATCGTCTTACTTACTACTATATTAAGATGAAGGGATCTTCTTCTAAGAATGGATCACTTAAAGTAAATTTGCGTCTTTCATTATACAGCATGCAAAAATCTGGAATGGTAGAAACAAAATATTTTTTTTTTCAATTTAGGGTATGTTCTAGGTAGGGAACTGAAAGGAGTTTTTTTTTTAGAGTGAGGTATCCAAACATGGAATATCCCGGAGGCGCAATCAATAAATCAACAAATTAATCAATTAATCAATCAACCAATTAATCAATAGGTATTATTGTTTCATAATTCATTGTTTTTTTATACTGTATTAGGTTGTGATAATTTAAAAAAAATGAGAGATTTGGAGCCAAACATTTTTATTTGAAATCAGATTCAACATGTTTTTAGAAAAATCACTCAAGTTGGGCTGAAATATCCATATTTTTCTATAAGTTCCTCAAAAACTTTTTAAAAATCAATCTAAGAATATATATTTCCGTAAAAGACATTTCCGGAATTTCTATCAAGGTTTTAGTACTCCTGGTAGGAAAACATTTTTGTGATTCTTCAGATCTCTGTCATTTTTCAAGAACTGCACATTCTTAAATTTTCAATGTTTATGCTAAAACATATCTTTTCCTTAATTTGAAACATCCCTTTGAACCATATTGAGGCCTCTTTTCCAGTCTGTTTATTTAAAAGTTTAAAAAACATAATGTTCTGAAGGAATTGATGAAAGAGATGTGTTGTTGCTAAGGACTCATTTTATTTTTCATTTCACTTCAATGCAAATTAAGAATGGGGGATGCAAATCTATCCAAGTCTTTTATGCAGATGTTAATTGAGGAGCTTAAGTCTTCCAAAATATATACAGACCTGCAGAATGCAGCTCAGGTGGGTTTTAAATTGGCCAGAGTTAGTCGGTATCAAGACACTTCGGTACCTTGTACCAGACAGTTCGGTACTAGGTATTGGTCACTTCAGTACCAACCCTAAAAATTGTAAATAGCCGCATTGGATAGTAATTTGTATTTAATATGTAATTGGTATAAAAAAAAAAACGTATTTTAAGGTTCATAAATGGTAAAGTGAAAAATGTGGACGCTTACAAAAAATGTATGAAAATGTATGACAGAGGTGAATACACTGTTATGACTAGTACCTAGTACCGAAATGTCTTGTTTCATCGGTACCAAAATGACTAGGTACCGAGTGACCAGGATTCAGTTAGTCAACTTCTTCTTCTTCTTCTTGTGGTATACAGTCTACCATCAGCACTGATGATTACAAACTGTTGCATGCGCGGACCAAATAATTAAACATATTTACATAAATTACTAAGAAATAATTAATTGATCAAAAAAAATATCAAATTTTGTGAAAAATAAACAAATTTGAAGATGTGATTAAAACTATTTACATATAGCTAATTTTTATCTAGTGGAGTGAACAGAGAACAGCAGGAGTAAGCTGTTCTCTGAAGCTGTCGATGGATGATGCTAGAACGAGTGTAGCAGGGAGTTGGTTCCACTGAGGTATTGTGTATGGAAAAAATGAGTGCTGGTATGAAGTTTTTGTTGTGAAGATATGCCTGTAAGTGAGTTGGTGGTTTTTCCTAGTTCTTGAGTCTGCTAAGATTAAAACTTCAGAAGGAATGGCTACAAGACGGTAGGTGATTTTGTACATCATTACCAATCTTGTGCGTAGTCGGCGTTGAGAAAGTGGTGGAAGATTTATAGTGCTGAGCATGTCTGAGACGCTACTAGTGTTATGGTACCTATTACAAATGTATCTGGCAGCTCTACGTTGGACCATTTCGATTTTAGATGATGCTTCTGATGTATGAGGGTCCCAAACTGAGCAAGAATACTCAAGTTTGGGCCTGACGAGAGCTTGGTACGCCTGTGTTTTGATATGTTGGTTTGATGTTTTGAGGTTTCGTTTTTTGATGTGCTTGTCCCATTTTAAGTTAGATTGTACTGTGATGCCTAAGTATTTTGCAGAGGAGACTGATTCAAGAATATGATTGTGTAGACTGTGATTCCTTTTAAATGGTTGTTTCTTTTTTGTGACAGAGAGCACCGTACACTTGTCAGGATGGAAGGCCATCAACCACTCTTCTTCCCACCTGGCTGCTGCATCTAAGTCTACTTGGAGTTTATCACAATCACTCTGTGACCTGATTGTTCGATAGATGATACTATCGTCAGCGAACAGTCTGAGTTTACTGTATGTCAAGTAATCTGTTGCTGTTAGCTTTGAATTTATAGTATGCAGAGCTTGTAACAGAGTGGAGAACTCTCAGGCATATTTCTGTAATAAATCTTGCTATTGTTGGTCAAGAATTATCATGTTACGGAAGTACAGTACACAAATTTACAGAACTGGTGAGATTTTATTCCTATACTTGAATTTTGATATACATACGTCATACAATGTTGATCACAGTTGGGATGCTATTAAAATCTGATATTACATTGTACATGTTGTAGGTGTCATAAGTCAAAGTCTTTAGTTTGTCTATCTGGTAATTGTTTCCAGTTATATCTTTGATACGATCATTTTGGGTTGCACAAGTCCAAGGAATTAAATCAAATATGATTCCTTGACAAGTCCAAAACAGAGTAAAACTTAAGTAATGTTTGTCTCAGACTGCAGGCTATAGCTAATGATGAAAGACATGTATGACATGTACTTCCTTACAGCAAACAGAAACTTGATACATGTAATGAGTACACTCTAGCTATCATATTAATCTAACTTTTTTATAATAAAGTACATATTTTATTTTATTTATTTTCCTTATTTTTAGGTTGAAATAAGTAAACCAGGTGTAAGATTGTCAGAATTAAAGAAAGGTGTACAGTCAGGACTTGTCACATCAGGTATGATTTTAGAACTATGAGCAACATTTAAAGTTAATCAGTTGGAATGTATACGCATCCATGTATATTTGACGTTTGGTTTTCTTTTCAGATAGTTACAAAAACGTTCTTTAACATTTTTTTCTGATTTGTTTTTTATGTATTCTTAGGATGGGATAAAAAGTTGAGGAATGCGGTATTCAAGTACCTACAGACCCGTCCAAAGTTACAATACCCTACCACACCCCCAGAGCATGCCAAGGAACCCCTTCTGTACCTCAGAAAGGCTCAGGTATAAAATCACACCTTAAAAATAGAACACCAAAAGGAACCCCTTCTGTACCTAAGAAATGCTCAGGTATAATATCACATGTTAAAACACTCAAAGGAAACCTTTCAGTACCCTTAAAAGGTTTATGTATAAAAAACAGAACATGCCAAGAAACCCTTTCTGTACCCCAGATTTATGGTTTTAATCATTTTTTGTTGTATTGTAAAATTTGTTTTTATTTTGGAATCTTATTTTGATGTTTGCCTGACCCATGAAAATTAATATTTTCACAGTAGTAGAGTTAAAGCGAGGTTTAGGAGACAATTCTGGTCTCGTATGAAAAAGTGTTACACAGGTGTCCAACCTGAAATACTCTTGTTTTCAGCCTCATTAACTTTTACCCACTGTCTTTAGTAGTCATTTTAGACTTCATTTTACCGTTAAAATTCAATTAGAATATCCTACATGTACACACAATCAAATTATGACAGTGTTTTTCTTAGGTATTTGTAAGTAAAACTACATGTTTTTGTCGTAATGTTTTCTGTTTTTTGTTTGTTTGTTTATGTAAGTGTCTCATCAGAGGCTTTGAGGTTAAAAGTTAAAAGAATAAATAAAATATACCTTCCAAATAAAATAAAAAAACAAACTAAGTTTTCCTTAACAATATGTTCTAATTAGTATTTTTGCTGTATGCTGTTACATTTTGATCTTATTTCAGCAAGCCTGGGAAAAAAGAATATTGAAGAGCTTAAATAGCATGTGTACAGAACTAAACATTCCACTGGCTCGAAAGGTAAAGGCTTGTGCATAATTATTACATCTTAGAACCTTCTGATAGCTCATTTTGATGTAAATAAATTTTAGATCAAGATCTAGATATTTTTATGCTGGCTTTGACCAATATTTTCCACATGAAAACTTAAAATTTTGAAAGGTAAAACTTGATTTCTACATATCAACAATACTGCATAAGAAGTTGAGCTTTGTTATCGACAGATTACCTATGTTTTTATCTTTGTTCTGTTAAAAGGCTATTAACTGTCATATGTAATTGGCATTCTCATCGCTTACATGTAAGTTAATTTTAAATAAACACATGTTAAACACATGTTGTTTTGTGGGAGAATTCAGTCATAGTTTTTATTGTTATAACTGTCTGTGTGACCTGTTACATGATGACGTCTTAAGAAAACTTGTATGTTTTTAGCGACCAGAAAAAGAACAAAAAGAGATGAATTTGAAGTGGACAGAGTTAGGTGTTGAGGGTCCAGGTTAGTAACACATATATTTACACAACGAGGGGCGATATACTTTAAACCAATTAACTTTTGGGCGCGAGCACTTTACATCAGCGAAAGTTTGTAGTCGCTAATAAGTCACTGAGAAGTTGTATTCATTAAACATATACGATACATCCATTCTATTCTTCATCCCTAAAATGAGAAAGACATGGCCTTAAAACATGGTGAGGATGTGAAAATCATGTTTAGACCGAGTGGATGAAATGATAAGGGACTGATACTGTATATTGTTTGGTGTTTTTTTTTGCACAATTTTGGCAGCATGAGACCAACAAGACTTTTACAAGTATGCGATAGAGAGTCTTTTGTATACTGATGCGTTGAACTTTAGATATTAGCCAACTTTGTACACAAGATAGCTTTACTTTGTTTTTTTTTGTTCTTAAAATGCTACCTCAATGTGTGAGTGATTATAGGGACTCCCAGCATCATTTAGACTAAAAAGCAGTGTACTTTAAGAACAAAAATTGTTGATAAATGAATTTATTATTGATTTTGTAAATTAACAAGATACTGTTACAGAGATTTGGCAGTCTGAGGAACTTGTTATTAAGGGTATTATATGTTAAATTTATGTTAATTTAATCGTTTGTTTGATATTATATTATTTCAACTTTGGTTATTGTTTGAAATCCTTAGTTCAAATTTATTGTGTATACATGAAGAAGAAAATAAGTACTACAATGTATTAGGATATTCTAATGTATGAAGTCTTCATCCCCCCACCCCACCCCCCCCAAAAAAAAAAAAACAGAAAAGAGGAAGACAAAATTATTAGATATTATGAAGACATCAAAAGCATGAAGAAATAAATAACATAACTAACCACAAACAGCAATGTGAACATTGAAATGTGAGAGAACTGCTGTACATATAAAAGGTTTGATTAATCCAATGCAATAAATGTACAGTGGCTTATAAGGACACAAAGTCTACACAAGTTTTCACAACATTAGTATCAACAACTTTTTTATTACTGCGATTTGAAAAAAAATACAGTTCACAGTTCAAATAAACTGGAAATTTTTTTGAAGTTGAAAGGTGTTACTTTGAGCATTTTACATGCATGCAATATAAACACATGGGTTAAAAAGTTATGCCATTCATTTTGCAGCATTTTTCTCTGTAAAAGATAAGTTCTCATTAGAAAGAGTTAATATTATTGTTAGAATTTGGTCAATCAAATATATGTGATTAAAGTTACAGTCAGATTAACCACCAAGTTTGTAAAAAAAAAATTATATTGAAATTCAACAAAAATGTCATTTTCTATTTTGAAATGTAATGTTAATCAGGAAATTTCACTTCTTTTACAACATAGCAAAGTTGAAAGAAATCAAGTGAACTTTTTTATTTTTAACCTTATTTTAAATACATATATATTCTTTGAGACTGTTAAACTTCCACCACATATGTTTGTATATTTTGGGCCAAATTCATTTAAAAGTTATATTCTGCACAATATCCATTTAGATTGTTTTAGAACATTAGAATATTATATCTGGTCATGACTTATGAAAGAAAATTCACAACTTTTATGTAATTGAGCACATTTTTATTTTATTTTGCTTATCAAGCATCTTACGTATAGCAGGTCCACTACTGTGGTTTCATTATTATTCCTGGGGTATCAATTTTGTGGTTTTTGTGGGTGTCTGTAAACGTTGATGACATTATAAAGCAAAACATGCAAACCACAAGATTCAAAATCCCTTGCAATGTATTTTTTGCCAAACAACTAAAATTGATACCCATTAAAATATTAATGAATCCACAGTATCATAAATTGACTCCATCAAATGCAGTACAATGCAACAGAGCTGTAGAAATCTCCCACATGTCTGCCCTAATAAAGTTTTACCAGACATTCATTTAAGATGTGCACAGATGGCGTGGACATTGGGTCTGATATGATAGTCACTCTTCTTGGACTTTTGGTCTATTTTGTCGAAAATTTGAATGCTTTCCACAGCTCTGACCCAATATATTTCTACAAATCTAAATTTTCTAGAAAGCATCAATATATTCTTTGTCTTTACAAGTTCATATATTTGTTTTTTTGTCCTTTTTGATCCTTTACCTTTGCATTTGAGTTGAGTACATAAAAAAATGTGAATACATTATGACATAGGCTATACAAATGTGTAGAAAAAAGAGGATTCTTACAAATATCTTGTCTCTCTTTTTAGATGACAAATTAGATAACATTCAACATAAACATGTAGCTAAAAGCATGCTGTTATATGTGTAGATAGAGTTAACTTTAAATTAGAAGGAGTTCATTTTGTTCATTTATTTATTTAAATTCAAAAAGTTAAAATTAAAATTTAAAAAAGTGTGAAAATATCTGTGTTGTCAATGGTATAAGTTTTGATTTTAAGAATATATGTATGCATGTTCATATTATTATATTTATATTCAATATATGTGCACATGTTCTTTTTGTTTTTTATTTAATTTTTCATATATATATATATATATATCTATGTTAATGGTATTTGGTTTAGCACTGTTTAAAAGGAATACACCTTTGTTTTAAATTGACACTGTGAAAGTCTAATTTTTTGTTGAGTACCAATTTTCATGGTTCAACAAATACATATACAATGATCCCTTGTAGTAATTGGTCATTTAAACTTGCAAAGTTGAGAACACACAAACAGGTACCCTTTAAAAGAACCAGGAAAATTGGTACCCACAAATTAACATAAATACTTTCAGAGTATAAGGGTTGCCCTATTTAAGTTTATATCTTTCTCTTTATAGACTTAAGTCAGATAAGACCAGTTTATGCCCCTAAAGATTTTCTGGAGGTCATCGTGGGGATACAGAACCCTAATTATCATGGAGGAGAAAGTTCAGGGTAGGTATTCAGATATCCTTTATTGTAAGCAAGGTTTATAAGTGACAGTGATATTCTAGGATTTACATCTCAAATATCTAGTTGGTAATCTCAGTACAAAAATTTACAAATAAAAGAGACGACTTGAATTTACGATAAATTTTCCTAACCTAGAAAGTAACATACATACTTCACCTGCCCACAATGTTTAATTTCACATCTGATTGACATGCCAGGGCTTGTAAAAATATTTCAGATTTTTTTTATCTTTTATTGCTGTCTCCATAACTGACTTTTAGACCAAGGTTATAAAAAAAATTGTCTCATAGGATCTCTTAAAAATTCTTCGTTCCTCATCAGTCACTGGTGGAAAAATTCAAAATTAAGTTAGACGAAATGGTTAATGATTGTTTTTGTCACGCCTGCTAAGCAAAGCTGGACATAGGTGTTACTTTAGCGGCGGCAGCAGCGGTGGCGTTAACTTTTTCAGGTAAGGCTATATGAGCACCTCCATATCTCAAGAACTATAGGTCCTAGGTTGATGAAACTTGGTATGCATATGCCCCAGTAGTAGCTAAGCACAGTTGCATCCCCATCTTTCAACCTAGACCTTGATTTTTTGGTTGAGTGACTGACAATTTTCTACACATACAATATATTAACCTTGACCTTGATTTTCTGGTTGACTGACTTTGACTATTTTCAATACATATTATAGCAATGGTAAGGTTTTGCGAGCACATCCATATCTCAAGAACTATAAGTCCTAGGTTGATGAACCTTGGTATTCATATGCTCCAGTAGAAACCTAGCTCAGTTGCATCTTAATCTTTTGACCTTGACCTTGATTTTCTGGTTGAGTGACTGATTATATTAGTAATGTTTAAGTTCTTTAATAGAAATTGAAAATCCTTTTAATTGAAAAATATAGTGGAAGTAAGAAAGAATTATTGTTTCTGATGGTGCCAGCAGGCAAGACATACTTTAGTGTTAACTCTTGTTTAGAGTTTGGCTGATTCAGAGGTACTGAGATAAGCACCTCAATATCCTTATTTTGTCTTCACAACTGTGTTGTGTTTTGAGTAACTACTGCACCCTTAGATCACAATGGAAGAAAAAGCTTTGGTACACCATAAAACCTGGTTTAATCCACCATTTCTTTTGACAGTCAGGACTTCCTTATTTTGTCTTGTCTTATAGACAATTGAGATTGATCCTCCAAGTTTGGTAATTTTGTTATTACCTTTATTTCAAAATAAGCTTAAAAAGACACTCAGATAAACTGCAAACTGTAATCAAGAAAAAAATCTACCATACAACAAACAAACAAAATGATTCTTAAATGTATGAATTGTCCATTCATTTATCACTCAAGTGTGAAGACAACACTTCAACTAAGAAGTGAATTGTAGAAATCATTAAGATATAAAATACCAAAAGAGAGTGTTTCTATTCTTATAATAATTAGAAATATACTGTTTAAATCTTCCATAGTTAGTAACCTTTCAGCAATTGCTCTTTTACAAAAACATGGAAATTTGTAGACCAAAAGTATTGCACAAAATGTAAGAGAATGTTAATTAAATAATGTTAAAAAAGCTAGAAAGATTATCTGTCAATGATAGATTTACAGCTTTTCATTTCTTTTTACAGATTTTACCCATTATGGGGTATAGTACAGATCCCTCTGAAAGTTAAAAGTATTAATAAACTGGTGAGTTATGACTTCTATGATAATTACCTATATCTGACATAACAGTACTCTTCAAACTGGGGATTCTAATGTTATTCACACAAATATTACAATTATTTTTATGTCCCACCTACAAAAAAATGTTATAGATCAGTGTGTACATGTCCTTCCACTCATCTGTCAGTCACACCTTATGTTTACCTTTGCATTTATGCTGGTTTACCTGAAAATATAAAGCAGATTTTCATGAAATTGTGTACACTTATTTGCTGTAACTTTTCCATGAAAGTGCAGCAAAAACTATGGAATTAAACAATCATGTACAACAAATAAAGATATGTGCCACTGGGGCCATCTATGTCTTAGAATTTATGGTTTAAAATTTAAAAAAACCCAGAATTTTGTAGACACATGTTTAAAAAAAATTAATTCTGACAGCAAGAAATCCAAAAAAATCATGTTTGGTATTTGACAAAATATGTTCATTTTTGTCACTTGAAGTATTTATTTTTGCATTATATTTGTTTTGTCTATTTATGTATTGTTTTTTAACAGAGGTTGCAATATAGTGAGATGGCCATCAACCAGTGTCAGTCTGGGATAGATGATGCGACAGATATACCTACAGAACTGTTTGATGTTGACAGAAATAAACTGGGGAAAAAAGGTAGGTAAAAGGTCACAGAGGCCAAGGATAGATGATGCTACAGATATACCTACAGAACTGTTTGATGTAGACAGACATGAAGTTGGGAAAAAAAGTAGGTAAAAGGTCACAGAGGTCAAGGATAGATGATTCTACAGATATACCTACAGAACTGTTTGATGTGGACAAAAATAAACTGGAGAAAAAAGGTAGGTAAAAGGTCACAAAGGTCAAGGATAGATGATGCTTGATATATACCAACTGAGCTCATTGATGTGAACAGAAATACACTGGAGAAAAAAGGTAGATAAAAAGGTCACAGAGGTCAAGGACAGATGATGCTTCTGATACACCAAATGAGCTCAATGATGTGGATAGAAATAAACTGGGAAAAAAAGGTAGGTAAAAGGTCACAGAGGTAAAGGATAGATTATGCTTAAATTTTCAATACATTTCTTTAAAAAACAAGTCATACATTTTCCAGCCAATTATCTCCCCTTTATTGAGATTTTTTGAGAAAACACTCAATATCTTTCCAAGTGTTTACATTGTAATTTTTTTCATTAATGAATTCAAATAAAGAAAAAAAATCACATAATTTATGTAGATGCTCTTTTTTAAAAGCCCCAGCTACTTTAATAGTAAATATTTCATAACAGCAATGTTTATGTGTTAACTGGATGAAACATTTTCTTAATTTAAAATTTAAAATCTATTTGTTTTTAGCGAGGAAGATATATTAATAAATATTTTGTAATTCAGAAAAGAAACTTGAGTCACATGCAACTATTATTTTTCTCTCTTTACTTAAACATGTTTATCTGTTCTAGGAACAGGGACCCATGTTTTAAGCTTTTTAGTGCTAAATCAAGGACCATTTCATTTCCAATCTACTAACACTGATAACCACAAATTTATGAACCTTCACAAGGTAAATATGTCCAAGGGGGTTGGAACTCACTACAATTACTATTTTCTTGGTGGTGGGTTAAACATGGTTCTTAAAGTTTAAAAGATGTTAAAACAAAAATAAAAATTCTGGTGGTGGTAAGCCCTTATGTGTACTTGGACCATTTATCTTGTTTTTTTTTCAGTGATAAGTGCTAACCATGGTCCAGTAGCCCAGGAGTATTCCAAGAAAGGATGTCCCTGTAGTCTGAGGGCATCACTGTGGGCACAAATGTTATGTGTAGAAGTCGATGAAGTTGTAAGTTTGTAACCCATCAGTCATTGTAGCAACTTTGTACATGAAGTTTTCAAATTCATTAACTATAAAAGACAATTAAATTTGCAGAAATGCAGACAAAAACATTTTTGTTTTGTACTTACTTTTTTGAAAGGCTTATATCCCCTTCACATTTGGTAGAGTTCCTTACAAGTTCTTCATGTTTTTAGGAGTTTTCAATTCGTATTTGATCGTGAAGACTGGTAAATCACTCTTTGTGACTCGTAAACAGATCTTTCTAGCTCATGTGAAATCGTAAGAACTCGTGAAAGTTTTCAATGATTTTGGACATGTCAAAAATCTTCGTACGACTTTTACAATTTATAAAAACAACAATGTCATAAATAAACTCGTACATACTGTACATCATAAATAACTCATGTAGAACCCCTAGAGATTGTAAATGGCTCACCTTTACTCATTACTAACTCTGGAAGACCTCACAAAAGACTTCTTTTATAAGTGGTTTGCAAATTATTTACGATATCCTTTTAATATTGCAAGTCCCTCGTAAAGATGTTGTAAAGACATGGTAACATGCTCATAAACATGTCAAAAATAAAATTCATATCATCACTGTAAGGGAGTTGGTAAAATTTCAAAACAACTGACGAAATCGTGACAAATCAGAAATAGATCGTAAAAGGCTGGAAGAAAATCTTGCAAGAACTTGTAAAACTATAGATTTTGAATACTCGTAAGAGAATATTGTATATGTGAAAGGGGTATTATAAATAATGAGCTGATAAATGATATAGACACCATGTGTGATTTTTCATTTAGGTAGTACTCCACAATTAGGATTTTTTCACAGTATTGTTTTCGTATGTGGCCCCTGTGAACTTTTTTGTTAAATGAAAATATTGATTCGTTTTGGTCTTAAAACAAGACAAATAAAAAATCTGGACCCGTTATATAAAAATTACGACCCACGGTTATTGTTTTAAAGAATAATTTCGAAAAAATCAATACCAATGATCATAAAGCGTCGCTTCCGGCTGTGCATGGTGACCAGCGGATAGGCTTAAATTTAAATGTGCTATTTTTAGATTTTTAAGTTTGAACAATTTTAGCGGAAAAAAGAGCCGAAGTCGGATAGGTTTATTTGGTCTTAAAAGAAAGGACTGTTTTCGGGCTTTCATTTCATACATGTTACGTTTCACCTGAACCGAAAGCTCGACTACTGGCAACGTTCAAAAAAAGGACAAAACCCCGATTTTTGCGTATTTTTGTCCCCAAATTTTTGACAAATGTTAAGAGTTGCTAGTGGCAACGAGTACAACAAAGAAACCAAATACGGCACTAAACACGACTAAACATGCCCGGAGTTTGGAACACCACCTACTTTAAACTGCAAATAGCAGTTTAAGCGATTACAAGAACCCGGGACAAAATAGTCAACGTCGAGCACATGCAAAAATGAGCTAAATAAATTAATTGTGGAGTACTACCATAACCATATAATTACTGTAAATTCTTGTTGGTCAAGGAATGTGTAAATTTCATAGGAAAAATAGTTTGGTATCATTAGTGTCTCCTAGAATTTAAGACGTTCCCATAGTAGTGACTTTCATCATCCTTGTCATATTGGTGAGAGTTAGGGGCAATATGACATTCTTTACTTCTGGTTAATATTTTTATTTCATCTTACAGGATAAATTATACTATGAACAGTTGAAGACAAGTGTATTGCAGCATGACCTTTTAGTAGACAGTTTGCTGTATAAGGTAGGTTTTCTCTAAAACTATCATGGTTTGTTAAAATGTTGAATGATATTTAGTGTTTGACAGATTGAAGACTGAGTATTGTCATTCAAGTCAATCATATTGATAATAAATGCTCAGAATTTAAGGGAAAGCAGAAGCTCAATCTTCATAATAATATCAAATATTTCATTTTCAAGTTGCATTGTTCTTTTATTAGTATCTAAAAGCTAAGAAAGAAAATGTGTAAGTGAAAGATGCTTTAAAAGACTTCAATCTTTTTATAGATTGCTCAAATATGATGTGGTTAAAATAAATCATATGGAGATTTTTTATCATATTTAATATCAATAATAGATAAGATACTTCTCACAAATGAATTTCAAAAAAGAAAATGTGAATTTTAAAACTTCTTAATCATCCCCTAATAAAGAATACTTTTGGCAACTAAATGTTTTAGATGTACATTTGTAAATGTGCTTTAAATGATGCTTCATTTTATGTAATATTTTTAGTGTGATGTTTACTTAAATTTTGATTTTATTATAGGATGTTAAACTTACAGCAACAAATGATGACCAGTATTTTGTCTTTGAAGACTTTCTATACCAGGTTTGTATCTAATGAATCCATCATACAAACATATGAAAAGTGTTGCATCTCATTTTAAATATTGTGTTTTTGAAGACTTTCTATATCAGGTTTGTATATTATGAACCAGTCATACAAAAATATGAAAAGTGTTGCATCTCATTTTAAATATTGTGTTTTTGAAGACTTTCTATATCTGGTTTGTATATTATGAACCACTCATTCTTGTTGCATCTCATTTTAAATATTTTCATGTTCATTGATTTAATATATAGGAATCACCCTGTCTGTCAGTCTGTCTTGTAATCTTGTAAGCACAACTCTAATGCTGTGTTCACACTTCCAAATAATGCGCATTTATTGTCCCCGGCTGCAACGCGGAGAGGGGACATAGAAATGCCGGGCGTCCGTCCAGGCATGTGTATGTCTGTCACACTTTTTCGTTACAGGTTCTCAGCTACTTTTAATCCTAGGCTTTTGATATTTGGTATGCAGCTTTAGGTAGGGGTCTCATATGGTGGGATCTGTTTTCAGGTCTGTCACTTATCTACTTCCTGTTTAACGAGCCGACTTAGAAATATTTATAGGGTCAAAATGGAAAAAAATTTAAAACAGATTTCTCAGCTACTATTAATCTTAGGCTTTTGACATTTGGCAAGCAGCTTTAGGTAGGGGTCTCATATAGTGGGAGGCATTTTCAGGTCTGTCACTTATCTACTTCCTGTTGAGCAGGCCAACTTAGGAAAAAATTTGGGTCGAAAATGGAAAATTTTTCGTAACAGATTTCTTAGCTTTTTAGCTCACCTGACCCAAAGGGTCATGTGAGCTATTGTCATGGTTAGTCGTCCGTCGTCTGTCGTCTGTCCATCGTCCGTTAACTTTTCTTCAAAGATCTTCTTCTCTGAAACCACTGAAGGGATTGCATTGAAACTTAGTATACTTGATCTTTAGGATGTCCTCTACCAAGTTTGTGAATTATATACACATCGACCAACCAACATGGCCGCTGTTGCTAAAAATAGAACAGGGGGGGTCAGACCATTGTTTTTGGCTTATAACTTGAAAAGTATAAGAGATAGAGAAAATCTGAAGCAACCTTCCTTGTTCGGCATCAAAAGTTCTACAAACCTCTCCATTGAGTCGAAGTTGTGAAACGACTCCTTTTAGGAGTTATTGCCCTTTAATCATCAAAATTGACCATTTTTGCAGTTTTTGGACTTTATCATGAAAACCGTTAGAGCTAGAGGAAAAGTTAGCATTGCAGAATTGTTAAGCTCATTGAGATCTACAAAAATGATTTCAGGGTCAAAATTGTCAGATCAGCCGTTTAAGAGTTATTCCCCTTAAACTGTTTTTTTTCCATTAATTTTAACTGATTTTCCAAAATCTTCTTCTTTGAAACCACTGAAGGGATTGCATTGATACTTAGTATACTTGATCTTTAGGATGTCCTCTACCAAGTTTGTGAATTATATACACACCAACCAACCAACATGGCCGCCATTGCTAAAAATAGAACAGGGGGTCAGACCATTGTTTTTGGCTTATAACTTGAAAAGTATAAGAGATAGAGAAAATCCCAAGCAACCATCCTTGTTCAGCATCAAAAGCTCTACAAATCTCTCCATTGAGTCAAAGTTGTGAAACGACTCCTTATAGGAGTTATTGCCCTTTAATCATCAAAATTGACCATTTTTGCAGTTTTTGGACAATATTGCGAAAACAGTTAGAGCTAGAGGAAAAGTTAGCATTGCAGAATTGTTAAGCTCATTGAGATCTACTAAAATGATTTCAGGGTCATAATTGTCAGATCAGCCATTTTAGAGTTATTCCCCTTTAACTGTTTTTTTTCCATTAATTTTAACTGATTTTTCGAAAATCTTCTTCTCTAAACCACTGAAGGGATTGCTTTGAAACTTGGTACACTTGATCTTTAGGATGTCCTCTACCAAGTTTTTGAATTATATACACGTCAACCAACCAACATGGCCGCCATTGCTAAAAATAAAACAGGGGGTCAGACCATTGTTTTTGGCTTATACCTTGAAAAGTATAACGGATAGAGAAAATCGGAAGCAACTTTTCTTGTTCAGCATCAAAAGGTCCTTACAGGAGTTAATGCCCTTTAACTGTTTTTTCTATTAATTTAAATGATTTCCAAAAATCTTCTCTGAAACCACTGAAGGGATTGTTTTGCAACTTTGTATACTTGAAAGTTTGTGAAATGTATTCAAACTTTGGCATAAGAGATCAGGTGAGCGATTCAGGCTCCTGGGAGCCTCTTGTATTAATTCTAGGCTTTTGATTTTAAGTATACAGCTTCAGGTAGGGGTTGCATATGGTGGGATTCGTTTTCTGGTCGTTGCTTATCTACTTCCTGTTTAGGGAGACTCAGGAATTCTGTTCTTGTTTTGATTTCAATTGGCATGCAAAAAGATGACCACGTTCACACGTAAAAACTATAATGAGGATTATCCAATTGGCTATGATGATACGTTTTTGATACTTCCAATTGGATGATTTGCATTCAATGCACATTACATTGGTGTGTGAACAGAAACTTTTATTCAATTTGAACTATTTATGACGTCTGAAACCACTCAATGCTATTGAGTGGTAAATCGTGTGAGAACTGATATCAGTTTTAATTTGAATTGAATGTGAATTGAAGAAATGTGTGAACGTAAACAATGTTATCAAATTGGAATTCAGTTAAATGCGCACTTAGTATTAAGGATTGAATGCGTATTAAGTGGTCAGAATGAAACTGTACATGAAGTTCTTACATCATATCACATGGGGATGTGCATGATGTAATTTCACTGCTCTTGGATTTGGTTCAATTGAGAAAATTGGACTTGAGGTGAAACGCACATACAAAAAGCTCAATAACAGGTGGAGGTTCTCTTTAAGAGCTCATTTACAGTATTTCTTGTTATATTTTAATTTTCATTAACACTTACACTTCTATTATTGAGAAAAAAATTCAGGAAAGTTTATATGTTATAAAGACAACTGTTTAAATAATGTGGAGTTACCATTCTTTCTATGTTTTCTTCACTTCATGTTATATTATTGATAGAATGGTTACACTGTCCATTCATATAAGGTTTTTGGCCTTGAGGCTGAGTGGTTTAATGCCTTGGTTTAAATACCTCACTTTTGATTACTAGCCAATGGCCTCTCGAGTGGTGTTGGAGTCCTGTTTGAATCTATAAAAACAGGACTTCCCCTCCTGTGTGATTAGATTTGTAGCATGCCCAAAGTTGTTGGTTTCCTCTGGGCACTCCAGTTTCTTCCACCATTGAAACTGACAGCCCTATATGGCCCAGGTGCGTTGAAAAGAGTTTTTAACCCTTACACATGCACACACACATTTTCAGGTTTACTTGCAAATTTCTAGAAAGCATTGAATATTTTTATTTTTCCAATTATTTTCAGGTTCTGCTACCATTTTCCAGAGATACTTTTGTATTGAATCATTTCTCACAGAATAGTGCTACTCCACCCAAGTCTTACATCCGAGGAAAGCTTGGAATGGAGGAATTCTCTGTCATCTACCCTCCCAATGGGGTTATCCCTTTCCATGGATTTGCTATGTATGGTATGTACAATTGATTTTTATACATTATTGATAAATTTGAACGGAACATATGAAAGATCTCAGTAAAATTTACCTCTTTCCATGGCATTGCTATGTATGGTATGTTAAATCTTTGACCTCCCAATTTCCAACCAGAACCTCAACATGGTAGGAAACGGTTCCTGACTCGAGTGAAATAAAAGTCATTATACATGTACTTGTTACTAGACCACAGAGCATAGATAAAGTTCTCTGTAAAATAGACCCTGATGGTTCTTTCCTTTCTGACCCAGTCCTTTCCATTGAAAATTTCCAGAAGTAGGCTAAATATTGAACACTGTACAACAGTGAACTTGCTCAAACACCAGAAAGATCACAAGAATTCACTAGCCTGAACAAGATTTTAGGAACCCCAGGTTTTGGGCTACCAGTTAACATTGTGACTTGTGAGTACTGGAAACTTTCCATAGCTTTGCTTTGTATTTGTAACATAGATGCTTCACCACAAAATATGGTATGAATCTCCTTTGCATTCATCTGTTGATTATTTATGTACTTATTTTTTTCAGTGTCTACTAATTTTGTCTTTGTTTTATTGGATGTCTGACATTCAAATGCGCCATTTCTACTTCTTTTGCTATTGAAAATGATTTTTGTGATCTATCTTCCTTATAGTGCCATTACTTACTCTTCATATGTGTTAGCCATACATGGTATATAAACATCATTTATTGTTAATGCCTCACTTTAAAATAAAGTATCTCCTTAAGCTCATCTTATAAGCTACGTCACACTGTCACGTTTTTGGCATCATAGTGAAACAGCTATAAATGTAGCAAACCGTACTGATGCTTAGTTGACACCTGCAATATATGTAGACATACCTGGACATAAAGGTAACATGTCCTGTTTGTATCATTTGCACAACACAAAAGTGGCTAAAAAATTATACATAGCAAATGAATACTAAAACTTAGTTAAACATATCAAAACCTAGAAAAAGCGTAGCAAAAACCTTGTAAAACGTAGAGAATGTCAGCCAACAGGTTTTCTACAATTTTTATATGTATGTATTATGTTTCATGAAGTTTTGAAAGGTTTTTGTACGTTTTATTACGTTTGATTTTTCGTTTTTCTAGGTTTTCTCACTGCTAGGTGTCAAGACATACTAATACAAATAACTACGTTTACTTCTATATATCTTTAACTTTTCAAGCATTTTATGGCTAGCTGTTTCACATTACCGGGTTTATCATATTATTAAAAGAAAGGGGCTTAAATTGTTTGATAAGGTTTTTTATTTCATGAGTATATCTGCAGATGAAGAGTTTATACATGTATATTACAACTTCAGATGTTGTTTTTTCCTAATTTGAGTTATCAATGCATAGTGATAGTAATGCATAGTACAAATCTAGTAAAACCCAACAAAACTGCATCAATATGTACAGTTACGTAGCTATAACTTAGTCAACCATAACAAATCCTAGAGATAGGTATAGAATCTGAGTAAATATGTCGCAAAACCTAGAAAAACCTTCAGAAACTGATTATAGGAAAAACTGGCTATATTATGCATAGTAAAACGTAGGAAAGTGTTTTAAAACCTAGTCTTTACCTAGTACAATGTAGACACTGTGAAATAATGACAAAAAGTTTCATTGATATATGAAGTTTTAAAATGTAATAAAACCTAGACATTGTGACTGATGCTTTTAGGATTTTTGATTTATTTCTATTGGACTTTAAAAGGTTTACATGTATAAGATCATATTTACAACAAAGATTTGCAATAATTCATCTCATTTTTGAATTTGAATATTTCCCCCAACTTTAAAGGGGAGATAATTTGTATAGAAATGATAGGGAGTCCCCCCAGAGAAAAAAATAAATAATTTTCTTTTTTTTCTAAATTTTCATGCTGAAACATTATTGCTTATTAAGGAAACTTTAAACTTGTAAAAAAACAAATATTTTCACAAATTTTAAGAAAAATCTAGGGAGGATTTTTTTTTCTGATAGATGAAAAAAAACCAGAAAATGTGAAATTTCTCTATTGATTCTTTACTAAAATACTCAAAATCATGCATTTTCTAAACCATTCTGATGGTGAACCTTTAATTCTTATGATCTAAATTTTAAATACTATAAATGAGCTTGTTGTCACCATAATTTAAGGAATATCTATGGACAAATTTTACCTGAAGTTAAATAAGTTGGTTTGTTTAATACTTGTCATTACTTTCAAATTTGTAAGTCTCACCAGGTTCATTGTAGCGTTAATTTTTAAAAGGCTATGAGAGTGTTGTAAAAATTGTAACTTAATTCAATCACAAAAATGGCCATAGCTTTGAAAACTGTCCTCTATATTCAATTACAAAAGCAGTCATAGTTGTAAAACCGGTCCACTATTTCTTTAACATTGATGTAAAAAGGCTATGAGAGAGTTGGAAAAATTGTAACTTATAATTAAATCACAAAAATGAGCATTGTTGAGAAAATTTTCCTCTATTTCTTCAATATTGATGTAAATATTTCTTGACCTTTTATGAGACAGGCTTTCAAGACATATACAGTATAGGACATATTATATTTTGTTGTAGATTAGCTGATATAACCCAGACAAAGCCTGTAATGAAAATAGCCCTATCTGTCTCGATCTAATTCAGTTGATATTTCTATGAAATATAGTGACATAAGTAACCTGGTCACTTCTAGGGCTTTTATTTTATAGTTCGGTTGTCAATGTAATTACTGAATTTACATAAAGCTTTATTTATTTGATTAAGAAATGTACAGAATGAGATACCAGGTAATAATAAGGTTATGTAATTTACAACAAAATTTGTATGGGGATTAGAGACGGAATATAGCTGGAATATGCATAGAAATCTCGTTTAAATAGCTATTTTATAGAGAATAGAAATATTTTGATGGCTGCAGTTGCATCTTGAGGAGAGTTATTGACAATATATAAGGACAATAAAACATGATGGTATTTAACCTGTGTAAACAATGCAAGCGTCTGTATTTTGTTATTGCATAACTTTCCAGTTTTCTGTCAGATATGTGTTTGGTTTATAGTTGCAGCTACTTGATACCTAGCGATGTAATTTGCTTTATTATGCTGGTGACTTGATTTTGTTTTTATTGGATTGCCCATATCTTATAGTACAAATCGTTTTATTGGATTGCCCATATCTTATAGTACAAATCGTTTTATTAAACCACCATCTCTCCTGTGTCAATACTTTAAACCAATAACAGTAATAGGATTTGATGAATTATTAGACTTGAGTTTCACCGTATCTGTGCTACAGAAATTCTCAGATTTTTTTTCTGTAAAAATGACTTAAATGTCCTTAAGAAACAGGTTTCTGAGGCAATAGTTTTAGGTAACAATTTTAAGTTTTCTCAGGCAGAAATCTGAGATAAAATGTAACAGTTTTATGTAAATACAATTAATGGTTTCATCCTATTCTTTTAGCCTTCTATCAATTTGTGTAATTCACCAGACATGACTGTTTTGTCATACCCTAAAAGGTCTTTATATGAAGCAATATAAGGATTCCTTCTCCATTAAAACTGCCATATTAGATTTATATGAGAACTGTATATAATATAGTTAGATTATTGAAGTCCTAAAAGTTGTCTCCTTTATGTTTTTATACAACAGCCTATTGGCATTGATCATATAAAGAAGCTGTATATTTTATATAATAAGTGTCTATTGTTATTGTTTTGTTTGTCTGTTTATCACAAATATTTACAGCATTTTGTCAGAATATAAGAATGCCATATGACCAAGATAATCCATTTTTAGCTCACCTGGACCGAAGGTCCATGTGAGCTATTACCATCACTTGGCGTCCGTCGTCATCTGTTAACAATTTTTCAAAAATCTTCTCCTCTGAAACTACCGAACAGAATTTAATGAAACTTGGTATGAATGATCCTTAGGGTGTCCTGCACTAAAATGTGTTTTGATTTTTGATCCGTTAAAAAACATGGCCGCCGTTACTAAAAATAGACTAGGGGGGTCAGACTACTGTTTTTGGCTTATAAATTAAAAAGTATAAGAGATAAAGGAAATCTGAGGCCACGCTACTGATTCAGCATCAAAAGCTCTACAAAAGTCTCTATTTGGTCAAAGTTGTCAGATGACCCCTTATAGGGGTTACGGCCCCTTAAAGGTGAAAAATAGCATTTTTTCATGTTTTTAGCTCACCTGGCCAAAGGCCATGTGAGCTATTGCCATCACTTGGCGTCCGTCGTCGTCGTCGTCCGTCGTCGTCGTCGTCCGTCGTCGTCGTCCGTCGTCGTCGTTAACTTTTCTTCAAACTTCTTCTCCTCTGAAACGGCTGCACAGATTCAAACCAAATTTGGTCTGGTGGTACTTTAGGGTATCCCCCACAGAACTGATGTGGGGATTTTTGATTCGTTGAAAAACATGGCCGCCGTTGCTAAAAATAGACCAGGGGGGTCAGACTACTGTTTTTGGCTTGTAAATCAAAAAGTATAAGAGATAGATGAAATCTGATGCCACGCTACTGCTTCAGCATCAAAAGCTCTTCAAAAGTCTCCATTGAGTCGAAGTTGTCAGATGACCCCTTATGGGAGTTACGGCCCCTTATAGGTGAAAAAAAGCATTTTTTCATGTTTTTGGCCTATAGAATGAAAACTATTGCAGATAGAGAGAAGCTGTTGCTTGCTGAAATGTTCAGCTCATTTAGCTCTACAAAAGTCTCCATAGGGTCAAAGTTGTCCGATGACCCCTTATAGGGGTTATGGCCCCTTAAGGCAAAAAATAGAGTTTTTGGCCACTAGAATGAAAACTATTGCAGATAGAGAAAAGCTGTTGCTTGCTTAAATGTTCAGCTCATTTAGCTCTACACAAGTCTCCATAGGGTCAAAGTTGTCCGATGACCCCTTATAGGGGTTATGGCCCCTTAAAGACAAAAAATAGTGTTTTTGGCCTATAGAATGAAAACTATTGCAGATAGAGAAAAGCTGTTGCTTGCTTAAATGTTCAGCTCATTTAGCTCTACAAAAGTCTCCATAGGGTCAAAGTTGTCCGATGACCCCTTATAGGGGTTATGGCCCCTTAAAGGCAAAAAATAGAGTTTTTGGCCACTAGAATGAAAACTATTGCAGATAGAGAAAAGCTGTTGCTTGCTTAAATGTTCAGCTCATTTAGCTCTACACAAGTCTCCATATGGTCGAAGTTGTCAGATGACCCCTTATCGGGGTTACAGCCCCTTAAAGGCAAAAAATAGTGTTTTTGGTCTATGGAATGAAAACTATTGCAGATAGAGAAAAGTTGTTGCTTGCTTAAATGTTCAGCTCATTTAGCTCGACAAAAGTTTCCATAGGGTCAAAGTTGCCAGATGACCCCTTATAGTGGTTACGGCCCCTTAAAGACAAAAAATAGTGTTTTTTGCCTAAAGAAAGAAAACTTTTGCAGATAGAGACAAGATGTTGCTTGCTTAAATGTTCAGCTTAATTAGCTCTACAAAAGTCTCTTTAGGGTCGAAGTTGTCAGATGACCCCTTGAAGGGGTTATGGCCCTTTAAAGGTGAAAAATAGTGTTTTTTGCTTTGGAATGAAAACTATTGCAGATAGAGAAAAGCTTTTTTTTGCTTAAACATTCAGCTCATTTATCTATACAAAAGTCCTCAAAGGGTTGACATTAAGACCAGGTGAGCGATTCAGGCTCCTGGGAGCCTCTTGTTGGCCTACAGAATGAAAAATATTGCAGATAGAGATAAGCTGTTGCTTGCTTAAATGTTCAGCTCATTTAACTCTACAAAAGTATCCATAGGGTCGAAGTTGTCAGATGACCTCTTACAGGGGTTACAGCCCCTTAAAGGTGAAAAATAGCGATTTTTCATGTTTTTGGCCTACAGAATGAAAACTATTGCAGATAGAGATAAGCTGTTGCTTGCTTAAATGTTTAGCTCATTTAGCTCTACGAAAGTCTCCATAGGGTCGAAGTTGTCAGATGACACCTTATAGGGGTTACGGCCCCTGAAAAATAGCGATTTTTCATGTTTTTGGCCTACAGAATGAAAACTGTTGCAGATAAAGATTAGTTGTTGCTTGCTTAAATGTTCAGCTCATGTAGTTTTACAAAATTCTCCATAGGGTCGAAAGTTGTCAGATGACCCCTTATAGGGGTTACGGCCCCTAAAAAATAGCGATTTTTCATGTTTTTGGCCTACAGAATGAAAACTATTGCAGATAGAGATTAGCTGTTGCTTGCTTAAATGTTCAGCTCATTTAGCTCTACGATTCTCCATAGGGTCGAAGTTGTCAGATGACCCCTTATAGGGGTTAGGGCCCTTGAAAAATAAAGATTTTTCATGTTTTTGGCCTACAGAATGAAAACTATTGCAGATAGAGATTAGCTGTTGCTTGCTGAAATGTTCAGCTCATTTAGCTCTACGAAAGTCTCCATAGGGTCGAAGTTGTCAGATAACCCCTTATAGGTTATGGCCCTTGAAAATAGCGTTTTTTCATGTTTTTGGCCTACAGAATGAAAAGTATTGCACATAGAGATTAGCTGTTGCTTGCTTAAATGTTCAGCTCATTTAGCTCTACAAAATTCTCCATAGGGTCAAAGTTGTCAGATGACCCCTTATAGGGGTTACAGCCCCTGAAAAATAGCGATTTTCATGTTTTTGGCCTACAGAATGAAAACTATTGCAGATAGAGATTAGCTGTTGCTTGCTTAAATGTTCAGCTCATTTAGCTCTACAAAATTCTCCATAGGGTCAAAGTTGTCAGATGACCCCTTATAGGGGTTACGGCCCCTGAAAAATAGCGATTTTTCATGTTTTTGGCCTACAGAATGAAAACTATTGCAGATAGAGATTAGCTGTTGCTTGCTTAAATGTTCAGCTCATTTAGCTCTACAAAAGTGTAGGGTCAACATCAAGACCAGGTGAGCGAATCAGGCTCCTGGGAGCCTCTTGTTTACCAATAAACTTGGTATAGGTTTTCATATCTTTATATAAAAACTATTGTTCTGATTTTGTAATCAGAGAAAAAAACACAGCCTTGTGTTGCTAAAATAAGAAATTATGGGTTAATCATTGTTTTTTGCAAATAATTCAAAAATGGTAAAAGATATCCAATTCATCTAACTATATAACTTAAGATCTTCCTACTCTGAAACTTAGAAAAAGATGGGACTTCTCATACAGAAGTAATTGTTCTTTGTTATGATTTTTAGCTCACCTGACCCGAAGGGTCATGTGAGCTATTGTCATCGTTAAGCGTCCGTCGTCCGTCGTCCGTCGTCCGTCGTCCGTCCGTTAACTTTTCTTCAAAGATCTTCTTCTCTGAAACCACTGAAGGGATTGCATTGATTCTTGGTATACATGATCTTTAGGATGTCCTCTACCACGTTTGTGAATTATATACATGTCAACCAACCAACATGGCCGCCATTGCTAAAAATAGAACAGGGGGGTCAGACCATTGTTTTTGGCTTATAACTCAAAAAGTATAAGAGATAGAGAAAATCCGAAGCAACCACCCTTGTTCAGCATCAAAAGCTCTACGAATCTCTCCATTGAGTCGAAGTTGTGAAATGACTCCTTATAGGAGTTATTGCCCTTTAATCATCAAAATTGACCATTTTTACAGTTTTTGGACTATATCTTGAAAACCGTTTGAGCTAGAGGAAAAGTAAGCATTGCAAAATTGTTAAGCTCATTGAGATCTACAAAAATGATTTCAGGGTCAAAATTGTCAGATCAGCCGTTTAAGAGTTATTCCCCTTTAACTGTTTTTTTCCATTAATTTACACTGATTTTCAAAAATCTTCTTCTCTAAAACCACTGAAGGGATTGCATTGATACTTGGTATACATGAATTTTAGGATGTCCTCTACCAAGTTTGTGATTTATATACATGTCGACCAACCAACATGGCCGCCGTTGCTAAAAATAGAACAGGGGGGTCAGACCATTGTTTTTGGCTTATAACTCAAAAAGTATAAGAGATAGAGAAAATCCGAAGCACCTTTCCTTGTTTAGCATCAAAAGCTCTACGAATCTCTCCATTGAGTCGAAGTTGTGAGACGACTCCTTATAGGAGTTATTGCCCTTTAATCATCAAAATTGACCATTTTTGCAGTTTTTGGACTATATCTTGAAAACCGTCAGAGCTAGAGGAAAAGTTAGCATTGCAGAATTGTTAAGCTCATTGAGATCTACAAAATTGATTTCAGGGTCTTAATTGTCAGATCAGCCTTTTAAGAGTTATTCCCCTTTAACTGTTTTTTCCATTAATTTACACTGATTTTCAAAAATCTTCTTCTCTAAAACCACTGAAGGGATTGCATTGATACTTGGTATACATGATCTTTAGGATGTCCTCTACCAAGTTTGTGAATTATATACATGTCGACCAACCAACATGGCCGCCGTTGCTAAAAATAGAACAGGGGGGGGTCAGACCATTGTTTTTGGCTTATAACTCAAAAAGTATAAGAGATAGAGAAAATCCAAAGCAACCGTCCTTGTTCAGCATCAAAAGGTCCTTACAGGAGTTATTGCCCTTTAACTGTTTTTATGCCCCCGCGACGACATGTCGGGGGGCATTAAGTTTTACTCATGTCCGTCCGTCCGTCCGTCCGTCCGTACGTACGTCCGTACGAATTTCTGTCAAGCTTTTCTCAGGAACCATACATGAGAATGATTTGAAACTTGGTAGGATGGTTGAGTATGACAATCTATACGTCCTAAGTGATTTTGAGACCTGTCGGACATCTACTTCCTGTTTGGGACTTAGGCCAATTTTAAAATATGTGAACATGACTATGAAAATTTCCGTCAAGCTTTTCTCAGGAACTGTACATGAGAATGATTTGAAACTTGGTAGGATGGTTGAGTATGACAAACTATACGTCCTAAGTGATTTTGAGACCTGTCAGACATCTACTTCCTGTTTGGGACTTAGGCCAATTTGAAAGTATTTGAACATTATATGAAAATTTCTGTCAAGCTTTTCTCAGGAACCATACATGAGAATGATTTGAAACTTAGTAGGATGGTTGAGTATGACAAACTATACGTCCTAAGCAATTTTGAGACCTGTCGGACATCTACTTCCTGTTTGGGACTTAGGCCAATTTTAAAATATGTGAACATGACTTTGAAAATTTCCGTCAAGCTTTTCTCAGGAATTGTACATGAGAATAATTTGAAACTTGGTAGGATGGTTGAGTATGACAAAGTATACGTCCTAAGTGATTTTGAGATCTGTCGGACATCTACTTCCTGTTTGGGACTTAGGCCAATTTTAAAGTATTTGAACATTATATGAAAATTTCCGTCAAGCTTTTCTTAGAAACCATACATGAGAATGATTTGAAACTTAGTAGGATGGTTGAGTATGACAAACTATACGTCCTAAGTGATTTTGAGATCTGTCGGACATCTACTTCCTGTTTGGGACTTAGGCCAATTTTAAAATATGTGAACATGACTATGAAAATTTCCGTCAAACTTTTCTCAGGAACTGTACATGAGAATGATTTGAAACTTGGTAGGATGGTTGAATATGACAAACTATACGTCCTTAATGATTTTGAGACCTGTTGGACATCAACTTCATGTTTGGGGCCAGCGGGGGCATCCGTGTCCCATGGACACATTCTTTCTTTATTTCTATTAATTTAAACTGATTTCCAAAAATCTTCTCTGAAACCACTGAAAGGATTGTTTTGCAACTTTGTATGCTTGAAGTTTGTGAAATTTATTCAAACTTTGGCATAAGAGATCAGGTGAGCGATTCAGGCTCCTGGGAGCCTCTAGTTTTTTCAAATTGTGTGCGTAATTAGCTAAACATGTCTAAAAACTGTATAAGATACTTGAGAAATTTAGATTACATATTGTTTATCACATCAAGATTTACAGAAAAAGTAACAGGAACAGTATTTCTTTAAGAAGTTATTCCCCTTGAATGTCACATCATTTGATTCAAACCATGAAAGCTATAGAGAAAAAATTACAATATTGTTAAAATAATGCTCTACATAACTCTCTTTGTACAGCAGCTCTCAGATGACCCAGAATAGAAGATGTGTCCCTATAAACATTAAAAATAGCCAAAGGTTGCTTAAATATCAAGATAGTTGAGCTCTTCACTATTATACATTAAATAAGTCAAATTGTTATTTTTTATAAGTGATAGTCCCTTAAACAGCAAAGATACTTATTTAGCCATTTAGCTGAAAATATATAATTGAAGAAAAACGTTCAGCTTGTAGTAAATTCTCTACACAATACTCAATTGGATCAAGCTGTCAAATACCCTTATAGGAGCTATGACATTTTCTAAAGAAATTAAGCTCAATTGAAAAGCATAGCAGTGTAAATTGTTGTTTTTTGCCTTATGCATTGTACATGTAGTGTGGAAATCAGATGAGTGATTCAGGCTCCTGGGAGTGTCTTGTTATGATATATCATTAATTACACCCCAGAAGCCAGAAAATTTGGGACAATTAGGGCTCTTTCTGAACAGGCTCGGACCTCTCCTTCATTGCATAAATGTACCTTTTTTAACTGTCTGTCTGTCTTTTTTGTTGGAAGAATTTGTCTAAACCACTTACTGTGGTTTCATTATTATTCGTGGGGTATCAATTTTCGTGGTTTTGCTGGCACGAAATTTGATCCCCCACGAAAAAGAAAATTTACATTGAAAGGTATGCTGAAGACTTTTTAAAACCAAGAATTTAAGAATCCACAAACTTATCATATTTTATCACACCACAAAAATTGATACCCACAAAAATAAATGAATCCACAGTAATTGAATATTGATGAAACCTTTACTTGAAGAAAGCTCTTCATATGTAGATGTTCATAATGAAATTGTGATGCTCTCAGATATCATTCAAGGGCTTGTGAGTTAAAGATGTAGATTCCAATAGGAATTTTGTCTTGTTTGTGAAGTAGAGTGAGACATAAGCATTACATTAACAGGCACTGCAATGGTGGTTAACAATCAATGTTTGAAATTTTACAGGCACTTCCATATCTCAAATATTCCTAAGTTTGATAAATCTAAGAATGCATCACTGTGGTATGCATATGTCCCAATAGTAACTTAGCACAGTTACATCCCATCTTTTGACCTTGACCTTGATTTTCCAGTCAAGTAATGACTTTAACAATTTTTATGCCCCCGCGACGACATGTTGGAGGGCATTAAGTTTTACTCATGTCTGTCCGTACGAATTTCCGTCAAGCTTTTCTCAGAAACCATAAATGGGAATGACTTGAAACTTGGTAGGATGGTTCAGTATTACAAACAATTAGTCCTAAGCAAATTTTAGACCTGTCGGACATCTACTTCCTGTTTGGGGCTTGATCGATACCAAAATCAACCTGAAAATTTCCGTCAAGCTTTTCTCAGAAACTACATGGGAATGACTTGAAACTTGGTAGGATGGTTCAGTATGACAAACTATATTATCCTAAGCCAATTTTAGACCTGTGGGACATCTACTTCCTGTTTGGGGCTGGATTGATGCCAAATTCGACATGAAAATTTCCGTCAAGCTTTTCTCAGAAATCATACATGGGAATGATTTGAAACTTGGTAGGACGGTTAAGTTTGATAAACTATGCGTCCTAAGCAGCTTTCAGACCTGTTGGACTTCAACTTTTTATTTTAGGCCAGCAGGGGCATCCGTGTCCCATGGACACATACTTTCTTTATTTTCTAATTCATCACAATACATGTAGCAATGTTAGTGTTTGATGAACTGTAAGTCCTAGGTTTAATGAAACTTGGTAATCTTTTACATCAGTGGAAGACTGTTACAAAGTTAGGCTATCCACAGTGAGTCTCCTTACAGTTCTATTTTAATGCCTCAACAAGGACATGTTGGGGGAGATTAAGTTATACTCATTTTTAGCTCACCTGGACCAAGGTCCAGGTGAGCTATTGCCATCACTTGGCGTCCGTCGTCGTCGTTAACTTTTCTTTGAAAATCTTCTCCAAAACAACTGAAGGGATTGCTTTGAAACTTTGCACACTTCATCTATGGAATGTCCTCTACCAAGATTGCACAAATGGTGACCGCCGTCTAAACAACACGGCCGCCATTACTAAAAATAGACCAGGGGGGTCAGACTACTGTTTTTGGCTTGTAAATAAAAAAGTATAAGAGATAGATGAAATCTGATGCCACGCTACTGGAGGAGTTACGGCCCTTAAAGGTCAAAAATAGCATTTTTTCATGTTTTTGGCTTATGGAATGAAACTTATGACAGATAGATAAAAGCTGTTGCTTGCTTAAATGTTCAGCTTATTTAGCCCTACAAAAGTCTCTATAGAGTTGAAAGCCTATGGAATGAAAACTATAGCAGATAGAGAGAAGCTGTGGCTTGCTTAAATGTTGAGTTCATTTAGCTCTTCAAAAGTCTCCATAGGGTCGAAGTTGTCAGATGTCCCCTTATAGGGGTTTCGGGCCCTAGAATAACATTCTTTCATGTTTTTGGCCTATGGAATGAAAACTATAGCAGATAGAGAGGATCTGTTGCTTGCTTAAACGTTCAGTTCATTTAGCTCTACAAAAGTTTCCATAAGATCAAAGTTGTCAGAATACCCCTTTTAGGGGTAACGGCCCCTAAAATGACGTTTTTTCATGTTTTTGGCCTATAGAATGAAAACTATAGCAGATAGAGAAAAGCTGTTGCTTGCTTAAATGTTGAGTTCATTTAGCTCTACAAAAGTCTTCATAGGGTGATAGTTCTCAGATGATCCCTTTTAGGGGTTACGGCCCTTGAAATAACGTTTTTTCATGTTTTTGGCCTTTAAAATGAAAACAATAGCAGATAGAGAAAAGCTGTTGCTTGCTTAAATGTTCAGTTCATTTAGCGCTACAAAAGTTTTCAAAGGGTCGAAATTGTAAGATGATCCCTGATAGGGGTTTTGGCCCCTAGAATAACATTTTTTCATAATTTGGGCCTATGGCTACAGAATGAAACTATAGCTAGTAGATGGTGAATAGCTGTTACTTGCTTATATGTTTAGCTCATTTAGCTCTAGAAAAGTTTTTATAGGGTCGACATCAAGACCAGGTGAGCGATTCAGGCTCCTGGGAGCCTCTTGTTGTCTATTCAAATTTTAGTCAAACTTTTCTCAGAAACTGTACATGGGAATGACTTTTGGTTATGTAGGAATGTTCAGTATGACTAATTGTTCATCTTAAGCTGCTTTTCAAATCTGTCAAACTTCCAATTTCTGTTTGGGACTTGGCTGATATGAAAATTTTCGTCAGACTTTCTCTCAAATCATGCATGAAAATGACTTGAAATTTGGTGAGATGGAAATCTTGTTTTTAGTCCTGTTAGACTTCTACTTTCTGTTTGGGCCATACACAGCACAGGAGCATGATGTGTCACCATTCCTTCTTTATTTTTGTCTCGCCTGCGAAGCAGAGGTGGACCTAGGGTGTTATTTTACCGACAGTAGCACTGTCACCTGCATTATCTTTTTGAGTAAGGTTTTATGAGCACCTCCATATCTCAAGAACTATAGGTCCTAGGTTGATGAAACCTGGTATGCATATTCCCTAGTAGTAGCCTAGCACAGTTGCATCCCCCATCTTTCGACCTTGACCTTGATTTTCCGGTTGACTGACTTTGACAATTTTCAATACATATAATAGCAAGTGTAAGGTTTTGCGAGCACATCCATATCTCAAGAACTATAAGTCCTAGGTTTATGAAATTTGGTATGCATATGCCCCAGTAGTAGCTTAGCACAGTTGCATCCCCATCTTTTGGCCTTGACCTTGATTTTCTGGTTGAGTGACTGACAATTTTCAATACATATCATAGCAAGGGTAAGGTTTTGCAAGCACCTCCATCTCTCAAGAACTAGAAGTCCTAGGTTGATGAAAGAAGCAGAGGTACCAATGGGGTATCCGAATGTCAAAAGTCGGAAAGGGCAGAGAAAAAACCAGTAAACACCAACAAGAACGGGACAAAAACAGACAACATGTAAAACATGGAAACACAAAATAACTGAATATCAATCAACAACGCGAACTCTTGTCGAAACAAGAGTGAACTCAGGTGCTCCAGAAGAGTAAGCAGTTCCTGCTTGCTATAGCACACCCATCACATTGCCAATAGTCCATTCAGTGTGTAAAATCCGGTGAAGGAAGACATAACAAAATCTTATGACAAACCAACATCTCCACTCATCTGAGAGATCAAAATCCCATATTTGTCTATAAGTGCATGATGTCTTCCGTAAAATTTCTTGAGTGAAGACAGCAACCGAGGAGCAACATAACCCTGTGTGAGCAATTTTTGCGTCAGACGTGTCGCTCTGTTAATGAAATTTGGTATGCATATGCCCCAGTAGTAGCCTAGCATGGTTGTATCCCTATCTTCTGACCTTGACCTTGATTTTCCAGTTGACTGACTTTTACAATTTTCAATACATGTAATAGCAAGGGTAAGGTTTTGCGAGCACATCCATATCTCAACAACAGTCTATAAGTCCTAGGTTAATGAAACTTGGTATGCATATGCCCCAGTAGTAGCTTAGCACAGTTGCATCCGCATCTTTTGACCCTGACCTTGATTTTCCGGTTGAGTGACTGACAATTTTCAATACATATCATAGCAAGGGTAAGGTTTTGCAAGCACCTCCATATCTCAAGAACTAGAAGTCCTAGGTTGATGAAACTTGGTATGCATGTATGCATATGCCCCAGTAGTAGCTTAGCACAGTTGCATCCCCATCTTTTGACCTTGACCTTGATTTTCCTGTTGAGTGACTTTGACAATTTTCAATACATATCATAGCAATGTTAAGGTTTAGTGAGTACCTCCATATCTAAAGAACAATAAATCTTAGGTTGATGAAACTTGGTATGCATTTGCCCCAGTAGTAGCTAAGCACAGTTGTATCCCCATCTGTTGACTTTCTTCTTGATATTCTGGTTGAGTGACTTTGATTATTTTAATTGCATATATTAACAATATTTAAGTTCTATAAAATCCTTTTGATCTGAGAAACTGAAATTCATTATAATTGCAAAATAAGAAAGAATTATTGTTTGTGATGGTGCCCACATGTGAGACATACTTTAGACTTTAGTGTTAACTCTTCTTTTATATAACTGCAAAAAATTTGCAAACGTATAATGGTATGATATTTCTTTATAGAGGACAATATGAAGTGGAGTCAGTAAGCTTGCGGGGCCTGGGTGGCCGAATTGTCTAAGGCACTGGTTTAAATACCACACTATTGATCACTAGCCAATCACCTCTCAGCTGGTGTTCGAGTCCATTTGTATTTAACAAAAAAGGGACTTCCTCATCTGTTCGTGATTAGGTTTGTCAGTCACCTGACCAAGGTCGACTGATTCCTTCGGGTACTCCGGTTTCCTCCACCAATAAAACTGACCGCCCTACATGGCCTAGGTGTGTCGATAAAGGGCATTAAACACCAACACACACACACACACACACACACACACAGTAAGCTTGCTTGTTGTTATTGTTATCTTTAATCTGACATTTTTGTATTTCAGTTGCCCCTCTGTGTTACCTGTACAATGATCCCATCACTCTCTACTATGTTTTCCGTGAAATCTACACACGATATTTCTTCAGACTTCACAGTATTTCTTCTCACCCTCAGGTAAGAACTAACTTCATTGTTTGTACTAGTGACTTATTTTATGTTTTCCGTGAAATTTACACGATATTTCTTCAGACTTCACAGTATATCTTCTCGCCCTCAGGTAAGACCTTACTTTTTAGCTCACCTGACCCGAAGGGTAATGTGAGCTATTGGCGTCACTTGGCGTCCGTCGTCCGTCCGTAAACTTTTTCAAACGTTAACTCCTCTGACACCATAAGTCCAATTGAAACCAAACTTGGTGTAGTTGATCTTTAGGGTATGGCCTACAAAACTATCGTTCGGATTTTTGATTTTTAAAAAAACATGGCCGCCGTGGCTAAAAATAGAACATAGGGGTAAAATGCAGTTTTTTGCAAATAACTCAAAAATGGCTACAGATATCAAAATTCTGGCATGGGTAAAAGTGATCAGCACCTCAAGATCTACCTACCCTGAAATTTTGAAGAAAATCCAACAACCCATGTAGGAGTTATTGCCCTTTTTGTGGATTTTTTGCAAATTTTACACCTGTTTAGCTCAATATCTTGAAAACTATACTAGATATTTGAGAAATTTAAATTGCATATTGTTAAGCACATCAAGATCTACAAAATATGTAACAGGGTCAACGTTGTAGGACCTTTTCTTTTAGGAGTTATTGCCCTTAGAACGTCAAAATTTAGCATTTTAACAGCATTTCCTCATTACATTGAAAACGTTAACTCTTCTGACACTTTAAGTCCAAATGGAACCAAACTTGGTATAGTTGTTTATTAGCATTAGGTTTATAGAACTGATGTGGAGATTTTTGATTGGTCGTAAAACATGGCCACTGTGGCTAAAAATAGAACATAGGGGTAAATAGCAGTTTTTTGCAAATAACTCTAAAACGGTGACAGATTTCAAAATTTTGATTGGGAACAAAAGTGATCAGCACCTCAAGATCTACCAGCTCTGAAATTTTGAAGAAAATCCAACAACCCATGTAGGAGTTATTGCCCTTTTTGTGTTTTTTTTGCAAATTTTGCACCTGTTTAGCTCAATATCTTGAAAACTGTACTAGGTATTTGAGAAATTTAAAATGCATATTGTTAAGCACATCAAGATCTACAAAATATGTAATAGGGTCAACGTTGTAGGACCTTTCCTTTTAGGAGTTATTGCCCTTAGAACGTCAAAATTGAGCATTTTAACAGCATTTCCTCATTACATTGAAAACGTTAACTCCTCTGACACTTTAAGTCCAAATGGAACCAAACTTGGTATAATTGTTCATTAGCATTAGGTGTATAGAACTAATGTGGGGATTTTTGATTGGTCGTAAAACATGGCTGCTGTGGCTAAAAATAGAACATAGGGGTAAATGGCAGTTTTTTGCAAATAACTCTAAAACGGTGACAGATTTCAAAATTTTGATGGGAATAAAAGTGATCAGCACCTCAAGATCTACCAGCTCTGAAATTTTGAAGAAAATCCAACAACCCATGTAGGAGTTATTGCCCTTTTTGTGGATTTTTTGCAAATTTTGCACCTGTTTAGCTCAATATCTTGAAAACTATACAAGATATTTGAGAAATTTAAATTGCATATTGTTAAGCGCATCAAGATCTACAAAATTTGTAACAGGGTCAACGTTGTAGGACCTTTCCTTTGAGGAGTTATTGCCCTTGGAACATCAACATTGATTATTTTAACTGCATTTCCTTATTTTGAAAATGTTAACTCCTCTGACACTTAAAGTCCAAATGGAACCAAACTGGGTATAGTTGTCTATTAGCATTAGGTGTATAGAACTGATGTGGGGATTTTTGATTGGTCGTAAAACATGGCCGCTGTGGCTAAAAATAGAACATAGGGGTAAATGGCAGTTTTTTGCAAATAACTCTAAAACGGTGACAGATTTCAAAATTTTGACTGGGAACAAAAGTGATCAGCACCTCAAGATCTACCAGCTCTGAAATTTTGAAGAAAATCCAACAACCCATGTAGGAGTTATTGCCCTTTTTGTGGATTTTTTGCAAATTTTGCACCTGTTTAGCTCAATATCTTGAAAACTATACAAGATATTTGAGAAATTTAAATTGCATATTGTTAACCGCATCAAGATCTACAAAATATGTAACAGGGTCAAAGTTTAGGACCTTTTGTTTAAGGAGTTATTGCCCTTGGAACGTCAAAATTTAGCATTTTAACTGCATTTCCTTATATTGAAAATGTTAGCTCCTCTGACACTTTAAGTCCAAATGGAACCAAACTTGGTATTATTGTTTATTATTACTAGGTGTATAGAACTGTTGTGGGGATTTTTGATTGGTTGTAAAACATGGCCGCTGTGACTAAAAATAGAACATTAGGTTAAACTGCATTTTTTTGCAAATAACTCAAAAAGGGTGACAGATTTATAGATTTTGATTGAGAACAAAAGTGATCAGCACCTTTAGATCCACCATATTGTCAGATGACCCCCTTATTAATCTTATGACCCTTTCAACGTTAAATAGATTTTGCCTTATAACCTTTACTTCAGGCACATACATGTATGTCAGGTGAGCGATTCAGGCTCCTGGGAGCCTCTTGTTGTTTGTACTTGTGAGTTAATTGTGGGTTCTGATATTTTATTTTAAAATCTTTTATTGCTTTGTGAAATGAACTTGATTTTGAATTTACAGTTTATTGGCTCTTTTATTCTATAAAAGATTGTGAAAGAAGCATTATTATAATTCTATGTAGAAAAATAAATGTGCTGCGCCATACACAAGATATATGAGTTCTTTAATAGTAGGGGAGGCACACTCTATTTCTGAATATTAATTTCTTATTATTTCATTATATGATAGATAAAGCAATAACCTATTTGTATTTTATTGTAGGGTATAGTAGCCCTGAGCTTGCTATTTGAAGTTTTATTGCAAACACATGAACCTGAATTGTTTTTCCATTTAAAGACTGTTGGTTGTCAACCGTAAGTTGATTTAAGCTGCTTTTGTGTCTATTGTATCACAAACAAACTTGATGCAGTTGTCATCAGCATTGATGTTCAAAAACAAAGGTGATTAAAAGGATATATGGGTAAATGTAAGTTATTGGCAAAAACTGTCGCAGATAGTAAAATTCAAGGTATGAAGAAGGCCCCAAACCAGTGTAGGAGTTATTGCATCTTTTTATGAATAAGAGCAGGATAACTTCTCATAGTTATTAACTCTGGAAACAAATGTTATAGCTACATGTACTATGCAGATATAATAGAGGTTGGCAAATTGAGCTGTGCCAAATTTTTTGTTAAAAGTTGTCTGATGGTCCATTATTGGAGACACATGTTTTTCAGTTGTTACAAGTCTTACAATACTGGTACTATTTTTGTTAGTGTACATATACATATTCAGTGTTTACATTAAAGCAAAAATGGGGGTATTTTACCCTAAAAATATCTCTTTTACCCCAAGATTTTTCTAAATTTTCTATATAAGCGCAAAATTTGACCCTTTAAAATGTAGAACTTTTGCTTATTTGACTCTCTCCTAAACATTTCACCAGAAATGCTGATATGGTTATTCATGGGGAAAACTAAGATATGTTAAAATTTTCAAAATATTACAATGTAGCATCCCAAACCCACAAACATTACATATTTAATTTATTGTAACTCTTTTCTGAGCCCTTATAACTTCCTCTTCCTGATGGTATTGTCATGTGATACCTATTTGTTTACAATTTTTTTATAAACAATTGTAAAGTGGAAATATATAGCAGTAAGCTACAAAGAATAGTTATACCCCTGCTTCGAAGAAGAGGGGGGTATACTGGTTTACCTCTGTCCGTCCTTCCGTCCTTACGTCTGCAACATAACTTTAGTAACAGTTTTCTCAGCAACTACATATCACAGTGACTTGAAATTTGGTATATGAGTTCAGTATGAGGTCCTTTATCGTGAGTACTGAAAAAAGGTCTGTCGGATATCTACTTCCTGTTTACTGACTTTGTCAATTTCAACATAACTAGTCAATTGTTGAAAATTTTTGTAACATTTTTCTCAGCAACTACATATCACAGTGACTTGAAATTTGGTATATGAGTTTAGTATGAGGTCATTTATTACGAGTTACCAAATAAGGTCTGTATAATATCTACGTCGTGTTTACAGACATTGTTCATTTTTGGGGTAGCAGGGGTATACTGAGTGAGCAGTAGCTCACAGATGGATCTGTTGTTTCAAGAAATTACAAGGGATATTGAATTTCAAAGTGAAACCAAAAAATATGATCAGAATAGCAACAACAAAAAAGAATGAAATTGGATTTCATAACATTTTCTTATCTTTTATTGCATGGATTGTCAAATTTCAAAACTTGATTCTAACATGCAATTATGAAAATCCAAATTAAAGAAAGAAAGGATGGGTTTGCTTTGATTGATTTTTGAAACCCTGCACTTTGCAACAGTCAACGTCCAAAGATGGCATTATAATGAAGTTGTCAGTTTTCTGTCTTATGTTGTCTACAATAATAGAAATTAATACTTGATGGGGAAATAAAACAAGATAAACAAATTCTGACACATTGCATTATATCGTCTAGGCTTAAGGTATTCTATTGATAGAAAATGTCAAGTTAGGTTTTCCAAATACAATTTCTTGGTTAAAATAAAGATATTTCTGTCTATGGTTATATTACCACATCGTATCTGATAGTACAAACTATATACTTTTAAATAATTCTATTTGTATGATTGTTGTCTTAGTGCACCTAAAAATAATATTGAAGTAGACTCAAGTCTCTAAAATCTAAATGGTTATATAAGATATTGGTCCTTTATAAATATATTTGTTTCTAATTTATAACTAGATATAGCAGTTAAGTGTTTGGATTTAATTTTTGGAGGCAAATTGCCTATTTTTATCATGTCCCTTGCAACTTGTTGCAAAGCGACATATAGGAGTCACATTGACAATTTTATGTCTGTAATGCTGTTTACCGAAAATTTTAGAGACACAGGCTACATGCCTCTTGCATGGAAGACAACCATTTTAGTGTTTATTTGTTTTTGAGCAGAGCTCTATGTAGTCATATAGCTATCTGACTTTTGCGTTTTTTTATCGTCTAGGTACATCTTTATACCACTATAATAAATACGATATAAATGTGCACTACATTTCACATATCGATACACTAAAGTTGATGTACACTTAAGCGTTGCTGACCTTTTACTTTTGATTTAATCAATACGTCATATATATATTCAAGTGGGTTGAGCCAAATTACGGATTTCATAACAAATATTTAAGGGGGCTTAGCAATTGAACAAAAATTGCTGAAAAACAGATCGTTCTTTATTTTAGCGCTTAGATTTAGCTCTGCTTTTTAATGCTTTAGCACTTTGATTATATACAGGCAAACAAATTGTGGGATGTTATATAAGAACCACCCTGTCTGTCTCTCCCTTTGTCCTTGTCTACATGCCATTGTCTCATAAGCAAAACTTCTGTATAATAAAACCACTTGATGGATTTTGATGAAACTTTACATGAAGGAAATACATTATATGGAGATGTGCATGGAGAACTTTCAATTGCTGTCTGTTATAATTTAGATGAGTTGTACTTGATTGGATTTATAAGTTTTTAGCAATATAGAGTCCAATGTAAAGGATAAGTATCCTTTTGTGAGCTTGCTCACATTCCTGTTTTGGATGTCAGATTAATTAGACATGGCTCTGAGATGCTTTGTCAGTGCAATGTTCAATTTGTATTTGTTTTCTAATTTTAATCTAAAGATTGCATTTTAAGTGGTTAAGCTTAGAATTTTAAGGCTACATTTTTAACTTTTTATACTTCAGCCTGAATTAAGCATTGGTTGCTACCAGAATTTTCTGGCTATTTTTTTTTTCAGCCTTAAGATAGCATTTAAGTGGTTGGTACGAGCATTTTCAGGTTATTTATCCAGTGACCAGGTCCTGCTATTATGGGATAGAATCTTAGCTTACAATTCTCTAGAGATTCTCCCAGGTATGTTTTTCTGTTAAATAATTGTTCTCTACCAACACAAGCCTTGGACATCATCCGTCTTTGTCTGTGCATAAGAGCAGTCTCACAATTTTCAACTGATTCGAAAAATTAAGCAAGTTTGGAAATCAGCATAAGATTTTAAGTTGTTGGTTTTGTATAGGATGTGTCAGATACAGTCATGTCAAATATCATTAATGCTTCTATGTTAGACTTTACCAGTATATTTATCATTAACGCTTGTATTATTTCTATTTTTCAAACACGTCTTACTTTAATGTTTCAACAATCGTAAAAGATTATTCTATCATTAAGGCATTCAATTTCATCTACGGCTAGTACAAGGTACAAGCATTCCTTTACGTTTTATAAGAAAAAAATGAATGTTTAATAGCCGTCTATTCTACTGTTTGAACAATTTCTACTCATCTTTGCATGATGATTGAATCTGAAGAGTTATTCAATTACATGTATTAAAATGTTTTTCATCTACCGCTAGTACAAGGTACAGGCATTCCTGTACGTTTTGTAAGAAAAAATTGAATGTTTAATAGCTGTCTTCTACTGTTTGAACAATTTTCTACTCATCTTTGCATGATGATTGAATCTGAAGTTATTTGTGATTATGAAATTCATGACATATTAGCACTAAATGTCCTATGCTTGATATTTCAATTTTCCACTAAAAATCATGAATTATATTCAGTTCAATTGTTTAAATTAAATCTAATTTTCTAAGTTAATGTAAAAGTGAGCCAATTCACTATCATTTCCTGAACAGACAATTTTAATAAGCATCACAGTAGAAGCCAATGTCCTGTCAAATATTATTCAATTCGTTAAATTTTCCTGAATTTCATGCTCAAATGTATATAAGTGAAAATGCTAAATTGCTGTTGATTTGATCTTTAATTTTTTACTTGTCACTCAATTTCAGTACTAGCAGTTGCAATATTCTCGTTCAGAAAGACCAACTTATTGAAAGTGCAGTCCTACAATGCAGCGGAGGTAATTAGGGTTTAATTAGACAAGGCTTGATTGTCTTATCGTGAGTCAATCTCTTTCTGCAGAATAAGATTACGTAGTGAAAAGCTACTCGTCTCTTGAGGGGAGTGTCACTTTCTGAAATGTTGATCTTTGTCATCAAGAGATTAGAATTAGATTTTTGAGGATATGAGTTGTACTGATGTTTAGTGCACTGTTGAATTGATTGATGTCAGGGTGCAAGATTTTTGCAAGTTTTCTAATTTATCAAACGCATATCCCCTGTGCACTACTTTCTTTAGAACTTATAGAAACTTTTTTTCTGATCAAGAACAGAAAGATATTAAGTTGTTATTCATCATGCAGGCAATCGGTGGTAATTTGAAACATTTTTCCCAATTAATGAAAGAAGAGAAATTATTTCAATCAAAGCTATTTCGTAGATTATAAATTTTTAATACGATTACTGTAAATTCATTTATTTTCATAAGTATCATTTTTCATGGTTTCCCCCAAAAAAGATTTATCTGATCATTGGATTTTGCAATTTTGTGGTTTGCAGATGTTATAAGATGTAATCAAAGTAAAAATAACACTTCATTGGATTCTTATTTTTGTGGTTGTCCATGAACACAACAAAAGTTGGCATGCCATAAAAATATTAAAGACAGAGTAACAGCTCTTTGTACCTGGGAATCATGATTAAGATTACATTATTTGTTTTTTCCTTTATTATTGATTAGCACATTTGTGACAAATTTGATCAGTCCTCTATAGCTGTGTTCATATTTATTATTATGGGAGAGTTACTTCCCCTCATACTGGAGTTTTTCCTAGATCAAAAATATAGGAATAATTTATTATATCTATATAGCTATAAATTCCTAATTTGTCTTAAATTATGGAATATTTATGTCATGAAATTAATGTGCATTTTCATTTCATAGATAATTACTGATCATCTATGTGTTTAACTCGAGTAATAATTTTATTTTTTAGGCTGTCCTGGCAGATCTGACCACATTACAAGTTATTCCTCTGATTCAACTCAGTCTCTTTTCTAAATAAACTTTCATGGTGATGATATGGTATAAAAACTTGATGGCAGCAGGATTTCTCAATTTTTGAGAAAGAATTAAAAAAGAGGATAGCTGAAGAAAAGGAAGACATTGTGTAATTTCTTTGTGAAAAGATAAAAATCTTTCAAAATGGTTTACTATACATATCTTCTAGTTATTACAGTTGAATGGTTTATAAATTGAAACATGTTATGTAGTATACACATTAGCATTTTCTCAGTATTTGATTAAACTGCAGTGTTCACTGCAGTGTTACAATTTTAGAATTACACTGACAACCAAAATACAAGTGGTCTATTCAAAGGGAAAATACATAATTAAGGGAAGCCTCATATAGTACAAATTAGTTGTCAATCTATTGTGAGTCATTGAAATATTCAAATTTCAATAAAATACCATACATTTTTTTTTATTTAGAAGGGGATATTACATATATTTATCACCTTTAAGAACATAAAATTATTATACCCCCACAAACAAAGTTTAGGAGGTATATAGGAATTACGTTGATCTGTCCATATTCATCATAGGCCATATTCTCCTTTATTGATCAAACTTTTCACAAAGAAAGACTATCATATGGAGATGGGAATTAAGAAAACGTTTTGCCCTTGAATATAATTCAGGGGAGATAACTGGTTGCTAATTTTCTTCAATGTAAAAGTCATTCATTATGAAGCAGGGGTGTGGTTATTGTGAGATTGTTCATCATCTATTGTATTAGCAAGAGTGACAATGAGTCATTCCACATATCATCTATTTTTATTTTAACTATATTCTCCCAATCATGTCATTTTAATGTCTATCACTGTGTAGATGCACTTTCATAACATTGTTATTATTATTTATGTGATTAAAGTAAATTTTGACATACCCATGTTGGTTTTGTTTTAAATCAAAATTCTTCCATCAAAAATCTGTGCAATAAACCACTTTTTGTGTGTTGTTAAAAAATATACAAATATACAAGTTTTGATAGCCAAAGGAGTATATTCGGAAAGGGCGGAAACGGCCCTAAATTTCAAATTTGAGACAGCTACAAAATTATGGTGCTAGAATTGTCATTGGATTATATACTTTAGAAAATGTCATAAATTGTGCTTGAATTGTTTACTTTTGTGAACAACAGAGACCTTTTAAGTTAGTGAACTTCTTTGACATATTTATAGGCTCTTTTTCTGTAAAAAATGATGAACATATTGTTTGCCGATTATTCTGACCAAAATTCTTTTATGGTTAAAATATTCAGTTTTAAGTAATTAATTAATAAACAAAAATCTATGTTGGTCAGAGCATGCAGCCTCTTTTGATTTTGGAACAATAGTGGTTAAAAGGGGATTGGAAAGATTTTTCTAGTTCTTCTTGTATTTAGAATCCCATGGAAGGAAACAGACCAATTTTATCACTAGAAGACTATTATATTTGTTAAATATAGCTATTCTGTGAGTTATTTCCAATGCATTCATTTCAATTTCTTGAAAATGAAAAATCAGCACAATCACAGGGCCAATTATAGGCCTTTGTGAACATTCTCCTTTGTCTTCTAGCAGTCTGCCATTCTGTTCACTGAAAACTGGTTTCTAAAGCTAAATTTTGAACATTTTGATAAATTTCATGTAACTTACTAATTTGGAAGCTTATGAGGTAAGAATGAAGCCTATTGAATTTTGGGTCAAAAGGTCTAAAGTCAAGGTTTTGAAAAACAATCTGATATTGGGTATACAGCTAGTTGAGATTATGGTCTATGCAACTGTCACCATGCCATTTGACCCTGACCCCATTTTCATGCTCAAGTGACTGGGTCTTTTTTCAGGCCAAAACTTTTTTGTAAAACTTTAATCGACAATGAATTGCTTGAAAAGTATAATAGCTAGGCATCTGATATTGGATATACAAACACTTTTTGTGTTTATATCAAGAAATGAAAGCTTAGGTAGTTGATTTTGGTGATGGTGCAGGCAGGCGCAACATACTTTTAATGGCCACACTTGTTGAAGCATAACTTTTGAATGCCTTAATAGAGTTTTTAGAGTTTCAATTTGTTTTACACATAATATGCCTATAAGAGAAGGGATGAGCCTTTTGTTTTTGGTGTCCAAAGGTAATGGTAAAAAAAATTGGAAAAAAGCCTTTGAAATCCTATACTCAAATTGGTTTCAGAAGCATAATCTAGGAACTCCTTGATATCATAGAGTTTCATAAAACTTACATATGTTCAAGGTAATGAAGAATGATATATATTGCACTTAAAATAAAGAAAGAATGTGCCCATAAGGTTCAGATGCCGCTTTGTAGAGCCCAACTAGGAAGTAGATGTTTGAGGTCTACAAGTTGCTACAAGGATGTACAATTTGGCATACTGAATATGCCTACCAACCAAATTTCCAATCATTCTCATGTTTGGTTTCTGAGAAAAGCTTGTAACTTTTTACAGCAAGATCACTTTTGCCGACTGTCTGTCTTCCATGCTCTTAACTATGCTAATTATACCGGTTATTTTTCTTTGGTCCACTACATATGACAGCATGCATGGTAGGTCTGTGTTTTGACCCATTTTAGTCTGAATTTGACTGTGTCGCTGTTTTCCAGAAAGTTGAAAAGTCTCACTAAATTAACAGGACATTGCTTCTTGATCTTTCTAGATATGAAGCAATTTTTCTTTTGTATGTTTCATCTGATTATATACTACTAATGTTTGCACTTTATTATGGACGTTCAAAAGTGTAGTTAAGTAGACTAGTTCACAGTCATGACAGTCTTAAAGGTGAAAATGATTGATAATATCTGCTAATTCTTGTAGTATAATAGGCTGTGATTTTTCTTCTATCCCTATTAAGTTTTTGTCAAACAAACGGTAAAGTCTAACCGATTACCCTGAAATTTATGATGTATAACTGGTCTATATGGAATACATTATTTAACTGTTTTATGGATGTTGTGTCATGCTCTGTTAGCTGAACAATAACACAAAGATTAAGGAACTGTCAACTATACATACATCTGTTTAAGGTTCATCTGTACCTTTCGTTAAAAAAAGCGAAATTTTCTACCTATTTATTAAGTGGGGAGACATATTGTTTTTGTCGTGTTCTTCCGTCTGTCCGTCACAAAGTTTGTCAGCGCAACTCCTCTGAAACTACTGAACCGAATTCAACAAAACTTGGTATATAGGAAGGACATCATATGTAGTTGTGCATATTACCAGGAAATTTTGATTCTCAAATTTTTGTGGGAGTTATGGCCCTTTGAACTTAAAAATTTGCTGAAAATCCTCATTTATCATCTTGTCAGCGCAACTCCTCTGAAACTACTGAACAGAATTCAACCAAACTTGGTATATAGGAAGGACACCATATGTAGTTGTGCATGTTACCAGGAAATTTTGATCCTCAAATTTTTGTGGAAGTTATAGCCCTTTGAACTTAGAAATTTGCTGAAAATCCTCATTTATCATCTTGTCAGCGCAACTCCTCTTAAACTACTGACTTGAATTCAATGAAACTTGGTATATAGGAAGGACACCATTTGTAGTTGTGCATATTACCATGAAAATTTGATCATCAAATTTTTTTGGGAGTAAGTATGGCAAGTAATGTGTTGCAAAATTTTATATATAGGAACTTTTAAATTCATTATTTTCTATTAATATGTAAGATTTTTTATTGATATGTAAGATTTTTTATTAATATGTAAGATTTTTTTATTAATATGTAAGATTTTTTATTGATATGTAAGATTTTTTATGAATATGTAAGATTTTTTTATTAATATGGAAGATTTTTTTATTAATATGTAAGATTTTCTTATTAATATGTAAGATTTTTTATCAATATGGAAGATTTTTTAATTAATATGGAAGATTTTCTTATTAATATGGAAGATTTTTTTATTAATAAGGAAGATTTTTTTATTAATATGCAAGATTTTTTATTAATATGGAAGATTTTTTTTATTGATATGGAAAACTTTTTTATTAATATGGACAGGGATTAAATAAAACTCCCTGATATGGAAGACTTTTCCATTGATATGAAAGACCTTTTCATTAATATGGAAGATTTTTGTTATTGATATGGAAGCCTTTTTTATTAATATGGAAACGCTTTTATATCGATATGGAAGACCTTTTCATTAATATGGAAGATTTTTCATGCATATTTCATTCCATCGGAACGCCCCCTAGAGGAAAGCGATGATCGATATAACACCTTTTTTCATTGGTTGTTATATCCCCATCACACTGGGACGAAGACCTTCAAGTTCTTAGTACGTTTTTAGAACGGAGTGAAAATGGGACGAAAATATTGTTTCCACGTTTTTACTACGATTGCTCTACGTCCTTAGAAGAACCACACAGAGTCATCAAAGTCTGCAACAAAGTTCCTTCTAGGTGTATCACGTTTTTACTACATCTCTTCACGTCTTCACTACGTTTCAACTACGTTCTCGCTACGATTGTACTGCTACTATCCGTTTTGCAGTACGTCTTTAATAAGTTTGCTTTTTAGATCCCAAACCATGCAAAGACAGTACGATGACCGGATTAATTGGTTTAAACCTCTCAAATACTGACTGGATAGGGATTGACCAACAGCTAGCCGTTTATATTTGTCATACTAACTTATACTAACTTGATGTACAGTAAAAATTGCATCAATTTATTTGTTTTTGTTATTCCAAATCCCTTGAACCGCAATGAAAAAAAAAGGAAATTTAGTGTAACAAAACCTGGTTCAACTCAGGTTTAGTACTTTTAGCAACCAGTGCCACGAGTCAGGACCATCGAGAGTGTCTTTGCACTGATTGCTCGTTTTTTTCTTGGACGTTTAGTTTAAACTGGATTAATGCTCATGTGAATCCCTCTCCAGCTAGCAGTTTGCAAGTGTGGCCTTTGTAGCGACCCCCATTGAGACTATTCTACAAAGGGATCGTAAATGTGCATGGGGTATTGCTCTCCGCATACACGGGACAACCTTTTTTCGTCCCTTCCGAAGTACTGGCATCGTTGTTTGAGACCATCCTCGCAAATGATGTCAAGAGTCGAAAAATTTGTTCATGAAATTTTCACCCCAGACGAGGATCGAACCACGAACCTTGCATTGGCGCACAGGGACTTGCTCCCCTCTATCAATATTCTATAAGAGTCATTGTGCGGTACGGAAAAAAACACGTGTTTTTTTTCGTATCGCACATTGACTCTAACAAAATATTGGTGCACAGGGACTTGCTCCCCTCTATCAATATTTTGTTAGAGTCAATGACTCTAACAAAATATTGATAGAGGGGAGCAAGTCCCTGTGCTTGCAATTGGTGTTAGTAGCCCGACGCGTTGACCACTGCACCACCGACTCTCTTGGACGTTTGAGATTGGTCATTCCTGTTTGGTCATTACCTTTATTTGTTGAAATCTTATATTTGTCCCCCGCCACAAGGCGAAGTGGAGAGATAGAAATTTATGTCGGTCGTCCGTCCGTATGTGCGTGCGTGAGCGGATGGGAACGTGTGTGTATCATGTGGGTACGTCACACTTTGTTTCGTAAAATATTTCTCAGCTAAAATTATTCGTAGGCTTTTGATATTTGGTATGCAGCTTCAAGTCTCATGTGTCTCATATGCATAGGAGGCTGCATTTGCAGGTCTGTTGCTGAAAGATTTTTTTCGAAATTTGAAAATGTTTCGTAACATATTTCTGTACGAATGCTCTAGACATATGGTATTCAACTTTTGGTAGGGGTCTCGTAAGATAGGTTTCAGGTTTGTAGCTTATTAACTTCCTTTTTGAGGAGCCGTCTTGGAATTGAAAACAATATAATTGTTGATAGATTTCTCAGATACTATTTTACATTTTGCATGACGTTTTAGTAAGGGGTCTTATCTAGTGGGATGCATGTTCAGGTCTGTCACTTATTTACTTCCTGTTGAACAAGCTGTTTTAGATTCTTTTGCATTTGGTGGAGACCCAGAAATTCTGGTCTTGTATATAGTAAAATTTAGGGCGAAGAAAATCAAGGTCTCTTGTGGGGTAAAGAAATCTTCCTTTTTGCTTACTTGAACTTAGCACGATCCGGTACGTACTTTTTTTGTTATTTCAACCAGAAAATTATTCTATTTAAAGAATAAGTTTTAAAATTATAATCCTGCTAAAAAATAATGTGCAACATACAAACACTCTATGCTTTTTTTTTAATTAAAACGTTTTTTATGGAGAGGGAGGGTTGTTTTACAACTTGCATGTGTCTTGTATGTCTCTTATAGGTCTTATAAATAGACGAATCGCTCATAGAGTGCGCGTTCAATTCAAGATTTTACGGAGCATCAGTATCCATGGCTCCATTAACACGAAATTTCATTTCAGATATGTTGCTTATCTATTCTATGTGAAACTTGGTAGAATGGTTGAGTATGACAAACTTTACGCTCTAAGCGACTTTCATACTTATCGGACTTCTTCTTCCTGTTTGGTGTACGAACGAGCAGATATATGTACATGTGTCTACGAATTTCCGCCAATCTTTTCTCAGAAATGGTACATGATGATAATGATTTGAAACTTAAAAGAATGGTTCAGTATGACAAACTGTACGTTCTACGCGACTTCTACTTGAACTTCCTACTTTGGGCCAGCGGGGTTATCCGTGTTCTATGGACACATTTCTTCTTTATTTAAATGCTACTTTAAAAACATAATATAGCGTCCAAACACTTAATTTATCAGAATTTGATACTTTAACAATAAAGAAATAAATGGAATAAGTGTACGCGACACAGCTCACATGACAAGCGGTGATTTAGAAAAACAACAATGAAAACCGCTATCAGCCTTCAACGAGGCCAGTAAGCGCTGCTCGCCGTTCTGCGATTGGCCCAAGGTCTAAATAAAATGCACAAAATTCAAATCCAGTCCTTAAATAGTCAAAGATAGACCCGCTTCCAAAACAAGGATCACAAAACATCAAAATTGCCGCATGAGTCTCTTCAATGATCCTCGTACTGCGACAAAGAGGAATCAAAGGACCTATTTTACAAACGCTAAGATCCGCAGGTACACATTCGCCTTATTAAAGAGGGAGAAGTAACAAATGAACACCCGTGATTTCTTACCGCTAATCACTATTAGGGGCAATATATACCATAACTGGCATCAGACCGCATACATGTGGTCATACATGGAAGGCGTCATAAGTGTTTTCTTAACAACCAATGAAAAATGGCGTTATATCGATCATCGCTTTTCTCAAGGGAGCGTTCCGATGGAATGAAATATGAATGAAAAATCTTCCATATTAATGAAATGGTGTTCCATATCAATATAAAAACCTTCCATATCAATCAAAAATGTTTCCATATAAATAACAAAAACTTTCCATATTAATGAAAAGGTCTTTCATATCAATGAAAAAGGTCTTCCATATTAATAAAAAAAGTTTTCCATATCAATAAAAAAATCTTCCATATTAATATAAAAATCTTCCATATTAATAAAAAAATCTTCCATATTAATAAAAAATCTTCCATATTAATAAACAAATCTTACATAATAATAAGAAAATCATACATATTAATACAAAAATCTTCCATATTAATAAAAAAATCTTACATATTAATCAAAAATCTTACATATTAATAAAAATTCTTACATATTGATAAAAAATCTTACATATTAATAAGAAATCTTACATATTAATAAGAAAATCTTACATATTAATAAAAAAATCTTCCATATTAATAAAAAAATCTTACATATTAATAAAAAATCTTACATATTAATAGAAAATTATGAATTTAAAAGTTACTATATATAAAATTTTGCAACACATTACTTGCCATAAGTAAGGGCCTTTTGAACTTGAAACTTTTTGGGGAAACGGGGGGAGACATCGTTTTTGTAGGCAAAAACAAACTTTAATTAGTATATGCAGAACAAAAACTACAAATAAAATATTAAAATAAAGCATAGCTGGACCTAGATATGGTAATTTCCGATTCAATTTCTATCAATTTTTCATTCTAAGTTCCTTAAAAATAAAGATCTCTTTTTTTTTGCTGTTCAGATTTTAAATTGAAAAAGGACAAACTATCCCTATTGTGCCTCTTACATGAAAGGAGGTGAACACTTTTAGTTAAATCCCTTATTGAAAGTTGCATGAAATTTAAGGCAGCAAGAAAGGGTGAAAGTGATATTAGCCTTAAATCGGGTGTTTTTAAAAGCGGAGAAAAAGAGATCTCTTAAATAAAGGATTTTTTCGGGATGAATTCATAGAGAAAAGGTAAGAATTTTTAATATCTAGGCCCAGCTACAATTTATATTTCAATTTTATGTGCAGTTTTGGCTGTGCATATACTGAAAATAGATTAAAAATAACGCCATGTTTTAAAGAAAGGTACAGATGAACCTTAAGGAAGCAACCATTTGATTTCTATGAGAGCCTTTGGATACTCTTTGCATCCTGCCATTTTAATTTAGGAAAAATCGGAGCCTGGATTTTTGTTTTAATTCGTCATAAATTTTTCAGCCAAAAACTGCATCCTGCCATTTTTATTTCAAAGCACCGCCCTGCCTTTTATTTCCTGATTTTTGCCGTCCTGTCATTTTCACCATAGCCCTCTCCTATAAAAATCAAATGGTCGCTCCCTTTAATATTAAGAAAATATTAGAAGATTGACTTGAAAATAAAATCTTACACATGACAAAATATTATTTAAAGAATTAAGTTGTTTTCAACCATTAAAATATGCATAATTGTTTTCAATCTTTTTACATGTTATTAAAGGGGGCGTGGATACGGGGACCAAGGAAAGTGGGTATCAAAATCGAGGTGGGAACCCCGGTGGGAACGGTCTCATTCTTGTATTGTTTTTCCCATAGACTTCTGTAGTAAACCTGAGATTTTTGGAATTTTTTAAAAAAAAATAGTTATAATGATTCAATACAACTTTTGCTATATTTTTTCAATAAAGGAAGTGTCAGAAAACATTTTAAAGGGTAGGCCGCAAAAAAGTCGCCGAAGATAAGAAAACCACAGTTGGTCTAACTAAAATTATATTTTTTCCTACTTTCACTTTAACTTCCATTTCAAAAATACCCCCCTTTTCATGAGAAATTTTTTATTTAATAATGCAATTTTTACATTTCAAAAAGTTAGTGATGTCAAAGTTTGGTGTCTTACCTTCAATTTAAGCCAAAAGTTAGAAAAAATCCATGAAAAGTAATGCTGCAAACAACTCAGGGAAAAGGCACTATATTTTAATGGCACAGGATACGATTACGACAAAACCGTAACAATAAGAAATTCTTATTGTTACGGCAAAAACGAATATCGGGAACGGATGACGGGACGGACACCGAATCATTTATGACCGTAACAATAAAAAAATTCTTATTATTACGGCACTTATTCTTACGGCATGTACGATATAATTGGCATAAGAGATTTAATTACCAAAGATGAGATATTTTATAGATAACTTCTTTCGCTATTAATAATAATATTTTAACTAAATAACAATAAAAGAATAAATTCAGCTCATCGGCAGTTGGTATTGGAAAACATTCTCTGGGCTCTTCTCTTTGCTGAATAAAACTTTTTGCCGTAGTGAGTGTCCCTGTTAAAGAAAACTCGATCTCTTCTGTATACACTCCTATGTTAACACTTAATATGTAAACAATGGACAGACCGGATCAATTTTTTTGTTTTGGGGAAAAATTTAAATCATAGACCGAGCTTTAAAACTCAAAATAGATGTAGACGTACAACTTGTTCTGTTGATGATCATAAAATCATTACCATCGTCTTTGATGGATGCCTTGAAATGCACAGGATTAAAACAAAACCCGAAAACCGCGCATATGAATAAATTATCAAAATAACTTTGAGTTAAATTAGATTATTATAATTTTTTGCTCGCTTGGATTGCATAAATTAATAAAATAATAAAAATGCCACTCTTCATTACATGGACCTATATCTATATGCCGTAATAATAAGTGCCGTAACAATAAAAAAAATCTTATTGTTACGGTCGTAAATGATTCGGTCTCCGTCCCGTCATCCGTTCCCGATTTTCGTCTTTGCCGTAACAATAAGAATTTCTTATTGTTACGGCTTTGCCCAAATTTGCCGTAACCGTATCCTGTGCCTATTTTAATAGCCTCCATGTTTCCACCCGCGCAAGAACTTGCAATACAAGACTGGTACCGAACTTGGCGGGGAACCTAGACAACGGTGGGCCGGGATTAAGGGGACAGTGGACACTGGTGTTGACCCCCTTCTGTCCAGTCCCCCATGTTATGGCATTACTTAACCTTGGTGTGACCTCTGACACTTAGACGACAACAACCATCCACATATTGGCCCTAACAAGTTTTTATTTCCCATGGTATATAGACAAATAAGGATAATCAGCTGTTGATACATATCAATATGCCAAACTCACACCACTGTCATCTGCAGTTATAGATAGGGACCATAAGTCAATAAACATCCTATCATTGGGGTGTACTGCTATGCATGGAATTTTACTTAATCTCTTTAAAGAGTATGGGATTTTCTTATAGTATATTCGTCTTTGTAAATTTCATTTTATAGAAGCTTTTTTGTGGTCAAAAGTTAAAAAAGTGAAAGATGCTTTTTTAAACTTTAACATTGAATTGCAAAACCCACAGGTTTACATTTTTATTGCATACTTACAAACAAACTTCTTGATTTTATTCATTGCTATTCTATATCCTTATATTAGCTTGCAAGCTTGTAGTATTGTTATGTAATATACAAATTCTATGTTCTTAGAATCGGCCTTTCAGCTATGTGCTATATAGTGGGTATGATGATTCTATAATACACAAAACATTGGTCAGGCTATGTTTTAATATTGTTTTGTAATAGTTCTAACGATTTCTGACTAAAAAATCTATACTTTAAAGCTTATGGTTTGAAATTAGCTGTAAAGTGCCATGTGCACACGATAAGCTCCTCGTCTGAGATAGACAAAATAAAGTTATGAAAAAATGATATAGTGGTTACCAGTCATTCATGTAGAGAAGTGGTTGTTGTGTCAAAAAGATATCAATAACAATTGTGTCTTTGATACTTAAAGGAACTCTGGAAACTGTACTTATTGCAATTGGAGAAACTACATAAACAAAATAATCCATCTGTCGTATTTCTCCCAAACAACAATTAAGTTTTCTGGTCTTGATTTCCATTACTGGGGTTTATGACAAATCGGTGTCTTGACCTCCCCTATGAATATCAATATTAACAGTCAAGGGGTTACTTACAATATGAAAACTTTATCAATTTATTGTGAAAAATTCCAATAATGGTATTAGCCTTGGGTGAGAATCGGCTCAATAACCTCCATCTGACTTCTTTAAATTTGTTGGAATCATGGACGGGTTGGCTCTCGGTTGAAGGTGTGTGAAGGCAACAGCGTACATGACGTTCTCCTTCAAATGTTAGATTTGTAACAATTAGGCTTTAAACATTTGTCAAAGTGAAATTTAAAAAATGGCAACGCTAAACCATAATCATACGACGGCGACATGTTGAACCCTGTATATTTAGAATCAAATGCACGACACTGCATGTTAGCCGGTTGAAATTGAGAGGAAAATAATGTATACCATCAAAATGAATTGAATAAGTCTAGAAATATCAGAATATACAACTCACACAGGGTTATGTTGCACCTCGATTGCTGTCTTTACTCAGAAATTTTACGGAAGACATCATGCACTTATAGACAAACATGGGATTTCTATCTCTCAGATGAGTGCAGATGTTGGTTTGTCTTGTTTTGTCTTCCTTTACCGGATTTGACACGCTGATTTGACTTGGCAACGCGACGGGTGTGCTATAGCAAGCAAGAACTGCTCACTCTTCCGGAGCACATGAGTTCACTCTAGTTTCGACTGGAGTTTGCGTTGTTGATTGATATTCAGTTATTTTTGTGTTTCCATGTTTTACATGTTGTCTGTTTTTGCCCCGTTCTTGTTGGTGTTTACTGGATTTGTCTCAGCCCTTTCGGACTTTTGACATCCGGATACCACATTGTTACCTCTGCTTCTTATTCTACCACCAATTGCATTATTAGTTGCAGGTGCCAAAAAAGTGCATTTCTTTCATAAACTTTAGAAGCAATGGAAGTATCAGTCAAGTAATTGTAGAAAGATTACCAGTTAAAGAGCGGCTAAACAATACTGAAAAAGGAGTAGGTAAATAAAAGTACTGTAAATAGTAGTTAAATAACAGTACTGTAAATAGCAGTAAAATAACAGTACTGTAAAAAGTAGTTAAATAACAGTACTGTAAAACAAGTAGGTAAATAAAAGTACTGTAAAAAGCAGTAAAATAACAGTACTGTAAATAGCAGTTGAATAACAGTACTGTAAATAGCAATAAAATAACAGTACTGTAAAAGAGTAGGCAAATAAAAGTACTGTAAATAGAAGTAAAATAACAGTACTGTAAAAGAGTAGGCAAATAAAAGTACTGTAAATAGAAGTAAAATAACAGTACTGTAAATAGCAGTAAAATAACAGTACTGTAAATAGCAGTAAAATAACAGTACTGTAAAAAAGTAGTGAAATAACAAAACTGTAAAAAGTATTTAAATAACAGTACTGTAAAAAGTAGTTTAGTAACAATAACCGAAGAAGTAAAACTATCGGAAATTTAAATGACAAAAAATATTAGAAATTTATTGGTAAAATTGTGTCAGGTAAGTCTGACTACCAGGCTTGTGATTACCCTCGGGGACGGGACCTCTGGTCCACCAGCAGCGGTTATCGACCCTGTAGTTTCAAAATACAATACCAAAAAACGGGTATAAAACGGTTAATTTGGTTCTGCTGTATATCGATATTTCAAGGAGTAACCTCTCATCAGCAGCATTGGAAGATCAAAAACCAAACATATTGAATGAAAAATTCTCAAAACCAAAAAGTTCGAACAGGAAAGCCAAATCCAGCATCGAGGATATCGACTATGTGCATACCAAGGAAAGAAACCTGGCGTTTAAAACAATTTTGAGTTTAACAATCGGAAATTTCAATGACAAAAATATTAGAAATTTATTGATAAAATCGTGTCAGACAAGTTTGACGACCAGGCTTGTGATAAGTAGAAAGAAGAAGTAAAATAACAGTACTGAAAGTAGAAGTGAAATAACAGTATTGAACGTAGAAGTGAAATAACAGTACTGAAAGTAGAAATGAAATAGTAGTACTGAAGGTAGAAGTGAAATAACAGTACTGAAAGTAGAAATGAATCAACAGTACTGAAAGTAGACGTGAAATATCAGTACTGAAAGTAGACGTGAAATATCAGTACTGAAAGTAGACGTGAACTATCAGTACTGAAAGTAGAAGTGAAATAACAGTACTGAAAGTAAAAGTAAAAAAAACAATACTGAAAGTAGAAGTAAAACAACAGTACTGAAAGAAGAAGTGAAATAACAGTACTGAAAGTAGAAGTAAAACAACATTACTGAAAGTAGAAGTGAACTAACAGTGCTGAAAGTAGAAGTAAAATAACAGTACTGAAAGTAGAAGTAAAACAACATTACTGAAAGTAGAAGTGAACTAACAGTGCTGAAAGTAGAAGTAAAATAACAGTACTGAAAGTAGAAGTGAAATAACAGTACTGGAACCAGAGATGAAATAACAGTATGGTTAGTAGCAGTAAAATAACAGTACTAAAATAGTAGTTTAAAGTACTGGAAGTAAAAGTAGGATGACAGTACTGTAATTGGTAGTTAAACAACAAAGCTGTATACACAATATTTGAAGTATTTGAACAACAGTACTATAAGTTTCAGTAAAATAACAAGGCTGTAAATAAATCAAAATAAAACTGTTGCAATAAATAAACAATTCTGTAAATATAAGTATAAACAATATTTATATCAGCAAATACTAGACAAATAAAAGTATTGTAAGTAACAGTAAAATAACACTACTATTGATAACATTAAATTAACAGTACTCTTAATTGAAGTAAAACAAAAGGTCTGTAAATAACAGCAAAATAACAGGACTTTAAGTAAATGTAGTGTAGGTAGTAGTAGAATAAAAAAAAAACCATATAATTATATACAGAATTTTAAAGAGTATTTGAATAGTAATTCTGTTTATAGCTGTATGATCAAATTACTGTGAATAGCAGTATATAACAGTTCAATTGAGGCAGTACTGGGTGTAGTTGCAGAATAAATGTACCTTTTTGGTGTGATGCTTCCAATCAAGTTGCAGAAGTATTTATTCTGGTCTAATATTCAAATCAGACTCTAATACTAGTAAAGTAGCAGTTCTTCGAATTACAGTCAATATAGCAGTAATATAAAGAAAAGCCAAACATTGATACTGGTTGCCAAAGTCTTAAAGCAGGACTGAAAATAAAAGCCAAATAGTTTTGACTGATATAATTTTGACTGACCGTGAAGGTTAGCACTGCTGGTGGAGTTTTAATTCTTTTGTGTTGGAGAACACATCAAAGCTTTAAATTATCCGTTTAAATTTCAAAATTGTCTAATTCCTAAGGTTCTTCCTACCCCAGACATAGGTAGATCATCTTAGTAATAATTTGGTTCCCCAGTTTGGTATTTTTGGTTTTACTGTTCTATGCTCTTCATAATCATAAAGTGTTTGGCATTTTCATTATGTTTGGTAGAGCGCCTCTGATGAGTCTTTAATAGACGAAACGCGCGTCAGGCGTAGCAAAATTTATTGTCTGGAAATTTGTTGTCATTTTGATTTTAAACTTCGTTGAAACCAATACAAGAAAGCAGTAAAGTTAGTTTTAACTCGTCATTTCTTTAGAAATGCCTGTATCAAGTCAGGGCCATTGCAATGTTTAATTTCTCCGTTATGCCTTCCTTGTTATGTCTTTTCTGTGGTTCCTTGTTATGTCTTTTCTGTGGGACATTCCAAGTTCGGTAGTTTTGTTATTACCTTTATCTACAAATGTGTGACAAATAAAAGTACAAACTCACTCATATGAAATAATGTGAAAGCAACAAAATACCGGAAGTAATAATGATGTATTGTAAATGTTTAAAACCGTTCAAAAACGCGCTTTGTTCTCAATATAAAGACAATGGATGTTAACAAAGGGGGAAATGTATTTAAAACAAATTTGAATGCAGAACTTTATTCTGAATTGAATCTATCATAAAATTGTTTGGGGAAAATGAATAATTTTCAGCAATAAATCTGCAAGTTCTAATAAAGTTATCAAAGCAGGATATTTCTAAGAAAAGGAACATAATGTTTCAATTACTTTCACAAGAAACTGACATTTCCAGAGATGACTGATACAATATTTATTGCATAATATTAATTTCTTTTGTCATTTTTCATTACTATGTTCAACAATTTAGTTAATTTGGAATACGATTTAGTTATTTTGTCGTAATGTAGTTAATATCAAACCATTTGACCGTATTGTTGCTTAAACAGTTTTATTAGATAACCGTGTTACTATCAGGGGGTGGCTTGGAAATAAAGACGAACAGGACTGAATTATTTCAAAAGCAGAAACTCATATTTTTTTTATCTATCTTTTTGAAATAAATGACAAGTTTCATCCTAAGTTTTCAGTGAACAAATAGTAAAAAGGCGTAAGTATAAAATGCCAGCATATTCATTATAACTGGTGCAGTGTGAAAAGGGAAATAGATGGAAAAATATTGCGTGTCAAAGAATAAACGTATTGAGGGGTTTTATTGAATTATATCTCACAAAATATAGATTATTTGACTTTTAATACAATCACGTAAGTGATCATCATTAATACAAGAATTACAAAATTATATGCTGCTATGCGTGAAGTTGGCCCATATTGAATTGAATGTTGCCAAATAAATTGTCATTGAAATTTTCGTATATTCGACAGTTTACAAGCACAAAAGTTTTGATGTCATTACCTTAGTGCTAAAAAAGACAGTCCCTGGATCTATAGATATCACACTATGCCATGTTGGTACTCTATGAAATGTTATTTCCCGTGCCGGGTACTGTTATTTCCCAAATTGTGCATCACGTGGTTTTCGTATATTGATTACCGACACCTAAATTTAAAGATTCTGAAGCAAAACGGTATTGCTAAGCTGTAAAATGGAAAGTATATTACTTTTATGAACATTTCAAATCAACCTTTAAAAAATTGAAAAGTAAAAATGTCCGTGTAAACTTTTATTTGATATTTCTTGCTGGAAAATTAGCACTATAACTGAAATATTTGATTGATAGTCTCTTGAAAACAAATAAAACAATGACTATGCATTAAATCATGAATAAAACCTTCTATAAATATAATTTTTCTTTCTTTCTCATGCGTTTTGATATCGACATCGATATTATTTGTTGTGATTTTCAACGATTAGTTGCGGTGGGTAATTTTAAAATTGTACTGTTATTTCGCGTGGCAAATATGCATAAGGTACTGTTATTTCCTGTGGTTTGGTACTGATATTTCATGTGATTACTTAAAACTTTGTTCAAATTTTTGCAAGAATTGATGGTTAACAATTGAACAAGCATTCTGAGAGTATTGCAAAACAATACATAGTCCCCCTACCGGCGTCATATTTCAGTCTCTGATAAAAATCAGTGTTAAACTTGATCAGTTTATTATTTATAAAAGTGTTAATAAAAAAAATGCAGTTAACAAACTTTAGTAATTTCTTAAAGTCCAAAGGACCCGTAAAAATGCGCAAACCAGATCAAAACGCGAACTTGATCTGTAACTCGTTATGGTAGACTCACATATAAAAAATCAGTTCATTATCTGCAAGGGTTTAGTACAAAAAGTGTGGAAAACTGAGGCGTGACGGACAGCTAGACGTGCAAACCTATAGTCCCTTTCGACTGTCGCCGATATGGAGCTAAAAAACACTAGATATTCTAGACCAGTCAGATATCTTATGAAAAACCATGACCCTTGAAAATGATGATTTTTCATGACATTTCACCTTTTTTTCTGTCAGCACTAGATTTGTCTGATTTCATGCAAATTTGAACTGTCTGTTCAGATATTTTTGAGTGTCTCAATTCTTTACTCGGTTTAATTACTTCTTTTTTACATGTGACCCATTTATTGTTGTCAGAAATAACAAAAATAGCAAAAAATCTACAAAATCAGAGGTACAAATGGTGCACAAAAATGTCATTTTTTCGCTTTATTTTACCAGATTCTTACAAAACCAAGTCGATAAAGATGTTTTGAAATTATTCAAGAACACATCTACAGCTCAGGACTTAAAGTTACTCGCAATTACACTGAGTTTCTCGACCATTTTCTACCAAGGTGTCTTTCATGTAAAACTATTTTGTCACGGTTTTCCATGACAAAAAATAATGAAAAGTCATAGAAAATCATGACTTTCTAAAAGTCGTGATTTTTCATGATCTTTGAAAATGATGATTTTTCATGACTCTGTAACATCTTCAAGTCATGAATTTCCATCACGAAAATGTAATTAAAAGATCATTGATTTTCATGACCTTGTTCTACTTTATATGAAGTCATGGTTTTTCATTACAATTAATCCATATAAATGTCATGAAAAATCATCATTTTCCAAGATCATGGTTTTTCACAAGATATCTGACTGTAGACAGTGCACCTAATTTTGTGAGGTGGAAGACCAATTCATATGCACATGACCATTATTTTGCGACTCGTTCGTAGCCAAAACAAAATAGTTTACCTTCAAAAAGTAAACCGAGGTTCTCTAGGTCTAGATTGACCTATGTAGGCCTGGTCCGCCTGAGTTCAGACCAAACCATATTTAGAGCGGACCTTAAGTAGACCAGTCTCGAAGCAGACCAGAGTAGAAAAAAGTACCAAATTAAAAATGAACTCTTGAGCAGACTGTGACCCGCCAATCACAAATAAATACTACCCCCCCCCCTTTTCCCACAAAAAAGGAAGATAAAAACAACAACTTACAACAAACAAAAACAAAAAATAACCAACAAGATAGAATATTCAAATAGAAACTTAAGGTACATATCCACTTGTATTATTGAAAGTCCAATGGAGATTTATTAAGAGGTTAATTAGGCGTTGTGAATAACAGAGTAAGATATTTATCAGACTTAATTATAGAAATGATAAAGGAGATGTGCATCTACTGAACGTCACACAGATTGTTTAAATGTTTCATATATACCAATAAAGTGGTTGATATAAAAGTGTACCTCAAAGGTGTCACGGACGTACATTTCTATCACTATATTATCGTCATAATTAAGCGAGGGCATAAAATACAGTTTCCCTTTTACAGGAAATAACAGTACCATAGTAAATTTTCTAACCAGAAGTAACAGTACCATACCACATTTACCACGCGAAATAACAGTACAATTTTAGAATTACCCACTGCAACTAATCGTTGAAAAGCACAACAAATAATATTGATGTCAATATCAAAACGCATGACAAAGGAAGAAAAATGACTTTTATGATGGGTTTAATTCATGATTTAATGCATGGTCATTGTTTTATTTGTTTTTAAAAGACAACCAATTTAATATTTCTGTTAATGTGCTAATTTTCCAGCAAGAAATATCAAATAAAAGTTTACACAGACATTTTTACTTCTCAATTTTTTAAAGGTTGATTTGAAATGTTCATAAAAGTAATATACTTTCCATTTTACAGCTTAGCAATACCGTTTTGCTTCAGAATCTTTAAATTTAGGTGTCGGTAATCAATATACGAAAACCACGTGATGCACAATTGGGGAAATAACAGTACCCGTCACGGGAAATAACATTTCATAGAGTACCAACATGGCATAGTGTGGATATGGAAAAACCTCTTCACTGAAAAATCGCGCTGACGATTTTCCTGTTTAGAAGATTTGTTAATTTTAACATTGAATATTCTATTTATATCAACCTGTTTGTTTGGTGTCCGCCCGACTGTTAACTTGTCCCTTGATGGAGCCAAGATGACTTGAAAACATTTCTTTATTTTCAATTCAGTGCTGCATACAATAAGACAGAAAATTGTTAGTAAGACATATTTTGGCAGGGTATTTGAATGTCATATAAGATCACCGATTTTTAAAATTTTGATGGTTAATTTGATTTATAAATGTTATTTGTGAATATTCAAGCCATTTATTTCATTAAAGCCAAACCTTTTGTATATGCATCGGTTTTAAATGAACATTTGAATGCTGTAAATTAATAGATAAATTTGATTATTGCAACAAATTAAGGATAAAGTTTAATTTGTGAAGTAGAAAACAAATTTAAGCTGTAAATGAATGACAGAATTTAGATTCAAATGTAAATGATAAAATTAACTAATTGGAATGTACCGAATGTTTAAAAGAGACAGTGTTTTGTTCGAATACTAAACACAATAGGTTGTGGAATGTATGTTACATGTACTTTATAAAAAGTACACTTTAGAATCACGTTGAGAAAAAGAACTATTGCACTTTAAAGTGCTAGTGCCATCGGAAAATAAAACTTTAACATCACATACATTAAAAAAACTGGATGAGGAAAAAGAACTTTCATTGTAACATAATAAATATATATTTCTGTTATACAACTTTTTAAAATATTTTTCTCAATTTTTACGTTTTGATTTGAGCGCTGTCATGAAGTACTGCATTCCATTGACCCCATAAGTCTTTTCAATGATAGTATTTCATTGGTTAAAATATCTTTACTATCCAGTTATCTAATAGTATTTTGTACAATAGACCAGAATGTGTGACCCACTTGGGGATCAAACTTCTAATACAAAAAAAAGTCTTCCGAATTCCGACCATAATGCGGCTCCCGCAGGGTACCTCCTTCAGGTCGCAGGTCGTTTTTAACCCTGTCGGAGCCACCATTATCTCCACGGGTGGGAGACGGTTTCTGTCTCCGGTTCAACTGTAACTGGAGCAGCTATAGCCCTGGCGATGTTGTGTCATGAGCTGACCGACTAATGGAACTCAGCGAGCCTGAAGTTAACAGTTGCTGCAGAGCCTACCTAGCCTAAAGTTTCGACTAAAAACTTCCTATTGGTTGTTCCAATAATATGGGTATATTTTTTGTTGAAAATTTATATTTAAATTGGTAAAGTAAGTTTTTAGACAATTTTATATAGAAATTGGTATGTTTTTAATTTTCATTGAAACAAATCTGGTTTCTTATAAAACTGGGGCATGTTTGTCCATACCCTATAAAATAAAGTATTGGTCATGTAAATTAACGCACCAATACAAAAATGGGTCAGGAAATTAATTTTATATAAATAAGGGCCATGAAAATTGGAAATTTTATATTGATAAGGGTATTGAATTAAAAAAAAAATGACACATTAACAAGTAACCCCAGATGCTCGGAATACCCAATCATCGCAATCCGGTTCTGACCTCGTTCGTTCGTCTGTTAGTCCGTCCGTCTGTCCGTCCATTCGTTGTTCCGTCCGAAAATGTTGCGAGATTGGGCTATATGTCTTTTGGACACATTTTTGTTTTGCTTTTGATTTTGCTTTTTTTGGATTTTGTTCTGTTTTTTGTTTTTTTATATATTAGTATTAGATGTTATGAGAGTAAGAATTTATATGACTTTTGTGCCTAAGAAGATAAGTGACATGTATCAGTTACGCAGTTTTACAAATTGTCCAATTTTTCCGTACTATATTTATCCATTCTGTGTCAATTTTCTGTCGCTAGGAAACTTTTAAAATGCACCTCTCCTAGACATCAATTTTATAGCAACATAATCGTTTTCTTTATTAGATTCATCTGACATTATCTGGCCTCTCTCCGACTGCTTAGGTCTGTTATCTTACAAAAGGCGATAGATATATGACATAAAACTGAATTATTGAGTCAAAAACCTACACACTCAAACAATTCAGAAGAGTTGATGAAACCGATACAAATGGAAAATCAGCAAAACCATCACAATTAACATTTTTCCTGTCTACTATACTGGTAAATAAAATAAAGAGAGCTCGCAATACCTTATTCAAATGAGTAAAATGCCACGCTTTGCTACAGTGTTGGTAAAACCCCATGAAACCACTTATAACATGTATAACTAGGTAAGGTTCTTTACCATCTTATCTGTTCTTTAAAGGTAAAAATTGTAATTCTCGTAATTTGCTTTGTTTTGATATTTATATGACATATATTGTTTTGTTCTGATCCCACCCAGCTTGTCAGTTCACCCAGGAAGCTATATAAGGAACACATCTCTTTTCTGTGAATAAAACGGTCAGTAGCAGGAACTCTAGGATATCATTACAAAGATCTGACTAGATGAATTGATATACCCTTAGGATAGGGACAATGCATATAATCAAACTTTATGTCATTATTCTTGCGTAACACCGTGAGGAAAAGACAACTTGCAGTTTCCGTTTAAGGTTTAAGGTAGTAATTGACTTAGCCATGATAATTCGTCATCGTTTATCAACATACCATGAGATTTTATCTCCAGACAGTATCATTTATAACAAGACGTTTTGTTATTAGGTTTCAATTTGGACAGAACCGGAAAGGGAAGAGTGACTGTCTCATGTGCCCACCAACTTTACATACCATTTACCACTCAACCCAAACACGGACTTTTCAATCATAGCAGCTTTTATTTTGAAACCCACATACATATGTCAGTTGTTTCTTAATTACCCTTTAAGTTATTATTGACTTAAATCAAATGTGCTGATAGATGTGCTATTTTTATGAAGATTTTGCACACTGACCACTACTTTTTATGACATAAATTAGAATTTCATGTCATAGTTGGAGTTTCCGAAACATAATGAAAATAAAATACATTTTGTACTTGTTAAAACTAATGTTTAAGTATAGCATTATATTGTCTGATTTTTTTAAATGTTTTAATTGATATGGTTTAGTTTTTACTAAATCTGTAGGTCTATGTATGCCATTGTCTGTATATGTGTGCTTTTGTGTTTTATATATATGTATGTCAGATAGAGCTTATGTTTATTGTTAAATATTGTATAGTTTACTTTACTTGATATTTGACACAGAAAGCTACACCAAACTGTATTGTCTTGTTATGTACGAACTTTTTTTTTAATATTTTGGGATTAGTTAAGGATACTTTCTTTAAGTTTCATCAATACCATAAACTCATTTAATCACTGATATCTTGTAGAATTTTCGAGTTTTTATTCTGTTTTTGTACTTTATGTTTGATTACTCGTCATTTGTTATTGTGTACAATATACTGAAGAAGAAAAAAACCGGCTTTGCACAATTTGTTATGCGTTGTCAAGTCATTACAAACTAACTCATATGCTTATAAACGGTAAGCAGTTCATGATTGTTGCATATATGCTTCAGAACAGTAAGCAGTTTATGCTTGTTGCACAAATGCTTCAGAACAGTAAGCAGTTCACGCTTGTTGCACATATGTTTCAGAACAGTAATCAGTTCATGCTTGTTGCATATATGCTTCAGAACAGTAATCAGTTCATGCTTGTTGCATATATGCTTCAGAACAGTAAGCAGTTCATGCTTGTTGCGTATATGCTTCAGAACAGTAAGCAGTTAATGCTTGTTGCATATATTCTTCAGATCGGTAAGCGGTTATTTCATGCTTGTTGTTACACACCCGTTGCATTGATAATGGCCAATTCATGTAAAATCTGGCAAAGTAGACAAAACGAAACTAATGATGCATACATCAATCATGACGAACCAATATCTGAGAGTTAAGAAATCCCGTATAAGTTTAACAGCAACGATGTCTTTCGTTAAATTTTGAGGAGATAGCTTTTTTATCGTTTCACTTAATGAATTCAGGACATGTCCAGCAATCTCTTGAATAACGAACAGTTGTGTTGTGTTTTTGATGAATGTAAATTACATAAACTGGAGTGGAGAGAATGTTGCTACACAAAAAGAGAAATTTGACGATTGGAAAGAGGAAGTTATCATGTTTGTCATAAAGCGTTGTTGTATGTCTTCCTTGAGTGTAGTATTAAATATAAAGCTGCCTTCCTAGAATCTGTAATGTCCTTTATCTCGAGTTTCTGAAGACAAAGCAACCAAATACGATTTAACAGACGGCGAGGTTTAAAGGATAGATTCTCTGTTGAACATTACAGGCATTTTGGCCAAGGTTTCAGTGACCTAAATGCCTGTGCTGAAAATCGGTTAGTCTGATAAAAAACTGAGGTACAACTGATGTTAGTCCGGTATATCTATATTTCAATTCAACAGAAACGATTTTTAGTGTTTTATGATGCATTATCATAGTGTATTAACACAATAAAAGTCTAATAAAATCGTACGATCGGAAGTCTGCAAAAATCGATTATAAGAATATGCCGATGAGTCTTTTTTTCAGACTGAACTGGACTCCAATGCCTTAAAAGGGAGAGTAACTCTTTACTTGGAAATTAAATAAAATGCAAAGAAGAATTGCAGATATCAAATCAACTTATATGTTGTCTAAATAGAAAGTTGAGCTTTTTGTATATTTATATGTAACTATGTTGTTTGTGTAGACAAAAAATATTTGAGCATACGTTTTTCTTTCTTTTTGAACAAACTACGTTTTATCAGTTATTGTTGAAGTATACTGTGTTGAAAAATCCAATGAATAGCCGTTGATTTGGTTGCAAATGACCATAAACTTATAGATGTTATTGATGCTTATCGTTACATGAATTAAGAGAAAAATATATTGATTGATCGCTATGTATATTGATGTCGCACCCATTGCAATGGTATGTTGGATATAAATAATATCTCTACCATCACGACATTTTGATATAAAAATTATTCTTAATGGCACATCATGTACATGATGTATTCAGTTGGTAATGAGCGTTTGCACAATGCTATTTCCTTTATTGGTGGAATGTGTGATTTCATTTCCGCTAAATGACAATAACGACCCCTTGTTGTATGACAGATCGCAGATGAAGCTGAAATCATTTTATTCAATTTCAAAAAGTGCAGCTCATCAAGGATTAAAGTCAAAACTTTGGAAAATAATTACGACAGTTTTAAAGGGGTTTTAATGATCGCTTGATAAGTTTACCAACAATTTACCCACTAGTTGCGGGTCGGCAGCTTCATAGAAGCAGAGAGGTACCAATAAACCATTCGAGTATCAAAAGTCCAAAAGGACTAAGACAGAGCCAGTAAACACAAACGAGTACAGCAGTCTGCACGAAGAAACAGACACACAAATAAAACCCATCTATAAGTAGCAATCAACAAAGCGAACTCAAGTCGTAAGGCAAAGCTTTATTGCGATCCATAAGATATAATTTTTATGTTTAAGCATCGAACTACGGCTAACTGGGGGTATTGGTAGCCGAGTGGTCTAAGGCGCTGTTGATCGCTAGTCAATTTCCAGTTCAGGTTGTCGGATAGACCACAGGTATGCATGTACAGGAAACTCAATATGGTGCCCCTGAGTGCGCGGGGGCAATCGGAATATTTTTTGTCCTTTTTTCTGGCTTAATCTGTGGTAGAATGCTGAAAAAAAACCTCTGACATATACGGGTTGATTGACTTATTATAGACAAAAATAACCCTTTTTGACTCCGCCCACTCAGGGACACCATATGGGGTATTCTGTACACGCGTACGGGTTGGTGGATCCCCGATTTGTAATTTACAAAAAACGGGACTTGCCCTCCTGTTTGTAATTGGAATTGTCAATTACCTACCCAAGGTTTCCACATCAATACACACACAGCCAACCCTCTACGTTCCAGTAAAAAAAACTATCATAGTGGAGAAACATATCGACTTTGTGAACATATATCCTCTCTCTCTCGAGAAAAAAAACTACTATACTGTAGAATAACGACTGTGACAAGAATCTGTATTGCCATTTTATATTCTTTAGTATAATTTTGGTCGTACATTTAAAAAAAAAATCTTATTTGTGATAGCCGTTAGTAAACACTGAAAAAAATCCTGTTTTTACTATTTTGCTATGGTTCCATTGTGTAATTTTGATTTTACATTAAACACCTGATTTTTTATTGCTACTTTGCAGCCGTTAAAAAAAAACACTGAAAAAAACCATAAAAAAACATTGAATACAGGCTTGAGATCCACAGTTCATTCTCATCTAATAAAACAAATTAATTTCCAAGCAACTGACGATAGACAATGTATTCCATTCATAATCCACATTGATCAATTATGAAGATTATTTATGATGTGATGTAGGTACAATCTATCAAGCCAGACGCATAATAAAGTTAGGGAACAAAAATATTCCATCGTCCAGATGACTTTTTGACAACGTATTAATATTTCATGGAGGGGTCAAGACATCGTATATCTCTTTTTGTCATGTTTACCAGCTATAGGTGTTCTGTGTGAAATACTATAGTCTGTCTACCAGTGCATGATTGGTCAATCATCACAAGTTGAAGTCAGAAAACGTGTCAACACGGTCTGTCTTATGATTCCACAAAGGTGCACTTTTAATAGTAAAGAACAATTAAAAGTACCATGTCTCAAATTGTGCCCCATATGATGTCAGATATCAACCAACAATAGCAGAAGCCAACCAAAACAGAAACTATATCTTCAAGGTGAACCACATGATAACTGAGTAACTCTAAGCATAGGTGTTTTAGCTGTCTTGCCGAAGATACTGATGCACTACATGAATGATAAACATTAATGAAAAAAGAGATCTGAACTGAAGTGTTGACCAAAATCCCACACATATACGTGAAAAAAAAATGGTTCAACTGGATGGAACAGCTATCTATGGAAATATAACAAAAATTTGCGCCTTAAATATAAACAAACTCCATTTCCTTTTTCAAGTTCAATAGCCGAATGGACAAAACAACTGGAATAACAATCCATATCAAATGAAAACCATTAATGGAATAATAAAAGACATTTTTAAGGAATGAAATATCACTATGCAGTTGAGTGTTATAAAAAATCAAGGATAACGACTTTTAATCAGATTGATTTGAATAAAACAAAGATTTATTTCTTGCCTTTGTCAATAAAATATAAACATAAACTATGATATTTTGAAACAAAATATATGAACCGAAAAACAACTTCTAAAAAGAAGTACTTATCCAGTTTACGGTGAATTTAACGTTTGAAGAAACAATTTTACTTCTTATATACAGCATCAATTACTTCTTAATTTGTTGGCAATGAAATATTTTTTAAGGCATGGACAGTTCACATTTTAAAAATGTATTACTTTTTGAATGGCAGTTGAAACGGCATTTCTCTTATATTGCCTTGTTTTTCTTGTTTCTTTGGATTAAATATTTGAAGAATATATATAGTAATAATAATATAAGCATAGTTTCGGTTGGTAGAGCTACATTCGATAAGATGGCAAAGTAATTAGATTCATGCAATAGAATCAAAGACACAAATCTTCCAAGTCCCCACCCCTAAAAAGACAAATAAACAAAAATAAAGACGAAGAAGAAAAAACAAACAAACAATACAACAAAATATACATAAAATGAAAAAAAAAAAAAAATAAAAAATCCATTGACATCGAAAAAAAAACTAATGCAGTAAAACACACAACAACAAAAAAAAGACTTCAATCAATGCAATCACCAACGCTTACATCATAAAAACGAGATAAGGTACTCTTGCAAAGCTGACATTGCTTTTAGCATCTTCAGACGGCCGTATATAAAAAAAATGGTCCAATGTTCAGGTGCTGTACCACTCCCTGGTTGTCGCATTTTTATGCAGAAAAAAAAGAGGAATAAGCTGTACATGTTATTTATAGTTTTGTACTAGGTTGCCTATGACTTTCAACAAACATCTGAAGTACAGAGAGAAGTTTGAAAACATATACTTATATCATGTAAATCGTCTACAGCGAAATTGTCTTTTAAGTGTTGCCGATTTTTATTAGCCTATATCTACTCTCCTGATTTACCGAGTGATCCTTTTCAAAATTATTTTATGTTTATAATTCATAAAAAGAATCTTTCATCCTTTAACCTTCATAAAAAAAGATGTAAACGATTTCTCTTATTTGAAAATGCATCAAGTCTTTTGAAATACCTCTATGGAACGTTTACGGAACATTTACGGAACATAAACACCTTATCATCCGACTGTTTTGTTATTTACCGTCATTAAAACTCAGTTGATGCTTACTAGCATTGAAGAACAACTTTCTATAATACTACAGATTCATATTCAATATGCCATGCCAAGTCTGCTTTTAAAATCAATTTTCATTATACAAGAAAGTGTTTGTATCTTGTGAAGAAAGTGATGATACCAAGCAAAAACCTTGATGCCTTCTGATTAATTATTGTTTTCAAATAAGTATATTCAGATTTAAAATTGTGGAAAACAGATAGTAGGAATGCATTTGCGCCGATATCCTAAAAAACTTGATCCATTCCCCGATGTAAGTCACCAACAAACAGTTACTAACATGATAAGTCCTACAGAATGTTATTCATCGCCCACAAGGACGTCGGCTCGTTAAAATCTTTCAATTCACTGACCACGGAAGCACCCTAACGGCATTGAACGGTATGTGCCAATTGTTAACAATTTTTTTAAAGCCATTATTCCGTCATTATTCTAATTGTATGTAGAAAAAGCATCGCCAAAAATATAAAGGTCAGGAAGTCTTCTTAAAACCTCACGGCCTACTTTTGAAGCACACTTTATATGTAGACTTGTAATGCTATAACGACTTTAGAATAGTGGGTCTTAAATAACAACCATTGAGGTATGTGATCATATATATTAGCTGTCTGCGTCCTTTTTAAAATAAAAGCACTAAAGCGCTTTAAAAAAAAGGCTGATTGAAATGAAAGGTATTGTTTAACAAATGTAATACATGTATTTGGGTCATTCTAAAAAAATGGAGGAATTTCCGATTCCAAACTTAAAAAATCAAAATTACTTTTATTGTTCTGATTTTTATGTAGTTGGTTATTCAAAGTCTTGATAATTCATATAATTATTTTCGGAACCTTAATGGCACCTTGTTTGTTTTGAAAATTTTGATAAAAGGGGATACACGCTTTTTTCTGTCAGTGATGTTACTATAAAAACATGTTAAAATAATTGGAATAAAAGCATATCTTCATGCTTTCTTTAGATCTGTACTGGTTGTAGACAAATTCCTCTTTTTGTGTACAGAATTATGAGTAACATTACTGTCAATCAAAAAAAGTATGCATATGATCTGCTACACAATTCTTAAATTAGTCATCAAACTATGTTATTTTCACAGTAGGTGTTTTTGTTTTTTTAAAAAATATAATACCCAGCTTTAAAAAAAGGTATCTTTATTTTCCAATAATGTATTAAGATCCCACTTTTAGAGGATGTAAATCAAGACGGTAAGTAGTATACCGGGTCACTCTAGGAAAGAATGTACTTTTAATTTCTCATAGACGAAAGGTCAAACCTCTCGGCGAAACCTGTCGCCTCAGATCTCTAGCATGTAAAGTCATGTACAGTCATGCGGAACGGTGACTTGGCCCTTTCTTTCGTCCTTATTTAAGTTCTTCCCTTTCTTTCGCCCCAATTTTTGTTAACACCCTTAGTTACTGTTAGTAACCCTTACCCATACCCTAATCTCTAACCCTAACCCTAACCTAACACTTACCCTAATCTCTAATTCCTAACCCTAACCCATAACTCTAAGTCCGCACTCTAACCCAAACCATAAACCTCTTTCTGTTTTTTTCTAGTTTCGCCCTTTATGGGCTCTATGTGCTTTATTCCTTTTCGGTTTCTTCTCTTTTGTTCGTTTACCATTTGTGTACTCGATACATGATAAGACTCGTATTCTTGTGTTGTTGTTTAGCTTTACCCTCATTTTCCTCCTCCTCCTCAATCTCCTTTATCCCCTCCCCCTTCTCCTTCCTAGCAAAATTTAATGTCTGGATTTTTGTTGTCAATTGAATCTCCCTACCTCTTCCCCCCTCCTCCTCCTCCTCCTCCTCATTCCCTCTTCCTTTTTGTGTTGTTCTTGGTTCGCCTATATGGAGTCTTTTTTCTTAGTTTTTGTTTGCCCTTTGGTTTTTTTTTTTTTTTGGTTCGCCCTTTTCGGGCTCTTGTTGTCATTGTATGGATTGTTTTTGATAAAAGATAATAAAATTCTTCTTTATGAACAAAAGGAATACTTTGACATGTTAACCAGCAAACAAAAAGAAGTGATCGGTATCCGGTTTGTCAACGAAAAGATGGAAACATAAAGAAGAACTTATCGAAACCTCAAAGAAAACGAATATGTCGTCATAGCCGCATATACTAACGCCCAGGCCAGACTCAAATTATATTCTTATTTGGTAAATTTTGGACAAAGAGCACTCTTCTGCGATACCGATTCGATTGTATTTACATCAAGGCCTGGAGAACGGAAACCAGAACTGGGGGACTAATTGGAAGATTTAACGGATGAAGTACCCGAAAACACCATCATTCTTCATTCTTCATTGCACTAACAAAATATTGATAGAAGAGAGAAAGTTCCTGTGGTCGGTAAGGACGATCTTGTGTGGTTTTTTTTTAGATAGAACTTCCAACAGCGAACGCACAAAGGATTTGCTCGGCCCATTGGCACATAACTTCCTAGCTCACCTTTTCTAAAATTAACATCTATTGGTACCTTCACAATTTCATCGAGTTGGTAGGCAGTCTTTGATAAGATGTCAAAAAGCCATATATAAGTTTTTCACTAGTGTGCAATGGTTTGTCTGACATCCCACTGTTTAAAACATTTATATAGGAAGTATACACGATAGCAAGCGTTTACTTAACTTAAAAAAGCACTTCTCCAAGACAGCATTACAAATGAACTTTCCTTAACGTATTAATTTCTGTCCCAGAAACCTATTTCTTAAAAGCTTAAAACATGAAATTGTTCGTAATGTCCTTACACTTATAAAAGGTACCAATTTCCCACACGTGTCTTTTTATATGCAGATTCTAGTTAGAATCCCAAAATTAATTGGCCTTTTAACGTGAGCTTCCGTATTGGTTAAAATTAACTCCATAAATTAATTGGTATCAAGAACTTCCTCAATTAGTACATCAATCATCGAACCATTCTATTGCATTTTATTCTAAACAATAAAAAATCAAACATTTAATTTTTAGAACTTCGTCATAGAATTTATTTAATTTACATTTTTTATCAATTAAAGAGTTCCCTTTGTTCACCTCTTCAATAGAAATTGATAATATGTGCTGGTTTAATATGAGAAATTAGGCAATGTTACATAAGATGTTGGGAGTGTACGTTGTCATATGGAAACAACGAGAGGGTATCTAAAACTCAAAGTCCATAAAGCACAGACAAACCAAACAAACGCTGGTGACAACGGCACAACGAAAAAAACTCAGAACCAGAAATAACTGCAATCAGCAACGATCATAACGAAATGCACGAAAAGACCATTGATTAGATACTCAGAAGAAAAATGCAAAGGTGTATCAATTGGCAATTGAACGTTGTAAGTTAAAAAAATCTAGCCATAAAAAAAAACACAAAAAAACAAACCAAATAATGAACCTACAAAACACATATCACAACTGAATCGCAATTAGAAACATCAACTCAAGTATAAACGAGATTGGACTCGGGTGCTTCGAAAGGGTAAGTAGTAAGTGTAAGAACATCAAACAAACTATCAAGTAACGTACGGTTCATGGAATGAACAATTCAATGGTCAATTTTATCTGATAGAAAATAAAGAGATGTGGAATAAGTGTACGCGACACAGCCCACAATTAAACGGCAATTTAGAAAAACCACAATGGACAACCGCCAGCAGCCTTCAACGAGGCCATTTGGCACTGCTCGCGGTTCTGCAATTGGCCCATGGTCTAAATAAGATGCATATAATTCAAATCCAGTCCTGAAATAGTCACAGATAGAACAGAAAACATGAAGTCTTCTCCTACATAAATACAAACGAGCATAAAAAGTTTTTGATAAAAAACAACCAAAACAGTTGAGGGGGAAAAAAGAAAAGAAAAAGAGTGCGTGGATGTGTGTGTGTGGTAGGGATTGGGGTGTGTGATTTACACAATTGAGAATCGTTTTGCCCCTTTTATGAATGAAAAGACACTATATAGTACAACTTCATTTTCATCTAAAGAAAGCTGTTCTGTTCCAGATAACAATAAGTTAAGATCTATGTTACAGGCATTTGGAAGCCATTGAAGATTTTGAACAAGTATTGCCATTTCGTCTCTATAAAATGGACATTCAAAAAATAGTGAATGGTGTTTTCTATGGGAGCACTACACCGACAGGAGGGAACTAGAATTATATTAACTCAAAATAAGTCATAGTTAAAAATGATGCTGAGCATCTAAGTTGGGTGAATAACATTCAGTTTTTCGATCCGTAAGAAAAATATTCTGGAGGTGACTTAAAAACAAGTCTTTTATTCCATTTTTAATTTGGCTAAAGAGTCTGATTGCCTAATTTCTAAATCAAGATAATGTTTTGTTGTTGACGGGATGTAAGAATTTGACTAGCTCTCTCTTTCAACCTCACGTTCCGTTATATTGATGATGTCCTTTCACTAAACAATTCTCGATTTGGTGACTTTCTTCATCTCATATATCCCCCGGAACTTGAGATAAAGGACACAACGGATTCTAGGAAGTCTGCTTCATATTTAGATCTACATCTCGAAATAGACTCTCAAGGAAAACTATCAACAAAGCTCTATGACAAACGTGATGACTTCAACTTCCCAATCGTCAACTTTCCCTTCGTGTGTAGCAACATTCCGTCCGCTCCAGCTTATGGAGTTTACGTATCACAATTGATTCGTTACTCCAGAGCTTGTGGGAGTTACATCGATTTCCTTGGCAGAGCGTCACGTTTGACACAGAAATTGCTAACACATGGTTATGTTGCTCCTCGGTTGCTGTCTTCACTCAAGAAATTTTACGGTAGACACCATGTACTCATAGATAAATATGGGATTTCTATCTCTCAGATGAGTGCAGACGTCGGTTTGTCATAGGGTTTTGTTTTGTCTTCCTTTACCGGATTTGACACACTGAATTGGAAATTGGCAGCGCGGCGGGTGTGCTATAGCAGGCAGGAACCGCCTACTCTTCCGGAGCACCCGAGTTCACTCTTGTTACGACTTGAGTTCGCGTTGTTGATTTCTGTTCGGTTGTTTTTATGTTTTGTGTTTCTTGTGCTGTTCTTGTTCATGTTTACCGGTTTTGTCGTTGCCTTTTCGGACTTTTGACACTCGAATGCCCCTTTGGTGCCTCTGCTTATTTGATGATATAGATAATCTACAATAATGGAATGATCAGATCATTTCCATTGCGGAGCGGGTACAATGTAGTTGTTTGAATCTTTGGGGTATGAGATTGTACATATATTCGGGGACCTTTTCTTTCTGGATGTTGTTCCTCCTTGTCTTGTTGTTTTCGTACAGTATTTTGTCTTAGGTTCTTTCTTGTTGAATTGAACTTTTGTCGATTGAGTTTTACAGTGTGTTTTATATGTATGCTTTGTGCAAACTTATCAAAAGGGGGAAGGTTGGATCCAAAAAACTAGTTTAACCCCGCCACATTTTATATGTGCCTGTCCTAAGCCAGGAAACTTTGCCAAAGCCTTTGTTTGTCCTTGTCATTCTCTGTTAACTGTTTTATGTCGAGAATTGGGTCTTTCGTTGATGATTTGGGGATTGGTTTTGATACTTTTGTATTGTATTATAAGTCTTGGGCCAATGCAAGACGGTAAGCTGTGACCTATTGTAATGTTGAAGACTGCTTGCTGTTTTCCGTTGTGATTTTTGAATTGCTGTTTGTTTATGTTTGTTGTGTCGCGTACACTTATTCCACATCTCAATATCGTCTATATTGAGTTTTCACTTTTCACGTCTGAATTTAAGATTTTCCCATCCAAGCTCATTATAGATTTTTTTTTCCGTTGAAGCGAAGATCGGAAGACCTGTAACAATCCTTGCTGCCTCCAACTGGACATGTTCAATCTAAGAAGCATGAAGGATCCCACAGTTATCTCAAACCTCGCTTTAGCACAATAAGTGCCCATCAGAATACCGATTATTTGCTGAAAATCCAACAGAAAAGAAAGATACACCTGTTCTTTATTCTTAGGCTTATGAATGACAAAATAAAGTCTTAGTATAATAGAAAAAATCGACTAGATATCAACAGTCAGTGTCATTGAACAAAATGACCAATTATAATGTACATAAAAACGCCTTAACAACAATGAACCCGAACTGACATCATAATGAGAGTAAACTCTGGTCCTCCGAGAAGGGTTACCAGTAATTCAACACATTTCGCTGCGTTTCCAGTGATAATTTCGGTATACAAAAGCTGTGTGATACAAATTCACATCTGAACGCATGCATCTGAGTGATTAAAATCCCATTTTTTTCACGTGCACATGATGTCTTCCGTAGAATTTATTGAGAGAGCTACCTAACTCTGTAAATCACATGACGGTCTGCAAGTCGACTGAAATTAACATGATAGGTTTGTCACTACAATTAGAAACGAATATTTTTTTCTGAATCATCCGTGACCAATCCAGCTGAACATTGAGTTCTTCAAGTTTGTTATTTTTAGTGTTTTTTTTAATCGTTCTCGTCAAAGTGTTCCTGTAAATCAGTATGTTTTGAAGCTTTGTCATCAGAAGGGTTCGTAAGGAAAGTCAAAGAAAAGATTTATGAAACCAATAGGGCGATAACCACTGCTGGTGGACCAGAGGTCCCCGAGAGTAATCACAAGCCTGGTTGCCAGACTTGCCTGACAGGAATTTACCAATAAATTTCTAATATGTTTTTGTCATAGAAATATCCAGTTGTTAAATTCAATATTGTTTGAAACACCAGGTTTTCTTCCTTGTACTGCACATGGTCAATATCCTCGGTGCTGGATTTGGCTTTCCTGTTCGAACGTTTTGGCTTTGAGTGCTGTTCATTCAATATATTTGGTTTTTGATCTTCCAATGTTTTGATTCAAATGCTGCTGATGAGAGGTTTCTCCTTGAAATATCGATATACAGCATGACCAAATTAATCGTTTTTATACCCGTTTTGGTATTTGTATATGTTATGTTTTTTTTTTTTGTTGAAGTCAATTTTAGTTTCATTCACACAGCTGTATTTTAAATTGTTCGATTCTCATTTAACTTCTGAATAAATGCGACCTTCTGACAAATTTAACCATCTCAGAGAAGTTTAATTAAAGAAACATTTATTTAGAGAAATCTGACGTCATTTCCTAAAGATGTTATTAAAATCTTTGCTATTTTCTGTGGTGACATTTTTAATTTTATTTGTTCAGAGGCCATCTCTCTGTTTATTTAATCGACATCTTTACTACGACAAAAAGATAATTGGATTCCATGAAACTACAAACAGTTATGCGCTGTTGACAACATAGAAGTTTTTATTTTTTATTTTTAAATCTACTATAAATTTTTCAGCCAAAAATACCATCCTCACTTTTTTAATTCAAAGCACTGTCCTGCCTTTTTATTTCTGGATTTTTGTCATCCTGCCTTTTTATTTCAAATTTTACCATAGACTCCCTCATAAAAATCAAATGTTCGCTCTCTTTAAAGTAAAACTGTATGAGAGCCGGTGGTGTAGTGGTAAATGCGTCGGGTTACTAACACTGTTTAGTGGTTTGATCCTCGTCAGGAATTAAAATCTCATGGATCAATTTTCCAAAATCACTTTTGACAAAATTTGCGAGGATGGTCTCAAGGAACGATACTAGTTCTTCGGAAGGGACGAAAAAATGTCTCATGTATGGGGAGAGCAATAATCGTGCACGTTAAGGACCCTTTTTGTGTAGTTCGATAAAAGAATGCTCAATAAGGACTATAAAATATGGCCCAAATCGAAAATTGCAAGCTGGATTGCATTGGATTTTTAAAGCTTTAAGATTGTTTCCCCATACTATATAGGAAAAAAATCAATGTTTAAATTAAACAGTAAACATGTAAACCACATCATTGTAAAATGACAAGTCAATTCTTTTCTTCTCTAACGCTGATCGCTAGCAACGCGACGGTTGTGTACTACTGCAACAAGCAGGAACTGCTCACCCTTCTGAGCCACCTAAGTTCACTTCACAATGAGATTTTTGTCCTGATGTTGTTTTTTTTTTCATTAAAGAGCGGCTGATTAGGTTATACTATGATTTATGCCCAAAGAGATTCGGTTGCTACATACTTTTGTGTTGAAGAATACATCAAAGCAATCGAAATTTTCCGTGTCGATTTCATAATCCCAGACATAGGTTGATCTTAGTTATGATTTGGGTTCCAACTCAGCTTTTTGTATTCATTGTTCTATGCTCTTCATATTTATATGGTGTTTGGCAGTATAAATAACCTTTTGGCTTAAAACACTTTTGATAAGTCTTCAATACCAGGCATAACACGACCCATTGCCTGGATCTGTGTGATAATTTTGATTTCCATATGAAAGCATCCAGACAATGCCTGTCCTATACCAGGAATCTATCCAGACAATGCCTGTCCTATACCAGGAATCTATCCAGACAATGCCTGTCCTATACCAGGAATCTATCCAGACAATGCCTGTCCTATACCAGGAATCTATCCAGACAATACCTATCCTATACCAGGAATATACCAGGAATCTATCCAGACAATACCTATCCTATACCAGGAATCTATCCAGACAATACCTATCCTATACCAGGAATCTATCCAGACAATGCCTTTCCTATACCAGGAATCTATCCAGACAATGCCTGTCCTATACCAGGAATTTATCCAGACAGTGCCTGTCCTATACCAGGAATCTATCCAGACAATGCCTGTCCTATACCAGGAATTTATTAAGACAATGCCTGTCCTATGCCAGGAATCTATTAAGACAGTGCCTGTGCTATGCCAGGACTCTATCCAGACAATGCCTGTCCTATACCAGAAATCTACCGAGAAAATGCCTTTCCTATACCAGGAATCTATCCAGACAATACCTATCGTATACCAGGAATCTATCCAGACAATGCCTTTCCTATACCAGGAATCTATCCAGACAATGCCTGTCCTATACCAGGAATTTATCCAGACAATGCCTGTCCTATACCAGGAATCTATCCAGACAATGCCTGTCCTATACCAGGAATTTATTAAGACAATGCCTGTCCTATGCCAGGAATCTATCGAGACAATGCCTGTCCTATGACAGGAATATATCGACACAATGCCTGGCTTATGCCAGGAATCTATCAAGACAATGCCTGTCTTATGCCAGGAATCTATACAGACAATGCCTGTCCTATGCCAGGAATATATCGACACAATGCCTGGCTTATGCCAGGAATCTATCAAGACAATGCCTGTCTTATGCCAGGAATCTATACAGACAATGCCTGTCCTATGCATGCCAGGAATCGACCCAGACAGTGCCTGTCCTATGACAGGAATCTATCCAGACAATGCCTGTCCTATGCCAGGAATATTTGTCAATTTCACACCTTATGTTTGTCCTTGTCGTCATGTCGTGGGCCGTTCGTTGATTAACTTAGGATCGGTTTGTTGGTAACTTGTTTCTCTGATATTGGATCATTTGCCACTTATTTATGTCTACTAGGTTGTGTTGGGTACACTTTTCCCACATCTCACTACTTTTAAAAAGCTAACAATTAAAAATGATAACATACTATTACGACACTTATACCCCTTAAATCATGTTATATGTATTAAGTTCCAAAAGATGTCAGTCCAAGAACGATTTGTTTCATCAACAGTACAGTTTTATTTTAAATAAAGGTAACACCATACACTTCATTTATCATTCATGTACTTTCTCATTAGAGAAATGAAGCATTTTTTTTAATAAAAAAGGTTTTACGGCTTCATGTAAACAAAAACGTTATTTAGTCAAATAATCGCCTTATCCGTCTGTAATGCAGGCACATTCATTAATAGAGACATTAAAAAGCAAGAACTGATTATCAATTTATTTTTTATGAGACTAAGTTAGGATCTCGTATGTCAAGGTATGGATGTTGATTTTGAACATGACAAAATATCTATAAACTTTTCATCAGCAGTTATTAATCTCTCCAAATACTGCTATTAAAGAACACCACTAGATTTATTTGAAATTAACATTTATTTTATATTATAGATGGTTTGAATATATATCTGTACATTAATTTAACAACGGCAAAATACAATTAGTATTCATTGAGCTCCACTGAAATAAAGTTCTGGGGATTAAAGTTGAATGAAATAAAACTGTTTTCCCAGCACTTTATGTCAAAAATTCATGCTTTTGTTAATTATAGCTTTGACTCTAGTCTTCGTTTCAAAGTCCAATAATCCTGCAGCAACAACAACAAAATAAATTATGTAAATTAAAAGCGTTTAATCACGGTTCTTCTGCAGCCTCATTCAGTTGTTCGAAAGTATGTGTGCGGTCATAAGTACCGGTTTTACTCAAACATGTGTGCATGTAGGAATTACCCGTATAGGAAACACTGCTGCACTTTTGACGATGGATTCGATGTGGTTTGAAGCACCGGAAGGCAGCCACAAATCCTTGACGAAAGTTCCGGTTCATAAAGCAGTAGGTGATTGGATTGCAGCACGTGCTGACGTAAGCTAACAATAAGAAGGCAGACGACAGCTCAGTGGTCACGTGATCGTTTGCTGAGTTCGGGTCTATAATAATCCAAGATTGTACAATAAATGATGGCGTCCAGCAGACAAAGAATTCGAATACAACTGCAAATAACATCTTAATAACACGTTTCTTCGATGCACGGCTCCTTTCTACGTTTGTCTGTCGAATGCCACGCTGGACATCTATTCTCCCTTTCTGGCTTGGAGACGGAACAACATCGGGTCTACGCGTTGATTCTTTAAAGCTAGCAGAGGAACTTATTTCTGTCAAAGAAAGTACGAATAGAAAGATATAAAATTGTTATTAAGCTATATACGGTGTTTAATATGTATGATTAACCACAAAAGATTTTAAAAAATACTGTAAGCCTCATGAATTAACATTGACTTCCCACATTAGTTTAGACATTAAAATTATGTTTTTGTCAAGATAATGAAATACAGCAATAAACTGTAAAGTATACCATGACTTCAAAGTTAATAAGATAAATGGAAAAATTCAAGCCAAATAGCAAAAAAAAAGAGAGATTTTCCAGCCATAGCAATGATAAAATTTGTGTCAAACATGTTTTCAAAATCCAGTTCTTAGTACCACAATGACAATGCAAATTGCCATTACGAATCAAGGAAAGAAAAAAAAGTTCATCATCCAAAATGAGATGAAACTATCCAAACAACATATATAGTACAACATACCATTTTCGCTTTGTAAGTCCAGCTTCATACCAATCCATAAGTTCACTGCAATCAAGGTGTAGGATATAGTCATGATAATAATAGGAGCCACCAACAGCAGAATGACAAGGGATATCTGGTACCCCTTCTCTAGATCTTTATCCTCCCACTCTTCACGACAGGCGTTATTACCACCCGGAAAGTCCAAATAATGGTTGTTTAGAGCTGATGGTATCATTAGGATGAATGAGGCGATCCAGCAAATAGTCAAGATTTTGTAGGAGTGAGAGAGAGTCTGCCATTTTCTAGAATGGAGGGGTCGACATATGGCAAAATATCTCTCCAGAGATATTGTGACCAGAATGAAGCAGCCTACAGTGTAGAAGACACCTGAAATGAAAAAAAAAACCAACATGGTAGTAATACCAGCCTTTCTGAAAGTCAGTGAACATTTCGAAACAAACATTTGTTACTTGAAAGCCTAATATAGTAAAAATCATATACTAGTTACTCCTTAAGCGATGATATGGTGTTTGTACTCGGTCATGGGTCAAATATCATCGTAGCTACGGTTCCGTTGATCTTTTGGTCATTTTGTTATTTTTAATTGGCGGACCATCTATGTTCACTAGCATACACAAACTTTCATTTTCATTGACGGAAACCCATAGTTGATGAATGAAAATCTTATTTTTGTAAATGGTCGACATAATAGCTTAATAATCGTTTTGGACCATAGGGATTTTTTTTTTAAAAAAATATCTCTATATTTAAATCTTTTTCGTAACAAGTCCCTGTGTTTGGACAACAAAAATTGTAAATTTTCATTTGATGTACCTTTTTAAATTAAAGGTAACAATTTAAGGTGAATCTCAAGACACAGAGATCGAGTTACTGAAGAAACGAAAACCGCAATGCAAACATTTCGGACGATGAAGACTAATGGGTCAAAGAAATATTTAACCAAATTGCATTAATATCAATCTATGTGAAAATTACAATATTTTTTTTTAAACTGATACAAGAGTAAAAACACTCCACTTTTGAAAGAACAAGCTTTAAACCACTACTAAATATTCATTCGTGATATCAAATTCGCAAAATCTCTGTACACACTGTAAATGATGTTCAAATAAATTTTAAACTGTTGTGATTCAATTACCATAAATTGAATGTTTATAGGATTTGTCCGGTCAATTGTGTATTGTAAATGACTATTCTTAGAATATCTATCAGCTTATTCTGTCCTCTGTTTTGACAGTTTTATAGCAAATTCTTCTTAGCATGAAATCAGCGTATAATCAAAATGATCATGTAAGATGTAAATATTCGGTTCGTTGTGGCTCATGACATACGGCTTTCATCCAGATTGATTAAAATTATTGGAACGGGGCTTAACCCCTTAAAACTATCTCCGGAAATTTTCATTAGTTAGCCTAATTTTGATAGAATGTTTTTTAGGTTGTTTGATTAATGCTGTACTTTATAAATGGCAATGAATTCAGGATTTTAGAAAATAGAATTTTTGCAGACAAAATATTGTATTTTTTTTTAGGGACAAAATGATAGATTATGAATAATGTGAAAATGAAAAATGTCACAGTGCCTTACGAACAAATGTATTAAAAGGAATCGCAACTACTGTCATCTGATAAATGACGGAAATCTTATAAGGGGGAGTTGCATTAAGTCCTAAAGATGATAGGAATCTTAAACTTTTAAATGATGAGTTTCAAGTAAAATGCAAGCTTTGAAAAGGAAATACTTTTAAAAGTAGTTTTTAGACCAACTTAAAACACGTCCGGTATGGTCAATTATTGTAAATTATTTATAAAAAGGATACGGAGCATAAATGAACATGAAACCATAATACCACAGGCGTTTGGGTTCAGGATTTTTTTTTTTATTAATAATGTGTATATAAAAATTTTCATACTTGTCATATAGACGAGTATGCAAATTTTTATATACACGTTATTAATAAAAAATTGCAACTGCAATTAATTTTTATGAGCTGTATGGCTATTTCGGAATTGTATTTCTCGCGTCGGCAGCACTAGAACCCAAACATCGTAGTTTATCCTTAGATCTTCTTATGACTGATTATTTGGATATCTTTTGTTTTTATTGCATTTCCAACACTTGTTTTGAATTGTGGATTTTCTTGGATTGACTTGGTACGTGTGATAAATGGCAACTCAAAGCATGAGAGAGCTCAGTACATATCACCGATCCATTCTCATATCAGATGAGGAAAGTTCAGTATTTTTAGGTTCCGTCATTTTTTAATAGACATCGTTCCCTAAAAATTTTCAAGCTTTTAGGGCTTTATCTTAGAAATTGTCACCTTAATATTAAGGAAGTTTTAAAAATAATATATGAATGAAGAAAATAGCTGCAAAACCTTGACTTAGCTAACTGATGCACTTTGTAATACGTAATATTCCTTTCCGATGAGTAGAGAAATCGACATTTTATTGTGAAATCAAACAGAAAACACAAAGTCTGCAGTATTCTGGTGTTTGAAGAAGTGTTGAAGAAAGTTTTGATTTGATATTTGTGACAATAAAAGAAATTCTATCAATCTTCGTAAACACGTCATACGAGTAACGAAGCGATTACTCCCAATAGAATTATGTAATAAAAACTACATTTTCTCAAATTACACGATGATTACTTATCGCCCATAAAGAAATAAATTTCCCGCCAAATAATTCCCAAATCGGAATGACTCTGACTACAAGATTCATTGCCAATTGTAACAAAAATTATAAGAAAGCAATTTATGTAGCGATATATTACAACAGGGTATTTAGCTATGATAAAAGAGAAATAAATTGCAGTCATGATATTTGTACAGCCCACATTATGAGGGAAAAAATGCGTTCTTGTTTCGGTGATTGGGCAATTATAAATACAGCGAGACAGGCTATTATCGTAGAGTAAAAGAGCAAACAGTGTGGCCTGTCATAACGAGTTTTTCACTACTACTTTGAAGTAATATCTTAGACAAACTCTCTTCCATTCTACTGATAAGAAACAGAAGGTTTTTTTTTAACCTTGTCTCTCGTGTTCTGATTTATTCATTCCTCTATGTTTATTCTTTACAATTTACAGTTCCTTGGTACAACCCCGTAGTTAGGAACAAACGACTAATGAAGCCATTATGTCTTACGCAATTTAACTTCAATATCCTCTTTTATATAAAATGGTTGTACAGCGGAATATACTCAATCAAAGGACATGCACTTTAATGTCAGTAATTGTCTTCCAGCAGTCAAATATATAACAAGGAAGCGAGAGAATTGTTTCAAACAATTTATTAAAAGTATTTATTGAAAATATTTTTTTTTCAATGCATATTGACTTTAGTTAACCAGTCAACGTACGTTTTCACGACGGTTTACATTTTTGTTTGTTAATGTTACAAAATCAAGCAGATAGGTAAGCTTTAGAGCCATTCTCAATTAAGTTTACCATTACTGGAAAAAAAATGTGTCGCAGCTTTTTTACAGAACCATACTGTCAGGGAACTTCATAGTCACTTAGATTATCAAATGCGCGTATTTTGATAAAAACATATGGAAAAATTCGCCTCAAGATTGATAATTTTTGTTTCATGCCACCAAAAAGTGGCCTTAAAGTGCTGAAAACTGCATGTTGCCGTGTAAAAGTGCAATATATGGACTATTAGTGTTTCGGTAATAATAACTGAAATTGTTATTACCTGTATTGTTAAATTAATCTTATAACCAACCTATACTTAATTTCATCCGTTAAGGGAGCAACCATTTGATTTTTATGGGGGGGGGGGGGCTATGGATATTTTCTTCGTCCTGCCTTTTTATTTTCGGAAAATGTCGAGCCTGGATTCTTTTTTTTGCTCGCTTGCGCGCGCAATTTTTTTATTTTTAAAGCAACAATAAATTTTTTAGCCAAAAATACCATCCTGCCTTTTTTTTTTACTCAAAGCACTGTCCTGCCTTTTTATTTCTGGATTTTTGCCATCCTGCCTTTTTATTTCAAATTTCACCATAGCCCCCCCCCCCCATTAAAAAATCAAATGGTCGCGCTCCCTTACGTTTAATTTCGAGTTTTTACTAATGCCGCCGATTCGCATGTTTCCTACGTTAAAAACTTCCCGTAGCTATCAAGCATTCAAAATAATCTAACATGGGATGGTAAGACTTGTTTTGTATTCTTCATACAACATATTTTTTGGAAATAATCATGTATATTGATATTGTATATATATGTATATGTATATTGGTGAGACAATTCGAGATGTCATAGTGGGATTTTGTTGTTTCCAAAATAAAAAGTTTCCTACGATACCAAAAGTTTCAATACATGTTTTTGTATAACCACAACTTCTGAATTCTATTATCTTACAATAATAAACAATTGAAAAGGGAATTCGAATGTCAAACGTCCGTAAAGGGAAAGATAAAATCGGTCGACACAAATGAATCCAAGGAACATCCATTAGATACTGATAGATTTGCCCATCTTGTTAATTTGGTTTGAATTTTGTCTTTTAACATTCAGCAAAATCATGATGGTTACCAGGTCATCATGCTATAGTAGGATTTAACATAATTTACAAAATTAATAAATTCAAATGCTTGATATTAATCCAATTTCACCGAGTGTTGCATAAAATGCTGTCAACACCCACCAAATTTTAACTTTGTAATTTTGATTTGTAATTGTCTAAACCTCAAAATGGTTTTCAAATCGAATTAATTTCTCGTATTTTATGAATCAAGGAAGATCGAGATAAACTGTCAGAAATTTTACTTGCTTTATAAGATCGAAGATTGCCATGAATAGAACATTGATTAATAAAGATAAACCCAGAAACAGTTTCTTTAATTAATTTTAATCGAGGGAACATAAAGAATATGTATTGAGAAGTACATGAAACGAATCAATGATTTTTTTTCTTTTCATGTTTTTTACGGAGATCCATTCAATTTTTTAAAGTTCCATATATTAGATAGATTCTTTTTAAAGCCGCAAGTCCACCAATATTGGGTACCCAGATTTTGGTCTGTTTGAAATAATGTTCACTGTACTTAAAGAAATAATGCAAAATCATTTAAAAAATTTAAAACATCTCTAAATGTTGCCTATGATTTGTCAGCATGTATTTCGTAAAGAACAAGAAGATGAAAGAGGCAAGGTCATTTAATCTCACTTTAATCTCCGGAGCACCTGAGTTCACTAATGTTTCGACTTGGGTTCATGTTGCTAAATGCGGTTCGGTTGTTATGCGTGTGTTTTAATGTTTGCTGTGTGGTTTGTTTCGTTGTGATGACTTTTTTGTCTAACGATTTTGTCTTTGTCTTTTCAGTATAATGATGTTTGATTACCCCATTGGTACACCTTTGCTTCTTCAGATATATTGATGACGTCCTCTCTTTGTCAACAACACTTCGTTTGGTAGATGGATACCTTCAACATATCTTCCAGAGCTAGAGATTAAAAAAACACCAAATCCACTTGTTTCACGTCATTTTGGGATTTACGACAAAAGAGACGAGTTTAATTTTAAAATTTATTAATTTTCAATTAAAAAATTTACGACAAAAGAGACGATTTTAATTCTATTTTTTTTTAACCTGGAAAGTACGTACCAGCTTCACCTGCATACGGTGTCTATATTTTACAGCTGGTTGTTTTCTGTTGTGGATTATCGTTAATATTTTAGTTTATGTTGCGTATCCAATTATCTTCTATTATTAGATATGCCAGGGCTTGTACACATTTTTAAGATTTTTTTTATCCGACAGCACTATCACCGTGACCGACTATAAGACCAAGGTTGTAAGAAAATACGTCTCATACGATCCCTAAAAAAATTCTTCCTTTGTTATCAGCCACTGGTGAAAAAATTCAAAATTATTTTAGACGAAATGGTTACTGATTGTTTTGATTAGTGTTTGGCTGGTTTGTGTTACTGAGATGATCACCTCAACATCCCTATTATGTCTTCACAACCGCGGTGTATCTTGTGTAACTACTGGACCCAAAGATCGCGATGGAAGGGGCAGGTTTGACGCGCTGTAAAACCTGGTTTAACCCATCATTTCGTTAAAAGAAATGCCCGTTCCAAGTCAGGACCATTGCGGTCTTTCCATTATGTTTTCCTTGTTTTGTCTTTTCTCATGGACATTTAAGATTGATCCTCTAAGTTATTGATTTTGTTGTTACCTTCAAAGCACGTCAAAGCTTAAAATTATCCGTTTAAATTTAAAAATTGTCTAAACCCTAAGGTTCTTCTTACCCCAGACATAGGTTGATCATCTTAGTAATAATTTGGTTCCACTGTTTGGTAGTTTTGGTTTTTACTGTTCTATGCTCTTCATAATCATATAGTGTTTGGCATTTTCAATATTTTTGGTTGAGCGCCTCTGATGAGTCTTGAATAGACGAAACGCGCGTCAGGCGTAGCATAATTTATTGTCTGGAACTTTGTTGTCATTTTTATTTATCTACATTGCCTATAGAGATTTGACCAAGTTTCGGAAAAAACATTGTCATATAAAACCCTGCATGGGCAACAATCAGTTTTATCAAATCTAAAATAAATTTAAAAAATCCAAGAGGTGGAATAACAATATTGCAATGGTTCTGACTCAAGTTTGATATAACTGGAATTATTGGGCAGTCCCATCCGTTGAAATGTATGTTTTGATTGTCACTATAGAAAATGGGAAAGCTGAAAAGGAGGTCAAAGAATATAAGATCTAAATACAGAGTAAAATGTTGAGCTCTGGTTTGTCCTTTGCTTAAAAGGCAAACGAAATTTTTCTCAGCTTTTTAAAAAATGCTCAGACATATATGTCATTCGATCGAGGGACAAACGTCAACAGCAAACAGACTAGAGGTGGTAACAGACTGTAAAGAAAAATATCCCATATTAGATGCTGACTTCACCTTCATAGAAAAAAGAAGGTCAATGAGGCAAATCTCGCCCGTAAAAAATAAAGTTTTGAATGTTACTAGAAAAGGGGGTCAATCAATTCAAGATTTATATGATTTGAATTAAAGAAGTAATCGCAAAAAGGATCTAAAGTAAAATTTTGAGCTCTTTTTCATCCAAGTTATAGCAGGTAAAAAAATATTTGTCTCTGCTTTATACTTATATATGTCATTCATTAAACGACAGAGTTTTCTTTGAAGCGACCATTGCCATGAAAGACAGACGTGATAATGAAAGCCTTTGGAACTCTCCATCCGACTAAGTCTATAATTTAGAGTCTCATGTGTCTTGAATTAGCCGTTCAAAAGAAAAGAAACGACGTAAACATGACTTTTTTCATTTATATCATACATATATGAGGTGGGTTTTTTTTAAAGTTGAAATGCGCAGTTATATTTTGATTTTTTTTCGTACACTTTCAAATTGTTCGAAAGTTTATCGATGCTGGCTCTGGACTTCTTATTTATTGCCCTTATTTGAAAACCACTGAGACTGTGTCAAAGATACAGCCTAAATTGTTTTTCACTTAAAACTTTACATATACAGATATATAGACATTTTACAATGAGTCATATATTGGTTTCACAAACATTTGGTGGTTAACTTTATTTTCTTTCCTTTTAGGAATATGTTGATTGAAATGGCATGAAACATATCATGAAGCGTGGCTTGTTAAGTCCATGGGTAATAGTCTGGATCAGTTGAGTGAGATATAAAATTGGTCCATCTGAGATAAGTACACATATAGTTGATAACGTTTTAAGGCTGAACAAACGACACATTTTTGCTTAAATTTGTACAAGATTGTTATGAAATCTTTGTCAATTGATCTCTACATTTAACATTAAATGATGTTGACATTTATCATTTAATTCGGCTGCTATACCGTATTACATTTGACCATAACAACCATCCAGAGAATTCTTCTATAAACGATACCATTATATGATAGATCTGTTTTTCTGCGAGACTATAATGCCTTTGATAATGGCCTTGCCTGCCCAGTTTAGAATAGAAATGATACGACGTAAATAGTTAAACCTTAATGTCCGGTGGAAGTATTGGGTAAAAGCTTTTTATTGAGAAGTTGGCTATAAACTTTTAAGATAATCGGTAGATTATATCAAAGATGACAAAATAGAAAATTTTAGTGGAAAAAATGTCATCTTCAACTGTTTTATTATTCTGATTTTTTTTATATCAAGATCGTCAACCACATGAACTACGAGTTTTGGTTTCAAAAAGTTTTTAAACTGAATATTCTACAAATCGTCAATAATTTGCACCGGATAGTCTTGTATTATGCCATTTCTATAGCTATAGAACCTACTTTTTAAGTATTTTAAAGCTTTAAATAGTCAAGCATGGAAAGAGACTTCAGCAAATAAGCTTAAAAGAAGCAAATAGAAAAGGGGAAATAATTTGAAAGTAAAAAAATGCGAAATAAGGACCAGGTTAGTGGAACATTCGAAGGTCCGAAAAAGCAAAGACGTCAAACGACACACAAGAAAAATCAACAACACGAAGAATCAGACAACAAAACAACCAAGCTACAATTTGCACGGTTATTTTTAAAGGAATACCAGAGCGTTGAACAAGGATTATCGCCCAAAACCTTTCTTCAAAACAATAAACTTTTGTATGCCGTTATTGATATGTAGGCTTTACTTTCATGCACATAAAAGACCCCCTTGTGGACCGCCAAGTAGTGCACCACATAAGCTAAATTTTCCGCCCCTACCCACATCTCCCCTTTTCCTGTGGTTGTTCAAAATATACCGTTCCTTTGTTTCCCACCCCAACCTCATATTTCATTTATCATCATCATTTCATTTTCCTTTTATGTTTATCGCCTGTAAATAACCTATCTATTTATATAGCGTTGCACGGATGTAAAACACCAACTCACTCACTCAATCATTATTTCTTATATTTAATCCAATTTAATTGAATTGCACATATGAAAAAACAAAAAACAAAAATCAAGGCAATAAAATTCAATTTACGTTTCTTCATAGAAAAACAGTCTGTGAAAAAAAACATTCATTGGAGGTTAAATTGCCATAGGGTATAATTCCACGGCTTAGATTCATTAAGATCTTTAGTTCATTTAGATTCAGATTTTCCTTTTAAACAACAACAACAACAACAACATACTAAGAAGAAATAATAGACCGCAATGCAAATATCGCATTGGTTCTGATTCCACATTGAAAAAAAAAAAATGAATAAGCCAAGATTTAAATGATTTGAACTCAAGACAGAAACATAAAGTTAAATGTTGATCTCTGGTTCGCCGATGTCAAAGCTTGAAAAATGAAAAAAGGAATAAAAGGGCGAATTTATTTCAAATGCCAGATAAGGTGAGTACATACAGGTGAAATTGGAAACAGAAATCAGAACAACCCAAAATATCAGACAGCAAAACTACTAAACTGCAATCTAAGACCAAAATAATCCGGACTTGGTACGTGCATCTTAGTTAAAATTAGTATAATTTAAGCATATCCATTTTTCTAGGGTGGGAAACAAGCTTAATGCTTCTATAAATCCCTCTCCAGTTTCTAAAGGGATGACAGAGTGTTGAACCAGGTTAGACGGCACAAATCGTGCATCTGATAGTCTTCAAATAAATTTCTCTTTTATGTTGTGCTATATTTTTACATCGAATTAAAGCATAAAAAAACAATTGGACATTAACAAAAAAAAAAATCCAAAACATTAATTATGTTTCTTCATAAACAAGCAGCGTGACGTAATAAAATGAAATACATGGGAGGTTTAGATGGCCAATGGGTATAATTCCAAGGTCTGTAAACATGACGTTATTTAGATTCAGATTTATTTTCGTATTACTCGGATCAAGGAACCATAATCAATTCATAGAAGAGTAATACTATTGTTCTGGGTACCGAAGCACAACTTGTAAATGCGCAAAATAGTTCAGATGAAAGAGTAAGAAAAAAGTAATTTTTAATTGCCATCATGGTAAATTATTTGGACTTATGGTACGATATGTAAAATTAAGACATGCTTGATTTATTTATTTTAGCTAAATCAGTTATTTGAAAGTTAGGTGATAGAAAAAAAATTCATACGCTTCCCGTCGTCTAAGCTTCTACACTCAATATTGTTGATACTGTCAACGTGTATATCATTTTTAGCTCATAGACATTGTTTATTTGAAAAAAAATCATGAAATTTAATTCAATGAATATAAAGTATGATAGATGTATGGATTTTCAAACAACAATAATAGTGTATTGTCATCGACATGCATTTACACACTGTGCATTCACCTTGTATTGATTAAATATCTATATTTAGTCTTGAAGATGGTGTGAGTGACGGCTTATATTATCTACCATGTTATGCATGTATGATATGTGGTATGGCATAGACTTGTATATCAATCTAAAATCAAGAGGAATCACTGACTCCGAAGTAAACTAGGACTTCAAAATCAAAAAGAAACGTAAAATATATCAATTCACAATCCGTATTTCTTCATGTTTATTTATATTTGAAAGGAAACAAATACTTTGCACTGAACTTTATTTTAAAAGATATTACTAAAAGAATACAGAAACATGAAATTTGAATTAACCTTACACACTAGAAAATCTCATGAAAAACTTCTTGTAAATAAATATAAACATTTGGGTGTGCCACAAAATATGGTAGTTTTTTCGGGCTGAAATGTAAATTGTCACCAACAGGTACATTAGTTATTAACCTAAATCTTAAGTAGTATTCCCCCTTTCTGGGGATTTTAAGACTTAATTGTATTCAGTAAACGGAACACAATCGATAAATGAAATAGTGAAATATCAATGTCAGTTCAAGCAATATCATGAATATGCAATAATGTATTATGTTTGAAAAAATCACTGTGAAAAAAATACTTTCACATGGTTTTTATACTTTTTGAGAAAATTCTTAACATCGCCACGACAACAAGCACATCGCTCTCTTCATCCTGTTGCTTTTAATAACAATTAACAAACAAACAAAAATGAACAAACAGCAAATTATTCATTGAATTAATATACATGTATCGGGAAAGAAATTTAGCCGAGTATCCTTGGATATGGGTTTACCCATATCCTTTCTTGTTCTACTAACCGTAGACATGGCTGGCATAAAATTTAATTCAAACATGGAAACTGTTTTATCAGATTTGTGCCGAAGAGTTTATACACGATTATAAATCCAATCTAATAGCATGTAAATAGCCAGTCACGGGTAGTAAAGCGGTAAAATATTAGATTCAATATAGTGTAAGATGATTATTTGATTCCAGATTCTCTCAAGATAACTTAATATTGTCATGGTAAAGTTTACATTTAACATATCATAAACCCTAATAAACACTTTCTTTACAGGCAGGTAAGACATGAATTGTTAATCATCTTATTGAACAAGACAAAGTTCCATAGACAATTACCTCAATGTAAACACATCCGCTAACTATGTCAAAGTTTTAAAAGTCTTATTGATAGTAATTGAGATAAAAACATCGCACAGAATCCTGCTTTACAAATGTATTTATATTTTCACAACAAAGTCATGAAAGTGACACATGTATTTGTGCTTTGGTAGAACTTTTATTCTTTTCTTGGAGTGTTCTATTTAATAACTCGAAAAGTATTATTGCGTTATGAACCTTGAAGAATTGCACCAATCAGGTTTCCACTATTAACATGGTTCAATATTAAAACTCTAAATTGCATTAAGCATACTAGCTTGAAGTAATGAATTATAAACCAGAGAAGTTGAGACAGTTTATTTAACTATATTTGAAACCTTAAAGCAACAAACAATTGCGTTATTGGCATATCGAACGCCCAAAATATCAAATAGGAAAATAAGAAATTGCCAAAGATTTAGACGACATTGATACCACCAAAATAGTTATCATATACATAATCTTTGACCTATTGTCATCCGACTATAGTGTCACAGAAAGTATGAAAAAAAATGTATCGGTGGTTATCAAGGTAATCCTACTGAACAACCTTGATTAGAATTGATACAGAATAATTGCACAATACGCTTTCTCATTAAACCAACCCATATTATGGCAATAACGATTGGTGCAAAAGAGTACCAATAAGAAAATCGAAAAGGGTCAAAGCAGAATTCGTATAAAAGACGACACAAAAAGCAACAATAAAGTAACGATCAACATTAAGAAAAAAGAAAAAAAACACAAACAACCCACAAAAAAACTTGACTGCATTCAGCAACACAAGCTTCAAAGCGATTCCTGCTTATAATAGCACACATGAAACACTTGTCATTTTGCTTACCACCAATTAAGTGTAGGTCAAGGACGATAATGTAAAAATTTCCAAAAGGAAAGACAGGAAATCCTCTATTTGTCTACAGGTACATAATGTCTTCCTGAACATTTCTTGGAAGAAAACAACAACCGAGGATCAACATATCCCTGTGTTGTACGCGTATGATAATCTATCGCAAAAAATCACGATAAACCTCACAAGCTCTGGGCTAACGAATCAGTTACGATACATAAACTCTATAAGCTGAAGCAGACGAAATGTTGTTACTCATTAACAAAAGAGGGGGTAGACGATTGGAGTTTAAGTCATTATGTTTGTCACTGAGCTTTGCATAGATATTTCTTGAGTTTTAATTTCGATTCAAAACCAAATACGAAACGGACCTCCTAAAATCTGAAGTGCCCAACCTCAAATAAACAAGAATGTATGGTATGCAGAGAGACTTAAAATCGAGGGTTTCTAAGTAAAAAGGACATCGTCAATAAGCAAAAGATAAGATTTAAGGATAGATGAATCTAAATTCCATTTAGTTTAGCAGTTATTGTAAAAGGTCCACTTTAAATGTACAAAGAAACAAACTGGCAAGCAATTGTGCACAACATGTTTCCATTGGAATGCAGTAAATGTACGACTAGTTTGTATTTATTAAAAAAAATGAGCATTTCGATTATTTCTGGAAAAAAGCAAGTAGCAGTCGTTTTTTTGGGGGTCAGAAGTTTTTTCCAGCATATTAAAGTAAATATATGAAGTTCGCTATTTTCTTCATAACAGATGAAATGAAAACCCATCAGTTATTATTTTATTGCATTTATTCGTTAGGAAAACCATAAAATGATTGGATCAAAACTCAACTTTCATTGAAATGTAAATCATAGTTTTTTCCATCATAATATAACGATGTAAATCGTTATGTATATAAAACTCGCTTCGTCTATTCCCGATATGCTTAAATAAAAAAATTAAAAACTATAAAGAATTATGCAACCTCAATTTTGTACATGAAAGGGTCGGCTTAAAGGCTTTGATTTTGTACTCATTTCCTTTTTAATGAAATACTTAATCTAAACCACGAGGATCGACCGTAATGAACAAAAGCAATATCGTTATGTTCATCTCTAATGTGCTGCATGTTATATTTTACAAAACTTGTTGCCATCTTTAGAATTTCTCACATCTTGGTTTGATATTTAGGAATTTTTTTAAAATTGACAAAGCTAAGATACAAACATTTTATTTCCACGCAAAACTTTCTAAAACCTATATCAGAAACAAGAGGAAGACACATTCAAATAATTTTTTAAAGTAGCTTGAAATATTGAGATGTAAAATTTATTATGAAAAATAGGCGGTGACTATTTACGGTATTGAACCTGCCTTTATTCTTGAATAACATGTAATAGTCTACATAATTTATCAAATGTTCCATTAGCAATTAATAAAAAAAATAATGACGTCCTAGATACATTTATAGTACAAACCGGATACTTGCTAAAACACATTAATGCAATCAACATCAGTCCATTATATTAAGGAAGTGATTGATTATGCAGATGATTGCACAACGCTTTGAAAATGTCTATAGTTATGACACGAGTCATGTGACAAAACAACAAAATATGCAAACCAGGTGCAAATATCAATAAATGCATATAAATTGTGTTAAGGTGGGACGATCATTGCCAAATGACATCTACAGATTTTTATCAAAAATTACAGACATGTAGTTCTCTTCCAAATAATAAAAACAATGAGACTACGGACCTCTTTTTTCAATATATGCATTAAATATAGCAAACACATAACTTGAATACCGTTTACTTTTACTTCTCTAAAACACAAAAAGATGAGAAGGAAAGGTACAAATGGGGATCCAAATGTCAAAAGTCCGAAAGGGCAGAGACGGATCCAGTAAACACCAAAACACTAAAACACAAAAACTACAGAACATCAATCAACAACTTGAAGCCAATGACCCCTATGTTTATTGTTTTATTTACAAATAAAAACATCCAGTAAGCCGTGATCGGCTTTTTTACGTCTCATCCGGTCTCTTACAAAGTTTTTCTTTCGATATCAGCCACTGGTAGCAAAATTCAAAATTATGTCAGATGAAATGATTCGTGATTGTTTCAATTAGTTTGTGACAGATTCTTGTACTGAGATGATCACCTATTTATCTTTATCGTGTCTCACAAATATGTTGTGTTTTGTGTTACTAGACCCTTAGATCGCGATGGAAGAGGAAGGCTTGGCGCCATAAAACCTGGTTCAACCCACCGTTTCTTTTGAAAGGCCTGTACCAAGTCAGGACCATTGCGATCTTCAATTTGTCGGGTATGTCATTGCCTTGTTTTGTCTTTTTTCTTGGGTATATGAGATCGATAATCCCAGTTCAGTTTAATGTAAATCTGGGATAAGATAAATGCTAATTTTTGGGGGCATAATCAATTGTAAATTTTGAAACATTTGCTGCGAAAGGTACATTCATCGAAAAAGATAATCCCATAAATAGTTTCTTTGATTTATTAAAGAGAATTAGTATTGAGATTTACGTGAAACGAATACATTGTTTTTTTCAATGAAAAGTTATCACATTCTAAAATTTAAATGAACAAGGGAAATTTATTAATTAAAAAGTCCACCAATTATTATATGTTATATAGAATTATCTTAATATTATCACGCGTTAACTTGATCTTGTTGTTTTATGTTAAAATTCTACATTTTTTACAAAACATCTTATGCATTTTATAAAGATAAGAATTGTTGCACATTGGACAAGTTTGCTGTATGCTTGATTCCCTTATTGAAAACATATTTGTCATATTAGGAGGAGAGATTTTTAACAAAAAGGAATTTCGATGGGCACAAACTGCTACTCTCCTCGCCGACTTGTTTTTATACTCTTACGAGACGTAATTTTCGAGAAATTCCTGTACCAAGGCAGGACCATTGCGATCTTAAATTTCTCCGTAGGGTCTTCCTTATTTTGTCTTTTCTCTTGGACATTAGAGATTGATCCTCCAAGCTCGGTAATTTTGTTATAATCTTTAATTCCCCTCTTTATAGCAACATTTCGTCCACTGCAGCTTATGGAGTTTTAACATTTCACAACTGATTATTTACCCCAGAGCTTGTGTCATTTACATATCTTTCCTTGATAGAGCGTCGAATTTGATATTGAGATTGCTAAAACAAGGTTATGTTGCTCCTCGATTGTTATCTTTGCTAGAAAAAATATAGATATATCCTGCGCTCTTAGAGAAAAAGGGAATTTCTATCTCTAAGATTTGTACAGATGTTGGTTTGGCATAAGGTTTTGTTTTGTTCTCATTTACCGCTTAAATGACCGTTAGCAACACTAAGAGGTTGTTGCAACAAGCAGAAACTGCTTAACCTTCCGGAGCACATGAGTTGACTTTTGTTACTTTTTTAGTTCGAGTTGTTGATTGCTATTCAGTTGCTTTGTGTATTTTAGTGTTATCTGTTTCTTTGTGCTTTTCTCTTTTGCCTTTTTTGATTTCGCCTTCTCAGACATTTGACATTCGAATGCACCATTGATACCTATCTGCTACTTAGATGTTGGCCGGGTACCCGGATTTTGTGCCTGTTTCAGTAATTTAAGATCACTGTAGTAAATTAATAGTTAACAAAATCACTCAAAAAATACTACACACCTTTGAGTATTTTATTTGCGTTTCATCTGTCAACTACATTGTCGTCTATAAAGATAAGATGTAATGAAAATAACGGAATGTCCCTGACTCCATTTTATTAGAAAACATATGTCATGGGGCATATCTCGTCCATTAAAATGAAATTTTGATTTTTCACAGCCGTGTTGCGTTTTGTGTTACTACCGGACCCTAAGTTCGCAATGGAAAAGGGAGGTTTTGCGCGCCATAAAACCTGGTTTAACCCACCATATCATTTGAAATGTTTTGGCTTTGTAACAAATGTTAAACTTATTTTCAATCATTTTCTAGAAAGTACCAAAGGGGCACGATGCGATGGAACATTTGAGTGTCAAAAGTCCGAAAGGGCAACGACAAAATCGCTAAACACGAACAAGAACAGCACGAGGCAACACACAATTAACAGAAATTAACAATGCGAACTCAAGTCGTAACAAGATTTAACTCAGATGCGCTCGAAGAGTAAGCGGTTCCCGTTTGTTATAATACACCCGTCGAGCTGCTAATTTCCATTTCAGTGTGTCAAATCTGGTAATAGAAGAAAAAAAACTCTAGGACAAAGCAACAGCAACCGTTGAGCAATATAACCATATGTTAGCAATTTCTGTGTCAAACGTGACGCTCTGCCAAGGAAATCGATGTAATTCCCGCAAGCTCTGGATTGACGAATCAATTGTGATACGAAAACTCCATAAGCTGGAGCGGACGGAATGTTGCTACACAAGGAGGGAAAGTTGATGGTTGGAAAGTTGAAGTCATCACGTTTGTCAAAGAGCTTTGTTGAAAGTTTTCCTTCAGAGTCTATTTCGAGATGTAGATCTAAAATATGTAGCAGACTTCCAAGAATACGTTGTGTCCTTTATCTCAAGCTTCTGAGGATATATAAGATAGAGAAAGTCGGTAAATCGAGAATTGTTCATTGTAAGGACATCATCAGTATAACGGAACATGATTTTAAAATAGACAGCTAGTCTACGATCTTTATTGTAAGAAGTCTGCTTCATATGAATGAAGAAACAAATCAGCAAGTAAAGGTGCACAATGAGTGCCCATTGGAATCCCTATTGTTTACTGTAAAACACCTCCACCAAAGTTAACAAATATGTTGTCGATAAGAAAATTGATCATGTCAATACTTTGATCTTCTGTCAAAATGAATATATGAAAGGAAATAAAATGATACATAAACAATAATGAGATGTAGAAAACGTGTACATGGCACAATCTACAGGAAAAAGCGGCAATTACAGAAACTGCAATGGATAAAATGAGCTATGTTTTGTACATAGATTGAAACCCAGCTTGACTACAAAGATCAGTTGACAGAGATGTTTCATTGAATACATGTATGCATTCATAATTGATAACGGCTTCCTGGTAAAAAGCACTGAATAAACGACACATTTTCGCTTTAATTTGTTCAAGATGTGAACAAATTGCCATGAAATCTTTGTCAATGGATCTCTATATCTAACATTAAATGATGTTGGCATTTATCATTTAATTCGGCTGCTATACCGTATTACATTTTACCATAACTAACCCCAGAGAATTCTTCCATAACCGATACCATTATATGACAGATTTATATATTATCAGTTTTTATTTGAAACTATAATGGCCTTGCCTGCCCAGTTTAGAATAGAAATGATACGACGTAAAAAGATAAACCTTAATGTCCAACGATATTCAGGGGGAAACGCTTTGAGAAAAAATACAACCTTTTAGATTAGCGTTAAATCATATCAAAGATGACGATATTGTAGATCTTTTTAGAGGACAAAATGTAATCTTCGACAACTTTCCCATTTGATTTTTTTTCTTTTCACGATCCTCCTCTGCTCTAAAAAATACCATAATTTACTCTTAATTTACTATATGCTAGGAATTAAAAAGTAAGTCAAGCAGGAAAGGGATTTCTAGTATTATTTGAATAAATTTGAAAGCTTGAAAGAATCTAAGACAAATCAAATGAGAATATGAAAGTTAAAAATACGGTTATACATAATTGAGCAATTGAAAGATGCAACGAAGTTTCAATGGAATGGGGGACATTAGACTGTAGGATGTCCGACAAAATAATTATCGTAGACAAATAGCCTATAATAAAATCAAATACATGAGAGGTTTTAATGACCATTGTGTATAATTCAAAGGTCTAGAAACATGAAGTAATTCGGATTCAGTTTTTTCTACTAACCGTAGACATGTCTGGCATAAAATTACCGAACAACACGTTAATTCCAACATGGAAACTTTTATTAGATTTGTGCCGATGCGAATATACAAGATTATATATTGAGCGAAATAGCACGTAAATGGTCGATTATGGGTGGTAAAGATTCAATTTAGTATAAAATGAATGTTAAATACCAGACCCTCTCAAGATAATTTAATATTGTCATTAAGGTTGTAAAGATTATATTGAACATATCATAAACCATTAGAACCACTAGCATTACAGGCAGGTAAGATTTGAATCGTTATTATTGGGATGATCAAGACAGTTCCATAGACAGTGACCTCCCTGTTAACCTCGTTAATATCCTATGTACATTGGTTTGAACGAAGCGAAAGATGCATTTTGCTTGTCATAATGTTTTAAGTCTTATTGGTGTAATTATAGATGGAATAGATTTACTTAGCACAACAATCCTACTTCGCAAATGTATTTATATTTCCGATTTAATATTTGCACAACAAAGTGACCTATGTATTTGAGTTCCAGAAGAACCACATAGCTTAGACTATTTTATGAATGAACCACTGCATCGTTAAGTTAAGACTCACCAATCAGGTTTCCAATAACATGACCCAATGTTAGAATTCTGATTCAGACTTATTTCAGAATGAGTTAAATTGTATTTAGCATACTAGCTTGAACTAATAAAATATACACTAGAAAAAAAAATAGTTAGATTATTTAACGATATTTGAAGCCTAAAACTAACAAATAATTGCGTTATTGGATTATCGAATAATAAAAAAATCAAATAAAGAAAAAGTGTGGCCGATGATTTAGACGATACTTATATATCATAAAAAGAGTAGTCATTTTCCAGACACCTGTCTTTGACCTATTGTCATCCTGCTCAATCCTGTATCAATGATTATCAAAGTAATACACAAAATTGTATACTCCAAAAATATACCGAACAACTTTTGTAATTGGTCTTGAATAGAATTGAGACAGTCACTTTCTCATCAAAGCAACCCATGTTTCGGCAATTAACAATGATGCAAATGATAAGTGAAATGAGAACGTCGTTAGTGTGAAAAAGCCCAGTACAGAATTTGTAACCATAAAAGACAATACTAAAAGCAACAATAAAACAGTACACAACATAAAGAAAATAAATACTAAAACAACCCAACGGCAAACAGCATTGCAAGTTTAAGTCGAAACAAATAAACTCAGGTGCTCCGGAAGGTAAGCACTTCCTGGTCATTATTACACACATAACACACCTGTCACGTTGCCAACGATCAATTTAGTGTTGATCAAATCCGGTAAAGAAAGACATTGTAAAAACTTTATGATACCCCAAAAAGTATCTAAAAGATATGAAATCCCATATTTACCTACGAGTATATAATGTCTTCCGTTAAATGTCTGGAGTTGTTTGAAGACAACAACCAAGAGCAACATATCCCTGATTTTGCAATTTTACATGTTGACAAATGGGGAAGTTGACGGTTGGAGAGTTTAAGTCATCATGTTTGTCACAGAGCTTTGTTCAAAGTCATCCTTGAGTGTCAATTTTGATGAAAAACCAGACATGAAGCGGATTTCATAGAATCTGAAGAGTCCAACCTAAAGTTACCGAAGATTGTATGGGATGCAGTCACCAACTCGAGGATTGCTTAGTGTTTGTCCAGCAGTGATTTCAAAAAGTCAGCTCCATGATACAGAAACAATCAATCAAGCAGTGGTTCACAATAAGTACCCACGTTGATGCTGCAAACTGTACAAATTTGTGCAAAGAAAAGAGTATTTCGATCAATTCCGTTAAAATCAGCAAGTAGCAATCGATTTTTGGTCAGAATTTTTTCTTCTTCAGCGAAATAAAGTTATATGAAGTTCGCAATTTCTCGTAACAGATAAAATGGAAACCCACCAATAATTAACGACAGTGATAATTTTATTGCATTTATTCGTTGGGAAAACCATAAAATGATTGGATCAAAAGTCAACTTTCATTTAAATGTAAATCATAGCTTTTTTTTCTATCATAAATAACGAGGTAAATCGTAATTTATAGAAAACTCGATTCGTTTATTCCCGATATGCTTAAATGAAAAAAAGTTTATAAAGAATTATGCAACCTCGTTTTTTTTAAATAAAAGGGTCGGATTAAAGGCTTTGATTTTTGCTCATTTCCTTTTTAATCAAAGACTTAATTGAAACCACGAGGATCGACCATTAAGAACAAAACCAATATCGTTACTTCACCCACACTGCTGCAAGTTATATTTTGACAAAACCAGTTGCCAATTTTAGAATTTCATACATCTTGGTTTGTCATTCAAATATTTTTGAAATTGAAAAAGGTAAGAAGAAAACATTTTATTTCCACACGAAACTCTCTGTATCCAATATCAAAGACAAGTGTAAGCCACATTTAATTTTTTTTTTAAATGTAACTTGAAATATTGAGATGTAGTATAAATAAGAGTCATTAAAATAAAGTGATTATTATAAATAATATTGTACCTGTAATTTTCTTGAATTACATAATTTGATCACATGTTCATTGGCAAGTAATGTAAAAAATATTATGACGTACAAGATATTTTTAGAGTACCAGCCGGATACTTGCTAAAACACATAAATAAAGTTTAGAATCATTGCATTAATTAAAATTTATGTTCGATTTTAAAAATGACTACACAACACTCGGAAAACTCAGTTTATAAGAACAAAATAACTAAACATTTTCGCACGTCTTTTTTTTTCTCGCGGTGTGACTATTGAATTTTAGTTCGCGCAGTTTTAAATTCATGCTGTTATGTTATTGTCCATAGCTTTAAATTATCCGTCTAAATTTCAAAATTGTCTAAACCCTAAGGTTCTTCCTACCCCAGACATAGGTTGAATATCTTAGTAATAATTTGGTTCCCCAGTTTGGTATTTTTGGTTATACTGTTCTATGCTCTTCATATTCATACAGTGTTTGGCATTTTTAATATTTTTGGTAGAGCGCCTCTGATGAGTCTTGAATAGACGAAACGCGCGTCAGGCGTAGCAAAATTTATTGTCTGGAACTTTGTTGTCATTTGTATTTCCATAGACTATGATGGAAGACAAATATATTTGCGCCATTTAATTTTCGTGCTAGCAATGTAAACCCGAAAATTGCGAAAATAAAACTTTTGCTTAAATGACCCTGTTTCTTAAATCAATAACTTCATTTTGGAAAACGGTATGGACTTTTTTTGGTCATCTAGGAAGCATATACCCGCAAAAACTCTGATGTTCTTTACTACCAAAGAAGCTTGAATTTTGGTGATTTATATCTACTTTAAAAAATTGATCCCCTAATAAATTGTATTAGGGGGTCAAGTTTTTAAAAGGGATATATAGAAAACTTAATTTCAAGCCAGTGTGTTTACGTTAGCGGCCTGTTAACGCGCATTTTGCCATTCATCACGGGATGCTTTACCATTATTTCCATAATATTGTATGTTCCCGACAAACATATAAAACAAAAATATCTAAAGCTTTGACTGACGGAACTTTCTGCATTTCATATTTCTGAAAGTTGTGTAAGAAATATTTTAATCAGTGTCACGACAAATGACCAGAAAAAAAACTTGATATGAATGTATATGTATATCGAGATAGAATTGGCGATTACACGCGAAGCGACAAAGTCTTTTGCAGCGGAGAAAAAATGGGACTGTAGGGAGTTCTGTGAAGCCTAGTCCGAGATTTTTCTCACGTCATACTGCTTTTACCGGACAAGCTGGGACAATGGGTCCGATATTTCTTTAACGTCCTATGGCTTTTGGTCCCATGGTCCCAGCTTGTTAGGACATCAGAGCATTAGTGGACTATGTTAAGCCGTGTGCTTATGGTCGTTTGAAAGTTAACGTAAAGTTAATTTAAGCTCATTTAGTATCCGATTCAGGTAAAACATAGAAGTACAGTACTGTTAAAATCGTGAGTCGAACAAACTGAGAAAAAAAGAAAGATGATTATAGCTTGATAAGAACTTTGATAATAAGAACCAAATGGACAAAAACAATAAAGTTTTAATTACAGTGTGTAGAAAGTAAGAAAGGTCAAAAACTAATGCAAATAACATGAAATAATATGAAATGAAATACCGGACAGCTGGCCCAAAGTCATTATACATGTTAATATGAAATATTCATATAATTATTACAAATGTTTGGGGTACAGGTGAGAAGTATAATTAACACTCCCTACTAAAATCCTTCAGTCTAATCCCGATGATCATTGTTGGGAGAGAATGTATATCTACGTAGATTTGTAGATAGCAATGTCATGTGGAATAAACGAACATGACACAGTGTATCTTCATACCCATCTAGTGGCTTTTAGACGCTTTCTACAGTTTTGTAATTGACATAAAATGAATATTGTACCATGCATGCCTTTGAAAAATCAAAATTAATTTTTTTCAAAAATTCGCTTTCGATATTTTAAATAACATGAACAATCAAGATCATTCTGTGCTAAATATGAACATGGAGGTATGATTAATTCGATACTTTCATCAATATGAAAAATAGTGTTTTTTTATATTTTATTTTCTAAGAATAAAACACCTTTTCCCTAAAATGGAAAAATGGGTCAAAGATTGAAATGGCACAATTTCGTTTAACAGGAAGAGCTGATTTTGCATACCAAATACCACGAGGCTGTGATAAACCGTTTACGACAATATCTGTCCTCGACCGCCATTCCAACAGCCCTCTGCTCGACATTCACCATTTCAATCAGGGCTTTTCAAGATATGAGGCCAAACATAGAAAAATAATCAATGTGAAGTAAAATAGAATTGAACATTTTTTTTCTAAGGTTTTAGAAAGAACTTCACTAAAATAAGCTTTAAAAATGTGTTCTTCATCAACATTGAATAAAACTAAACTAATATGACACTTGATTTTAATAGAAAGCACACTAACAGTCCTATGCTTAACTTGATCTGGTTCGTCTCAATAAGTAGTAGAATTATTAGTCCTTATTGCGCAACTCTTTATTTTACAATTAAACCAAAATTGATAATTACAATCTTACCTTGTAGGTACCTTGCTGAAAAGCACATAAATTCACCAAAGATAAAATTTTGTAGAATCACTGGGATGATATTAAATGGCATACACAGGACAGCCACAAAAAGGTCGCTTATGGCCAGGTTTAACAGGAACACGTTGGTGACTGTTCTCATTCGCTTGTTCTGGACCAGAGTCACTATCACCAGAATGTTACCCACAACTGAGCAGATGAATATTAGACAATAAACTGGTATCAAGATCTTCCATTCTAAAGTCAGTTCTGGTATCTCCCATAGCTCTGATGTGGTGTTGTTAAAAGCCATGGCAGCCTAAGATTGGTCCTCAAAATGTCGTAACTTTGTAGAATAAACTTACAACATTGACAACTTTTTCTGTTATTCAATAAATGTACAAGAAACGTTGTCGTGTTGTACAAATTTGAGATGTTCTCTTTACAGCTGACTATAGTATTTGAAATATCTGAATGATGCTCCGTAGGAAGAAATATAATTATTGATAAACGTTGTAATAAGATAAATTGTCCAATGAGTGATTGGACCAATAGAATTCTACCATTCCAACGCTGTAGCAATCACCATTACAGATATAGGGGTGAAACATAGCACCCTGCCATCATCTCTGGATCAATGACAATGCAGGTATTTTGAACAATCTAACAAGACATTTTTTTAGAATCTGATTAATTTGTTACATGCTGATGTTGTTTGTACCTAAGATAAAGAAGCTGATTTGTGACTATACTTCTAATTAAGTAGGAATCAGAAGCTTCTTTATCTTTTAATGATAGAAGATTTATTTGCTAGACGTCAGAATGAGATGAGAGAGTTAGTGTTACATAAAACAATGCATTGTTAAATGTAAATGTACTGGTTATTCTTGGAGAAGTACATTAAAGCTTGATTTCTTTATATTTCAAGAGATAATTGTTACCAGTGTAATCTGGGCCTTATTTATTTAACAAAGTAATTGAATACAGAAAGACTTGTAAACGAACAAAAAGATAGAACCAAATCAAAATCATTAAGCCAGATCAGGTGTTAAATCTTGCTGTTTCTTGTACATGGAAGTGACTTGGGTGTTGTTTCATAAACCAATCGCTAATTGACGAGCTCATTTTCTTAATCGGATAACGTAAACATGGCGTTTGTTAACGCTAGGTTAACGTTTAAAAGTGTTAATCGAGTGTTAACGATAAAGTTTTTTTTAACTTGACGTCACCTTATTCGACAGGAAAAGTTTAACGTTAATGTTCCGGACTTTATGAGTATCTGGACTATATGTGTATGGTCATGACCATATGGGTATACTCGTATGGTCGGGGCTAATAAGTGCTACCAATATGAAACGAAAGAAACAGAAGGGTACCAGTGGGTCCATTCGGATGTCAGAAGTTCAAAAGAGAACTGAGAAAAATCAGTCACCACAAAAGAGAACGTCCTTAAAAGGAAAAACATAGTTTCTAATATATTAATTTCAAAGAACGAAAGTATTTTGGGGCACCGCTAGACGACGTAAAGTAACTGAATGACAAATAAACTGACATACACGTATGGTCCGACCATTTGAGTATGCCCATTCGATCATGACCATACGTGTATGGTCCAGATACTCTTTCGGTCTGATACTTTTATTTTTCATACTTCGTTATTTGCATGATGATGGTTGAAATATAACGCAAACATGAAAATATCAATCAATAGTTCAATCAACCATCTTTTATGATGGAGAGAACTCTCGGGGTTGGTAGATAGTTCCATTGAATGTGCGTGTTCCAAAAGGACACACATTAATGTCTCCACTATCTTTATCTCACCACTAAGTTAAATGTTTAGTATGAAAATGTCTTCTAGCAATTTGCAGGTATAACACTTTTACAATAATCATGAAAGTTTTAGGAGCCTTACATAATTAAGAGTGAACCGATATAACTCAAGCTATTGAAATGTTTACAATAAACAGTTTAAAATTCGATAAACGTTTAAAGTATCATACATCTCCGGTTTGGTAATCTTACACTTGCTTTCGGCTTTTCATGCTTTTTCCATAGTTCGTTAGATACAGTGTAAGCAAACCGATTAAAAAGGGAAAAGATCTTATTGTAATGTTAATGAAAGGAAGATGGGAAAAGTGAAAATCTTGAAAAGTGAAAGTATTAAGATATTCATATTTTTTCTTGTTTTTTTAATTTCTTTTCATTGTGCCTCCAGGATATTTTATTTTCAGTCACTGTTAATTGCAGAACATATTTTGAAATTCAACCAATAAGCTATTACAGAAACATGGATTGTTCCACTGATATCTATTGTAGTATCTGAGGAATTGTTATAGTGACAAACGGTGATGAGATGCAGATATCTACGGTAAATGACAAATATCGCCTGCCTGCCTAAAGAACATGGTTTCTCTCTCATTCATGCAAAGGTTTGCTTTGGTAACGAGTAGGATTTTGCGTCTTAAATTATCTCTCTGATACCATATTATTCTAAGGTTTGTATATTATGGATATTTTGGAGGTTTCGAAATGAAAACAATTGAGATCAGGTTCTTATTTTGGCCGTCTTTTATTGTCGCAATATACATACAGTTAAAATATGAAAGGAGCAAATTGGCACCAATGGGGCATTGGAGTTTAAAACCTTTTGTTCTATATACATGTATACATTTTAACATTCTTTTCCTGGCATAAAAGTACCACAACGAGTAGATGCAGAGAAAAGCTTCAAATCTCATGGAAAACTTCCGTAATTGTAAATAAGAACTATTCACCGTTGTAAAAAAATCTACATACAAGGCGATACTCTGTACGTTGAAACATAAAGAAAACTTTATTATCGTAATAGTTAAAGATAAAGAAATCTGTAAAACATGTAAACATATAATTGAAAACAAGCATTCTGAAAGTATTGCAAAACAATACATAGTCCCCTACCGGCCTCATATTTCAGTCATTGGTAACAATTTGTCAAACAAATGAATACCTAAACTTGATCAGTTTATTATCTACAAGGAACAATAAAAAAGTGTAGAATAGAAAATTGCAATGGATTTTCAAACTTCAAAGGGCCATAACTCCCATAAAAATTTGTGGACCGACAGCAAACTCAAACTTGATCTGTAACTCATCAAGTTAAACTCACATACCAAAAATCAGTTCATTATCGATAAGCGTTTAGAAAAAAAAGTGCGGAAAACTAAAATTTTAGTAAATTTTCAAAGTTCAAAGGGCCAAAACTCCCATAAAAATTTGTGGACCGGCACGAAACTCACACTTGATCTGTAACTCAAAAATCAGTTCATTATCTATAAGCGTTTAGAAAAAAAAGTGCGGAAAGCTGAGGCGTGACAGACAGACGGACAGACGGACAGAACAGACGGACAGACGGACAGAGCGCAAACCTATAGTCCCCTTCGGCTTTCGCCGGTAGGGACTATTAAAGGGATATGTTAATACATGAATACATATAGTATAAGAATCTGTATAAAAATCTAAATACATACAATCATTCAGGTAAATGCATTCTATACGTTATCATTTCTACTATATAGGCTGAACAACGCCTTTTGCAAGGAGGGATCCACCCTCAAACAGATAAAGGGCCGGCCAAACCAGATAATCAACCATTGTTCCAGACTTAGTATATTCTTTGAAAGCCTGTTTGTTGTATTCTTGTCCAGGTTCAAAATCTAGAACCATTCGTGGATTCTGTACAGCCGCGAAGTAACATATCCTTACACAGCCTTCTATATAATGTTGAGCTAATTGTCTATATTCTGTTATATATTTATTATCTTCATTTCCAAATATGTTCTAAAAAATATTCAAAGTACTAACGCAACGTTTAATTGAATATATGACTTAACAGAAAACAGTTTGACTTTTATCACTGCTAATACCGGTATCACTTATTAAGCACAAAAATGTGCAAAATTAATAAGTCGTCTATGTTGTACTTAAAAAAAGATTGTGCTGAGGATGAATAAGTCCTGAAAATATGCATATCAAGCTTAAGTGTCATCAAACACAAATACCCTCTTTCATACCTGGATTTCAATATAAAAAAGACGAAACTTGATGCACGTGTGTTATTGGATAGACCCTTTGGGTTTTAACGCCTGGTTAATTAGCACTACCTAATTACCTTGTGCTGCAGAGAATTGCTATTTTTGTTTTTTTCTAAAACGGAATGGTTTTAATTGACATCTTCTATAATGATGATGTACTTCAAACTGGTATGGTATAATTAGATGGCTGTTTCTACTTTGTAAGTCTAAGTGTTATATTTACTGTGATAAAGATATATAATGACCATTAAAGATGGTCACTTCTGAATTTTTTAACATCGAAGATTAATTTATTTGTTATGCGAACGAAAGATAATTGTCAACTTTATTAGGTGACAAAAAGGTCGGTTTGCTCGTTTCTAAGCTATTTGATGTTTTAAATGAGGCTACAGGTTTTACATAAACTTTAACATAGTGACATTTTATGACTTAAACCCATTTCGCTCTATTGAGAATTCACGTATGTTCACAGTAGTATTTTAAGATGTATACAATATATGAAATGTTGTCAAAAGTAGGAGTCGTCTTGCAATAAAAAATCAATAGAACAACACTGAACAACAAAAGCAGAAAGTTTTTTTTAAGTGCATGATACAATATCAATAACCCACCATTTCTTTTGAAATGCCTGTACCAAGTCAGGATCATTGCAGTCTTTTTCCGGTATGTCTTCCTTGTTTTGTCTAGTCTTATGGACATTTTGAGATTGATAAGTTCGGTAATTTTGTTATCACCTTTATTTACTTTTCGACGTTGCTCTTTTCCGTCTTTTTAAGCCTGTAAGAAGTGAGCCTCTTACTACTGAGGATAGGAAATTTCTCCATATTCCATTTAAGAACAAAGGGATAGATGCTATAAACATTAGCAATATTTTAAATCGTAAGGAAGTTACATCTCAAATTCCTCAATATTTCAAAAATCAGTCAACACCAATTGTTTCCTACCGCTACACTAAAACCATAAGTAGTAAAATTTTCAACCACAAAAAGGCATTGCAGGACCTAAACATTGAAGAATATCTAAAGTCCCCTCCGACATGTGATTGCTATGCTTCTCCCTTTGTCTATGGTCCATCTGGTCATGTCATCACGGGTGATCTTAAGATAATTGAAAATGATTTATTACGTAATGTGGTTTCCCATGGACCTAAATTCAGGGAACCGCAACGTATAAATTGGAATCATAACTTTAAGATCATCATGGACGCTGTGGAGGACTATGCTAGAGCCTGGATAAAGAGGGAAAAGGACCAAGAACCAGAGCTTGAATCACTGTCGGACTGGGTAAGGACTATTCGATCTCTTGTACGAAGCCGAATAGACAAACTTCGCAAATGTGTGAACCCCCGGCCTTCTTCTGTATTTAGAGATCGTGAAGCTCTCAATTGTCTCTCTTCCTTACATGACAGGTATGTTGTCACGCCAGCAGACAAGGCTTCCAATAATATAGTTTTTGTATGTAAAGCACATTATTATAATTGTCTAATAAAAGAACTAGGCATTGATGGTAATACTTCCGCTAGTGCTACATACACACGGACTACATTTAACAAAGATGAAATCATAGCCAACCATAGCTCTTTTATGTCCTCTTTCAATATTCCAATGAAAGAGGAACATAAAGAGTTACCATATTTGTACTGGATACCTAAACTTCACAAAAATCCGTACAAAGAAAGGTATATAGCTGGATCTTCATCATGTTCAACTACAGAGCTGTCCGTTCATTTAACTAAAATCTTGTCTGCTGTCAAAGAAGGTCAACAAGCATACTGCGACACTATTTATAATCGTAGTGGAATTAACCATATGTGGATTTTGAAAAACTCAAAAGATTTGTTAGATCATTTTAAATCTAGATCATTTTCTGAGGTTCACTCTTTGAAAACGTTCGATTTTTCAACTTTATACACTACCTTGCCACACGAAAAACTAAAATGTCGCCTGAAAAAACTTCTCGAAAAAGCCTTTTCAAACTCAAGAAATTTTGTTGTTTGGGTTATAATTCTACATTCTTTTCCAAAACATCTTTCAAAGATAAAATTTGTTACACACTGGAACAAGTTTGCAGTATGCTTGATTTCCTCATTGACAACATATTTGTCACCTTCGGAGGAGAGATTTTTCAACAACAAATCGGCATTCCAATGGGCACAAACTGTGCTCCTCTCCTCGCCGATTTGTTTTTATACTCTTACGAGACTGAATTTCTTCAGGGACTCGTAAAGAACAAGAAGATGAAAGAGACAAGGTCATTTAATCATACATTCCGATATATTGATGATGTCCTTTCTGTCAATAACACTTCATTTGGTAATTGGATTCCTTCAATATATCCTCCGGAATTGGAGATTAAAGAAACCACCGAATCTAATTGCTTCACGTCTTTCTTGGATTTGCACCTCGAATTTGACCCAGGTGGTCATCTCAGTACAAAAATTTACGATAAACGAGACGATTTTAATTTTCAAATTATTAATTTTCCTAATCTACAGAGCAATACACCTACTTCTCCTGCATACGGTGTTTATATTTCTCAACTTATTCGATATGCCAGAGCTTGCACACATTTCACAGATTTTTTGATCAGACACCGGTTTCTTCGTGACCGACTTTTGAAGCAGGGCTATAAGAAAATACGTCTCATACGATCACTAAAAAAATTCTTTCTTCGTTATCAGCCACTAGTAGAAAAGTTCAAAATTGAGTTTAAAGATATGATAGTTAATTGTTTTAATTAGTGTTTGACTGGTCTGCTGTACTGAGATGATCACCTCAATATCCCTATTGTGTCTCACAACAATGTTGTGTTCTATGGTCATTACCGGATCCTAAGATCGCAATGGAAGAGGGAGGTTTGGCGCCATAAAACCTGGTTTAACCCACCATTTCGTTTGAAATGCCTGTACCAAGTCAGGACCATTGCGATCCACCAGTTCTCCGGTATGACTGATTCGTTTTTGTCATTTTCTCTGGACTATGAGATTGATCATTCAAGTTCGGTAGTTTTGTTATTACCTTTATTTTAAAACAAAATATATACTTTTATTAACTATGTGCCTAATGGCTTGTTACAACTATACCTTATCACCCAAGCTTCAATAAGGTAACACTATCAATTCCTTAAAAGGTTTACCTGTGTTAATAAGGGGATTCGAGCTGCTGCAGTTTCTTTCAATGTTTCTAACATTCTTGTCCTTCCTTCTTCATTTGTTGGCTGCAGAATACAACGATATACATACCATGACAAAGATAATAAAAAGAAAGGAATGGTAAATATTAAGTATGGAAAATATATATTAGTAATCTATCACTAAGCTTTATAGTCCTGTTTTAATCCATTGATGTTTTTGCTAAAATATCGATCTCTAAAACAGTTTATTTCCTCCGTCTCTGTGTAACTACCTTTCTCTAATTTTCATCCGATTTATCAACCTCTCAACCAGATGTGAAAAAATACTAGAGAGAAATTTGTTCTCAGCGTAATTGCACGTGCAATTGATGAGCGACCTTTTGCAATTCTTACCTGTAAACATTAGAGAAAAACCTTCTACAACTAAATTCTCGATGATTATGGAATTTCTAACATCTCGAGAAATAAATTTGATATTTTAATCGCTCGGCAAGCCTCGCCATTAAAATAATCAAATTTATTTCTCTCGATGTTAATAGAAATTCCATTATCAACCCGATCGCGTTGTAGAAGCTATATTTCTTATGTTATAGTTTATTTATATTTGTACATTTTGGTTGTATAAAAATAAACCGTTTGGAAATCTGGTTGAACAGTCTCAAGATCATGATGGACACGAGCTCTATTATATGGCACATGGTAAACTTAATTTTAACCCTAAAGTTTTGGTCCAAGTGGTTTTTGAACTAAGATTCAAGAAAAAGAATTCACTATAGGTCTTTTATGAATTTGTAAAAAAATGCTCATTTTAGAAATTTCTTTAGTAAAACGCTGAAATATAAAACCGTACATACACCAAACTTTTGACATATCTGTTAATTCTTTTGTCAGTCTGGTAAAATCCCATACACGGCACTCTAGGATTTGGATGTTAAATAAGGTTCAATGTTGTTGGATATTTGATATTTGTGAATGTCTTTATACTCACTTTAGTTTCAGCCTCCTGCTTCTGGACATCACTCATACAAATTCGATTGACCTCCTATAAAGATGTGAAGAATATATACTTCAGTAGATTTTTTAAGATTAAGTTTCACATTCTAAATATTTTAGTATTAAATGAAACTTTATTTTTCTAATAAATATACCATTTACAGTTCCAAGGGTTGATGTTTGAATTTTTATTATTATAGTAGTTTTGTTTTTCACATATTATTTTTTATAATGACAGCAGTTTTTCGTTTTCACAATTTTGAGTGTATTCATAAGTTAGAGACATTGTTGAAAAACATGAAATGATTCACACACCTTCAGGATTTGCACCAGAACATCAACGGATTCTCTCTCTGGCATTTTCCTTTTCCCAGTTAGTTCAGAAAAAGCATCAGTCCATTCATTTTCATATAGTTCACTGAACTGTTCCCCGAGTTTCATAGGTCTGTTGGGATCATTCAGGTTGGTGATGGCTGGGTTGTTGTCAGCAAGTTTATTTCCCATTAACTTACTAAGCCTAAATATATATATCTATATATGCATAAAATGTATATAATAGGATTTAAAATAATGTATTTTATAATCCGTTATCGAAGGGGACACGCCACCCCCTTTTTATTTGATGTTCTTCGCTTACGTCATATCCGCTGACGTCATCAACGTCCTTTCTGAAAAAGACGAAGAACAAACAGGTCAGGTTTTCAGCGTCAACCAAATATTATCGTTAAAAATTGTCTTTATGTTTTAGCAATCGGTTAATTTAGATATCATAATTGACATCTTCTATTGTCGTTGTGTCATTCGGGTAATATTTAATTCATTGAAAGGCTATCGATGATATTTCAAATTGAAAATTTTTGTTCAATTTCAAGCAGCGGTTCCCTTACCGTCACAGCTTTTGATGTCCGATTCTTAAATATTTTTTTTTAAAATGCTAGCTAGCCAATAGTCACTATGTTTTATTCAGGGCTTTATTTTGACTATTAAATTAAGTTTTATTCTTACTCCTTTCTTTAATATGGAGTCACGTGGCACGGAGCATTCTCCGTTTTCTTTCAGTTCTATATACTCAAACGGCATATTTTGACATCGATGTTAGGCCAATTATTTTTTTTTTTGGGGGGGGGGGGGAGGGGGTGTTTAAATTAATCAAGATTTGTGTACAAATTTACTGTTGACAGTAACCATCTTAAACTATTTTGATTCATTTGAACGTACATGTTATATGATACATTTAAATAAACGATATTTCTTGGTCATTATTATTTTTTTTTTCTTCAACATTGACACCTTTTAGTATATTTTTAGACAATGTCGAACATTTTACGTCGTTCAACCAGAAAACGCAAGGCAAAAGCCTTTGAAGACACCAATGAGCCGGTCGTAACAGTTCCGGAGTCTACAGCACAGAGTGACCAGACGACACAGAGTAACCGGACGGTCATGCTACCAGAAACATCAGTCTTGCCTAAGGTTTCGGGGCCAAGCTCATTAGCCACTTTGAGTACTTCTACAGCACCTGCTAATTCAGGTACTAGTATGGGCCATGTTCCCATGTTAGTTTCAAAAGCGTCAGATTATTTGGGACAAAATGTCTCACAAAGTCTAAAACAAAAAATTTTGGCAGGAGAATACATTGACTTAGCATTGCTATTGGTAAATTCAATGGCTAACACTAATGAAATAAAAAAGTTGGAATTAGTTAAAGGTGAATTAGTTATTCAACCTAAAGTATCTCAGCCAAAAATCACTACGATTGAAGAATGGACGGATGCTTTTATTATATTTATCAGCATTTTTGGGTCTGGGCATCCTGAAAAAATGAACGAACTCTTAAAATACATGCATTTAATAAGGCTTGGTGCTAAAAGGTCTCCTAGTGGTTGGAAATTGTATGACGAGCAGTTCCGACTTAGGGCAGCCTATAACCCGTTAGTATTTTGGGCAGATATAGATTATGAATTATGGCTTATTTACATGAACGAGCACAAAAACAGTAATAGTTTACAATCTGCAGAGCAACGCACAAACAAATGCTATGCTTACAACTACAATGGCACATGTTTTAAAGCTAATTGTCCGTTTAGGCATTGCTGTATAAAATGCAATTATGCACATCCATTTTTATTTTGTTATCGTAATGAAAACAGATCTGTGTCTACACAAAGGCCTAGGTTCACAAAACCATCCGTACCTGTTATAAATAGGCACCAAAGGGGCGTTCAACAGACTCAAAGACCTCCTTATGGGGTCCAAAGAGGTTTTTTGCCACGTAATATGTAGATATATAGAGAACTTCTGTTTCATTCCTTATAGTTAAGCAAACTTTCATGTTCTTCATTGTTTTTGGTTTTTATGTTTGTTTTTATTAATTGTTCATTTGCAGGTATCCGTAATTCGGTCTGTCCATCACGAATATGGGCGCTAGGAACTACCCCGATAAGGTTGGAAATCCTACTCGACCTTATTAAAGATTATGATAAACCCCTCGATAAACAACTTTTGATTTCGGGATTTAAAGAAGGATTTCGCCTTCAATATACAGGACCTAGATTGTCAATTGGTTCTAATAACTTAGTTTCGGCAGAAACAAACAGAGTTGAAACTTTAGCTAAATTACAATAAGAAGTCGAATTGGGTCGCATGATAGGCCCATTGGTTAAAAAACCTATTTCTAACTTAAGGGTCTCCCCTATCGGGTTAGTGGAGAAGTCTGATAAGACTTGGCGGTTAATTACCCATTTATCCTACCCCACTGATCAAGGTGTTAATAGTTTTATAGAGGAGAGATTTTTTTCTGTCCATTATTCCTCTTTTGATAATGTGATCGATATGGTGTCAGCACTGGGAAAGGGTGCTCAGTTAGGAAAAATTGACATAAAAAATGCGTTTAGACTTCTTATAGTAAATCCGGCCGATTTTGATCTTCTAGGTATTAAGTTTGACGGAAAGTATTATGTAGATAAGTGTCTCCCAATGGGTTGCTCAATATCGTGTTCGCTGTTTGAGAAATTTGCTACGTTTTTACAGTGGGTTGTTATTCAAAAGTCGGGTTTATCTACACTTGATCATTATCTAGATGATTTCTTTTTTGCTGGTGCCCCCGAATCTGGCGATTGTAAAGCTTTAATGGAATGTTTTGATTCAGTATGCAAAACTCTGGGTGTTCCACTGGCAGATCACAAGACAGAAGGCCCCACTACAATATTGTTATATCTTGGGTTGTTGATTGATTCGATTGAGATGAAAGTTAAAATTCCTATTGAAAAACTACGAAAATTGAGAACTGAATTGTCATTTATTCTGTCACATAAGAAAATTAAATTGCGAAAATTGGAATCAATCGTTGGTTTGATGGCCTTTTGTTCTCGTGCCATTCCATCAGGGAGGGCCTTTCTGAGAAGATTTTATGATCTTATTGCTGCATTCAAACATAGACGCCCTTACTATTATGTTAATATTTCTAAAGAGACTAAGGAAGACGCTACTGTGTGGCTTGATTTTCTTGATAATTTCAATGGTGAATGCTATATTTCTGAAAGATTTTGGTTAGCAAATGAGACCCTTCAACTTTTTACAGACAGTACAGGGAATCCAGACTTAGGTTGTGGGGCATTTTATGACGGAAATTGGACTCAGTTTAGATGGCCAAGTTCATGGTCAGAGCTGCAGTTTTTGAAAGACATGTCGTTTTTGGAGTTTGTCCCAGTCTTATTGGCCTTTTTAACTTGGGGAGAGAAGTTCAGAAATAAGAAGATAATGTTCAATATAGATAATAAATCTCTTGTGTCAATCGTTAATAGAAGGACCTCGAGGTCAAAAGTTGTAATGTCTTTAATGAGACCCTTTGTCCTTGTAACAATGCGTTACAACGTTCAGTTTAAAGCGAATTTTATTGAGGGTTGTAAAAATAACATAGCTGACGCTTTGTCTCGCTTTCAGGTCGACCGCTTTCGGCATTTGGCACCAGAGGCTTGCTTACAAGCAGACCCAATTCCTGTGGAGTTTCTTAGCATAATTTCCAAAGTGAAGTAGACTTTTTGTTGTCCAACTCAGTTGCATCGAACACGTGGAAGGTTTATGATCAGGGTTTAAGAGCATTTGATAAATTTAGAATGAGTTTCAATAGAAATGAGCAGTGGCCAATTCCTTTAAGTGATATAGTGGATTTCATTGCATATATGTATAGAAATAAGTTAACACATTCTACTATAAACTGTTATATATCTGGGCTAAGTTATCATAGCAAGTTAAGGAATTTTCATGATAGTACTAATGCCTTTGTAGTACAAAAAATGTTGGAGGGGGTTAAAAGGGTCGGTTTCAAGGGTAAAGATGCTAGGCTACCTATAGACCGGGGCCTTTTGAAAAGATTGTTATCTGTTTTGAGTGTGGTAACCAAATCTACTTACGAAACTCTTATGTTTAACGCAGCATTTTCTTTGTGTTTCCATGGAATGTTTAGAGTTTGTGAATTAGCGGCGACCGACAAATTTTCATGCAATCATGCTGTTGGTTTTAAAGATATTCGATTTTCCGAAGACGGCGTTGAGGTTTTTCTTCGAACATCTAAAACTGATCAATTTGGATGTGGGGTAAAAGTTTTTATTTTCTGTCAGGAGGATCAACTTATATGCCCAGTTAAAGCTTTGCTCAAATTTGTTGAAATTCGTTCGAAAAAAGAGGGTATGTTATTTTGTCATTTTGATGGCAGTCCATTAACTAAGTATCAGTTTTCAGCTTTGCTAAAAAAGTCTCTCTCAGCATTGGATGTATCTAAAGCTAAAATCACTGCCCATTCGTTTCGCATAGGAATGGCAACCCAATGTGCTCTAGATGGATATTCAGATGATCAAATAAAATATTTAGGCCGTTGGAAATCAGGGGTATATTCACGCTATATTCGTATTGCAAAGTAACCAAAGTGAATGTTTGTTGGGTAGTTTTTTTTTCTTATTTTGTTATATGGCTGCGCTTCCTTTATACTTAAGCATTTAGCCGCTGATTTCCAGGGCTAACTGCAATTCATATAAGTTTTATAATAGATAATATTTGCCATATTACGAAATCGGTGACCCCTTTCATTATAGGATTTTTAAGCATGTGAGTTTTTTAGTATATTGCAATCAAAGAATGTGTTAATTTTTTATCTTAATTCTCAGGTCTACCCTCATTGGTGTGGATAGTTGGGTCTTCAATTATAAAGAACGCATTTGTAGAAGCTCGGACAAGACCAGGGGGAGTCAACTTAAATCTTAATCGGCTGAATGTTAGAGTTTGGTGGCAAGGCAAAGGCGGCCTGACTGTTAGAAAGTCAAAAGAGTTCATTAGGACTTTAGTTCAGGTTGAGAATCCACCCGATTTTAAAGTAATTCATATTGGTGGCAACGATGTTGGAAATGTTGGTCTTGGGTGTTTGGTTCGGCTAATTAAAAACTTCATGTCATGGCTCTCCCAGCAGATGCCCCAGTCCACACTTGTATTTTCCCAAATTTTACCAAGACTAATTTGGTCGGATGAACTTGAAAATTGTAGACAACGTATTAACAGTTCTATTGGTGGTCATATGATTTCTAGAGGTGGATGTTATATCAAGTACCCCGATATTAAACCTTCAAAAGAATTCATATCTGATGACGGGGTGCATTTGACTGTACTAGGAAACAATCTGTTTCTTAATACGATTCAAGGGGCCCTCGAAGATTTTATTGGGAAAAAATGTGGTGGTCTAACTTACCCCGATACATATTAACCTGATCAATGAAGTTATAAAGGTTACCCTTTACAAAGATTCAAGAGAAGTCAGTTGATATATATATATGTATAAAGTTGTAGTCATTCGTTATATATATATTTTTTTTTAATTCGTATATAAAAAAATTTTTAAGTTGTCACAGCTTGCGCAGCTCCACCGCCCTTTGTGTGGCGGTTGTCAGGGATATGATTATCATGTGATATTCATATCCCTGACACTTGGCCATTTCCGCTGCGCTTCCTTTATACTTTAGCATTTAGCCGCTGAATTCCAGGGCTTATTGCAATTCATATAAGTTTTATAATAGATATATATAGACTTTATGGTTTGCCATATTACGAAATCGGCGACCATACCATATTTGAATTAATATAGATATTCTACTTTAGTAAAAATATTGAGGCAATAGCCGCTGAATTCCAGGGCTAATTGCAATTCATATTAGATTTATATATAGATTTATAGATATATTTAGACTTTATGGTTTGCCATATCACGAAATCGGCGACCATACCATATTTTAAGGAATATTGATATTTTACTTTGCATTAGCCGCTGACTTCCAGGGCTATTTGCTTCAAACACTTTAAAGAAATCAAAAGTCAATTTATATTGTTTTATAATGCCTTTTTTAAAATTATAATAAAGCTGTGACAACTTTTGCCAAACCCATTTGTATTTCTATTGGTGGCCCTCTGAGATAACACCCAGTTAGTAAAAGTTCTTGCTGGACATATTTATATTTAAAGCTTATAAGATGCAAAATGTACTATGAATAACATCACTTTTTTTCACTTGAATAAAAAAAAAACGTCGTACCGAGGGACGAGCAAAACAGTTTTTTTTTGTTTCTTCACACATTTTAAAAAGTCTTTTATCATGCTTTTATGTATCCAAAAGTAATACAACTATATAACTATATTTTTATCTGGCATAGGCTCTTATGAACACCGCTTATCAGAGAGTTATTATTGTTTTAATTATGTTGTAATTTACTGGTAGTAAATGTTCTATGGCCATCACTTTCTTGCAAAGATAGAAAAAAAATTGGCACAAAACGATAGTGTGAAATTAAAACTTAAAAAGCTTTACATTATCCGTTGAAATTTCAAATTGTCTAAACCCTAAGATTCTTCCTACCCCAGACATAGGTTGATCATCTTAGAAATAATTTGGTTCCCTAGTTTGGTATTTTTGGTTTAAAGCCCCAGTCACACTGTCACGTATCGGCTTCCCCGTTTTACTACGTTTTAAAACGTCACGTTTTAATGTAATTTATTGTCAAAGTTTTTGGTCTTCACGTTTAAATAGGTATATGCTACGTTTTACAAGGTTTCCTCACGTTTTACTACGTTTTAGTAGGTATGGCAAGGTTTAACATCAGCCGTTTCATTAGGTTTACTACGTTTAGCTACGTGTGTGGTACGTTTCGTGAGGTATTACTAGGCTTTGTCACGTTTTACAAAGTATATGTTACGTTTTATTACGTATTGATGCGGTATTGCTAGGTATGTACTACGTTTTACTACGTTTTACCACGTGCCACTACGCTGTGCAAAATTATCCGCGAAAACGCATAGTTTTCTCAAAATAAAAGAAATATATATTCACCAGGAAGAGGTAGTGAATGCTTTGTGGAGAAAAGTAAGGTGTGATTTCAATCATATTTTAGTACGTTTATATTATATCTTCGCTCCAAAGACGGTATAGTATATTACCATTGTTTGTCCGTTCGTCTGTGTGAAATACATTTTTTTCTCAGTTTTCCAACTGCTTTTAAAATATAATAGACATGAAATTTTGCATTTACTGTAGTGCCAAATGGTGCATGATAATTTTAGGTTCCTATCTAGCTTTTACACATGTTGAAAAATTCCTATCACAGTTGTCTAACTATAGGTCGTAGAGGTTTAATCTTATCATATGGTATAATAGGGTGTATATTTTATACTCCTAGGTCATCTACTTTCTGTTAGCCGAAATACTAAAGTTTTGAACAGAAGCGGGATATCACTAGTGTGCATTAGCTTACAAAATACTTGTTACAAATTGTTTATATTACACAGCTTTAAGACTTTCACGCAAAGTACTATTTCAGTCTTTTCCTCGTTCCCTTTAAATAAGAGAAAAGAATCACCTTGTAATTTTATCCCAGTCATTTAATTCCAAAATAATTGGTTACAGAAAACTTGACAAATCGCTGCGATGAGTACAGGTGCAGAGATAGGCCAACTGGTAGTGCCTCTCTGAGCCATGTGTCTTTCTTCTTAACCTTGGCGTCATTCTAACTACATTCTTCTGGAACATAACTGGGTCAACTCGCAAACAGTTTCTAAAGGAAACAATATATCCTCACGTCCCAGTTCCTCTAAAATTGTTCGCACAGTCAACTAGGATATCCTACTTTTCCAATGTCTCACCCAAAATAAATGCGTTTTTCTTATCCTCTGGTAACGGTTTTGGTTGTATTGAAACAACAACAGTCTTATCTTGCAGAATACGCGTATGCTCAATCAGCAACATCCCGTAATTTACCAATTTCATAGTACTTTATTTCTTTTAGTGTGATCTAAATGAAGATTTTTTACAAAAGAAGGGTGAAAAAATAGGCGAAATGAAAGAGTTAGCGTATTAAAACGTGATTATACCTACTAAAAACGTGATAAAACGTGAAAAAACCTAGCGAAACGTAACATTAAACGTAAAAAACGTACAAAAACCTGACTGACTGATGGGTATTTATAGTCGCGACTAGGGGAAAGCCCCTCTGCGTCGACTTTAATACCTAAACAGGTATAGACTCGCTATGTGCCATGGGTCGTCCAGCCCATGACACACCATCGCCAGTGTTAGCTGTTCCAGGTACATACGCCCTGGAGACAGGGTCCGTCTTCCACCACGAGGAGGTACTGGTCGGAATTCTGGAAGACGTACAAAAACCTAATAAAACCTCGCGAAACGTATTAAGGTTAGTGAGGACACCTGTCATGTGACCAAAAACAGCTAAAAATGCAAAAAACAAGTGCAGACGTCACAAATACCTTGAAACTTGTGTTAAAAAGTTTAATTTAATAAAACTTAATCAAAATAAATTAATTTTAATACAAATAAAACAACCATTCCTTCATAAATAATTCTTTCAAATAAAACAAGGGAGATAATCCACTTGAAAAATGACCAAATAATTACAAAGATTTGTGTAGTAGAGAGAAAAGTAAGCTGGTGACCCCCAGTTTTTATTGTTTTATTTCAAAATATATTGTATTTCATTGATTTTTATCAAATAAAAATAAAATTTAAATTCGTGGATTTTTTCTGCCCCAATATTTTATGCTTATTATTTGGCCTTTCCTATATATTCTATAGTAGACAACTTTGAGCCTAAATATTGGAAAAACAAGCCTGGAAAGGGGGTCCAATATTTTTACACAAGATAAAGTATTCACCTAATACTTATATATCAAATTATTGGACATTCTAAATTCGGAATTATTTTTGGGGTCAGGTGTCCTCACTTACCTTAAATACCTAGGAAAACGTAGTAAAACCTGGTGGTGGGCATTCCGCTACGTTTTGCTAGGTTTTCGATACGCTTTAACTAGGTTTTAACACGTTTTAACGAAGTTTAAACACGTTCTACTACGTATCTGCTACGTTTATTTTTTAAGTCGCGTTTCGCCACGTTTGTGTCGTGCAAACGATACAAACGGGACACCCCAGATTTGCGTCCAGGTATCTCTACGAATGTACCCGGTTTCAACTACGTGTCGGTACGTTTCGTTACGATTATAGCCGTTTCACTACGTTTTAGAAACGTAGTAAAACGGGATGTCGAAACGTGACAGTGTGACTGGGGCTTTACTGTTTTATGCTCTTCATAATCATATAGTGTTTGGCTTTTTCAATATTTTTGGTAGAGCGCCTCTGATGAATCTTGAATAGACGAAACGCGCGTCAGGCGTAGCAAAATTTATTGTCTGGAACTTTGTTGTCCTCAAGATGAAAAGACAGTCAACAACATATTGGAGAGAATGAAGAACGTGATGGTCTTGACTTAAAACAAGGATTTTTAAATAAATGGTGGGTAAAACCAGGTTTTATGACGTTAAATCCCCTTTCCATTCGGCATTGCAATCCGACACAAATATCGACCAAGTCGTGAGAAACAACAGCGAAAGAGGTTATCAGCTCAGTACAACCGACAGCCAAAAACTAATAAAACAAAAAGAAATTTATCCTCCATTTTGTATCCAATATATGACAAAAATTAACTTGCAAAAACAAATTTCAAAACCGAGACTGAACTCAGGTACCCCAAAAGAGCACCTGATAGTCACTAAATGACTTTGCTCAATAAAGCTTATAAATTATTTTCAAATTCCTTAGTTGTCTACATACCACAAAAACTGCAAACAGTTATCAATAAAGTTGTCACGACTATTGTACTAGTAGGGGATCAAGAATTAAAAAAAAGAATATTCAAGGTTCTCATACATATTTTTTAAAAATAAATGATGGTGTTTCATTACAATGCAATATAATTGTCAGGTTCAAAACTATGAAAATTATTATAGCATGCTACAAATTTTCTATTGATAACAAACTTCAAAAAGGACAAAAAGTAATATAAATTTTTTACCTTGTAAGCGCCTCAGATTTTTCTTTCTGTAATTCATGAATTTGTTTTTGAAATTCTTGCAATCTGCAAATCATTTTAATATGTTATAGACACTATCATTGTAGATTAAAAACTTATTTTGTTCTGTAATGTTTTACAGGTTTTACCTCCAAGAAATATACTTTTGGGTTTTAAAGGTAGAACGATGTAAAAATTGTTGTGTAAGTACGACTACATTGTTGAATTAATTTTGTACCTTTTGTTAAGTAAAGATAAAAAACAAGAACAAGACAAAATAACGCAAAACACACTCGAGGCAACACAAGGAGACGAAATACGGTAAAGATGCACTAGAGACAACTAAAACAAGGTCATCACACACTAGAGAAAGGAAGATCGAATTGGTCCTGGCTTTGTTAAGGCATTTCAAAAGAAGAACTGGTTAAACCAGGTTTTACGATGCCAAGCCTCCCTCTTATTTTAGTTGTGCTTTATCACGAGCATTGTTAGACTATTATTTTGGTGTGTTAAGTTAATATACTGGGTTCCTCATCAGTTTGCTTGGATGTTTAGTGTTTGTAATGAACCAATATCTTACCTGTTGTCAAGTTGTCGTTTTTCATTACTCAGCTGAGCGTTGAATAGTTCGGACCTGTTCAAACTGAAAATGAAAAAAAACCGTAAACATCAAATTTGCTAATTTTTTTTATCAAATTTAACTGTGATTTCAGCAAAGAGTTGTTTTTGGATGCCCCATTGGTACCTCTGCTTCTCTCATTGTTTACATTCTAAGATCTTGTATTTAGTCAGGAACTGCTCACTCTTCTGGAGCGCAAGGATCCATTCTCGTTTCGACTTTATATTAATGCTCATTAGTATGTGTTGATTCTTTTATTCAGTTTGTACAACAGCCACGTCATATTACTTGAACTATTAAAGTGTTAAAAAGGACATACAGATTTCTAATAAGGACGTCACCCAAGTATTCAGTGTCGCTTGTGCATTTTCCCTTTCTATTATTTGTTTCGTTCAAATTTACAATTCAATAAGAACAACATATCTTTTTATAAATAAACTACGGGTTCATTAGTACCTTAAAATGGGTAAATTTTATTTTCTGCACTTGAGGAACTGCGTATAAACTTCAAAATAAAGGGTGTAAGTACATCGATATTATATCTCCTTCAAAGAAAGTCGTGTTTTAAATTATTTTTCCACCACTCGATAATTATGTTTTACATAAACAAGCTCGCCAAGACTCTCATGTTAAAAAAACTATCTTGAGGCGTTTAAATTATTTAATTCACTGCTGACTTAAGGAGAACCTGAACAAACGTTGCACGGTCAGACACGACAATCTTTCAAATACTAAACCTTTTCTTTAAATCCAAATTTTCTTCATCCTTTTGCTTAAGTTGGTCTTCTAATTGTTGCGTTCTAAAACAAAACGACAAAGAATGGTTTAATGTCAATTAATAGGTCATATCTATAACTTGTTATAAAGATTCTGAGAGTAGCATATGTTATAAACACATTTTTATGTTGTATATGAAACTATCATATTTGTCAAAAAATAGGGCATCTAATGGACAGAAAGGACGGACGAACGGACAAACAGACACCGAAAGAAACTGAGGGTATAACATAATACCCAGCCACTTTGTGTGGCGGGGTATAAAAAGTATAACAAAGGCCAGGCAAACAAGTGTTACAACAAATAATTTCTACATGGTACACTATTTGTTACTTTTGCCAAAGCATGTATGTAAGTATTAAAATCATTTTCTTATTCTATATAGTTTTTGCTAGTATAGTTTTAATTGCTCTGTTCTGTCAAATTACTGTTACTTTACAGAAATAATTATTACTACACCCTCCCAAATACGACGAAGTAAAAGTTACTAAGTAACCATATCGTTAAAAAAGGAAAAGAGTTTAAATTGAAATTTATTTTACTACATTTTTCAAAAAAAAACAACAAAAAACATCCAAGACTTGGAACGAAGCATGATGTATTTTCGTACTTTTTTATTTGTCCTCTTTTCTATGTCATTTGAGATAGAACATCCATGTATTTACCTCGCAAAATAAAATCTTAAAGAAAAGTTGTTGCTTATTTTTCTTTAATTATTCTTACAAAGATAAGTGAAATAATACATACCTTTGCTCGAGATATTTATTTTTGGATATTACTTGCTGAATATTCGAGGATCGATCTTCATCTCTGTATAAAAAGCATAAAATAATAACAATTAATATATCATATACATGTATGTTACAGGGCAAATTGGCGAGCCGGAATCCACCTAGGGCACTGGATTTAAACCAGTGCATTGAGAAATCCTGATTTGCTCAAGGAGGATTCTGGGCCCCACTGACTGAACATTGAAAAGTTATATTTTGACATAAATAAAATTGTTTAATTTTTTTTCGAAAGTATATTGTCGATGTATAGAAGGTGCGCTGCGTAAAAACGATTGAGAAGTACACCCGCTATAATTGATTAGTGCTTTAATGATGACTTGTGGGTTAGTCAGACGAAAAAAATATCCGGAATAGGCAATTTACACCCAAAAGGTAAGAAACAATACTTTTAGCAATGGTTTTTTTTAATGAAAACTTTTATACAAACATTTTTATTATTGTTGACGCTAATTTTATCTTTCAAAATACAAATGAAATACTTATACACACAGTATTCCGAAAAACACAATTCCAGAACAGTATCAAAATTCAAAACCGATTTTTTTATCCTAAAGATATTTCTTCTAAATATCAATGTATTCTATAATAAGAATTTGTTATATCGTGTTTGTTAATGGTAGAACACAGCGTCGGTGCACAAGTTGTGAAGTACATATGCAATAGATTTTTAGTACATCCGCAATAGTTGAATAATACACTTTCAAATGACAGGCGATAGTTGAGATGTGCAAATGCGATAGTTGAGAAGTACAATTGCTGTAGTTGAGAGGTACAATTGCTATAGTTGAGAAGTACAATGACGATTTAACACATAGAAAGTAAATAAAAATAAAATTATAGCTGCTACTGTATGTATATATAGGTGTGGTTGTGTGTGTGTGTGTGTGTGTGTGTGTGTGAGGGTGTGTGGGTGTGTGTGTGTGTGTGTGTGTGTGTGTGTGTGTGTGTGTGGGTGTGTGTGTGGGTGTGTGTGTGTGTGTGTGTGTGTGTGTGTGTGTGTGTGTGTGTGTGTGTGTGTGAGGGTGTGTGCGTGTGCAATATCAATAGGCAGCAATATGCAAATGCAATTTAATATATTTTCAGAATGAAATGGAAAACAACTTCAAGTGTGGTTGCTGTAAGAAGCATAGGTGTACCAAAGGGGTAATCAGTATCATCAAACCGTAAAGACAAAGACAAAACCGGCAGACAAAAAATCATCACAACAAAACAAACCACATAGCAACATAAAACACACACAAAACAACAAAACCGCATTCAGCAACGCGAACTCAAATCGAAACGAGAGTGAACTCAGGTGCTCCGGAAGAGTAAGCAGTTCCTGCTTGCTATTGCACACCGGTCACGTTGCCAAAGATCGATTAAGTGTTGGTCAAATCCGGAAAGGATGACAATACAAAACTCTATGCCAAACCAACATCTGTGCTCATCTGAGAGATAGAAATCCCGTATTTGTATACAAGCACATGATGTCGTCCGTAAAATTTCTTGAGTGATGACAACAACCTGGGAGCAACGTACCCCTGTGTTAACAATTTGCTTTTCAGCCGTGTATCTCTATCAAGGAAGTTGTTGTACTCCCCACATGCTCTGGAATAACGAATCAATTGTGATACGTAAACTCCATATGCTGGAGCGGACGGAATGTTGCTGCACAGAAAGGGAAAGTTAACTATTGGAAAGTTGAAGTCATCACGTTTGTCATAGAGCTTTGTACAAAGCCTTCCGGCTTCCTTGTGTGTCAATTTCGAGAAATAGATCTAAATATGAAGCGGACCTTCTAGAATCGGTAGTATCCTTTATCTCAAGTTCCTTCGGATATATGAGATGTAAATAGTCACCAAATCGAGGATTGTTTAGTGAAAGGACATCATCAATATAACGAAATGTGAGATTGAAGAATAAGGCAAGTTTGCGGTCATTTTTGTCTAGAAGTGATTGTAAGAAGTCTGCTTCATATGAATGAAGAAACAAATCGGCAAGCAATGGTACACAATTTGTGCCCATTGGGATACCTATTGTTTGCTGAAAAACACGTCCACCAAACTGTACACATATGATGTCGATTAGAAAGTTGAGCATTTCTATTATTTGAACTTCTGTAAATTTGTTTTTCTTGCTAGACTCTTGGATGACAAAGTAAGTTTTTATAACCGACTACCAAATACTTGTACCTGCGTTTTCCGTTCTTTTTGATAAAGCTACGTTCAATCAGCTGTGCCAAACGAGATTTTAATTGTAAATGTGGAATTGAAGTATATAATGTAGAGAAATCAAACGTTTTAATGCTATTTCATGATGAAAATGACTTAGAATGGAGATTTTCCATTAGTTCTTTAGAATTTTTGAGAATCCACATTTGATTGACGCAATTTCTAGAGTAACAACAATCGAAATACTTTTGAAGGCTTATCAGCAGGTACGACAATATATTTGTCATGTAAGGTGGACAATATCTTCGCAACATCAGGGTTGTTGAAAATAGATGTTGCCTTGGTGCTCATCGAGCCTTTCAAAGAATCATTTGATTCGTTTATTATTTAACTGTTTTTTGGTTTGTCTAAATTCCATGATTGTAATTTAAATGTTGATTATTTCTTAGATTTTTGAAAGAAAAACAATCACAATGGAAAAGCAGATAAATTTCATTTCCCATTGAAGCTTTTATATAAGCCCCGGATTTGACTTGTTTTACCAACCATTCTCGTATTTGCCACAGGCGCCTGGGTCAAGGATTTTGTTTTAATTGTTATTAATGTGCATATAAACAATTTTTACATCCCTCTCTATTTAAGAATTAAATGTTTGTATTTTGATGTTTCATTGGCATTTTAAATGAAGCGACCGGTCAACGGTTTTACATTTGGACATTTGGCTTCGTAATGCCCCGTCAAAATACAAACATCTAATTCTTATAATTACATTTTTATGTTTTGTATCGTTTTTGTTTTACTTTGTTTGTTCCCTTTTGCGGTTGTTTTTATTTGCGCATTAATATATATTTGTGAGCCCGTGACCCAATTCCGGTCATGTGACACAAGAGTTATGAAACTCAGTTAAATCGACCAATTAGCCAATAGAATTAACGTATTTTGATTATATGCATGGTAAATGTAATTATAGGGAAAAATTGATTGCATATACTAGAGGGATATACAAATTGTTTATATGAACAATATCAATTTAAAAACACAATCCTGGACCCAAGCCCTGTGGTATTTGCTTAGAAATCGGAAACATGATCAGCTGAGGTTACTAAATAAACAATATTAATTTTTACAATTATAAAAAATCATATTTTCTTATGTTCCGTGAGTTACAGATTGTAACAGTTCGTATCTTTATGTTCCTTTTACAACTCTCATTTCTACATTGAACTTTTGGATGTACTGACAAACTGTAGCTTATGTACTATTCAACTTGTGCTTATGTACTATTCAACCAGTGCACCGTCTAAAAAAATGTACTAAACAACTATAACATCAAATATTTTACATACATTGAAAGATCGTGCCGTAGCATTGCTAAATGATTATTTTTCATGTATTTTATAATATGATGATTTAGAAAATGATTAAAAGTATACATTAAAAACGTTTCTTATCTCGTTTCTTTGTTCACTTTCGCACAACTGCTACTTTAATCCCAAAAAAAGTGTGAAATGTTCGATTATTGAATGATTACGCGGCTACCATGGATTTAAAATTAAAACGAAGGTCATTTAATAGAACCACGTTAAGTTAGGGAAGAAATAGTTACCATCTTATTTAAATAAATGATTGTTTGAAAGTCATTTTTTTGGAAAAAGCCAAAAAATAAGCAGACGGTTTTCTGGATTGCACTAGTCAACTATGACGTATGTACTTCTCAATCGTTTTTACGCAGCGCACCTTCCATACATTGATTGTCTTAAATTCAAAACCAAAAATTATATTTTTAAAATGAATTAATCTTAGACCTTATTGTCATAAATTTTAATAAGACACAGTCTTACTTACTAAAAAAACAAAATTATATAAATAAAATAATAATAAATTTACATCTTTGGAGAGAATATTATCACCTTTTAACCTAGAAGACTTATCCCTTAATTTAGATATATAATTGTCTATGTTCTGAACAATATGTTGCTTGAACACTAATAGATGCTATGAAAATAGTTCACGGGTCCTAAACTGATAGAATAATTTATCCGGTAACTCCGGAACTAAGCCCTCTCGCTGTTGGAAACCGTACAAAACAACCGCTTCAGTCATGACAAGGTAGGACATTTCTTTATTTTTTACTACTAGCTGCTCAAATAATTCAATGCAAAATATGCCTATTCTAAGAAGAACGGTTATAAGATTTGTCCAGTGTAGGCACTTTTTCAAATTGTTTTTTTGTAATTTTCGTGAAAAGCGGACAAACGTGGAGTTTTACGATGAAATTCTCTGAACTATGTGTCAAAGTATTTAAAAAACAAATACATTCCAAGCCCCAAAGTGTCAAATTTATGTATTTATAACACGAAAAGGAACAAATACTTACAATCAGGCTGTTTGTTTATTTACATTGTTGAAAGTTCATTAATTATGACGGTATAAGCAGAAATCTTCTGAGAAATTCTTGGAATAAGTCGCTAAGAATTGGGGAAAGTTATGTATCAAAATACATGTAGTTATGTTTTTGACAGATGTCTGCGAAAGATGAGACTAAGCCAAGGTATCGTGATTCACTCCGGCGGCGTCGGCGTTGATAATAGTTAAAGTTTTTGAAGAATTAACTCTCTTTTTTATGCGATCAAGTAATGGTAAACTATTAATATTGATACAAAATATCTGGTATGCAGTTACAATAGCATAAGTACAGATGATAAGCAATCTATTTTTATGCTACTGCAGTCACGGTCTACTGGCCCCGAAACTTTTTGCTGATTCGGCCAATGTTGACCTTTTTTCTTAAGTCTGTTAATCGCACAGCTAACGTATCACCAGCCTACATGAAAGGATCTTAAACCAAAGCAGAAAATTATACACCCATATCCTTCACACCGATATGCTGTAACACAGCATAGCCAGCAGCATCACAAAAATGGAAAATCCAAAAACTTATCTTAACTTCTCCATTACGATTTTAGACACATAAGCCCCTGATAGAGACCAAACTGATATAATTGGTTGACGACATATTTAAAAATCTACAAGAAGAGAAACAACCAAACATACTCATTATGTAGACCTCGCAAAGGCATTCGATAAAACTAACTTTTGCTTTCTCATACATTAATTTAAGCATTAATTCATGACATTGTTAAAAGAAAAACGTTAAAATGGACCAAAAACTGACTATCAGAAAGAAAACAGCCCGCAGTCATACTAGTAGATCGAGTAACATCCGATCAATGCAGTCAGTCTAGACACTGGTGTTCCCAAGGTTCAGCATTAGGACTAAGACTCTTCATCTATTATATCAACGGCCTACAGTCTCGTCTTAGCTCCACAATACGCTTATTCGCTGATGATACGATTGCATTTATACCTGCCAATATCAAATGCTCAAGATGTGGAAGCAAAACAAGAGGACCTTAATCAACTAGACCAGTGGGAAGAAGACTGGTGCATGAAGTTACACCCTGATAAATACACAGCCCGAATTATCATTAATGAAAGCAAACTTAAATTATAGAGCCAAACAATCAACTTCATGGTCATACTTTAAAACTAGAAGCAGTAGAATTAGCAAGATATCTTGGACTCACTTTCACCAACAAACTACTTTGGCAAGAGCACATAAACAAACACCTGTAACAAATTTAACAAAACCATCAGCTTCATATGCAGAAATCTGATTGGAACAAAAGGCATATATTTCACTTGACTCCTAGTTCAATCAGCCAGTACTGTTTTGACCTATATAAACAGTGCAATAAAAATCAAATTAAGTCTGGACACCAACAGTTACAAATAAAGATCCAGTGCACGCAATATTATACTCACTGTAAAGTGACAACCCCTATAAGACCATGGAAGGGACTCGAAACTCCTCATAATGTATGAAATTGATCGAGGGCTTGTACCCATACTTAAACTCAACAGGCTAACATGACACCTGAGAACATAAAAAACAAGGAACAACAGAGCATTTCAAACAGCAGAATCGATACCAGGAAATTTAATTTCTTTCCCGTAGCAGTTCGTGCTAGGAATGCACTACCACCAGACATTGTAGAACCGGACAACATGTTTAATGTCCCGATTATGGCTGCAATATCGCTGACGGGACATTAAACAAACAACAATAAACCAATAAACCGTCAGACTCACCTGTAAATAGTTTTAAACAATTGATTTTTAGGCAAGCGCCAGCGAAGCCTTATGGAGTCTATAGAGTAATGATGATTTTCGCGTTTTTTTTCTGTCTAGACGGAGTGATTTTCCTGCACCCAGTCTGGAATAAAATGCTTTATTTTCTATATTACTTTTCAATATTTGTTAACATGATATTATACACTTTTTTTATTGGCATTTAGTATGACCGGCACAAGTTTTATTTATTCCTTTGCATCTTACATGACGAACTTTTTAGTTAAAGGCGATAGAATATACATTATGTATTCATCTATTACTTGATTGGTTCGTATAAATATTTCTCTCATTTGATTGGTTAATGCATGGATTCAGATTCTAGCTTCACCATTCATAAAATCAGTAAATACACATCATTGGGACGAGTGCATTTTAATCGAAGGGGTGTTTCAATCGATACCGTTTTTACACGATACCTGTCTTGTGTGTGCAGTTGTGTTCATTAACTTTAAATTTGAGGGAATCTGCATGACGATCCTTTCTTTGCTCACCAAAATTAATAATTCGCAAACATTTTGAACAATATACTTTTACAGAGAATAAATCTATTATAGTTCTTATATATTTCGCTTGCCTTTAAACGCTTTAGCGCTTTGATTTTTCTAAATATTATCAATATTGCTGTCTTCAATTCATTCTTTTGTTTAAACAAGAATAAATCATCCACATGTATTAAAAGACCCCTTAGCCTATAATTTTCGATTTTTATTATAAGTAGGGCATGCGAATTAGTCAACATTGCATAATCTTTGAAACGACAAGGCAATTGAAAGGCAGAAAAAAGCAGATTTAACAACCACATATGATTCAGCAAAATCTGTTGAACGGATTCAAAGCAGATGACATATACTAAGTCCCTCTGTTGTGGTGCGGCGATAGACCATTTATTAATATGAATGAAATAAATCCCATGGTGGTTGAATAGCACAAGAATATCCGTTTTCCATATCATATGGGCTTAATATGGCGTTTCCCAAATTTATTATGCTTATGTTGTTTTATTGTTCGATAGATATCATAATATCTATATAATTTGCTTGAAAGCAATCAGCAACCATCACAAAAATCATTGCATATATAAAAATTTAGCTTAGGCGACTTCAAAAATGATTAATATCTATAAATTTACTTTTAGGTGTGTGTCTCGGAAACCTTTGTCCTTGTTTCACTGTTTAACTAATTGACCCAGATTTTCCCTGTTTAATCAGTTACTTTTAAGAACTTATTACCTGAAGCTTCCATATATTTTCATTTTCATATGGAATCATTTTCATGTGTAAAATGCATTTTTTAAGAGCCGAATTGATACGTTTTCCAAAAATTCAAAGCTTAACATGCCATTTACCAACAAAATAATTCTATCAGTTTCTCCCGCGTGTAGTTGAGTCGAGACATAATGTTATTCGAGATAATGCAACGGTTAACTATATGTGCGAAGCAAAATGCCGTCGCGTTCGTCATGAGTCAGCCCAAACATTTTGAAGGAAGCATTATAATGTTGGGGATACAGTTGGAATTAAAATACACAAGGTTGGTCGAACAAACACAGTTTTTAACATTATTCCTTTCAAAGTTCTTGAAGTAAAAGTTGTAAGTGAATCAAAATCAGTGTTTGAATGTTTCTCCAGAGATGACATTCTGAGAAATTATTATTCTGAAGATGATCTTATCGCAGAAAGGACCGTTTGTTTTCCCGGTGTAAATGCCATAAATCTCCGTTATTGTCCGCATTTTCCCATATACAGGCTTGCAAACAAACAAAAAATAGCTCAAATAATGAAGACTGTAATTGTAAATGCAACACACTCAGATGTTCCTGTCGTAAAGCTACAAATGTAAGGTTCCATGTTTCAGTAAATGCCATAGACACAATTTAATAAAGAAATGGAGCAGTCGCACACGACAGCTAATACCCTCGTCCGTAACATTTAAATGTAAGTCAAGTTGACCAAACGCTGGAACAGATGGTTGTTACTGTCTAAGACTACCCACTTACCAAATATCATTCCTTTACCACTTGTTGTTGCTGAAATATGAACCTTAACCAAAACTTTAACCTAAATCATTCGCGTGGAAAATGTAGGTCAAGGTGAATTTACTTTGGTTCAGATGCTTGTTACTATCCAAGACGTACCCACTGCCCGAATATCATCTCTCTATCACTTGCAGTAGCTGAGATATGGACCTTAACCAAAACTCTAACCTGGGTCATTCATGCCAAAAATGTAGGTCAAGGTGACTTTATTTTGGTACGGATGCTGGTTACTATCCAATATTTACCACTGACCAAATATACTCTATCACTTGCAGTTACTGAGGTATGGACCTTAACCAAAACTTTAACCTCGGTCATTCATGCGAGAAATGAAGGTCGAGGTGACCTTATTGTGGTACGGATGCTGGTTTCTATCCACGATGTACTTATTGACCCAATACCATCTCTCTATCACTTGCAGTTGCTGATATATGGACCTTAACCAAAAATATAAACCCAAGTCTTCAATGCGGAAAAATATTAATCAATAATTATTATTTCTCTGGCATAATTTGTTACAACATTTATTATCCCCAAGCCGAACGGAATTGGGGAGGGGGTAAAGCGTTTGGTTGGTTCGTTCGTACGTATTTTCCGCAAGGATGACTCGGGTTAAAGTTTTGGTTAAGGACCATATATCAGCAAGTTTAAGTCACCCTATCTTAAAACCGCGACGCAGTTTTCACTTCTAGAAGGAAGTTGGTAACCATGTTTCAACTTACCATTTCTTTTTAATATCTATAAAAAAAAAGTCAGGACCATTGCTATCTTCAATTTCCCCAGTATGTCTTTGCCCTTCTTTATCTTTTCTTCCATGATATTTAAAAGTAATTATTCCAGTTCTGTTATTTTGCCATTTCCTTAATTAATAATTTATAGCAGCAAATAAAAAATGTTATGTAGTAAGATCCTGTGTTGCATTGAAGACTTGATTTTAATAGCTGCATTTTGAAATCAAACAATAACAGATGAACCACTAGATATCGGTTATTGATATTTATCTTATAAAACTTACCCACCAACACATTGCTCTTCATCTTGTGACAACCTTTGATAATCATCATCATCCCTTCTAAAATAAAGACAGTATTTTTTAAAACAAAAATGTAAATAATTTGTTATTTTTATTGCATCCGAAAATTAGCCTACCTTTCGTATTCTCTGTCACCATTTTTAATTTCCTTGGTTCCAGTTACTCCTCCACTGTGCTAGGCTTGAACCAAAATAAATCAGATTTGTTAATTCAACGACACTCTCTCCAAAATCAGCTTCACACATGACAATAAGCCTTAGATATGCTGTCACTTTTTTCTGTATCAGAGCCTTTTTAAGATCTTTTGTTTAACTTGATGGTTGGTTTTGGGTACTTGTCCAGCCATCAGGTTAAGGAGAAATGAAACACGCTAGAAATTTTTCATTTATACAAAGAAAAGAGATTATTTTTCTTATATATATCTTATTGTTCTATTGCAAATGTTAGAACGAGCATTTTTCTTTTTCATTTGACAAAAGAAAGACTTTTCTAATTGTATTAACATACTTGCAACAGGGAAACCAGGACAGCATTATTGATCTTGTTTTCTTAAGTAGCTAAAGTAAAGCAAAATAATATACTTAAAAAAAAACATACATGAAGTTACCTCAGTCCTGTAATGTACAATACATTATTCCAGAACACAAAACACATTATTATTTGAATCAAAATAATGAAAAAAAATAAACATATCGAAAGAGAAGTACAAAAAGTTCGAAAAGCGCAAATTCTAGCACAAAGGCGCACTTGAAGGAAAGAAATGGGATGTATTTTTTAAATAAATAAATTTGATTAAAATACTGCAATTTGATTGGCCAAATTCTTATTCATATTCAAATGAAAAAAAGTTTCATGGGGGAAACGCCCATTTTTGATAGGAAATGACACAATTTTAGTTCTTATTAAAATAAGATTTCATGTTTGTTTAATTTTTTTGAAAATTTATTTAGAAGGAATGACTGTTATAATTGTTTTTTTTTCATTGGGGATATGGAAAAAAAAATTGCACATAAAAGTATACAATGTGCAATTTTTTTTCATACCCCTAAATCATGACAGTCATTCCTTATAAATAATAAAAAATCATGGTATTCAAATTTGACTGGCCAATCGACCGTTACCTTATGATATGTTGTGTGTATTTTTGTAATCGAGGTCACATTTAATAAAACAAGTTGTTGCTTTCTGCATGATATAAGGGGGCATAGATAGCATATATTTTACAATTGAATAACTATTATAAAGCAATAAGCTCACGGGAGCCTGATTCGCTCACATCTGGTATTCATTGTAATAATTAAAACGGTGTTTGAGTTAATTTCAAAATAAATGCAGGTTGTGACCATCGCTTTCTATTTCTAATAGCGACATCCATGTCTTCTTCAGTTTACTAAAACTAGTAAAACTGTTGTATATGCATTTATTTAATGTAAAACATTACTAAGTTATAATAATTGTTTCTTTTGACCGGAATAGTTCGATACTT